>CM056049.1:2849600-3449600 GCA_029574335.1 Rana kukunoris | reverse complement strand
CCCGGCCGATGCAGTACAGATACGCCGTTTACGTTAGGCGTTTTCAGTCGTAAAGTTATTCCATGTTAAGTATGGACGTCGGGACCGCGCCGAATTTAAAAAAAAAATACGTTGTTTGCGTAACTCTTCCGTGAATGGGGCTGGACGTCATTCACGTTCACGTCGAAAACAATGCGTCTTAGCGTCATAATTTGGAGCATGCGCACTGGGATTCGTCCACGGACGGCGAATGCGCAGTTACAAAAAAATGTCAATTACGTGGGGTCACACTTTATTTAAATAAAACATGCCCACATCAAACACATTTGAATAATGCAGGCTTACCCCAGCCCATTTACGCTACACCGCCGTAAATTAGCTTCGAAAATACAGCACTGGCCTCTCTAATTTACGGCGGTGTAGCGTATCAGAGCTACGTTACGCCCGTGGAAATTTAAACTGCTCTACATGAATCTGGCCATTAGAGTGCATTTTTTTTAGCACTGGTCACTGTATTAGTGTCATTGGTCCCCAAAAAGTGTCACTTAGTGACAGATGTGTCCGTCGCAATGTCACAGTCTTGCTAAAAATCGCTGATGACCGCCTTTACTAATAAAAAAGGCCATAAATATATCCAGAATGCAGAATGCAAGTTGGCCTAAACCGGTAAAGAAATTATATTTTTTATATTTTTTCTTGTATGTTGTATTAGAAGAAAGTAATTGTTTTTTTTTTTTTTTTTTTCAAAATTCTTGGGCTTTGTTGTTTTGGTTATAGTACAAACAAAAAAAATGCAGAGGTGATCAAATACCACCAAAAGAAAGCTCTATTTGTGGGGAAAAGGAAATTTTTATTTGGGTACAGCATCACATGACTGCGCAATTGTCAGTTAAAGTAACTTTCTGCCCTATCACAAAAAATGGCCTGTTTAGGAAGGGGGTAATGGTATCTTTGTTGCCTTTCACCGGGCGAATGGAACATTTCAGAAACATTGGATCATGAAAGTTACCATTCACCAATAGAGAAAATGGCCTAACATTATAGACTGAGAACATTGGACCAGCAGGGGAAATAATGTGAAGAAGACCTCAGCACTGTGTACAGTGCATGGAGAATCCTGTGTGAACGGACACACACATGGATTTTCAGTCGGAATGAGACAATGGTCTGGTATAAACATTGGCTGTTCGGGCATTCAGACAAGTGGCCAAACTTTTGCCCATCCAACCTTCTTTTGGATTGGAGACGATAATAACATATAGAATAAATATTTCTACAGCTTCTATACGTGACAACCTTCTGCTGTCAGTGATTTTTGTGAATGAGCAGGGATACTATGTAGTCATGAAATTGGGCTTCTACATTCTGAAAAAGTCAACCCATCAAAAGACCCCCACAATCCCTGACCAGGGTTGTGGGGAAGAGGCTCTTGCTCTTATCAACAAGACATTGACCCCATGTTGAAGGCATGTGGCCTGGTATGGTTCAGGGGGAGGTGCTTGATCATCGCTCTCCTTTCCTGACCCACCAGGCTGCACTTTCAGATTAAGGGTCTAGGGTATATTTTTAGGAAGACCACCCACATTTATTTGTGTTTGTTTTGTTGAGTTCCGTCTTAAAATCCAATTTGTTAGAATATGCTAAAAACAAAACAAAACAGCAAATGGAGCTTTAAGCACTTTTTGAACATGATGGAGATGCACCCCTTTAAAGGTGAGATTACCCCTCCTCCTGCTGGCATGTTATTTAACCACTTAAGATCCGGACCAGACTGCAGGTAAAGGACCACTCCCCTTTTTGTGATTCGGCACTGCGTCACTTTAACTGACAATTGCGCAGTAGTGCGGCGTGGCTCCCAAACAAAATTGCTGTCCTTTTTTCCCCACAAATAGAGCTTTTCTTTTGGTGGTATTTAATCACCTCTGCGGTTTTTATTTTTGGTGCTATAAACTAAAATAGAGCGGCAATTTTGAAACAAATGAAAGATTTTTTGCTATAATAAATATCCCCCAAAAACATATAATTATTTTTTTCCTCAGTTTAGGCCGATACGTATTCTTCTACCTATTTTTGGTAAAAAAAAAAATCGCAATAAGCGTTTATCGGTTGGTTTGCGCAAAATTTATAGTGTTTACAAAATAGGGGATTGTTTTATTGCATTTTTATTAATTATTTTTTTTTTTACTACTAATGGCGGCGATCAGCGTTTTTTTTTGTGACTGCGACATTATGGCGGAAACATCGGACAATTTTGACACATTTTTGGGACCATTGTCTTTTTCACAGCAAAACAAGCATTTAAAATGCATTGTTTTACTGTGAAAATGACAATTGCAGTTTGTGAGTTAACCACAGGGGCGCTGATGGGGTTACGTGTGACCTAATGTGTGTTTACAACTGTAGGGGGGTGTGGCTGTAGGTCTGACGTCATTGATTGTGCGTCCCTATATTAGGGAACACACAATCGATGACGGCGCCACTGTGAAGAACGGGGAAGCCGTGTTTACATACAGCTCTCCCCGTTCTTCAGCTCTGGGGACCGATCGCGGGAACTCCAGCGGCGATCGGGTCCGCGAGTCACGCAGTCCCGCTCACGGAGCTTCGGACCGGGTCGCGGGAGCGCGCCACAGGCTGGGCTTTATACAATCACGTACAGGTACGTGATTGTGCCCAGCGGTGCCATTCTGCCGACGTATATCGGCGTTAGGCGGTCCTTAAGTGGTTAAAGAAATTTTGCATTTTTACTGCTTCACTTTAAAGTGTTACTAAACCCATAACAGGAAAATCTGTATACATCTGAGCAACACTAGTGAGTATAACAAGCATGCTATGCTACGCTACGAATATTGCATATTCGAGTATTCGCGAATAACTTGAATATTGCGGCGAATATTCGCTATGGCGAATATTCGTATTTTTTCAAATTTATTTTTAAAACAGATCACATCCTAGTGATCTCCATCGACATCTGAAAGCATTGCTGGTATGATTAGAGAGAGACCCTGGGCCGAGTAGCTGATGCGACTCTTTTATGTTGCCGAAAATTTGCATTGCGAATTGTCGGCAACATAAAAGAATCGCATCAGCTACTCGGCCCTTCTTTTGCATCAGAGCCAATCAGAATAACTCGAATATTCGGCAAAAGGAATATTGCGCGATATTCCTTTTGCCGAATATTCAAGTTATTTTGATTGGCTCTGATGCAAAAGAAGGGCGGAGAAGAAAATCGCGCAATATTCCTTTTGCCGAATATTCGAGTTATTCTGATTGGCTCTGATTCTGCATCAGAGCCAATCAGAATAACTCGAATATTCGGCAAAAGGAATATTGCGCGATTTTCTTCTCCGCCCTTCTTTTGCATCAGAGCCAATCAATTTCGCATTGGCGAAATTTCGCATTGGCGAAATTTCGCATTGGCAAAATTTCGCAATTTTTTTTTTTTTTATCACGAAAAAAAAAAAATGCAAATTTTCGCTAGTGCGAATGCGAAATTGATTGCGAAATTGATTGAAAAAAATATGAATATTCGAAATAGCGAATATTCGCCGCGATATTCGAGTTATTCGCGAATACTCGAATATGCAATATTCGTAGCGAATATTCGCAATGCGAATATTCGTGAGCAATCTTTTACTGAAAACAAAAGGTTACATTTGGTAAACCATTGCACTAATATCATGTGACGGAAAAAGATGATACAGCAAGCCAAGCATTGTTTCTCCAGGGTCTCTGCTTTCACAAAATATACGGTATAATACGGTTTAGGGGTTTTATAGAATCTTCAGGCCTAAAATGTATTTTTTTACATGGGTGCAAAAAAAAAAAAAAAAACATCTCCAGAAGTGAAAGGGTTAAACACCTCTAATGTAAACATGAACCTAAATCATAGTTTTACAAATTAAAAAGCTTGTTGACTCCACACATCATACATCTATAAGCTCACAGATCCGAGAGATGTCCTATAAATTCTTGGCGAGGTGGTACCGAACCCCAGTGAGATTGGCACAGATATATAGGAATGCTGACGCCAGAGTTTGGAGGGGGTGTGGGCGGGAGGGCACCTACCTACACTTATGGTGGCTATCCCCCAAGATTAGACGGTTTTGGCAAGAAACAGCTCCACGGGTCGAAAGGCTATCTCCAGGGAAAATGGAAATAACTCCTCTAAACTTCCTATTTCATGGGACATCCGACTTAAGGGCCCCTTCACGCCGATATACGTTGGCGGAATGGCACAACTGGGCACATCAATGTACCTGTACGTTGCCTTTTAAGCCCAGCCGTGGGGTCGGGAACGTGCGCACTGGGCAAGTGGACGTGACCCGGTGCGAAGCTCTGCGACCGCGGGACCCGATCGCCGCTGGAGTCCCGCGATCGGTCCCTGGAGCTGAAGAACGGGGAAAGCCGTGTGTAAACACACCTTCCCCGTTCTTCACTATAGCGCCGTCATCAATCGTGTGTACCCTGATATAGGGAAACAGAATCAATGACATCACACCTACAGCCACACCCCCTTACAGTTAGAAGCACATATTAGGTCACACATAACCCCTTCAGCGCCCCCTTGTGGTTAACTCCCAAACGGCAATTGTCATTTTCACAGTAATCAGTGCATTTTTAATGCATTTTTTGCTGTGAAAATGACAATGGTCCCAAAAATGTGTCAAAATTGTCCGAAGTGTCCGCCATAATGTCACAGTCCTGGAAAAGAAAATGCTGATCGCCGCCATTCGTAGTAAAAAAAAATAATAAATAAAAATGCAATAAAACTATCCCCTATTTTGTAAACGCTATAAATTTTGCGCAAACCAATCGATAAACGCTTATTGCAATTATTTTTTACCAAAATGTGAACAATACGTATCGGCCTAAACTGAGGAAAACAAATATATTTATTTTTGGGGGATATTTATTATAGCAAAAAGTTAAAAATATTGCATTTTTTTTTTCAAAATTGTCGCTCTATTTTTGTTTATAGCGCAAAAAATAAAAAACACAGAGGTGATCAAATACCACCAAAAGAAATCTCTATTTGTGGGGAAAAAAAGGACGCCAATTTTGTTTGGGAGCCACGTCGCACGACCGCGCAATCGTCAGTTAAAGCGACACAGTGGCGAATCGCAAATACTGGCCAGGTCCTTTAGCTGCCTAAAAGTCAGAGTCTTAAGTGGTTAAATGCGGCTAAACTATTAATACCCTGACTATGGAAACAGACTAAACGACCAACTTTACTTGACTGGAAGGCCTCGTACACACGTCCGAGAAAATCGTCGGGCGAAACTGCCATTTTGCTCGTCGAGTTCCTTGTTCGGCTGTCGAGGAACTCGTCGAGACAATTTTCTCCATTCCCGTCGACAGGGCTTTTTTTCAGGGGGAACTTGGGGGAACTCAGTTCCACCACCTCTAACTCAGACCCTTTGGTGCCTGCTCACCACAATCACTTGTAAACACAGAAGTCTGGTTTCTGTGTTTATAAGTGACAGCTCTACACTCTGCGTGTAACCCCCCTGAACTGTGCACTCTTTATGTAATGCAATCCTGGTATTTAATGCCCCTTTAAGACCCTTCTACCATTTTTGACATCTAAACAGGGTCGTGGTTGAGTTCCTGCACCTATTTTCTGAGAAAAAAAGCTCTGCCCGTCGAGGAAAAAGAGAACATGCTCTCCTTTTTGGCTCGACGAGTTCCTCGACAGTTTCCTCGTCAAAAAAATGTACACACGACCGGTTTCCTCAGCAAAACACGTCTCCCATCAAGTTTCTTGATGGATTCCGCCGAGGAAACCGGTCGTGTGTATGGGGCCGAAGAGAGAAGTTTGTTTAACAATGGAGGCCGAAAGATGGGTGCATACGGGTAATAATAGAGAGGACAAGATTAGAGGAATTTGGACTGAATGAGAACAACGCTCAGTAGAGATTGAATAATACATAGAGCTGCAGGAATTTTAGGTAAAATGCCCATGGGGGGAAGGAAAAAAATGGGGGGGCTTCCTTTCTTTCTTTTTTTGTCTCTCTCACTTTACTTCCCTTTTTCCCCCCTTTTACAACTGCTCCTTTGCTTTTTTTTGTCTTGTTAAAAAAGGAGTTGGAAAGTGGAGATAGGAAAGGGAAGGTGGGAGGTGGGGAAATGGGAGGGATAGGTTATATAGGCGTAATATGGCTTTTTAGAAGCCTCATACACAATGTTTTTGTTGTTGTTTTTTTTTTTATGAATGGTGGGGGAAAGGCGTAGGAGAAGCCTCTTAAAGGGGAAAACCCTTTATTTTTCCCCGGGGGGGGGGGGGGGGGGGGTTAATTTTTGTCTGGACACATGGGGGGTTATTTACTAAAGGCAAATCCACAAATGCAAACTACAAGTGCAAAGTCAAATTTCAACTGCATTTGGAAGCGCAGTCGCTGTAGATCCGGGGGGGGGGGGGCATGCAAGGGTAATAAAATAAACATCATTTTTGCACATGATTGGATAATAAAGTCATCAGAGCTTCCCCTCATTTCAGATCTACCCCTCAGTTTTACAGCGATTGCACTTCCAAGTGCCCTTTCAGTGCAATTTCATGTGCACTTTGCACTTGTAGGGCCGGATTCAGATACATTTGATGATCTTTACGCTACGCCTCCACAAATATTATGGGCAAGTGCCTTATTCTGAAAGCACTTGCTCCATAATATGCGGCGTCGTAGCGTAAAGTGCCCGGCGTAAGGCCGCGCAATTCAAATTTCTGAAGTGGGGGCGCGATTCATGTAAATGAATCATGACCCCACGTAATTTACGTTTTTTTGGACGGCGCATGCGCCATCCATGGACATTCCCAGTGCGAATGTGCGAAATCACGACGCTTTTTGTCAATGTAAACGACGTGAACGTAACTAATGTCGAGCTCCATTCCCGAACGATTTACACAAACGACGTAACCGACGTACAATTCGACGCTGTCCCGACGTCCATACTTAACATTGGCTGCGCCTGCTATAGCAGGGGTAACCATACGCCGGAATAACGCTTACGCAAACGACGTAAACTACGACGGCCGGCCGCAAGTGCGTTCAGGAATCGGTGTAAATTTGCATAATTTACGCATTAAAACGCCGTAAGCGCCACCTAGCGGCCAGCGTAAATATGCAACTAAGATATGACGGCGTTAGAGACTTAGGGCCAGATTCTCCAATATTTTCGGCGGCGTAGCGTAAGCCAGTTACACTACGCCGCCGCTGCTAACTGGAGCAAGTGCTTTATTCTCTAAGCACTTGCTCCGTAGGTTTCGCCTGCGTCGCGTAAATCGCGCAGCGTAAACCCGCGCAATTCAAATGGGGCGGCTTGTATTTAAATTAAGCGCGCCCCCGCGTCGAACGAACTGCGCATGCGCCGGCTGGGGAAAAAGCCCAGTGCGCATGCTCCAGCTCACGTCGGAAAGCGTCGTTGAAACCGACGTCAAAACGACGTGAGCGTCATTTACGCAAGTCCCTATTCGCGAACGAGTTAGTAAAACGACGTAAACGACGGAAAAAGCCGACGCTGACCCGACGCCATACTTAACATGGCGTCCGACGGGACACGACGGCATCCGACGGGACCTCGTAAGGTTACTCCACATAGAAGCTGGGGTAACCTTACGAGTTCGTAAACGACGTACGCGACGACGGGGCGGCGTAAAAGCGATCGAGAATCGGCGTACTACTTCATTTGCATATGCAAATGAAAAAACAACGTAAAGGCCACCTAGTGGCCGGAGTTGTCATTACACCTACGATCCGAAAGTGTAATTGTATTACACTTGTCGGATGTAGAAGCGTATCTATGCAAAAGTGATGCTAAGCATCACTCGCATAGATACGAGTCAAAAAAATAGGCGATACGACGGGGTATCTGAGATACTCCGTCGTAACGCCTCTGAGAATCTGGCCCTTACACCGCTCGTATTTTAGCAAGATTCCGGCGTATCTTGTTTTCTGAATACAGAAAAAAGATACGCCGGCGCATCCTAGAAGTTACGCGGCGTATCTCAAGATACGCCGACGTAACTGCTTTCAGAATCTGGCCCGTAGTTTGCACTTGTAGTGCAAAGTGGATTTGCCTTTCGTAAATAACCCCCCATTGTGTTCCAGGACTGAACTGACCGAGTATAAAAAGATACAAGTAAACTTTCATTGGACGCTCTCACCTTATACTTTAGTGTGTGTGGATTTATTTCAGATTTTTTGTTATTTATTTTAAAAGAGAAATCCATGTCATGTAACGCTTGAGCCAAAATGTAGACTGCGATATACACTCTATAGGATGTTTTCTCATCAGGATAATATAAATCAAGTGGAAGTGTCTCCACACCGCAGTCCCTAAGAGGACGTCTAGTTGTGAGTGGAATAAGGAAATTTTTCATTTTGTTTTTTGAAAAGCATTCACATTCAGTTATGAGAATATCCTCCATCAGGGGGTCATTTGGGCGTCTGGATGGATAAATACTATAAAAATATTCCATCAATCCCTTTATGTAGAGATGGGGGAATGTAAACACCAAGCTGCAGTTACTGAGAGCAAAAAACACTTCACTCATTGACCAAGAATCTGGTATAATAAAAGTTTTCTCTGTGTAATAAGGGGCATTATGATACAAAAACTTGTAATAAGTCAGACTAACTGAGCCACAAATAATAAGAACTTCCGTGGTTGAGCTCCGCAGCTCTGGAGGAATTTTATCATAATTCTCTTTAGACACCAGAATCTTGAATTCAATACAAATTCCATGATCAGATAAATGTTTGCTGAGATGTCGGAGCTCTCTCTCTCCGTATTCATCATCAGATGTAAGGATCCCGACCCAATTCCACTTCAACCTCTCCAGTAACTTTGCTATGGCCACATATTGTATCTCATCATCCGGAATTGTCCGGAAAAAGTTTGGATACATCTTTCTATCGCTCAGCAAAGTATCTCTGGCTCCATAACTAATCTAGAAAGAAAGAAAACTGTCTGTATAAAAAATGAGGAACTCTTAATATCCAAATGGACAGAAGAGAACCTTAGAAAAAGTTTACATGGTTTTTAGAGAGCAACAAAGTGTCGTCTGATCTGTCTACAATAGATCTATAAGCAGGTTGTAGTGGTGCTTTTATTTTATCAGACCAATCAAATAAAGACACAAGAGAAAATGTATTATTTCATAAATGATTAGAATCTGAAGTGAAAGCTGATAATATGGCATTAATGGTGGAATTTATCAAAATTGGAGCAGCCAGAATCTGGAGCAACCAATCAGCCTCTATCTTCAGCTTGTTTAGTTAAACTTTGAAGATGAAATATGGAAGCTGATTGGTTGTCATACACAACTGCCCCAGATTCTGGCTGCTCCAGTTTTGATAAATTCCCCTCTAAGGGCTGGATTCATGTAGGTGGGCGTAAAAATGTGCGGGTGAATCGTATTTCATTTACGCTACGCCTCCGCAACTTTTACCGGCAAGTGCTGTATTCACAAAGCACTTGCCTGTAAAGTTGCGGCGGCGTAGCATAAATGGCCCAGGCCTAATTCAAATTCGGCGGGTAGGGGGCGTGTTTCATGCGCATGCGCCGGGCCTGAACGTAGCCCAGTGCGCATGCTCCAAATCACGTCGGAAATAGTCAATGAAAATGACGTGAACGTCACTTACGCAAAGCCCTATTCGCGAACTTTTTACGCAAACGACGTAAAGACGGGAAAAATTACGCCGGCACGCCGTACATACTTAACATTGGCTGTGCCTCATACAACAGAGGTAACATTACGCCAGACCTACGCTAATGCAAACAACGTAAAACAAATGCGCAGGCTGGGCGTACGTTCGGGAATCGGCATATTACGCTCATTTGCATATTTTACATGGGAAAACCACCTAGCGGCCGGCGTAAATATGCATCTAAGATACGATGGTGTAAGAAACTTACGCCAGTTGTATATTAGCGTAAGGCCGGCGTATCTTGTTTTCTGAGTAGAAAACAATGACACGCCGGCGGGAAATTCGAATTACGCCGGTAAATCCTTTCTGAATCTAGCCCTAAGAGTTCTTCCTCCTGTAATCCCACCTAGGGGTCTCCTGATCATCAGTTTACCGGACAGAGACTCCCACCGCAAGACTGATTTTGGCTTTAGCTGGAGGTGGACAACCAAGTATAAACACAATTACCAGCTCAGCCCCTGAACCTGTATATCCTTTAAGTGAAGCCCGGAGTGACAAGGACAGAGAGGAAAATAACGGAGGGCTGGCCATGACTGAGTGGAATCAGGAGCAACAAAGGGTTAAGGTAGGGAGGTACATTCAGGGGAGTGGCTGTAGGATCATTTCCAGAGGAGGGGAGTGACCATATATATACAGGGGGCGGGGCCTGCCGCGTGCACACGGCAGGAAGTTTAGACACAGGGAGGCAGGTTTTCTTCTCTGCTCCCTGTAACCGGGCCTAGCAAGCATGGAGGTGGATTTAGTCTTGGCGCGATTGAGGGCTGCGGCAGCCAGCAAGGAGCCAGGATGGCCACCGGAGCGTTATTCGCCTACCCCCACCAGCAGGCCTAGTAGGAGCCCCAGGGAGGACGCGGGCCCCCCTCCGGCCAAGCGACAGCATGCTGGGGCCGGAGGTAAGGGTAGACATGTGGCGACGGCGGAGCGGGACGCAGTGGGCGGGGCTTCGGGCCAAAATGGCGCCCGGAGCACAGACACGCGGCGGAGCAGTGTGGAACGATCGGTCCCCCCATCTACTGGGTCGGCGGCTCGGGGGGGATCGCGGCGAGGCAAAGGCGGAGGAACAGCCGGGGGGTCGTCCAGGATCACGACCACCGGTTCTGGAGCAGGGGGGAGGCCGGAGTCCCCGGATCGCAGGTCCACCGGGGGGAGCAGCAGAGGAGTGACGTCCACGGCCGGGTCCAGTGGGAGAGGACGATCCGCCGTTAGGCTGGGATCTGCGGCCTCCAGGCCTTCTGCGCCTGGGAGGCAGACATCGCCGAGGATGCCGGCCTCGGAAGATCGTTCGGAGGGGGAGGCGTCTGGATCGGAGGAAGATGTTCTAGTGGAAGGATCGCCTGCGGTGGAGGTGCCGGTGTCGGCTGTGGGGGACATTCCCGGCCAGCCTGGTAAGTCCACTAATGTTTCTTCAGGGGATTTTGCTGCCATGTTATGTACATTGTTGGGGGTTGGGGGTGGGGGTCCTCCTGTTCTTGGGGGGGCTAATTGTTTGCCGCAAACCGGGGCCCCCGTGGTGGCGGGCGTTTCACCTGCTGCCCAGGGTTCCCCTGGGGGCTTGCAGGATTTGTTGGGCGGTTTGAGGGATTTGATGCAGCGTTTTACCGGAGGGGGGGGGCCTAGCACGCCGCCCTTGGCTGCTCCTTGGCTTGGAGGATCAGACAAGGGGGGAGTTCTTATGACGGATGGGGCAACTGCCCCGGCGGTGGGGGGTACTGGGGTGCTACAGGAGGTCAGTCTCAGTAGTGATGCTGGGGGTGAGAAAACCGGGGGGGTCAGGACGGACGTAGTGCGGTTGGCAGATTCGGCAAGAGGTGAAGTATATGTATGCTTTGATGGCCCGCTGGGGTCTCATTTGAAGCAGGAGGTTAGGGAAAAAATCGAAAAAGGTGAGTATGTGGAGATATTTTCCCTATTGCCATTGGAGAAGTTCAATTTAGATAGGGTGAAGCCGGACAGTTCAAAAAAGGAGGACGAGGAGAAGAGACGTTACAGGTTGATTCCACGCACATTCAGTAATTGGTGGCAAGCGTTTGCTATAATGGCCAGTGTCATAGGGCAGAAGAGCCCAGAACATTGTTCTGCGCTTTTTGGGTATATGGACGCTATAGGTGAAGCATATCGGGTATATGGGGGGACTGGGTGGTTGAGATATGACGAGCAATTTCGCCAGCGGCGGGCCGTACGCCCTACGCTGCGATGGGACCACAAGGATATTGTTCTGTGGATGCGGATGATGTCCGCGCCCAGGACGAATACTCAGGGCGGGCCGGGGGTACCACCACCTCGGGATCGCCGGCCGGAAAAAAATGGGGGGTCTGTTGGCAGTATAACGAGGGTTCCTGCAAGTTTGGGGGAACCTGTCGTTTTAAGCACGAGTGCTCTGGATGCGGGGGTAATCACCCCCTGTCGCGGTGCTTCAAAAAAGGAAAGCGGGCGGGGGATGCTGCTAACAAAGGGGGCAACGCCAGTGAGGGAGGAAAGGATGAGACCTTTTCTAAATAGGTACCCGGACAGGGCGGCGGCGCGGCTGCTCGCGGCGGGGTTTTCCGAGGGTTTTGTCATTCCCTGTTCTTTGTCGAAGGTGCCTCCCTTGGCGAAGAATCTGCGGTCTGCCTTGGAGAACCCGGCTGTGGTAGCAGCAAAATTAGCAAAGGAGGTAGAGTTGGGTAGGATGGCGGGACCATTTACGGAGGAGCCATTGCCAGATTTGGTGGTGTCGCCTTTGGGGGTGGTGCCCAAGAAGGAGCCAAACAAGTTTCGCCTCATTCACCACCTGTCCTTTCCAAAGGGGGGGTCAGTGAACGATGCTATAGACCCTGGGGCATGCACGGTGTCGTACACGTCTTTTGACGCGGCGGTGCGGTGGGTGCGGCGTTACGGAAAGGGGGCCCTGATGGCGAAATCGGACATCGAGTCGGCGTTCCGCTTGCTGCCGGTGCACCCGGACAGTTTCCGGCTGTTGGGTTGCCGGTGGCGGGAGGAGTTTTACGTGGATCGATGCTTGCCGATGGGCTGCTCGATCTCCTGCGCTTTGTTCGAAACGTTTAGTTCCTTCCTGGAGTGGGTGGTCAGGGATGTAGCAGGCTTGGACTCGGTTATTCATTATCTGGATGACTTCCTGTGCGTGGGCCCTCCGTCAGCTAATGTGTGCGCGGTCTTGTTGGGAACGTTGCAGCACGTGGCGGACAGGTTTGGAGTGCCGTTGGCGTCCGACAAGACGGAGGGCCCGACCACAGCGTTGAGTTTTTTAGGTATAATGATTGATTCCGAGGCGATGGAGTGTAGGCTTCCGGAAGACAAAGTGGTGAATCTCCGGCTGGAGATTCGGGGGATGCTGGGGCGGGACAAGGTTCAGTTGCGGGCTTTGCAGTCCCTGCTGGGCAAGTTGAATTTTGCTTGTCGCATCATCCCTATGGGAAGAGTCTTCTGCCGACGGCTGTCGGCAGCAACGGCGGGCGTAAAGGTGCCCACACATTACATCCGCCTAACGGGGGAACTGAAGGCTGATTTGCAGGTATGGCACACATTTCTGGAGACGTACAATGGAAGGGCAATTTGGATGTCTGGGCCCGTCAGCAACTTTGATTTGGACTTAGTTACTGACGCGGCCGGGTCCACGGGCTATGGGGCCTTTTTCAAGGGGCGATGGAGCGCAGAGGCGTGGCCGGAGTCTTGGCTGGCGGCGGGTTTCGTGAAAAACCTGGTGCTGCTGGAGCTGTTCCCGGTGGTGGTGGCGATCGAACTATGGGGTGCAGAATGCAGGGATTTAAAAATCAGGTTGAACTGCGACAACATGGGTGTGGTTCAAGTAATTAATCGGATTTCCGGTTCATCATTACCGGTGGTTCGGTTACTGCGCCATCTCGTGTTGCGCTGTTTGCAATGGAACATATTTCTGTATGCAGTGCACATCCCGGGAGTGGACAACAGACTCGCTGATGCTTTGTCTCGGTTTCAGTGGGACAGGTTCAGGGAGCTGGCACCGGGGGCACATGCGGACGGGGTCCCTTGCCCGGGGGTGGATGTGGGGACTTGCATTGGAGTAGCGGCAGAGTGGATCAAGAGGTCGGTGAGTGGGCAGACGTGGACCGCGTACTCAAAGGTATAGGAGGAATGGGCAGGTTTGAGACGGCTGGCGGAAGCAGAGCTGGAAGCGGAACAAATGGGTTGGTTGGTGATGTACTTTGTGTCGAGGCACATGGAGAAGGGCGGGTCTGTGTCTTCCTTAGAGAAAAAATTAGCGGCCTTGGCATTTTTGTTCAAACTGGAAGGTCGGGAGGATTTCACAAACATTTTTTGGGTGAAGCAGGCAGTTAAGGGTTACAGGAGGGGGCATCAGAGTCGGGATACAAGGAGGCCGGTGTCCTTTCTAATTTTGCACAGGATTTTTGGTGTTTTGGGGGATGTTTGTGCGTCGGATTACGAAGTACGGCTGTTTCGTGCGGTTTTTTCGGTAGCATTTTTTGGGGCGTTTCGGGTGGGGGAGATAGTCAGTCCCTCTAAACGGGTTGCCGGTGGGTTCTTGATGGAAGATATACAGGCGTCGGAAGACAGGTTGGTTCTCCGGCTGAGACGATCAAAGACGGATCAGAAGGGGAAAGGGGTGGATGTATTCTTGTATCCGCTACCGGGTTCACATATGTGTCCGGTATGTTTTGTTTTTCAGATGGAAGGCAAGCATGCCTCGTGTGGATCATGGGGCATTCTTATGTTTGTAGGGGGGCCAGGAGGGCAGATGGGAAACCGGGAGGAAGGCAGTTGGGAATTTCCAGGAGGGAGGCTACGGTTAGGTGGTTAGGTTTCCCCGGGATGGGTTGGGGCAGGGTGCTGCCAGAAGTACAGCGCTTTACTCAGCTCGACCGACCCCCGGATGTGTTGTTTTTACACGTCGGGGGGAACGACCTGGGAATTCGGCCGATAGGGGATTTGATGTCGGCGGTTAAGGCGGATGTCTTGACTTTGCGGGCATCCTTCCCAAAAATGTTGATCATCTGGTCGGACATTGTTGCGCGAACCACGTGGCGCAGGGCAAGGTCCGTAGATCGGGTCAATAAGGCGAGAATTAAGGTGAATAAGGTTCTTGGGAGGTTTGTGGCTCAGCACGGGGGGTTAGTGGTCCGGCACAGGGAGTTGGAGTTGAATGTGGGTCTGTACCTGCTCAGGGATGGTGTTCACCTAACTGACGTGGGTACGGATTTGTGGATGTTAGGTGTACAGGAGGGTATTCAGAGGGCCCTGCGGGTGTGGAGGGGCCCGTAAGGAAAAGGGGGGTTTTCATTACGGGCTGTGGCGGTGTCCTTGGTCTTTGATGGTGACAGTTAACTGATGGAATGGAAATGGTTCGGGGGGCTCATCGGTGGGATGGGCCCCGTATGGGGTTTATTGCAGTGGAACGGTGTCTGCTGCAATACGGTGACGGTGCACCGTGGGTTAAAAGGGGTGTCTCCGGGCTGGAGTCGGCTGGGGGCCTTGGTATGGTAAATAGTACCGCAGTGCGGTGGTAAAAAGGAAAGGGTTAATGGGAGTTACCGTCAAAGACCAATAGGGGCTGGTGTTAATAATAAAAGTGTTTTGGTAAAGAGTTTGTTAATAAAGTTTGGAATTGTTGGAAATTCCTATTATCTAAGATTTGGTAATATATATATTTATTTGGATATAAAAATAAATGGCTGTTGTGGCCAATTTTACTCCAATATACTGTGTCGGTCTTGTTACTGGGAAGGAAGGAAATGGGGGAGGGAAGAAGGGTGGTTGGTTAAAAGGGGAAGGGTAATATGGGAGGGGTACGGGCAAGGTTGCACATTGAAACTACAATAGTCATGGACCAGATCAATGTTTACATTTTCACTA
Organism: Rana kukunoris; assembly: GCA_029574335.1. Lineage (NCBI taxonomy): Eukaryota > Metazoa > Chordata > Amphibia > Anura > Ranidae > Rana > Rana kukunoris. Next base: position 3,434,070 of record CM056049.1, on the reverse strand, counting down.
TGGGTCTGTCTATTCAACCATTTATTCAGATAACAAATCCGTGATATACTTTTTATACTATATATATATATCATTTTTTTGGGCTAAAAATGCTAAATTGTCTTGCAAAAAATATTTTATTAAAGTTTATAGACAAAAACACACACACACACTTCTATCTACTTTGATCGGTCTTCTCAATACCTCCCTTGCATTGTGTACAAACTTTGTATCAATCCCCAAAAACAACTTTGACAGCAACTACAGTACATATAAAATTCAGACCTACGAGGCTTGATACTCTATACACAGTATACATGATAGAATTATGCAGTGCTTCTACATTTACAATATATCAATAACATCACCATGTGCTCAGTAATCTCCCTGACTGTTCAATGGAATATAAAATAATACAATAATTCAATAACAAAACAAACTTGTGTTAAAAGCCGCTTTCAATTATATGTGAGATTCAAGATCTACCAATAGATAGTTCTTCTCTCCACCACTGTGGCCCGTTGGATGTGGGGGTCTTCAGGCGGGAGGCTTTAAAAAACAAAGGGGCCCCCTATGTGGATGAGTAAGAGGGACACAACACTCTTATTCGTTGACACAATAGTAACCTATAGATAAAGACACACAAATGTTTGAGAAGTATTTTACTTGAAAAAAAAGAACTCAAGAAAAGCTCCTCATTGTAAATGCATCCTTATTTATGATGTCTGCCGCCTGAGAAATTGTCAGCACTAATAACCCAACAGACCCGGTACACTTGACAGGAATGGGATGGGTATAGCAACGACACCATTGAAAAAGTATGACCATGGCCAGGGATTATAGGTCATGTAAGCCAATGAAATTGGTGACTTTAGTGGTTTCTAGCTTCCTGAAATATACATTTTATAAATGATCATCAGGGGGCTGAATGGACAAACGTTCAGGCATTATTCAAATGTCAGAACTGCCAAAGATTGGACTGAACCATTGGCCCATCCCTGCACAACACTGTCTTGTTTAGAACAACCTTATACTTTACCACAAAGGTTATTTGCACCCTTTAGACCCACCTCACCATAAGACGACTCGCTGTCCTAACGTTACATAATATAGGAAATTCTTCTTTTCTTACCTGGGTGTAACCATATAGATTCAGCAGCTGGGCCATTTGGAGAGTGGTGTCAGAATGGAGATCTCCAATGAAACCAGCCAGGGCACCCCGCTCCATACAGGAATAATTTGGAGCTTCCATTGTATGTCCAGACAATATCTGTAGAACATCTTTTATAGCTTTATTCACATGTCCACAGGAATCATACGCATGATATCCCAGAGTGATGTTGGGAAGAATATCTGGACTGCCGTTTATCTCATCAATAGCAAATATAAAAGCCAGGAGATGTCTGTACTCTCTCCCGTAAACTCTGCAGAAAATGGAGAGTCATTCAAGCATTCAAGCAGAAATTATTTATGGCAACTACAGAGCTATGGTGGGATTGGTGGCCGTGTGTATTGCTGCATGAAACCAGGGCCGGATTAACAGAGGGGCTGATGGAGCTGCAGCTCCAGGCCCTTTTCTCAAGATAGGCCCATTTGCCCCAAAAAAAAAAAAAAGTTTTTTTTTTTTTTTTTTAGATCGACTTCGGAGGTTGTAGCTCGATGACCAGAGGTCACAGAAACCCCACATTTGGGGGGTAGTCAGTTGAAGACCTACCCCACAACCGGTCAAAATATGGGATGGCTATCATTTATGGTTCCGGAGATACGGGCCTGCTTGCACAGCCTGTCAGAAGCTACATACAGAGCGGCCATTATAAATACAAGCTGACACACTGCAGCAGACTGAGAAATAAAATCATCATTTGTTTTTTGCTAGAAAATTCCTCTATGGTGGTCTTTGCAACTTTTTATGTTGCACGGTATAGAGCTGCACGATTCTGGCTAAAACGACAACTGCAATTTTTTTGCTCAGAAGACAGATCACGATTCTCTCACGATTTGTGCGGCATAACATCATCTTTCACATTAAAATGAAAAAAAACTTTACTGTTTTGTTTTTATGGTTTTTATTATTCAATGAAGTAGGCAAATGCAGTGTGACATAAAATATTACTGCAAATGCCATTTTTGTCTCTGCTAAAATATATATAATGTTTGGTGGTTCCAAGTAATTTTCTAGCAAAAAATATTGCTTTTTAACTTAAACAAGAGTTGGACTTTAAGTGGTTACATTTCTTGCATTTACACACAGAAGTTTGTCCTAAAAAGGAAGTTGGTTACAATGTTTCATGTTGTTTACAAACTTGGCAGACAGTCGGATATTTTCTTTACACACAGAAGTTTATCCCTTTGATATAAGAAGAAAGTGTTAGTTACAATGTTTCCTGATAAGAACTTGGCAGACTGTCCAGATATTTACTTTTGACAGCTGAAAGTCTCTCCACTTGTTATATGAAAGAATCAGTAAACTCTGCATTGGAGATGTCAGGGGGGTTGAATCAAGATCACAATTTTAACGATTAATTGTGCAGCTCTAGCACGGTACTGAATTTGCGCAGCAATTTTTCAAACATGTTTTTTTGGAAATAAACTGTTTCATACATTAAAAAAAAAAACACTAAAGTTAGCACAATTTTTTATTTTTTTTGGTATCCTAAGCGATGCTTTAAACATTTTTTAGGTTACATGTTTAGAGTTACAGAGGAAGTCTAGTGCTAGAATTATTGCTCTCGCTCTAACGATCGCGACATATGAAACCTGTGTGTATCTGGCTCTGATACTAGCCAGTGCCAACCCAGCCACTGACTGGTATCTCTCCCAGCCTGTCCCCACACACCCTCTCACCTGCTGACCTGTAGATGGGGCAATCACTCCTGTAGTGTTATTGTGTCCTGCCAGTGAGTACAATGATCAGTGTTGCAATCTATAGGTGGCAGCACTGATTGTTTTGGGAAAAACAGGCTGGTTGTACTCAAGTCGATTAATAGATTGACTTGTGTAAAACCAGCTAGCCCATACATAGATCGACTATGGCTGGTCTCTGCATAATTGGTGTAATTTCAATTCATGTATGACCCGCTTAACCACTATGCAGTCCCTAAACATCCTTCCACTCCTATACATTGTGCCCACTGTCATACCCTCCACACTCCTCTCCTGTACATAGTGCCCACTGTCATACCCTCCACACTCCTCTCCTGTACATAGTGCCCACTGTCATACTCTCCACACTCCTCTCCTGTACATAGTGACCACTGTCATACCCTCCACACTCCTCTCCTGTACATAGTGCCCACTGTCATACCCTCCACACTCCTCTCCTGTACATAGTGCCCACTGTCATACTCTCCACACTCCTCTCCTGTACATAGTGACCACTGTCATACTCTCCACACTCCTCTCCTGTACATAGTGCCCACTATCATACCCTCCACACTCCTCTCCTGTACATAGTGCCCACTATCATACCCTCCACACTCCTCTCCTGTACATACTGCCTGCTGTCATAGACTCCTCTTCTGTACATACTTCCCACTGTCGCACCCTCCACACTCCTCTCCTATACATAGTGCCCACTATCATACCAACCCCATTCCTCTCTTGGACATACTGCCCACTGTCATACCCTCCACACTTCTCTCCTCTACATACTGCCCCATCATACCCTCCACACTTCTGTCTGGTACATACTACACTCTGTCATACCCCCACACTCCTCCTGTACATACTGCCCACTGTCATACTCTTCACACTCCTCTCCTGTACAAACTGCCCACTGCCATACCCTTCACACTCCTCTCCTGTACATAGTACCTGCTGTCATACACTTCTCTCCTGTACATACTTGCCCACTGTCATACCCTCCACATTCCTCTCCTGTACATACTGCCCACTGTTATACCCTCCACACTCCTCTCCTATACATAGTGCCCACTATCATACCGTCCACACTCCTCTCCTGTACATACTGCCAACTGTCATACCCTCCACACTCCTCTCCTATACATACTGCCCACTTTCATACCCGCCACACTCCTCTCCTATACATAGTGCCCACTGTCATACCCTCCACACTCCTCTCCTATACATGGTGCCTGCTGTCATACACTTCTCTCCTGTACATACTGCCCACTGTCGTACCCTCCATGCTTCTCTCCTGTACATGATGCCCACTGTCATACCCTCCACACTTCTCTCCTGTACATTGTGCCTTTTGCCGTACCCTTTGCACTCTTCTCCTGTACATAGTGCCCAATGTTAGACCCTCCACATTCCTCTCACTCACCTGCACATACTTCCCACTTATATACCATCCGTACTCCTCCCCTATGTCGCTTACCCACAAAAACAGTTCTTTAAAATGATACTGAATACCCTCAATGTTACCAGCTCTAGAATGGACACACTTTTGTTAGTTCAACTAAAGGAAATCTCAGTTCTCATATTTGTTCTGTTACTAGAACTTATTTAATTTTGTGATTACTACTGTGATGTACAGAGGAACATCGGGGATCTCAGCTACTCTAAATATAGCACTTGTGAAAAAGTGTCCCTGAAAATATTTTTTAAATGTTGGCAACTATGCACTTATGCACTGCCCAAGGGCCACTGGGTCAGTAGGGGGCCCCATGAGAGGTTTTTGGGATCCTGTGATATTAAAGCGGTAGTAAACTTTCCTGACATTACTACTTTTTAGAGGCCCTGGGATAGGTTATGCCACAATGTACAAGTATGCACAGCATATTAGCACATTAGGGTACACATACATTTTCAGACTGGGCCCTCCATTGCTGCGCTGTGATTCTCACGCATTTATTTATTATTTATAAAAGGCCCCACCAAAATCCTCAGCACCAGGCCCATGATGTTCTCAATCTGGCCCTGCATGAAACATATAATGAAATTCAATCATACCTGAATTTATATGAGTTATAGCCATGGTTGGAAATTTACAAGGCATGCATTTTAAGGCACAACAATAACATTATATAGTATTTCTGTGAGGATAATCTCATTTTTGGAGCCCCAGATAGCAGTAAAAACCTGACAGGGATTCCCAACTCTATTCAAAGATGAACAAAAAAAATATGGAGTCATTAAGGGACAAACTCATTCAAGGTCCCATTCACACTTGTGTATTGTGGTAATAATGCACACCTTATCACATAACAATGTATGGCAAAGCCCCTTCTCTATGGGCAGTGCAATGCGGTGTCATTTATTGTGAATCCCCCCCCCCCCAATTCATTGTGACTCTAATCTGTGCTTCCTTATTAAAAAAAGGGTCCTGCATGTTTTTTCATCCATTGTGTTACATTGGCAGCTATACATAATGAATGAATGTGACCATTAACACCCGGCAATAGAATGGGCCATATGTGATTTTCATGAACACATTGAAGGATATACTTTGATTTTATATAAATGCCGTGTAACAGACTGAATGTGTCCTGCACATTATCACACATCTCTCCTAAAGACAAAGCTCTGTAGATCAGATTGGAAGATTTGCACTTCATATTTCACTTACGCTGAACACATTAGATTTCTAATAAGACGTTTATTGTGATCCCACTGTGACACTGCAGAATGTACAGTGAATATCCCTCCTATAATAATGTCTCCATCCTGAGAATACTTGTACTCAAATGTATAATTCCTCATAGTCATATCACAGCGATGAGCAGAGTTCTGGGTGTCAGATGTGCAGGGGGTCACACACAAAGACAACAACCACAATATTATCAGTGGATATCTGAAGATAACATGGCCGGGTCTCTGATAGACTCCAATGAGTTCTTCCTCTTCTCCCGACCTCATCATCACTGACAGCAGCCCAGGATCCTGGCACTGACTTCATGGCTCAGCTGAAGGCTGTGAGAGTGTCAGGTTTATAAAGAATAATTCTGTTATGTATTACTGATAGACTGGAATATGAATCTACTTATAGAGTACATAAAAAAAAAAAAAAAGCCAAACCTAAAATACACAGAATCCATCAGCACTGTAAAAAGTGAAGGTTATAAAAATATAATTATGACATATTGTACATGAAACAGTAAAAATTAGAAGTTTGATGGCCAAGAATGTCATGTTTATTATTATTATTATTATTATTATTATTATGCATAACATTAATTTGAATAATATATAGATATAGGGATGAGGTTCAGCAGTTACCATAGATTTGTGGTGAATCTCGGGGATTCCAAAAGTTTGGGAATCCCAAACTTTTGGCTAAAATATTTCCAGGTTCACCACAAAAATAGAGAACAACCTCTAATGCAGTACACAAGGAATGGATGAAGGAATGGAAGACCTATCAATGGATGGGTGGGGTCACAGCAGTTTTATTGTCTGTGTTGTTAGAGGCAGCTGACACTTCTGTGTAGAGAGAGATTATTATTTTTATTTATTTTTATTTTTCATCAATATGTCCCCCATGGCGGCGCATAAATCAGAACATTGGTGTGTTACTGCCACTCTGCTCTTCAAGCTGCCTTTTGTTTGAGGCATGCAACTGGATCATTTGAAAGACTAAGTGCACCTAAACCACCGCCCTTTATTCCCAAAACCCCCTATCTCAACTGATAGGATAAAAGTTGGAATATACCATTTAGGCCTATTATCCCTGATTAAAACTATCCTCCTGCTGGGCGATTTTACATTCCTAATGAGAATTTGACAATATGAAATCAGTACAGAAACCTTTCTATGTGAAGCGCCAAGGTTTCCATATTGATGTCTGACTGTTTGTGCCTTCTATGTTTTTTTTTATTTCATATCACATTGTGTAGTGGGACAAGGCAAGGTCAACAAGATGAACTATTCTGCTGCAGAGGCAGAAAAACATATTAATGGCAAAAAAAAATAAAAAATCTCTCCTTACACAGAATTCACTCAAAGGTCCCTAACAATTCTGACCCACACTGACAATATGGCTGCTCTAAGGCCACCCTTATATAAGAAGAGGTCTGGGTGGGATGAGAGGCTTTCCACAATTTCCCTCCATCTGGTAACAGTGACATGCATATTTGCCAAGCGTATCCCTGACTGTCATTAAGGAAAAGCTGGACTATAGCAATATGCTCAATTCCAATTTACCTGATTAAACAGCTTACCCCTCCAGATCGGATACCACAATACTCAATGTCTTCTCCCCTACATACACATACAACCTGCATGCAGCAAAAGACACACAACAATTCCGAATCCTCATACAGCATGGTTCCCGGAACTAACTTTCTTCCATAATACCTGACATGGATAATTTAAGCACCCGCTATCTGGAAGGAACACATGATAGGCAGAAACAACCAATTTGAATACATCTTCCTCTGAAAGACGACACTTTCATACCCCTCCGGACATCATAGGACTCTAAAGTTTTATCTCTCTCCACCTGTTGCACTAGATGTTGGTGTGGAACATGTAATCCACAACGTCACTTGAAGGGTGTCTTCATTTCATCTCCCTTCGTACATGAGTTTTCTCCCATTCAATTTGACACGCCTCCGTGCATCCCCAATAAACCCGGAGTCCTCCCTCTCTTCAACATTCTAGAACTGTTTTGTTGTGATCTGAACCAGTGTTTTTGAGCAGAACCAAAATTCGGAACCAAACCCACACGAGACTTCCGATAATCCTCTCACTTGCCTTTTTGGTGCTTGATCATCACCACTCATTGGTTAACACAAGACAAGCAGGCTCAAAGACTTTCTCAGTTCTTGAAGTAGTGACTTTTTCAATAGGTATATAACCTGTGTGTTAACCACTTAAGCCCCGGACCAATATGCTGCTAAATGCCCAGAGGTGTTTTTACAATTTGGCACTGCGCTGCTTTAACTGGTAATTGCGCAGTCATGCGTCCTTTTCTTCCCACAAATAGAGATTTCTTTTGATGGTATTTGATTGCCTGCGGCTGAAGGCAATGACAGATTTCTACAGAATTTCCAGATTCCCACGCACCGTGGGGGCCATTGATTGCACACATATGGCACTCCTGCCCCCCCCCCATGAGACAGAGCACATGTACCGCAATCGGAAGCATTGGCACTCCATCAACGTACAGGTGATAGTCGATGCCCAAGGCCTCATATGGCACGTCCGTGCCAAACACCCCGGATCCAGTCATGACAGCTACATCTACAATCAAAGCCCCATCCCAATGTAATTCGAACAGAACATGTATGGGGACACCTGGCTGGTTAGTGAGTGACATGGGTGGCAGGCATGACTGTACCCCCCCATGATGCACATCACAACGGGCACATGCATGACTAACATCCTCCTGTCTTTTCCCTTACAGGTGACTCTGCATATGCACTGGGACCCCATCTCATGACTCCTATCCGGAACCCCCAAACCCCAGGAGAGGAAATATACAATGAAGCCCACGCCCAAACATGTGCAGTGGTGGAGCGCACCTTTGGCCTCCTGAATAGTGTTGAGCAGAATATGCCATATTCGATTTCGCGATATATCTCGAATATATAGTCGAATATTCGAGATATATTCGCTAAATACGAATATTCGTGATATTTTTTGGAAATGAAATTATTGCGAATTTTCGCTATTGCGAATGCGAATGCGAATTGCGAATGCGAATGCGAAATTTCGAGAAATGCGGAATGGAGCACTCTGATTAGCTCAGAATATTCGTGATATTTTACAATACAAAATAATTGCGAATATTCGAGAAATGCGGAAGGAGCACTCTGATTGGCTCAGAATATTCGTGATATATTACAGTATAAAATAATTGCGAATATTCGAGAAATGCGGAATGGAGCACTCTGATTGGCTCAGAATATTCGTGATATATTACAATATAAAATAATTGCGAATATTCGAGAAATGCGGAATGGAGCACTCTGATTGGCTCAGAATATTCGTGATATATTACAATACAAAATAATTGCGAAATTTCGAGAAATGCGGAATGGAGCACTCTGATTGGCTCAGAATATTCGTGATATATTACAATATAAAATAATCGTGCGATATCGCTATTGCCGAATAATCGCATTGCGATTTTTCGGCAATATAAAATGAGCGCTGCAGCTACTCGGCCCAAGGTCTCTAATCATACCAGCAATGCTTTTAGACGTCGATGGGGATCTCTAGGATGTGATCTGTTCTAAAAAAAAAATTGAAAAAATTCGAATATTCGAAATAGCGAATATTCGCCGCGATATTCGTGTTATTCGCGAATACTCGAATATGCAATATTCGTAGCGAATATTCGCAATGCGAATATTCGTGAGCAACACTACTCCTGAAGTCACGTTTCCGATGCCTGGATAAGTCTGGGGGTACCCTGTTGTATTCCCCAAACTTTGTGTGCCAGATCATCGATGCCTGTTGCCTGCTGCACAACTTTGCAGTAAGAAAGGGCCTGCAGATTGACCTACGTGATGACCTGACCCCCAAACCAGGCAATCCCCCCCTAACTGAGGCTACCCCGTCTTCTGAGGGAAGAGCAGCCAGGAGACAGCTCACATTGGGCATCTCTGCACGTTAAACACACACATTAATCATGGCACAATGAGAATGCATGCATGCATGCACAACACTGTGGTCCCTAGCACACACACCCCACATCCTCATCAAATTGGATTAGCATAAGCCCACCATGCAGAACTTATGAGAAGCAACACCACGCCATGGCTCCAATTATGTCACTGTACATTCATACACCATTCACACGGACCTGGGGATCACTTCTCCCTGGTCCTGGGGAACCCTTCTCCACCAAAACTGAGGGTGACACCCCTGTTCAGGCAGGAATATGACCCCCACAATCCAAAATCATTCACAACACAAAAAAAAAATGCCCAGCAAAAAATAAAAAAAATTCCAGCAAAAAAAAAAGCCAAAAAAACCCCAAAAATCAGGAAAAAAAAAGGGGGGAAACAAATTAATGCCGCTGACATGAGCCACGGCCCCCGGCTCCTCAAGGGAGACTCATGGGGGGGTAATCCGGGGAAGGAGGAGCAGCCCCTGGTCTCTGCCCACCTGGCAGCCTGCCCTCCAAGGCCACGGCAATTCTGTCCAGGCCAGCACTTAGTGATGCCGTATTGGCCTGGATAGCCTGGGTGAGGGCCCTCACATCCTGCCCAACGTCTGCTGTTGTAGTCTGCAGTTCGTTTAGGCAGTTTGTAAGAGCCCAGGAGTGACAGTCCAGGTTCTCAAGCGTATCCTTTATGGAGGACAGGCTCTCCTCCATCCGCACCAAAGTCTGGATGACCTGCCCAAGATGGCGGGTCTGAAGGGCCTGGTCCCTTCTGAGATTGGCGGGCAGTAAGAGTCCTCCAAAAACAAGAGGCCACTGACTGACATGAACTCCTCCTCCTCCTCAAGCTCCTCCTCCTCAACCTCCTCCGAGGACTCCGGCATTGTCTGGGGGTCCTCATCAGGCTGCTGTCCTGGGGATGGTGCGGTCAGGCCAGATGGCCCAGCACCCTCCTGCACATCTGTGGATGACACAAAACATTCACAGGTTGGAGGATCCACACACTTGCCACATATTCCCTCCCCCCCACACATGCTACACACCTGAACACCTGATAGGGCAAAAAAAACGTACCTGTCCTCACGGGCTCCTGACTGGAGTCATAGCCAGACAGGCCCTCCACTTGTTGCCTATGAAAGGTCTGGGCCACCGCACGCTCCTCCGCTGTCAGCCTAACAGGGCATGGTGGGCCCCCTCCAGTGCTCCTGGCATGGGCTGCCATCTGCCCCAGCAGCTTTCAGACTGTAATATCCCACCACACCTCTTATGACATGTAACCAGATTCCCTGTAAGACTACAGAGGTAACTCAGAATTGCCCACTAGATCACTCTCAGTATCACAGAAAGTTTGGGGTTAAATCATCATGCCCTCTGAGTACAAGACCTGCGGTGTATGAGACCCTAGCCTGTTCTGACAGGAGCTCAGGTTATCAATGGTGAGTTCAGGTACACATAAAATAAAGAAGTCTCATCTATGAGTAGTGTTGAGCAGAATATTCCATATTCGATTTTGCGATATATCACGAATATATAGTCGAATATTCGAGATATATTCGCTAAATACGAATATTCGTGATATTTTTTGGAAATGAAATCATTGCGAATTTTCGCTATCGCGAATGCGAATTGCGAATTGCGAATGCGAATGCGAATATTCGAGAAATGCGGAATGGAGCACTCTGATTTGCTCAGAATATTCGTGATATATTACAATACAAAATAATTGCGAATATTCGAGAAATGCGGAATGGAGCACTCTGATTGGCTCAGAATATTCGTGATATATTACAATACACAATAATTGCGAATATTCGGCAAATGCGGAAGGAGCACTCTGATTGGCTCAGAATATTCGTGATATATTACAATACACAATAATTGCGAATATTCGAGAAATGCGGAAGGAGCACTCTGATTGGCTCAGAATATTTGTGATATATTACAATACACAATAATTGCGAATATTCGAGAAATGCGGAAGTAGCACTCTGATTGGCTCAGAATATTCGTGATATATTACAATATAAAATAATTGCGAATATTCGAGAAATGCGGAAGGAGCACTCTGATTGGCTCAGAATATTCGTGATATATTACAATATAAAATAATTGCGAAATTTCGAGAAATGCGGAATGGAGCACTCTGATTGGCTCAGAATATTCGTGATATATTACAATATAAAATAATTGCGAAATTTCGAGAAATGCGGAATGGAGCACTCTGATTGGCTCAGAATATTTGTGATATATTACAATATAAAATAATTGCGAAATTTCGAGAAATGCGGAAGGAGCACTCTGATTGGCTCAGAATATTCGTGATATATTACAATACAAAATAATCGCGCGATATCGCTATTGCCGAATAATCGCATTGCGATTTTTCGGGAATATAAAATGAGCGCTGCAGCTACTCGGCCCAAGGTCTCTAATCATACCAGCAATGCTTTTACACGTCGATGGGGATCTCTAGGATGTAATCTGTTCTAAAAAAAAATTGAAAAAATACGAATATTCGAAATAGCGAATATTCGCCGCGATATTCGCGTTATTCGCGAATACTCGAATATGCAATATTCGTAGCGAATATTCGCAATGCGAATATTCGTGAGCAACACTATCTATGAGTAGGATCTGTATTAGGAGAGATTCAAAGGAGCTAAAGTAAATGAAATACCTATAGGCTAATGTTGCTGCACATTAGACCTAGTAAGGAAAGTAGCAACTCCATCAGGACACATATACTTGCGGTTCAGCACTCATCATTGATGGAATCAGGGGAGAGCGAGATGCCTGGATAATAAGCGGCCTGTGTGGATCCAAACTGGGACACGGAGGGGACGTGGTCAGGAACTCTTCCTCAGTGCAGGTTAGTGCGGCTACAGGACGGAGGGTGTCTGTACGCAATAACAGAACACCCTACCGTCATCTCTGGAAGTTTAAATAGCCGATCTCGCGGTTAATTGGCAATGTGCGCTCGGCGCGCTTCCGCGTTCCAAGCTGGAACGCAAGGTCCGCGCACCGGAAGTGACGCGGAGGTTTGTGAAATACGGAGCGCAGCTGTCTGCTATAGGAATGGCTGCACTAGAGCAACAAGTATAAGGAATATTATTACATACTCCCCTCCCCAGGGAAGCTTCTACAGAGCTGCCAATAGGAGCGGGTCTGTTAGGATATCGACGATGAAACTGTCTGATCAGACGTGGAGCATGTATATTCGTAGCATTTTCCCAAGAGTCATCAGATTGATCATAGCCTTTCCAACGTATGAGGTATTGAAGGTTAGAAGCTCTTTTCCTAGAATCTAAAATTTTGTCAACGACGTATTCAGTTTCACCGAGAACCTGTACAGGAGGTGGAGGAGGTGTTTTCCTGTTAGGAAAGGGGTTGGAGATGTACGGTTTGATGAGTGAGACATGGAAGGAAGAATGTATTTTCCAGTCAGGTGGTAGGGTCAGTTTGACAACATTGGGATTGATAATGTGAGAAATTGGGAATGGTCCCGTGAATTGATTTCCAAGTTTCTTGGATGGAATTTGAAGATGGAGATTACGGGTGGAAAGCCACACTAAATCCCCGACCTTGTAGACTGGTGGTGTAGATCGGTGAGAGTCATAATATCTCTTTTGTCTTGATTGCGCAACCTTCAAGTTGGTGTGGAGGAGAACTAGTGTCTCTTTTATAGTAGAGAGGTAATCGGTCACTGCAGGTACACTATTTGGAAGAAATGTAGAAGGTAGGCTGTTGGGGTGGAAGCCATAGTTAGCAAAAAATGGTGAAAAGCCGGAAGAAGCACTAGTGGAGTTATTGTAGGCGTATTCAGCTAAAGAGAGTAATGGATTCCAATCGTCTTGAAGGTATGTACAGTAACAGCGTAGATATTGTTCCAGAATTTGATTAACTCGTTCTGTCTGCCCATTTGTCTGGGGATGATAAGCAGTTGACAATCGATGGTCTATCTGTAGAGAGGTAATAAAGGCTCTCCAGAATTTGGAAACAAATTGAGTACCGCGATCCGAGATAACCTGGGAGGGTAAGCCATGTAGTTTAAGGACTGTATCAATAAACGCCTTTGCTGTCTCTGAAGAGGTTGGTAATTTCTTTAATGGAGTAAAGTGTGCCATTTTTGTTAAGAGATCAACCGTAACCATAATGGTATTGGTACCGTTGGACCTAGGGAGATCAACAATAAAATCAATAGAGACCACTTCCCAAGGTCTATTAGGCACGGGAAGAGGAACCAATAACCCAGAAGGAGGTCTCCTAGAAAGTTTGTTTCTAGCACAAGTGTCACAGGAGTTTACATACTGATGAACAACCTTAGAAAGAGAAGGCCACCAGTAATGTCTCTTGACAATATGGATGGTTTTAGTAGTTCCAGGATGGCCTGCCAAAGGGGAAACGTGAAGTAATCTGAGCAAAGGAATCTGTAGATTAGGAGGTACGTAGATCTTATTTTGGTAGGTATATATCCCATCTGGTTGTTTGATAAGGCCTGGTGGAAGATTAAGAGTCTCTGTGGATAGTGTCTGGGAGAGTAGCTGTCTATACGAAGTGGTATTGCCAATGAAACGATGAGAAGGGATGATAGAAACTGGTGGGTTCTCAGGGAATTGATCTTCATACATTCGTGAGAGAGAGTCGGCTTTAATATTTTGTGAGGCAGGTCGATAGGTGATAAAAAAGTCAAATCTATTGAAGAAGAGAGTCCATCTAACCTGACGAGCAGAGAGAGTCTTACAAGATTTCAGATGCTGTAGATTACGGTGGTCAGTGAGTACAGTTATTGGATGGGTTGAGCCTTCAAGTAAATGTCTCCAGTTTTCTAAAGCGTCTTTAATAGCTAGAAGTTCCTTTTCACCAATGGGGTAATTTCTTTCAGCTTGAGACAACGTTCTGGAATAGAAGGCTACTGGATGCAAAGGGTCGGAGAGAGTTGGGCGTTGGGAAAGGACTGCTCCTAAGGCGTAATGGAAAGCATCAACCTCCAAAGTGTAATGATACGACGGATTAGGGAGTTGAAGAACAGGAGCTGAGGAGAAACAACACTTCAAGGTGGAGAAGGAATTTTGTGCTTCTGGAGTCCAAGTGAATGATGTTTTTGCACTAGTAAGGGCATTCAAAGGTTTAACTATCGCAGAGAAGTTTTTAATAAACTTGCGATAATAATTTGAGAATCCTAGGAAATGTTGGAGAGCCTTCCTTGAATGTGGAACTGGCCAAGAGATGATAGAATCCACCTTGGAATGGTCCATCTGTATACCCTGAGGGGTGATCTGGTAACCTAGGAAGGTGATACTGGTCTGACTGAAAAGGCATTTCTCCAACTTTGCATATAGAGAATGTGTCCTGAGCCTGGCTAAAACCCATCGGACATGTTTAGTATGAAGCTCAAGGGAGTCTGAGTAAATTAATATATCGTCAAGGTAAATTACAACGCAGATGTCAAGCAAATCTCTGAATATATCATTTATGAACCACTGGAAAGTGGCCGGTGCGTTACACAGGCCAAAAGGCATCACAGTGTATTCAAATAACCCATATCTGGTCTTGAAGGCAGTCTTCCACTCATCTCCAGGACGAATTCTAATCAGATTGTAAGCGCCGCGAAGATCCAATTTTGTAAAAATCCTTGAAGTTTGGAGGCGCTCTAAGAGTTCTGGGATGAGTGGTAAGGGGTAGCGATTTTTTACAGTAATATTATTTAGACTTCGGTAATCAATGATGGGACGGAGAGAGCCATCCTTATTTTTGACAAAAAACATAGCGGAAGAAGCAGGGGAGGTGGAATGTCTAATGAAAGCTTTTATAAGATTCTCGTCTAGGTACTCCTTCAGGTGAGAAAGTTCAGGTTGTGATAGTGGATAAATATCAGCGGTTGGGATAGGACTATCCGGTATAAGATCAATTGGGCAGTCATAAATTCTGTGAGGAGGAAGACTCTCCGCCTTGGTCTTACTGAAAACATCACTGAAGTCAAGCAAATAATCCGGAAGAACATTGTCTTGTTGCTGGATACACATCAAGGGGTAGTTGGAGTAGCAGTTGTGCTTACAGTATGAGGAATCCAATTTAAGAGATAGGTTAGCCCATATGAAAGTTGGTTGATGCAATAACAACCACGGGAGACCAAGGATAATTGGGAATAGAGGGGATGGAATGATGTCGAAAACCATAGTCTCTACGTGGTTGGTACTACAGGTGACCAGAATAGGGGTGGTTTGGGATAGGATAGGACCTGAAGTGGAGGTTGAACCGTCGATAAAAGTGACAGAGAGTGGAATTTGCTTGAGTACAGAGGGAATATTATTGGACTTAACAATCTCTGAATCAATAAAATTCCCGCAGGCACCTGTATCAACCATGGCATCAATGGTGGTATTACTGTGTTCCCACTGTAAAAAAGAGTAACAAATGTGAATTGGTTAGAAGGGGTGTGAGGGTGTTTGGTATTGTAAATATTAGAGATTGTACCTTCGTTATTCCTCTTGAGAACAGGACAAGTGGATACTATATGATCTGGCGATGAGCAATAGAGGTAAAGGTTGTGAGCTCTGCGACATTGCTTTTCTGCGGGAGAAAGAGGCCCTTTAACAGTTCCAAGTTTCATAGGAACCGCTCTAGGTGAGGTATTATACCTCTTGGGGGGTGAAACTGAAATGGAGCAGGCACGTTCAGCCTTTCTTTCTCTTAGTCGTCGATCAATAGTGAGGGATAATTGCATTAAGTCTTCTAGAGAGGATGGAAGCTCAATGCGAGCAATCTCATCCTTCATGCCCTCAGAGAGGCCAATGCGAAATTGGTTGCGTAAAGCAATATCAGTCCATTGAGTGTCCCTGCACCAACACTTAAATTCGGATATGTATTCCTCGACAGGTCTCTTCCCTTGCTTGAGGTTTCTAATAGTATTTTCTTCAGTAATTTGTTTATGGGGGTCCTCGTATAAGAGGGACATCTCGTCTAAAAAACTATTAAATGATCCTAGAAGGTCACCATTCTCTTCAACATAAGCGTCAGCCCAGACCCTGGGTTCTCCTTTGAGATAAGAAACCATTGTAAGAATCTTGACCCTGTCTGCGTAGTAGGTACGGGGGCGTAATTCATACATAAGACGGCAGGAGCTGACGAACTGACGGAAAAGTTTTCGGTCCCCTGAGAAGGGGTCTGGGGGGCAAACCTTTGGTTCAGGCCTATCACGGTGTTGGGCAAGAGCTTGATTCCGCATCACATAATTTTCTATCCGAAGCTCATTCATGGATGCAGTGAGGGTTTCTACTCTCTGTGATAGGGCAACTAAATGATTAGCAAGTTCTCCTGGATCCATCTGAAGGAAAAAATTATTCCTGTACAAATTTTTTTTATATGAGTTCTGTTATTATGTAATATCCCACCGCACCTCTTATGACATGTAACCAGATTCCCTGTAAGACTACAGAGGTAACTCAGAATTGCCCACTAGATCACTCTCAGTATCACAGAAAGTTTGGGGTTAAATCGTCATGCCCTCTGAGTACAAGACCTGCGGTGTATGAGACCCTAGCCTGTTCTGACAGGAGCTCAGGTTATCAATGGTGAGTTGAGGTACACATAAAATAAAGAAGTCTCATCTATGAGTAGGATCTGTATTAGGAGAGATTCAAAGGAGCTAAAGTAAATGAAATACCTATAGGCTAATGTTGCTGCACATTAGACCTAGTAAGGAAAGTAGCAACTCCATCAGGACACATATACTTGCGGTTCAGCACTCATCATTGATGGAATCAGGGGAGAGCGAGATGCCTGGATAATAAGCGGCCTGTGTGGATCCAAACTGGGACACGGAGGGGACGTGGTAAGGAACTCTTCCTCGGTGCAGGTTAGTGCGGCTACAGGACGGAGGGTGTCTGTACGCAATAACAGAACACCCTACCGTCATCTCTGGAAGTTTAAATAGCCGATCTCGCGGTTAATTGGCAATGTGCGCTCGGCACGCTTCCGCGTTCCAAGCTGGAACGCAAGGTCCGCGCACCGGAAGTGACGCGGAGGTTTGTGAAATACGGAGCGCAGCTGTCTGCTATAGGAATGGCTGCACTAGAGCAACAAGTATAAGGAATATTATTACACAGACCAGATGCCGGAGAACATTTATTTAATTTTCGATCCCCTCGCGTGTCCGGGTCTCCCCCCCCCAACAGAATTTACCTGGTCGGTAATCATCTGCAGAATCTCCCTCCTCCTGGCCAGGGTGGTGTTGGCACTCTCCGGGCCGTGGAGGAAACGCCCATATTGGGTAATGGCCCGGCAAATTATGTGTTTCTCCCCCAAAGAAAAATTAATTCAAGCCTGTTTTAAATGCCTTTTTTTCTATCAGAAATGACACTTTGTGCAGGGACAGTTCTATGTACGGGAAATATGCGCTACTTCACATGCTGACTTTACACCCCCCCCCCCCCCCCCCGGTACAAAATGTAAAGTAATATTACACTTTTATTTTTTCACTTTTAGCATTATTAAATGCACTCCTCCTGAAAAATTGGCCGTTTTTAAAACTTTTTTTTTGCATTGATACATGTCCCCTGGGGCAGGACCCGAGTCCCCAAACACTTTTTAGGACAATAACTTGCATATTAGCATTTAAAATTAGCACTTTAGATTTCAAACATTCGAGTCCCATAGACTTTAACAGGGTGTTCCGCGGCTTTTCGAATTTGCCGCGAACACTCCTAATTGTTCGTTGTTTGCCGAACAGGCGAACAGGCAATGTTCGAGTCGAACTCAAAGCTCATCCCTAGTCACAGCATTATTTGGTTATCAGCACAGTCCAATGGACAATGCAGTGACAGTACTTTGCTTGTGCATGCTGGGGGGATGTAAGAGCAAGAATAAAATGAAGCTCTAAAATATCATCCAATCCTGTGACATCCACCTTCCATCCACTTATGTACAATAGGCAGACAGAAGGCGGTCAATGTACCCAAAAATCATAATTCCGTTGATAATGTCATTCATAATGATGATGATGGTAACAATATGACTGCAATTTGTTTAATCTGATCTACAGCATTATACATTGAATCAATGTGTTACATTTCCATCATTCTCTTCCCCAGCATTGTCCCTCTTGTGTTCAGTTCAGGTTTGAAAAGTAAAATGTAGAGTTTTGGAGAAAACATACACAATAATATTCCAGCACTGGAGGTCAGTATGGCGAATATCTCCACAGCCACCATGTATTTCCCTCTGGTGCTCATATAGGCCGGGATCATGGCAATCCAGACACTGCAGAACACCAGCATGCTGAAGGTGATGTACTTGGCCTCATTAAAACTGTCCGGTAATGTCCTCACCATGAAAGCCAGAAGAAAACTCACAGCTGCCAGAAACCCCATATAACCCAACATAGAGTAGAAGCCGATAACTGACCCTTCATTACACTGAATGAGGATCTTCCCAGGATAGGAGTCCATGTCATACTCCTGAAATGGTGGAGAGATGGACAACCAGAGAATACAATTCATAACCTGAATGGATGAGCAGAATAACATGACTGTATTGGGAAGTTTGACTCCCACCCATTTTCTACAAGAGCTTCCAGGTCTGGTGGCTTTAAAAGCAATGAAGACCATGATGGTTTTGGCGAGGATAGAAGATGCTGAGATGGTGAAGGGAACTCCAAAAGTGACTTGTTGCAGCATACAGGTAATATCCACAGGACGGCCAAGGAACAGGAATACAGAAAGGAAGCTCAGTATGAGGGAGAGGAGCAGAATGAAGCTGAGGTTCCGGTTATTGGCTCTGACTATGGGAGAGCTCCGAAACCAAACAAATAGTCCAAGTATAAGGAGAGATGTTGTAGCAAATAGGACTGAAGTTATAGAAAAAAATAAAACTAGAATGTCCTCCTCGTATGATAAATACTCAGTGACCTTGTCACTACAAATAGTTTTAGCTTTGTTAGGCCATTCATTGTCAGGACACTTCTTGCAGAGTTCACTGTCTGTAGAGGAAAAAGAAGTGAAAATAACATTAGGCACGGCATACAGAGAACACAACTATTTGACAGTTTTGGCCTCTTCCGTGTAATCATTTTCCAGACCTTTATCCACTTCAGCCCCGGAAGGATTTGCCCCCTTAATGACCGGGCCATTTTTTGCAATTCGGCACTGCGTCGCTTTAACTGACAATTGCGCGGTTGTGCGACGCTTCACCCAAACAAAATTTACGTATTTTTCCCCACAAATAGAGCTTTCTTTTGGTGGTATTTTATCACCCCTGTGGTTTTTTATTTTTGCTCTATAAACAAACAATGACAATTTAAAAAAAAAAAAATGTTTTTTTTTACTTTTTGCTATAATACATATCCAAAATACATAAACAAAATGTATTCATCAGTTTAGGCCAAATGATATTCTTCTACAAAGGTTGGTTAAAAAAAAATTGCAATAGGCGTATATTGATTGGTTTGTGCAAAACGTATTGCATCTAAAAACTATGGGATAGATTTCAGGACTTTTAATTTTTTTATTGTTTTTACTGGTAATGGCGGCGATCTGCAATTTTTAGCGGGACTGCAACATTGCAACGGACAAATCTGTCTCCAAATTACACTTTTTGAAGACCGGTGAAACTATTACATTGATCAGTGCTATAAATATGCACCGATCAATGTAAAAAATGACACTGGCAGGGAAGGTGTTAACAGTAGGGGTTATTCAAGGGGGTTTACTGTGTTTTCTTTCTTTTTTTTTGGTATCTAACTGTAGGGGGTGGACTGCCAAGGACATGACAGAGATCACTCTTCCCGATCACTGGGGACAGTAGATCTCTGTCATGTCTCCTGTCAGAATGGGGATCCGCCCTGTTTACAAAGACAAATCCCCAATCTGCCATTGTACTAGGTGATCGCAGGTCACTGTCAGACATCAAGTCCACCCGACCCGCGGGCACGCTCCTGCACAAGCCAATGTACAGCTACAAAGATTAGCACAGGAGAGCCAACCTGCCGCTGTATAATGACGCCGGCTGATCGGCTAGTGGTTAAACGTTTTTATTTTCTAATTTGATATCAGAATTTATACTTAAATTTACTTAAAATAACATAAATCTTACCAGGTTGGTTTGATATTTCTCCTTCTGAACACGGAGCACAATTATAACAACATGGGTGATGTCCTTCTCTTACAGATTTTCTGAACCCCGGAAGACATTCCTCGGAGCATTGACCTCTTGGGACCTGAGATAATATAGAAGGATATGATCTATTCAAGAGCAAAACTACAGATATAATAGTATAAGTAATCCAAGCTTCTGATGTGTTGTATGTTGTAGAATGCATTCCTTGGTGGAAACACATGGACCATTAAAGTAAGGTGGTCCTTCATTAGTCTGGATACCACAGAATATGTTCTGATCCAAAAGACAGAAATAGACATCTAGGAGTACTAGCAGAATCCTTTCATTAGAAAGGTTACAGCAACACAACTATCAGTACAATATAAACGCTGCCTTAGAAACTCAAATAGAACATCTCCTACAATACAAAGAGAAGAAAACAAGTAGCCGTGTACCTCTAGTAATCACATCCAATCCGGTACTAGAAGGGATGAGAGAGATAATGAAATAGATGGAACCCATCATAACAGAGGACAGAACCCTGAAAGGAACATTCCAACAACCCCCAGTGCTGACCTTCAGGCATTCACCCAACCTCAGACATCAATTACTCAGCAGGAATCTTCATTCTGAGGACGGGGGAATCAAGAAAGGGAACAAAACCAACAACAAGTGCTGCAAATGTTGCAAACTACACAGCCACATAAATGTATTAAACATTGTCACACAAACACAAGGAACCTTCCGTATTCCAGGATCATACAGCTTGGCCTCCAGTAATGGGATGTACTACATTCAGTGCAAGCATGGGCCATACATTGGTGAGACAGGACAGTTGTTATAAAAAAAAAAGAATGACTCTTTATAGACACAATAAAAGAACATAAAGAAGAGGATTACTGAGCACACGTGGGACATCATTTCCCACAACCCGACCATTCTATGGACATTTTGGTTACTAAAGGAACTTTTTTTTTAAATACTCATGAAATGAAAACCTTTTAACTGTAAATTATTCTATATGACAAAAAAAGGGAATGATCTGAATGTGGACCACAGTATTTTAAATCACTACCACATGATTTTTTTTTTTTAACAAACCAAGCTTTATTGAGTTCCACACAAAATACAACACATTGGTATAAGTAGCCTACTAGACATTAACATAAAACCTAATAGCAAAGAACAAATTGAGGACATTGATTTATGCAGCAGCACCAATTCACAATGCGACACAACAAGAGAATAACAGAAAAGAATAACATTGACACAGAGGTGGGGCTCTCGGGCGAGAGGCAGAGCCACAATGAGCTGTATAAATTATAAAGAAGCAATATCACAATTAGCCTCAGTGATATATTGGGGACAACCTAAGTGTTAATCTATACAATGGCGGGAGTAGGAGTCTAAGTTACCACTATGAGGAACAAGTCGATGGAGACTGTAGCCATCTGTCTAATGCCCCGTAAATACGATCTGAATTTCTGACGGCTTAAAATCGGATGTAATTTTTCATCGGAATTCCGTTCAAGCTGTCTTGCGTACACACTGTCAGACCAAATTCTGACTGTCCGAAACGCGGTGACGTAAAACATTACAACAAGCTGAGAAAAGTTCAATGCTTCTGAGCATGCATCAACTTGATTCTGAGCATGCGTGGGTTTTTTCTCCATCAGAGTTGCACACAGACGATAGGAAATTCCTAGGGGTGGGCACTATATACGACAGTTAAGCCGCCGCGAATCATATTGGATATTTGAGCTCAAGGTTTCTTCGCCGGGGGGTCTCAATGTTGAGTTCGATTTAAATTGTTTCATTTCCAATCGTTAATAATATTAATGGCGACTTAATTTTCTTTGTTTATAATTTTTTTTTAATTTTTTGATCATTATGTATATTATATATTTTATATTTTTCATGATTATTGATTATTATTGTATTCCATTATTGATTTTTATATGATCATGTTTTCTCTTCAATAGTTTTTATTGAGAATTTTTCAAAAGTAAACAAGGAAAAATACAAGCATTCCCAGAAATAGAGGAAGAATAAAATCGTACAACATGTGTGCTCATAGCAGTACAAATGATCAAAAAAAGAGAAGTAGAATAATAGAAAAAAGTTGACAAGTCTTGTACACGGATCAAAGAGGTACCACGTTTAGAAAGTACTGAGTCTGCCATCAGCACTTGACAGAGCTACACAGGAACAATAAACAAATAAACTGGGAGGGTCAGGTGGGGAGGGGGGAGAGGGGGGAAGGATAAAGGGTTGGAGAAGAAGGGGGGGGAGGGGGATAAGGAGAAAAGATGGATAACCGTATTATTACCATAAACATAAATCTACTAGGGAGTGTTGCTCAAAACACATCTCATCGAAACAAATGCAAATAAGGACAAGTCGCCTTTACTGTAGAGGGAACCATTCCAGCCAGGGCTTCCACTGCTTATCAAATTTATCTCTCCTGCCCTCCCTGCTTGCCAGCAGGGCCTCAAAGGTGCAGTTGGCTCTAGTTATCTCCAGAACCTCTGTAACATTGGGAACCTTATTGGATTTCCAATTCCTGGCCAGGAGCAGCCTAGCAGCTAAGAGAAGATGAGTGACAACTACCCGAAACTCTGGGGGAAATCCCTCCATTCCCAAATTCAGTATAGCAAGTTCAGGACTAGGGGGTGTAAGTATGCCTGTGATGCGCGAGATGCTGTTGAACACACTTCTCCAGAAACTCGTGAGGTTCTTGCAAAACCAGAAAACATAGATGATGTTGCCAACGGCTCCACAGTCTCTCCAGCAGAGCGGAGAGGCTGTAGGACAGAACCTAGAGATACGATAAGGGATATGATCATGTTTTTATTGTATTTTAAAATTGTATAGTTATGAATTGCAGCTATGTGTATGTGTTGACATGCGGTGGCGATCGTGGATGACGTCCTCTTATAGATATATATATTGTTGTTTGGATTATTGGCGGTAGACTAATTAATAAGGCTTTATGTCTGTTACTTTGAGGTAATTTTGGATTTTCTTTTCTTATTCCTGTTTACTTCAATGGGTCCCGTCTTGTTATTTATTTACTTCCATTTTACCTTGTTGGTCTTCCTGACCATGCCCCGGATGTTGTTGCCATGTTTAAGCGTCTCTATTGGCCGCATCCATGTGGGACATGATTGGTCCGTTAGGTCACCTGTGCTCTTTAAATTGTACCATTGGGGGCGTCTGACGTACTCCCTCCGCCTGACGCTGAAGAAGTCCCGCCCACGGGACGTAACGCGTACGTAAGGGGAGGAGCTACGCAGGACGTCACCCCGATCGTCGCCGCTGTGGTTACAGACACATCGTTTGCAGCATACACTCGGCTTATGAGTGGTTTTAAATGTGAGTGCCCTGTTTTATTATCTTCTGGAATAAACGTGTTTTATACAGAGAGCACTAGATCCCTTCTGTTTTATTTCCTATACGGTTTCAACATGCCTTGGTTTGCTGGTATCATCCATTACTCACGGTTCATGCTGGTCCTATTGGAGATCTGATGTTAATAGGAATACTGCTGATATGCTATATGACCTGATTCAGGTCGAGTCATTAAGGTGAGAGTCCATCTTGTTTTCGGTGGTGGATTTTCCCAGTGGTGTTTGCTTTTCACCTTCACTTTTTCCGGATATATTTGGTTTTTTTCTCACATATGGAATAATTTGGACACTTGGACATTTATTTTCACTGCATTATTCATTTATATGATTTTGCTCTCTTTAGTTTGTTTAGTTCATTTATATTTTTTGCGCTGCACTTTTCACTGATCATGTGTACGTGGCATAAGATTTTGTTTTATTTACCTGGACAGCCCCTAGTGGTATACTGTAAATAACCTTTTTGTAAGGTAAATTGTTATTTATTACATTAATCCATGAGTGTGTTTATCCATATCGGAGTCCGGGAATAGACCCAACAAGCATTGTCTAGCATTCATTGTCACTGGTGAGCCCATCTGACCATGAAGGAATTGGACAACTTGCGCCCAAAATCCCTGAATGTGAGGACAATGCCAGAGTAAATGCCCAAAGGTAACAGTGGAGATTAGACATTCGGGGCTTGCGGAGGGACAAAAGTTAACCATACGTTCTGGGGTAAGATATGATCTAGGACTAATGTATATTTGAGGAAGTCTATCTGACATTTTAGGAGACACTCATTACCAACCTCCAACACCTCACTCCAATCTTCATCATCCAGTTCACCTGCCTCATCTTCCCATCTAGGCTTGAGGGAGTAAGCAAGTTGGGATGAAGTTGCAGTGATTAGTATATCTTAGAATTCTGATATCAACCCACGGAGATCATCACTGCTTATCATGGCCAAGGCATCTAGAGTAACCAGAACTGGGTAATTACCTCCAAACTGCACATGCAATGCATGATGCAGCTGGAGGTACCTAAACAGCATGTGGTTCAGAAACATGACTGATTTTAGGTGGTCAGAATTTGAGTCTACCATCATAAAAGACATGTGAAAGCATATATATATATATATATATACCCTTTGACATCCAGACCTTTGGGTAGGGAATCTGTGGAATTTCACCCAGGTGTTTAATACACCACAATGGAGTATTGTTATGTAACATAGAGCAGTTCATTTTAGACACGGTGAGGTCCTAGATCCATCTCTGCTGGAAAAGGAGGCCAGAGTGGCTTAAAGAAACAAGGGAGCAATCCAGACACCTCAGCAAATCACAGAACGGATGCAAGAGGTGTGACTCAGGGACTTGACAGACCAGAGAGAGGTATCTATGGTTATCATGTTCATCAAAATGGCAAAAGTGAGAGAGTTGTGCTTCCAGGTAATATAAACCACAGTCAGGGATTGCCAATCCACCGAGAGACATTGGGTTGTTGAGGACCTTTCATGACAGCTTATGTCTACTGGCACGCCAGATAAAGGACTGTAACAAAATATCAATAACTGTAAAGTATTTTAGTGGAATATACACTGGAGAGTGCCAGAGGACATATAAGAATTTAGGCAGTAAGATATTTTTTTTCAAGGCTTATTCGACCCATAACTCCCAATGGCAATATTCCCCATATCTGAGTTTTACATGTAATAGTTTTAGGGGCTCCACATTTGATAAATGAAGTCTGATATGGTCATAGAGACCCGCATACCCAAATATTTAAAGGAACTGACTCTCACTGTGGGCAGGGTTGCCTGATCCATTGATGGAGGGAAAACATCAGTCAGGAGGATTTGGGATTTACCCCACTTGATTTTAAGACCTGAGAACCTAGGAAATTGTTCAATGATATGAAGTGCCAATGATAAACAGGGACCTGAGTAAAAATATATATAAAATCATATCATCAGCATTGAGACACACTTTTTCCACTAAGGAACCAAAACACAGACCTTGAATTCCAGGGTGGGACCAAAATGACATAGTCTGGGGTTCAACTGACATACAGTAAGTAAAGCCATTCTACTGAATCGAAAGCTTTGGCAGCATCAAGTGTGACTACCATCATGGAGCCAATTTGATTGTGAGAGGCCTGAAGATTCATAAATAGACGTCTCGTGTTAAAGGCTGTGTTCTTGGCCTGCATACAACCTGATCCTGATAAATTAAAGATAACATTACCTTGTTTAGACAAAGGGCTAGGATCTTGGCTAGTATTTTGATATCAGTTTGCAATAGGGAGATAGGCCTATATGACTCAGGTTGATGAGGGTCCTTTCCAGGCTTGGGTATTAGCACTATAAGAGCTTCACGTATGGAATTAGAAAGGGTAGAAGCCTCATATATAGAGGGATAAAGAGTCAATGACTTAGGTACTAATGTGTCAGTGAAGAGGATATAGTACTCAAAAGGCAAGCCATCTGATCCTGGAGCCTAGGTCATGGCAAAGTGAGCCATAGCGAGCTATGTATCATCTACTGAAATAGGAGCCTCCAATATAACTTCCTGTGTCTCTGTCAATTTAGAGAAGGTAAGAGCATCCAAAAGTCACATAGAGTTTGGGCAGGGTAATCGACTTTAAATGTACAAACGTCTCCAAAAAAGTGACAAACTCTCTTGTAATCATTCCTGGGTCTGTAATTAAACTATGTGGATGTGATCTTAATGCAATAACCACTGGGGGTCTGGAATCTATATGAGCCAGGTGAGCTATCGATTTACCTGGGTGAGGTCCATGTTTAAAAATTCTTTGCTTATTGAAAAAAAATGTTATGTCTAGACCACTCATAACACATCTGGTATACAACTCTAATTTTGAGTCTACAGTAGTAAGAGAATCTGCAGAGGGTACAGTTACATATAGCACCTCCAAAAAGGTTACCTGAGCTACTGCCTGAACATAGGACATTTTTTAAGACTGCTTATATCTTGAGATGTGCTCTGTTAGTAGTAGACAGGCATTTTTTTTAAATGCTTCCCATACCGCCAGCGGGATTGCTGTGCCGGAATTAAAGTTAAAGAAAAACTTCCATTCTGTATTCAATTTATCTGTATCCGGTAATATAGATAACCAGAATGGATTCAGCCTCCAGTTTGGTGTAGAGGAACTAGTAAAAGGCGTTAGGGTGACCCAATATGGGGCACAATCTGATAACAAACAGGAGCAGAATCCAGCCTTCTGTAGTCTTGGGATTAGCTGCAGGAAGAACAGAATAACGTCAATTTGAGACAAAGTGGAATGAGGGGTAGAAAAACAGGAGTAAAGCCCCATATACACTATGGGCCAGATTCAGGAACAGTTACGCTGGCGGATCGAGTGATCCGCCAGCCTAACTGTAACTTTGAGCCGGCGTTTCTGTTTTCTGTAACCAGAAAACAAGAAACGCCGGGTTGAAGTTCCGATGCGAGCAGCGTAACTGAGTTTCGCCATCGCATCGTTACTTCAACTTAAAAATGGCGCCGGGGGCGTTCCCGCCGATTTACGCTCAAATGAGCGGAAATCGGCAATTCACGATCGAAATCCGGCGCGACGCAATGACGATACGACGTTTCCGGACGGGATACGCGGCGCATAGATATACCTACATGGGGTTGGAGTATCCTATGTTAGGTATAGGCGTCGTCATCGCGTCGGAAAAAAAAAAAAAAACGTCGCTTGCGTAAAACGGTCATGAATGGGAATGTGACGTCATTGACGTTCAATCACAGATTTTGGAGCATGCGCACGGGGATGTTTTGACACTCGACGCATGCGCAGTACGTTGGCGGCGGGATCGCGCGTAGTTAGCATACTACACGCCCCGTACCCGCTAAATTTGAATTCCGCCGGCTCATTTGTGATGCGCTGCCGCAACTTTAGGAGCAAGTGCTTCGTGAATGACAGCACTTGCTCCTAAAATTTCGGCAGCGCAACGCAAATGAGAAGCGTTACTCCAGAGCAAAGATGCTCTGGACTACCTGAATCTGGCCCTATCAGTTTTCCTGCTGGTTTTCTCTTCGGGTTTACCAAAACCATCTAATATGAGGTCAAACCTTAAGCATTTCAATTTGAATGCAATCAGGCAGGCCCTTGTACTACATGGTTTTGGTAAACCTGAAGAGAAAACCAGCAGGAAAACTGATAGTGTGTATGGGGCTTAAGCCTTTCGACTGGGATAGAGATGTCTCCATGTATCTATAAGGGCAAAGTCCACCAATAGTCAACTAAATCCAGTCTTATGATATAGCCGTGGTGCTTGTGGCTCTAAGCACATTCTATCCAGGCTAGGCTTTGCTACCATATTAAAATCACTCAATCACAAAGCCGTGACAGATGGGTGTTTGGACATAAAATTAAAACGTTCACTTAAGATGGTAGCGTACACCACATGGAGAGGATCTAGGAAACATGGCCCCCCTCCTCTACCTCCCTCCTCCCTGGCCTGGGGAACACCTCTTGGAGTGATCTGTGGCCTTGAGCGGCTCCTGCACCCTGCACGGACATAGGGGACACAGCACATGCTGCAGCCAACATGGCACCCGTTCCTCGTCCTGAGGCCTCTGCCGCAGAATCTTCTGTGCTGCATCCAGCACCTTTTAAGCTCCAACAAATGGACACTGACTCTTCAGCAAACATTTCACAGGCAGTGATGACTCTCCTGACCCACATTATAGCTGAGGACATGGATCAAGCTGTTCTTAAAGGACTAGAGCACCTTCATAATGAGCTTCAGGTCCAGAGAATCAGAGGAGCGTATCTCCTCTATAGAAAATGAAATGGCAAGAGCAGCGTCTGCGGCTCTTGCCAGGCTATCCACAGTGCAAAAGGTGCTCCAGGATAAAGTGGACGACAAAGAAAATTGTTCTAGGTGCAACAACCTGCGCATAATAGGACTTCTAGAATCCTACTCTTCTTACCACCACCTGCTCGACCAACAACAGCTAGGGCTATGCACCCCCTGCCTTGTGGAACGGGCCCATCGTATTGGTCATCCATCTGAATCATTATCCAAGCCCTTGTCTGTGATTGTTAAATATCTTAGTTACACGGACAAGCATGCACTACTTAAAAAATTCCACCACACCCGCATTCTGACCATTAATGATCAGCCACTGCTCCTCTTTGCAGATTACTCCATCAAAGTCATGCCCCAGCACAAGGCCTTCTCCGTGGTCTGTTCCTCTACAACAGCCACATCAAATTTACACTGGCGTACCCAGCTATTCTGAATATACAACCTGCCACAGGTGAGCGGGTAACATTCACTTTTGCATCTTAAGCTGAGCACTACCTTAACATCACACACCCTTCAGCCATCGATTCTTCCTCCCTTGGAAGATCTGCTCTGTCACCCAGAAAAAGTCCTGAGAAACCTCCCTACACCGCTGATCACGCATTCCTGATAATCTATGCGGTTTGCGCCTATTGTCTCTTTATAGCTGCCTAGCCTGTGCTATCTCATACATCTTGAGAACCGATCATCTGGAACATCATTTCCAGGGGAGACTCTCTTTCTATGTTAAGTCCTCACCACCTGCTCTTACTTTGCCTCATCTAGCGGACCTTATTAGCTGCCGCCCACAGCCTACTCTGATTTACTTAATGCACAAGATTGTTATCCCCACTTGCTTATTGGCTCTCCTCTCCTTCCTTCAACAGCCATTCCCTCCCCTTCCTCCCCTACCTCTGCCCATTCTCCCTAATCATCCCACCTTCTATAGACCCCCTTCTTCCAGAGATGTTTCATGTCTACGAATACAGAGGATGCACTCTTTGACGGGGTATCTTGGGAGTGTGCACGATAGGTAAAAGAGTGAAGTCCCTGTTCATTTTCTGGAGGCTTACCCTCCTTTTTTTGTTGTTCGCAATTTGTGTTTTATTGTGCTATCTTTTCTTTTTTTATCTCTAGGATTCTACCAAAGCTCTAGTGATGTCGGATTTGATGTGGCAATGTCTATTTGGGCTTCCTCACCTGACAGCCGATGATCTCTCTTGCTTCTGTAAACTGTGGGTAGGCAAGGTATTTGGCTCCCCAGCTGTGGGACACAAAGTTGGGGTTGCTATTCTTCTACATAAGAACCTCCACCACACAATCAGCTCCATTGAAACAGACTTGGTCAGTCTCAGACTTACCTTTCATCTAACTATTGCCTCTTGTGACATTGCTATTTCTAATGTCTATGCCCCAACTCCCTGGGACATTCCTTTTTTCAATACTTTACCTCTTGGGTCCTACATGTTACTGAACACCTCCATATTATTGGTGGGGACTTTAATTCAGTCATGCACCTATCTGAATATCTCACCCCAGGACTTTGCAAATGAATCCCCTCAGCCAACACACCCACTATGATAACTCATTCGATCTCCTCGCTCCACCTCATTGATATCTGTCATAGTTATCATCCCATTGATCGAGTATGCACCTTTTTTTCCCATCCGCACAACTCTTTCTCTCATACTGACTACCTTATTTGCTCATATAGTGCTTTCCCTTTGGTGTCTTCGCCGACTATCGAGAACGTGATCATCTCTAATCACTCCCCCGTTAGTGTCCAGTTTCTTGTATCACATGCTCTTGTGGCACAGGCACTTGGAGTTTCCCCTCTTATCTGGCTAGCAACGATGACTTCAATGTTCTTTGTTGTGCTTGGGCTGAATTTGCCAAAACCAAGGGGGCCCATCTGACCACCCATAATTTGTTTTGGAAAGCGGTGAAAGCTTTTCTCAAAGGACGCATTATCTCTTACACATGCCAGCTGAAAAAACAAACTTGCCTCCAATACCTGCGGGCTATTGAGTCGCTACGATTGGCCCACTGTATCTTAACTTTAAACCGTACTACAGCCAATACACTTACCTGGCAAGCAGCTAAAAATACCTTTGACCATTATTCCGTGCAACAGGAGATTACACTTCTGGCAAAACTATTCTCTGGCTGCCACCCACCTACCCATATTGGAGTCCTACGATGTCCTAAGGGTGGTATTGTTAATGTGCCCTCTGAGATTCTTACTAACTACTATACATCCCTCTACTTGGAAGACCCCATTGACATGGAAGCAGCACATAAATTACTTGCAGGAATACACCTGTCTGCTTTATCTCCTGAACAGTTGGAGACCTTAAACTCCCTCATATCCCTTGATGACATAAATAATGACATAAATAATTTTCCTTGGCCTAAACAGTACACTCTCTTACTAGCGGGGTAACTATCCTTAACCATGTTTGCCTTACAATCTAGTCTAGAAAGTTTGTTTTCTATACCAATTTATGAGTACTAATATTATCATTACAAAGTATGTATTTATAACTAGGCAGACTTAGTTTGTGGCTGGATTCACCCCTGCAACTACAATGCCTGAGATGCATTGCGCGGACTGATGGCTATGGGGTGGTCCGAACAGCAGTTTGCCTGGCTATGCGCTGTAGCTGGCCAGCTAGAACCTGTCCTAGGTAGCTTAATATAACCTGCATGTATATACAGCTAGGCCTGCTAAGAACCTAATGTAGAGCACATGTTTATATGTGAGAGACAAAGGCAGAGTTATTCACTGTGATTTTGTGTTTGGATGTTATATAACAGTTGTATGTTGTGTTCACAGAAGCAAAGGAAAAAATATGCCTTTAAGAGTCATTTGTTTTATGGCAGCAATGGGTAAGCAATAACAGTTTAATTTATACCAGAAAGCATAAAGTTAAGATTTTGTGACTCATCAGAAGCCTTGGCCCAATCACAGCTAATCTCACATTGAGCAGAGTCTTGACCAGTCACAGCCAGCTTTGCATTCTATGCTGTCAGGAAGTTTCCAGCACATGTGCTCTGCTAGTTCATTCCACCACATACAGAGGACAGAACACACACAAGGCTAAAGCAGTTCTTATGGAAGCCAGAGGGCAAAATTAGTTCCACCAAACTAAGCTAACCCTGCAAACCCAAACCATATCAAACCCGAACCATATCATACTGAACCATACCTTCAAACCAAACCACAGTTGTATCTTTCAGAGAAATCAGAGAATGCTTTGATAACTTACAGAGAGAGAGAGAGAGAGAGAGAGAGAGAGAGAGAGAGAGAGAGAGAGAGAGAGAGAGAGAGAGAATACTGAAGAAAGAACTATATCCACCATCTTATGTTAAATGACAAGATTGAATATTTGAACCACCATTTTCTGTTATACTGTACATGGACTGTCTGCTGCAAAGCAGCAGTATCTTATATGAAGAAAAGTTATATGAAGTTATTAATGAAGTTATTTTAAGCATTTTGGTGTGCTCTTTAAACCCACTGCTTCCATAGAACGGCAATAGAGGAATGTTGGACTTGAAAAGTCAGAGGTATCACAATTCTTCTAATGCCACAGCGCATGAGGCAATTCATAGTGCTGCGCCTGCCACATGCGCCTCCGAAATACACCACCCAGCTTGCTTTGCAACAGGAAGTCCCTGCAGACCCGGAAGCGGACAGGTCCATGCCCTACCAGTTCTGGTCGGAAAGTGCTCTGCCCCTCACTGTTAGACACGGTCCGCCTGATGGTTAGTCCACAGAAGGCGTTGCATTTTGACCGCGCTGTCATGGATCCCCCGCTTAGTTTTTGCTCGACCCGGCAACTGGACCATTCGGACTGTACTTGCTCTCCCCCGTACAGGAACTATGCGACTTACCCATTCCACTTGGACCTACTAACCCGCACTCCTGGACACGACAGATGAGACCGTTCAAAGGAGCCCACGGACTTCCGCAGACATGAGCCTGCAGCAGTTAAACTGCAAGCTCCCCAGCTCTGAACATCACGCTCTGGGGTGGGTATGCCGGCACTGTACACAGGACCTCTTGGCGATCCCGCACCCGCTCAATGCACACCGGCTCACTTTTGGCCCTCTGAAACATGGCTAACGACACTGACTCAATAAAATTCCGGTCCATTCTACCTCCAACCGCCAGCCTTCTGAACTTCCCCCAAAAGATGAATGCATTCTTAGTGCCGAAGAGGGTTACCCCAATTGACCGGTTTGGGCCTCACAACAGCACGGGAAGTGGCTACTCGGCTTGTCACGCCAAGTGTAGCAACATTCCGATCCGCTGTACTGGAGCCGCAGAGTGTCGAGAGGTGCCATTAACCGGACAATGTCTCACAGGTTATACAGGATGTTTTTACTTTCCAATTTAGGTTTATATGGTTTGTTCACTCATGGTGCATTAACTCTGTTGTCACGTACCCGGCGCACCTGCTCGTCATGGTCAGATAAGGTCTCCTTCCGCTCACGACCATCAGTCGTGCTCGATGTGGGAGGCTATTTATCATCCCATGATGGAGGGGAACGGCCACTAACATTCTCTGCCGGCGGGACTCTATACCCTGCATATCAGGCTATTTTTGAACCTGGTCTGTCACCCACCCGGCAGGTAGGGAAGACGATGCCTGCAGGCGGGGTTCTTCATGCCTGGGCCTGTTATCCTACGCATGATGTGCCAAACACCCCCAGTCGGTGCCCCAGTGGTAGGGTACTTGTCTCCAACCCACCTGTTGCACGCCTTCTTTTCCTTTTTTTTGTTTTTTGTTGTTGTACAAATTATAATGCTGAATCTCCATCGCACCAATGGTTTTGTTGTTCTGTTGCTCTGGGGTGGCATGGTAACCTCCGATTGACTTTTGATTACATATTTGTTGTAAGCTTGCATTCTCTACTGTGTTTTCCCGCCTCTGAGCGTGTCCTGACCGACCCCCAAACGATTGTACTCAGTGGCTGGTACACCCACTGGTTAGGTTTGCCTGCCCCAAGTGCAATGTACAACCCCCGACGTGCCTCTCCCCTGTTAGAAGAGAGGAGCTTCTTCCTCTCCCCTAGTCGGTCTGTCATACTTCTATTCTGGCATACTAGCTAGAAGCATAGACAGTCCCACATCCCTCACTTTTCACATATTCTCACCCCCTGACCTTCCCTCCCCTTTTTTTTTGTTTTCTCCCCTTCTCTCAGCCCACCTTCTTGGGAATGACAAACATGGGCAGCCCTAACCCTCCTGCCACAGGGCAGGATCATCCCTTCCTGAAACTCAAACTACATTCGCTGAACATCCGCGGGCCTGCTATACTCCCTGTGTGGGGGTAAACCACACATAGTACTTTTGCAAGAAACTCACTTCAGAACAGACAGCATCCCCACGCTCCATAGTCGCCACTTTCCGATGGTATACCACGCCACCAATGATTCATCTAAATCTAAAGGGGTCTCTATCCTACTTTC
Organism: Rana kukunoris; assembly: GCA_029574335.1. NCBI lineage: Eukaryota > Metazoa > Chordata > Amphibia > Anura > Ranidae > Rana > Rana kukunoris. The sequence continues at coordinate 3,399,806 of CM056049.1, read as the reverse complement.
CAAACACTGCCCACTTCAGGTGAATGACATCCACAGGGACCCACAAGGAAGGTTCATCTTCCTCAAGGGACAGATACAGGGGATGCCCGTCACCATAGCCAACATCTATGCCCCCAACTCACAACACGTCCAATTTTTCCGTGCCACCCTTCAACTGCTCACGGCCTTCCAATCAGGCATGCTGATCCTAGGCAGGGATTTCAACGTCCCATTATCACCCCTCCTGGACACCTCAAATGGATCCTCGTGTCTGACCTATCGTGCCCTAAGGGCCATAAAATCACAACTAAACCTTCTGGCCTTACATGATTCTTGGCGTACGCTCTATCCGACAGTCAAAGACTTTACCTTCTTTTCACCCCTTCACAACAAATATTCTCGCATTGACTTCTTTTTTATCTCTCAATCAGACCTGACCCTCCTAACCGAGGCTACTATCGAACCCATGCTGATCTCGGAATATCACCCGATCACTATGACTTTGACGTGGCCAGGCCAACGCCCCAGGACGCATATTTGGAGAATGGATGACTCCATCCTCCTAGACTCAGGGGACGTCAACACCCTGTCAACCAGACTTTCCCAATACTTCACTGAAAACGCTTCGACGGAAACCACCCTGGCCTCTGTTTGGGCTGCCCACAAATGCGTCCTCAGAGGGGAGATTATCTCCCTAATGTCAAAACGTCGCAAACTTAGGTCGGCCCGTATAGAAGAACTCTCGCACAAGATCAAAACCTTGGAGGTTGCCCATAAACGCTCCCTTCCCTCAGCTACACATGACGCCCTGTTGGAGGCCAGAAAGGACCTGCTAGGGGAATTTCAGACAAAACTGAAACGGAAATTCGCTCTCGGACATAAATTGTATTACGAATTCGGTAACAAATCAGGGAAGCTTTTAGCCAACGCCCTTCAAAAGAAGAAAGCGGCACGCACGATTCACTCCATTACCTCCCCCACAGGGGAAGTGATTAGTAGAACTGACCTTATAGCTAAGCAGTTCACAACGTACCTCTCTGCCCTATACAACTTGCCTACGCCACCTGCCCCGAGCGCCGCCACGACCCGAGAGAAACTCATTGATGACTTCCTCGCTGACTTTGGCATGCCCTCCGCCCCGTTACCTGACTTAACACACCTAGATGCCCCGGTGACAGCCGAGGAAACTCTTCAAGCCCTGAAGCAATTGAAACCAGGGAAGAGCCCCGGCCCAGATGGTCTTTCCACGGGCTACTACAAAACGTTCTCTGCCCTGCTTATCCCCCATTTTGTTAGGGCATTTACCGACATCCCTTTCCCCCTCCACACTGGAGGGGGAAAGATATGTTAGAGGCTCATGTCACGTTGCTACCCAAACCTGGTAAAGATACCACCTTGGTCTCCAACTACCATCCCATTTCATTACTGAATGTGGACGTGAAGTTGTTCGCGAAAGTATTGGCCAATAGATTACTCCCTTTCATACCAGACCTCATATCGACCGACCAGGTGGGCTTTGTCCCTGGCAAAGAGGCCAGGGACAATACCACCAAAGCCATCAACATCCACCACTGGCTGACCACCAACAAAGTTGGTGGCTTCATGCTATCCCTTGATGCCGAGAAGGCGTTTGATAGGGTGGCGTGGGATTATATGTCCACCGCCTTACACAAAACTGGACTGCCCGAGCGTTTTCTTCAGATGGTTATGGCGCTATATTCTACCCCCACTGCCAGGGTAAGGGTTAACGGACAACTATCGAACGCCTTCTAGGTACACAACGGAACTAGACAGGGGTGCCCCCTCTCGCCCCTACTATTTATCTTGACCATCGAACCCCTCCTCCGTAGGCTGTGTGATAATCAGAATAGAAGGGGAGTAACAATCGCCCACAAACAATACAAGATCGCAGCCTATGCGGACGACGTCCTGCTGTTCCTGACCAACCCACTCACCACCCTGCCCAACCTACTGAAAGACTTTCGAACCTTCAAAACAATGTCCAACCTCCAAATTAACTTTGGAAAATCCATGGCGCTTAACGTCTCCATACCAAAAACCCAGGTTGATCTCTGCGAACGGAATTTCCCATTTAGGTGGGAACCTCACGAAATCACATACCTAGGTATCAAGCTCCCGCAAAACTGTCTGACTTATAAGAACTTTTTGCCTACCTTACAGACAATTAAGGGAGACCTAGCAAACTGGAACAAGGGCACCTTTTCATGGTTCGGCAGGGCTGCAGTCTTGAAGATGAATGTCCTCCCCAGATTACTGTACTTACTGCAAGCCGTCCCTATCAAGCTCCCTCATGCCTTTTTTACTTCCTTCAAAACCATTTGCAGAACCTTCCTCTGGGCTGGGCATCAGGCAAGGCTGAGTTGGACTAGACTCACCCCAAGCTATGGGGCGGTGTGGGTTTACCTGACCTAACCCTATATTACAAAGCCTGTCAGCTGACGAGAATTGTAGACTGGCATGTACACACGGATAGCAAGGACTGGGTGTCAGTGGAAGAAGCCTTTTTGGACATAAAAATGTACCACCTTCCATGGATCACTAATAACTCAACCCCTAAACCCTGCACGACTCACCCGTTGATCGGTCCCACCCTGACTAACTTTAGGGCGACTTGTAAATCAATGGGCATAACGCCCTCTCCTGGCCCCATGACACCCCTTAACCGGAACCCAGATTTTCCCGCCGACATTTACCTTTTGGATCGCTCGACTTCCCAATCGGCTCCCACGGTGCGCGCCCACCAATTTTTCAAAAATGGCGCACTCCTGTCTCATTCGGAAATGATCTCCGAAATTCCGGAGGTTGCTATGCCCTTATTTAAATTCTTCCAACTCAGACACTTTTTCAGTAGCGCCCCATCACTCTCCCTATGGCATAGAGACCTCACACCTTTTGAACACTTGTGATGTCAAACTGAACCGCAGAGACACTTGATCTCAACCATGTACACTCTACTCATAGCTCATGGGAAACCTAATGCCGACATTCATCATCGGTGGGAGGGGGACCTCTCCATGTCATTATCCGACAGCGATTGGGAGGCGGTTTGTTCGCACACCCACAAGGGCTCGATCAATGTCTCTGCTCAGGAGAACAGGTATAAAATGTACTCCTGTTGGTATAGGACACCCTCCAAACTACACAAAATCTTCCCTAATGTCCCTCCCACATGCTGGAGATGTAACTCAGACCTGAGGACTCTCCTACACATATGGTGGGATTGCCCGATCATACAACCGTTTTGGAAAGGTGTACACAATCTCATCTCCCAAATTACCACTTTTCGCCTGACTATACTCCGGCACAATATTTGCTCCACCACTCCTCCCTGCCTAAATCGACCTACCATAAATCCCTTACACTACACCTTATCAACGCCGCCTCACAATGCATACCCTTACGCTGGAAAGATCCCCTCCCCCCTACCCTGGACGACTGGCGAACAAGGGTTAATAAGATCGAGGAGATAGAAATGATCATTCACCAAGCTCAAGACAAATATGAAAAAATTTAGACTCACTTGGTCCTGCTGGACACACTACAGGGAGACCTTAAACTCAGGAACCCCCCCCCCCCCCGCATCACTCGCCTCGCCATAGGGGCCAATTACGACTGACACCACTCGACCCGAACACTGTTTCTTCCACCCTCTCCCCCCCCCCCACATTCTTACCGTCCGGAAATGCCTCCCTCTGTCATAAACGGGGAAAACTCCCCAACAAGAAGTGTTAATGACTAACGCCCTTATGCCATGGTTATCTACCCCCCCAGACGACCAAACTGACCGACAGTTCAGCACTGTTTTAAGATTGTTTCCCCTGCATGCCCAAGTTAGGCTCATGCTTGAGTATTATGGACTCGGCATACTAAGGGACCTCTATGGATAGCTATCTATATAACTACTCAGGATACCTTCCGGCCCACAGTATTGTTCCCCTTAGGGCTGGGCGGTCGAGTGGTCCGCACTCTCAGGTCCATCAACTGCGCTCACACGCAGTAGAGTCCCATCCCTTTCTGTTCCCTTGCTGACTTTACCGACCAGCACAGTTTTCGCTCCTATCCTTTTGTACCTCATTGATGGGGCCGAAATTGTTTACCTTAACTGTTCTGTATAACTGACTAATTCTTGCCTTGTCTACCCTATTTCTTTGGAATTTTCCCTTTTTTTTTCTTCATTTAATGAACTGTTGCATTGTTCATTATGTAACTCTCCTGTACCTGTTTAAAATCTCAATAAAATTGTTTGAAACAAAAATTATAACTAGGCATTCTACTCTTTACCAAAATGCAGCTTTTATAGCGTATTATAAGCACTACATTAGTATCTATTTTATTAAATTTATAGACATTCACGATACATCTCTTGATTTGCTGAAACGATCCAACATCCTCATATACCTCCCGTGCTGGATCTGGCTTCCACCGGGACAGCTGCGGGTTGTGCCTTACCAGTGCCGGTGCCTGTGCTAAGCAGTGTGTAGGTTATTCAACTTCATAGACCAGGTGAGCACGGTGCAGTCTCTACTGTCACTATATAATAACTACTATGACAAAACTTTTATGTATGTATTTGTCTTTATTGTTTAAAGTTCCCTGTTTGACACTGTACTAATGACATATTTTTGTGTTCTGTACAAATCAGATGAAACTAAAGATGTGTGAAGGCCCTGACAAAGCACTTGTGTGAAACATGTTGGCTGATCGCACCATGATTGTTTCATACATCAAACATCAATTTATGGTCTATGTATATGAACTGTATTTTAATGTTATCATTAATAAATTTATATTTTTCTAAAAACAATTTGTTCAGTGTGCTCACCTTATAAAACAGACCTAATATTTCCCATTAAAGTCTATTATTTCGCTGGATCCTGAGAAGGCATTCAACGGCATTAGCTTCTCTTGGACTACTCATGGTCATGAGGGCGTTTGGCATGTCAGGACCCATTCTACACTTTTTTCAAAAAATGAACGCCTCTCCGACTGCTCACCTCGTTAGCCCTGACTTTATGTCCCCTGACATTCCACTCACTAAAAGTACACGCCAAGATTATCCTCTTTCCCCCCTGCTTTTCAACATCGCCATAAATCCACTTTCCACAATTCTGAATTCTCCATCCGAGATTAGCGCTGTCACAAGTTTTTCGCTCAGCTCTATTTGCTGACAACATGCTCTTTTTCTCTACTACTTCCTCTGAAATTTCCCTCTTTTAGGAATTGTATGCGACCTTCCGGACCTGCTTGGGACTACGTAATATTTTTTACAAAAGTGAAATCTTAGAGCTTAATCCATGACTAAGGCTGGATCGACTCATCTCCATTTATAGTGGCAAAGCAAAATATCACCTACCTAGGCATACGTATTGGTAGGGAACCTTCCTCCTTGTATACTCTGAATTATACCCTGGTGATAGTCAAGATTGTCAAGGAGTTGGAAGCATGGTCGGCCCATGCCCTTTCACTATTTGGGAGGTGTAATCTCTTCAAAATGGTCTTGTTTGCAATAATAATGTACGCTTTTCAGACCCTTACTGCTTAAACATGTGTGCTTAAAGATGTCCAAAAAAAATTACATGGCCCTGCTTGCATTTCTTTGGCATGTCTTTGATTCGGCAGATGGCCTTGAATCAAGCTTCAAAAATGATGTCTCCCAAAGAGTGAAGGAGGAGCAGTCCTGCCCAATATTAGATTCTATAATCTCTCATGCATATTAAGGCTGGGTATTGATTGGCTGACCAAATATTCTTGTTATTCCAACCATATGCTGGAGGGCGCCCTTGTGCCCCCATTCAATCTCCAGGCTATCCTTCACTCTAGCTTATGCTCCCTGCGCCACTCCCTAAGATCTAACCTGTTAATCAGGGACACAGTTATTGTCTGGAGGGAGGTACAGAGACTCCTGTGTCCACTCTACACCATCTCATCCCACCTTACCATACTTGGTAACCCAATGTTTCCCCTTCGTCAGAACACAAAGATTTCACTCAATGGTCCTCCTCTGGCCTAGGAACTTTCAAACACCAATAATAGCTGGCTAATCAATGCTCTCTTCCATCATCACAGGCATTTTACTACCACCAGTTAACCAGCTTTCTCAAAACTTTATTTAGCCCACGTCAAAACCCCTGCCAGCACTCGATCATTGACGTCATGGTGTATTGGGGTTAGTACTCCATGCCAGAAATATACTCAAACCTTATTACACATCAGGCTACCAAATACCGCATCGCCTCGTTCAGTCACTGGGCTTTGAGTCTTGACAACCAGAATGCCGCAAAGGAGATCCTGGCAGGATACCAAAAAGACCGCTCTCTGGTAATCTGTGAAATGTCGTGGGAAACTCAATTCAAAATTTCCCACCATAATTATTTCCCATTTTGACACAGCAAAGTTGATCCCTCTCTCTACTTATGCCCCTGGCGTAACACCCCCTGCCCATCTATTTTCCACAGGCTGTGGATCTGCCAATCGACTTCTACCTTTTAGAATCAGATACCAACCTATATTGACAAGATTCAGCATTTTACTCTGCCCAAAGACCCTATGCTATGCCTTTTCAGCTGTGACACTCTGCTGGCACATCATAGTGTCTCTCTCCCTCAATGGATTCACATCTGTCTCTTCACAGCTCACAAAATCCTCATGCAGGCTTGGATCCACCCCACCTCAAATTGCCTCAGTGACACAAGCACTTCAAACTTTATTTTGTTATGGAGAAAATGGACACTGTCACTCAATACTTCAAATCCTTAAAATGTTTTATTGATGTTGCTTTATGGAAAATTCCTTTATTCCAGAAAAAAATCTCCCTTCACGTGATGTCCTTCTGTTTTATGGACTGGTATCTGCGTTCAGACCTAACCAACACCCTGGGAAAACTTTGGATCCGAGATACTTCTGGCTTTTAGACCTATTCATACCCCCCCCCCCCACCCACCAAGCATTCCATCTAGTTTATATGTTCCATCACTACCTTACTTGACTTGAAATATACATATGAGTATAACCTTGCTAACCTTTATTTCCCTCTCAGGTTATAATGTATACCTGCTTCCACTCATCAGGGTATTCCTTTGGTAGAATCCACCATCAGGTACCTTTCTTAAGCCTGACACTATGATATCAGTTGTTCTGCATCTACTCACTGATGTTAAGCCTAATGCTTTGTCTTGTCTACGACTTCTAGTACTATTCTACACTGTGAAGGTTATGTTTTTTGTTTTTGTTTGGATACACCTCTGGAATAGGCAGTATGGGTAGAATGAAAAGCCCATCCAATTCGGGGTTTCTTCAATTCTACAAGGATCCTACCAGGACAATGACATCAATACGTTGACATTTCAGAAATGACTCATCTCTGAGACCACAGATCAGTGGGATCAGTGGAGGTGGAATCCCCAGGCATAACCAACATAGACATGTAATAAAAATAAAACAGCATAAGTAACTAAGGTGATTGTAAAAATCAATGCTATTACATTATGACTCAAATGCATGTGTTGTACATAAGCAAAAGACCCCAGTAAAAAAAAAAACCCACCCAGCTCAACATACACCCCGACTTTTGTGAGCATAAGTCCCAAACTGTGTTCTAGTCAAAGCTGCAATAAACATGACAACGAAGCACAAGCTGGGGCATTATACTTGAAGAAGAGGATCTTTGTCTTTATTACTCCACTAGGAGGGCAGAAATCATATGAAGGGCAGTGGATATAGAATGACTTAGGCTGCTCACTGCAAGTGTTTGGTAGAGATGACACAAATCTGAGCATCAAACAGCATCAGCCCCGTCAGCATAAGTAAAACAAGGTGTAATTCCAGTAATAGTAGCAGTGGCATCCTGATACAGACCTTCAAAACCGGTTATGAAATCAACAAAGGCCCTCATAAGAGGGCCATTTCCTTATGGCTAGGTATCCAAATGTGTAGGAACATACAACAACCACCATGTCTCTTTATAGGTGAATATGAGAGGAAGAATAATCACATACCATAGGCAGCCTCCCTGCACATGGGAGAGAGATGAAAGGGGTAGAAATCCTCAAAGTGCTTACAGCTCAGGTAGGGTCTAGTTGATCCAACCATGCAGTAGCTGCCCCGGGATCCTCGAAAAAGTGAACTTGATCTTTTCCAACAGCATAGAGGCATTACAAACTTGGTGAACCCGTAGGCGCTGACTGACTTCCATGAAGCAGATGCGTTGTCGCTAGACTTCCGCAGAATAGTCTGAAAATGCCAGAATCTGGGTGTTATAAAAGGGTTTAATACCTTTTTCCCTGGATAAGTGAAGGATGGCACCTCAGTCTTTATAGTTAAGGATCTTGGCAATACTGTTAGACAGGTTAATTGGTTGTTCTGCTAGCTGGTCGGTAAGTAGGCTTGGTTATTCCCTGGGCATTCCCCAGGTTGTTGTTGTTATCTTGGCAATAAAGACCTGTGGAGGCATTCTTTGTGGTGGTGGTTTGGCAGGCATGTAATAGACATTCTACGGTCAGCAACTTACACTACTCAACGATGTTAAGCCCAATGCTTAGTCTTGTCTACAACTTCTCATACTATTTTACACTGTGAAGGTTATGTTTTTTGTTTTTGTTTGGATACACCTCTGGAATAGGTAGTATGGTCACTACAAATGTTTGCGTGAAGGCGTCTCTACCATATGTAGCAATAAGGAAATGCCCCAGAAATGTGGTGGGGAAGTTGAGCAGCGAGGGCGGCAAGGACCAATATACCTGGAGCGAGAAGAGCTCTGAAGACCTCCCAGGACCAGAGGACAGGCTGACTGGGACTAGAAAATGAGGATGGGCAGAAGGTGCAGGCAGCCAGGGACCACTTCATCTCACAGCAAACAGAGAACTGTCCCCACCCAGAACAAGAACGGACTCTGCCTGCTGCTAGCCTTCATAAAAATCCTGCTGGCATGGAAAATGCCATATCAAGCATTACATACAACTTCCAATAGACAGGGACTGCAGACTGAGACATGGAACTCTCCCTCCCCCTCTCTCTATCTCTCTCTCTCTCTCTCCTTCTATGAGTGTCTATGTCCCAGTCTGTGTGATGAGGAGGGGGGAGGTATTAGTAGTAGTCAGTCACATTTAGCTGGACTTGTTCTGTAATGTAGAAGATGTTTTGTAGTTCATCCACTTCTTCACGTATAATGAGTGATGGTAACATATCCTGGCATTTATATCCACACATCTAGACCTGAAACCTTCATCTAATAACCATGAAATGAGTCAGGGCAGATGTTGGCCGTCTATGACCAGGATGGGGGAGGGGGGTTAGGTTTTGTCTGGGGATGGGTTTAGTGTTGAAACTAGAATGTTTCTTGTATAAGTTGTGGATGGGACGACGTTCTCGAGGCCGCAGACGAAGGAGAATCTTCTCTTCTGGTTCTGCTGGACCTAAGCGCAGCCTTTGATACAGTTGATCACAAGCTGTTATTGACTCGGCTGGCTAAAATAGCCAAAGTCGCAGAAAGCGATCTATCTTGGTTCTCCTCTTTTTTGGAAAACCGATCGCAAATAGTCAAGCTAGGACCATTCACTTCGGAACAACGCACATTATCGTGCGGGGTCCCTCAGGGATCTCCCCTGTCGCCGATGTTATTCAACATCTATCTGCGTCCTCTTTTTGAAATCATCAGCAGCCAAAAACTGCTATATCACTCTTACGCAGACGACACGCAACTGTACTTCCGCATTTGCAATAAAAAGGATCACCACCTCAATCTAGAGACATGCCTCTCTTTGATAGAGGACTGGATGACAAAGAGTTATCTCAAACTCAACGGAGCGAAAACAGAACTTCTTCTGTTTCACGCCAAGCGTAGCAATCAATCGATAACAACCTGGATCCCCCCGCCCATTCTGGGCAAAGTCATCACCCCTAGCGCCAAAGTCAAAAGTCTTGGGGTCATCTTTGACTCCTACATGACAATGGATGCACAAATAGGGGCAGTAGTCAGCGGATCTCACTATCTGCTGCGCCTACTACGTAGACTCACGCCTTTTATTCCCAAGAAAGACATAGCGGTCGTGGTGGGAGCGATTGTAAACTCCAGATTGGACTATGCAAATGCCCTTTACCTCGGACTCCCCAAGTACCAAATCGCTCGTCTTCAAGTCGTTCAAAATACGGCCGCCAGACTTGTGACTGGGAAAAAACCCTGGGAATCAATCTCACCCTCGTTGAGATCCCTTCACTGGCTACCAGTTAAAGACAGAATCACCTTTAAAGCACTCTGTCTAACGCATAGATGTATCCATGGGAATGCTCCCCATTATCTATGCGAAAAATTAAAAATTTACAATCCCAATCGTATTCTACGATCCAACAATCAAAATCGGCTTCAGATACCGAAAGCCAGATACAAGTCCAAAGGAGACAGGAGATTCGCTGTCCAAGGTCCCAGACTATGGAACGCCTTACCAGCCAGCATTCGACTGGAGGAGAACTACTTAGTCTTCAGGAGAAAGATTAAGACTCATCTCTTTTGATCTCAAAGGAGACAGGAACAACAAGCGCCCACAGGCGATTTACTTCGCATGTGCTGCGCTATACAAGTTCTTCATTCATTCATTCATTCATCAGCTTCCCCAGTGTCATTCACCTTGTCTCCTTTCCATGATATTAGGTCTGTTTCTAGTGTAAGTTGCTGACCCTCTGAAAGGGACACATCAAAGTGACCCACAATCATCCAATCAGTGATATTTATATCTTTAATTCTTGTAATCCAATTTACAATTTCCATTGGGCTGGGCAGTTCTCCTTTATCATTAAAAATCATGACCTCGCCATTCTGTTCCTTGTACTGGACTTCTTTTACATAGCGGGACAGCTTAACAAAAGACAGAAAGGATTATAGGTAACACAAGTATATAGAACGCTTATACATTTTTAACTATAAATTGTTCATCTAGTTATATCTCATTAAGAGAAGGTCATCAGGGTGAGATGACCTGTTTACTAAGCATTTATAATTAGATACATTTTATTGGGTCACCTCTGTGTGACATGAAGTGTGTCCCTTTGCACCCAAGCCCAGGCCCAAGGTCACCCCCGACTATGGGGCACACTCAAGGGCCACCGACAGCCTAACACTCCATCTCCAGCTTCCACACAAACTTCACTAGCCCAGCTGGGCTAAACCTAAGTATTTTAAGGGAACCTGCCCCCTGCCAAGCCATCTCTTGGGGATTGGTCAGGGCCCTCATGAATACTCCAGGCAGCTCCTCCTCACCTCCTCTGCCATTCTTATAGAATCTTTTGCACGTTTCTTCAAGTAGGAGGAGGTCTCAGAGATGCTGGGTGTGAGTCATCCAGCCCTTCTTGAGTCACTCAACCATCCCAGATAATACAACACAGGCTTGGCTGCCAGCCAAGCCTGAAAAAAATGTTCCTACACTACACAAATCCTACTCTAGCACACTAGAGGGTGCTACATTTATTAAACCACTCCCATTCACATTCACCCAGTACATGCACATAGAGAAACAAACAGCTATTTCTTCAAAGTAACAACAGGTAGGAATCTTCAACAAAGTTTGGTAAAATCCATGCAATGTACATAGATCACCCAGTAGGTAGGGTTTTTTTCTCAACAAAAGTGGAGTTACTTTTTAAGAGAGGACATTAATACAATGTACAAATATTGTTTAAAAGTGACTTCAGTATCTGTGATAAACTGTCCCTAAAGAGGAGGCGTAACCTTAGATTGTGGAAAGGGATCTTTACTGCTAGAGAAGGAAAAATTTGCAATTCCCTTCCCTAGGAAGTGGTACAAGCTGAGAGTGATGAAAACTTCAAAAAACGTTTAGATGTCTTCCTCAGAAAGCCGAATTTATGAGGCTATGGGGACTTTTAACCACTTAAGGACCACCCCACGTATATTTACTGTGGCAGGGCGGCCTATGATGGACCCCTGTCCTCAACAGAAGTATGTCTGCCGTATAAGCTTCCCTTGCCCGGTACATCACAATCCAAGATCCCTTTGCCCACCCAAACACTTGTTGAGACATCAGTGTAGGGTAGTAAGAAGCATAAGACTGTTTATTCTCACACAGGTACAAAGAGATATACACTCAGGGACAATACCCCCTTCTTTGCATAAAGACTCAGGGCGGGGTAAACTTCACCTCCTCCAGTGACATGACACACAGGCCGCCTTTAGGAAGGGCTGCAGGAGAAATCCCCTCTCCCCTCTAGGAGCGAATCCACACCCACATATATATTCCAAATGATCTGGTAAAAAGTCTACAACAGTCTATGAGACCAAGCTCATGCAATATTCCAGCAGTCATAAAGGTATATTTCTTGAGTGAGATTGTACAGAAATATTACTGTCCCAGGTGAAAGGACCCCTTCATTCTTTCAGCACAAGCCACACATATAGAACCCTGGATAACAGGGGCAACACAAAATGCTGAGTCCGGTGTGGTTGTACGGTGAATCTGGTTAAGGCAGACAAGACTGGGGTTCTCGGTCACCCTGTGCCCCTAATAGCCACGGGGTTACTTACACATAAGAGAGGCAAGGGGAGCTGGACAAGGAGTTTCCTGACCTCTCTAGGAAAAGCTGGGTTCCATAAGCCCCCTGTCTAAAGTGATTCCCCTCACACAGGCCCTTAAGCACAAAATCACATACTTGTACCTGATTGGACAGAGTGGGTGCCAATAAATGGGTCCAGTGGCTGCAGCTACCACCCATGATTGTTTTCAGGAATAACAGAATGGCAGTCTGCCTATGTAAATAAGGCAGACCGTTGTTCTGTCAGACAGGAAGAGAGAGAGCTTTATGATTCCTGCTAATCAGGAACACAGATGTCTCTCTTCCTGCAGTCAGTCCATCCCCCACACAGTTAGAAAGCACACCTAGGGAACACATTTAACCCTGTAATTGTTCCTGATGTTAACCTCTTCCCTGTCAGAGTCATTTATACAGTGAGAGTGCATTTCTTTAGCACTGGTCACTGTATTAGTGTCACTGGTCCCCAAAAAGTGTCACTTATGCCCTGTACACACGATCGGTCCTTCCGATGAAAACGCTCTGATGGATTTTTCCATCAGATATCCGATGAAGCTGACTGATAATCAGTCGTGCCTACACACCATTGGTTAAAAAAAAACAATTGTGTCAGAACGCAGTGACTTAAAAACACAACTACGTGCTGAAAAAAATGAAGATCAATGCTTCTGAGCATGCGTCGACTTGATTCTGAGCATGTTTTGATTTTTAACCGATGGATTTCCCCACAGACGATCATTTTTTTCTATCGTTTTTTTAACCATCAGATAATTTTAAAACAAGTTCCTAGTTTTTTAACCGATGGTTAAAAAACCAATGGGGCCCACACACGACGGTTCATCAGACCGTTTTCATTAAACAAACCGATCGTGTGTACGCGGCATTAGTGACAGATTTGTTCGTCGCAATGTCACAGTCTTGCTAAAAATCGCTGATGACCGCCATTACTACAAAAAAGGCCATAAATCTATCCCATAGACCCTATACATTTTACACAAGACCAATCAATATACACTTTTTGGGATTTTTTACCGAAAATATGTAGCAGAATGCAAATTGGCCTAAACCGATAAAGAAATTATATTGTTCATAGTTTTTATTGTATGTTTTATAGCAGAAAAAAAAATATATTTTTTTCAAAATTGTTGGTCTTTTTTTTTTTGGTTATAGCACAAACACAAAAAAAAAAAAAAAACGCAGAGTTGATCAAATACCACCAAAAGAAAGCTCTATTTGTGGGGAAAAATTACATTTTTATTTGGGTACAGCATCACATGACTGCGCAGTTGTCAGTTAAAGCAACTTTCTGCCCTATCGCAAAACAATGGCCTGGTCAGAAAGGAGGGTAACAACTTCCTCTGCTGAAGTGGTTAAAGAATAAAATCACACACACACAGGATGAAATGGATGGACCTGCGTCTTTTTTTCAATTTTTTAAACTATATAAACTATAAATGTCTTAACATTTGTACAAGTGTAATGAATAATACCATAATGTTTGTAATATGTGTGTAATGGTATCTTTGTTGCCTTTCACCGGGCAAATGTAACATTCTCTTACATTTCAGAAACATTGGATCATGAAAGTTACCATTCACCAATAGAGAAAATGGCCTAACATTATAGGCTGAGAACATTGGACCAGCGGGGGAAATAATGTGAAGAAGACCTCAGCACTGTGTACAGTGCATGGAGAATGCTGTGTGAACGGACAAACAAATAGATTTTCAGTCAGGGTGAGACAATGGTCTGGTATGAACATTGGCTGTTTGGGCATTCAGACAAGTGGCCAAATTTTGCCCATCCAACCTTCTTCAGGATTGGAGACAATAATAACATATAGAATAAATATTTCTACAGCTTCTATATATGACAACTTCCTGCTGTCAGTGATTTTTGTGAATGAGTAGGGATACTATGTAGTCATGAACTTGGGCTTCTACATTCTGAAAAAGCCAACCCACCAAAAGACCCCACAATTTTGTGTTCCAGTACTAAACTTTCATTGGACGCTCTCACCTTATACTTTAGTGTGTGTGGATTTATTTCATATTTTTTGTTATTTATTTTAAAAGAGAAATCCATGTCATGTAATGCTTGAGCCAAAATGTAGACTGCGATATACACTCTATAGGATGTTTTCTCATCAGGATAATATAAATCAAGTGAACGTTTCCCCAAACTGCAGTCCCTAAGAGGACGTCTAGTTGTGAGTGGAATAAGGAAATTTTTCATTTGGTTTTTTGAAAAGCATTGAAATTCAGATATGAGAATATCCTCCATCAGGGGGTCATTTGGGCGGCTGGATGGATAAATATTATAAAAAAATTCCATCAATCCCTTTATGTAGAGATTGAGGAATGTAAACACCAAGCTGCAGTTACTGAGAGAAAAAATAATGTCATTCATTGACCAAGAATCTGGTATAATAAATGTTTTCTCCGTGTGATAAGGGGCATTATTATACAAAAACTTGTAATAAATCAGACTAACTGAGCCACAAATAATAAGAACTTCCGTGGTTGAGCTCCCCAGCTCTGGAGGAATTTTATCATAATTCTCTTTAGACACCAGAATCTTGAATTCAATACAAATTCCATGATCAGATAAATGTTTGCTGAGATGTCGGATCTCCCTCTCTCCGTATTCATCATCAGATGTAAGGATCCCGACCCAGTTCCACTTCAACCTCTCCAGTAACTTTGCTATGGCCACATATTGCATCTCATCATCCGGAATTGTCCGGAAAAAGTTTGGATACATCTTTTTATCGCTCAGTAAAGTATCTCTGGCTCCATAGCTAATCTAGAAAGGAAGACAAGTCTGTATAAATAATGTGGAACTCTTACTATCCAAATGGAAAGAAGAGAACCTTAGAAAATGTTTAAATTGTCTTTAGAGAGCAACAAAGTGTCGTCTGAGCTGTCTACAATAGATCTATAAGCAGGTTGTAGTGGTGCTTTTATTTCATCGGACCAATCAGATAAAGATACGAGAGAAAATGTATTATTTCATAAATGATTAGAATCTGCAGTGAAAGCTGATAATATGGCATTAAATGGGAATTTATCAAAACTGGAGCAGCCAGAATCTGGAGCAACCAATCAGCCTCTATCTTCAGCTTGTTTAGTTAAGCTTTGAAGATGAAATATGGAAGCTGATTGGTTGTCATACACAACTGCCCAGATTCTGGCTGCTCAAGTTCTGATAAATTCCCCTCTAAAAGTTCTTCCTCCTGTAATCCCACCTAGGGGTCTCCTGATCATCAGTTTACTGGACAGACACTCCCACTGCAAGAATGATTTTGGTGGTTTCTAGCTTCCTGAAATATTACTTTTATAAATGATCATCAAGGGGGCTGAATGGGCAAAAGTTCAGGCATTTTTCAAATGTCAGAACTGCCTTAGATTAGACTGAACCATTGGCCCATCCCTACACAGCACTGCCTTTTTTTTGTAGAACAACCTTATACTTTACCATAAAGGTTATTTGTACCTATTTGACCCACCTCATCATAAAACGACTCGCTGTCCTGACGTTACATAATATAGGAAATTCTTCTTTTCTTACCTGGGTGTAACCATATAGATTCAGCAGCTGGGCCATTTGGAGAGTGGTGTCAGAATTGAGATCTCCAATGAAACCAGCCAGGGCACCCCGCTCCATACAGGAATAATTTGGAGCTTCCTTTGTATGCCCAGACAATATCTGTAGAACGTCTTTTATAGCTTTATTCACATGTCCACAGGAATCATACACATGATATCCCAGAGTTATGTTGGGAAGAATATCTGGACTGCGGTTTATCTCATCAATAGCAAATATAAAAGCCAGGAGATGTCTGTATTCTCTCCGGTAGACCCTGCAGGAAATGCAGAGTTTTGCATTGGTCTACAGGACAAGGATTCAAGCAGAAATGATTTATGGAAAAATGTATAACACATTTCTACTAGAGATCTATGGTGGGATTGGTGGGCGTGTGTATTGCTGCATGAAATATATAATGAAATTCAATCATTCCTGAATTTATATGAGTTACAGCCGTGGTTGTAAATTGACGAGGCATGCATTTTAAGGTACCACAATAACATTATATAGTATTTCTGTGAGGGGAATCTCTTTTATGGAGTCCCAGATAGCAGTAAAAACCTGACAGGGATTCTTTATCCTTCCCAACTCTATTCAAAAGTGACAAAAAGATATGGAGTCATTAAGGGCCAAACTCATTCAAGGTCCCATTCACACTTGTGTATTGTGGTAATAATGCACACCTTAACACATAACAATGCATGGCAAAGCCCCTTCTCTGTGGGCAGTGCAATGCGATGTCATTCATTGTGAATTGCACACCAATTCATTGTAACTCTAATCTGTGCTGCCTTATTAAAAAAGGGATCCTGCATTTTTTTTATCCATTGTGTTACATTGCCAGCTATTCATAATGAATAAATGTGACTATTAACACCCAGCAATAGAATGGGTCATACATGGTTTTCATGAACACATTGAAGGATATACTTTGATGTTATACAAATGCTGTGTAACAGACTGAATGTGTCCTGCACATTATCACACATCTCTCCTAAAGACACAGCTCTGTAGATCAGATTGGAAGATTTACACATTTTCATATTTCACTTACGCTGAACACATTAGATTTATAATAAGACTTCCTTTCTCTCTCCACACTGACACTACAGAATGTACAGAGAATATCCCTCCTATAATGATGTCTCCATCCTGAGAATACTTGTACTCAAATGTATAATTCTTCATAGTCATATCACAGCGGTGAGCAGAGTTCTGGGTGTCAGATGTGCAGGGGGTCACACACAAAGACAACAACCACAATATTATCAGTGGATATCTGAAGATAACATGGCCGAGTCTCTGATAGACTTCAATGACTTCTTCCTCTTTTCCCGACCTCATCATCACTGACAGCAGCCCAGGATCCTGACACTGACTTCATGGATGAGATGAAGGCTGTGAGAGTGTCAGGTTTATAAAGAATAATTCTGTTATGTATTACTGATAGACTGGAATATGAATCTACTTATAGAGTAAGAAAAACAAGGTCAAACTTAAAATACACAGAATCCATATTTGTCAGCACTGTAAAAAGTGAGGGTTTTTAAAAATATCATTATGACATATTGTACATGAAACTGTAAAAATGAGAAGTTTGATGGCCAAGAATGCTGTGTTTATTATTATTATTATTATTATTATTAATATGCAGGTATCCAGGTTCACCACAAAAATACAGAACAACCTCTAATGCAGTACACAAGGAATGGATGAAGGGATGGATGACCTATCGATGGATGGGTGGGGGGGGGGGTCACAGCAGTTTTATCCCCCCTATCCCAACAGATAAGATAAAAGTTAGAATATACCATTTAGGCCTATTATCCCCGATTAAAACTTTCCTCCTGCTGGGCAATTTTACGTTCCTAATGAGAATTTTACAATATGAAATCAGTATAGAAACCTTTCTATGTGAAGCGTCAAGGTTTCCATATTGATGTCTGACTGTTTGTGTTTTGTTTATTTTATATCATATCACATTGTCACATTGTGGGACAAGGCAAGGTCCACAAGCTGAAATGTTCTGCTGTAGAGGCAGAAAAACATATTAATGTCAAAATAAAAAATCTCTCCTTACACAGAATTCACTCAAAGGTCCCTAACAATTCTGACCCACACTGACAATATGGCTGCTGTAAGCCCATCCTTATATAAGAAGAGGTCTGGGTCAGATGAGAGGCTTTACACACATTCCCTCCATCCGCATGCATATTTTCCAAGCTTATCCCTGACTGTCATTAAGGGAAAGGCAGGACTATAACAATATGCCCAATTCCAATTTACCTGCTTGAACAGCTTACCCCTCCAGATCAGATACAACAATACTCAATGCCTTCTCCCCTACATACATGTACAACCTGCATGCAGCAAAAGACACAACACAATTCTGAATCCTCATACAGCGGGGTTCCCGGAACTAACTTTCTTCAATAATACCCGACATGGATACTTTAAGCACCCGCTATCTGGAAGGAACACATGATAGGCAGAAACAACCAAAGATAAAATATACATCTTCCTCTGAAATATGACATTTTCATACCCCTCCAGACATCATAGGACTCTAAAGTTATATCTCTCTCCACCTACTGCACTAGATGTTGGCGTGTAACATGTAATCCACAACGTCACTTGAAGGGTGTCTTCCTTTCATTTCCCCTCGTACAGGAGTTTTCTCCCATTTAATTTGACACGCCTCTGTGCATCCGCAATGAACCCAGAGTCCTCCCTCTCTTCAATATTCTAGAACTGTTTTGTTTTGATCTGAACCAGTGTTTTTGAGCAGAACCAAACCCACACGAGACCTCCGATAGTCCTCTCACTTGCCTTTTTGGTGCTTGATCATCACCGCTCATTGGTTAACACAAGACAAGCAGGCTCAAAGACAGTTCTTGAAGCAGGGACTTTTTCAGTAGGTATATAACCTGTGCGTTAATTTTTGATAGAGAATGTTAGGAACCTTGGTTACTCTTTACTCTTTATTATTTAGATTATTCGTTCATAGTTTATCAACTTTTATATGTTTATGTTGAACTCTTTAACACGGTTGTATGATCCATGACTTTAACACTGCTTAGACACCCCATTCTGGTCTACCCATGCCGATATATACGGTGGGTGCTCCAGCATTGGGACAAACACCACAGGAATGTAATTGAACCAAATCTGTAATATGTACCACACACCCGTACCAGCTCAGGCATTTCTTTAGCTCACCCCTCCCCTTACCTGATATATTCTAGTATTGCACTGTATATCCTCCTTCCCTTATCTCTACCAGGGGATGTACCTCCTCTTTGGTCAAATAGGTCGCCTTGTGGTGGCAGGCCCATCTCACATATATTTGGATATTCTTTATAGCTTGGTACTGGTCAACCCTCACACAGAAGCACATAGTGCTGCTGGTGCTCCGACAGATGTGTGAATACTCTCTACGCTCTGTACCTCTCTGATTTGAACCCCCTCTGAGGAGGTTGGATGAATTCCTCCCCCTCATTGGTATATCCTTTGCAACTACAAAACACTACTGATTCCCAACATACCCATAGTTGCCCCCCCTTTCCTGACACAGCCCCCCCCCTTTACTTCCTTCCCTTAACCATGATGGACAACACCAACCCTTCCATTTTAAGCCAACAGCATATGCAACTTCCAATACAAATTAAACTATGCTCGTTAAACATTATCACAGTTGCTGTTTACTTTACAGAAAGCCAAGACACACATTGCTCTTATACAAGAAACTCACTTCCAAACGGATAGTATCCCCAAGCTCCATAACCATAATTTCCCAACAGTTTATCACGCTGCCAATGAGGCAGCAAAATCTAAAGGTGTGATCTCAAAGCACTGCCCTAGTCAGATCTCAAAGAGACGTCCAGGGTAGATATTTCTTTCTCAAAGAAACATTTAATGACAGACCCATCACCATCACAAACATATATGCCTCAAACTCGCAACAACTAACCTTCTTTCGCAAAACCTTTCTCCAACTTACTGCCTTTCAATCAGGCACTGTAATTTCAGGCAGGGATTTCAATGTTCCACTGACACCCACCCAAGACACATCCAACAGGTCCTCCTATCTAACGTATAGAGCCCTCCGCGCAATAAAATCCCAACTTAGCACCTTGATCCTCCATGATACCTGGTGCACACTTTACCCAAACGTAAAAGATTTCACCTTCTTCTCCCCTCCGCATAAAAAATATTCCAGAATTGATAAATTCTTCATTATACAAGACGACATTACATTACTCACATAGGCCACAATTGAACCCATGTTACTCTCGGACCATCACCTCATAACAATGACTCTGACACTCCCGTTGGGGCGCATTAGATCTACGATCTGGCGTCTAGATGATTCCCTACTGTTAGATATGGAAAATACCCCACATTTATCTGAACGCCTTTCTCAATATTTCACAGAAAATGTACTGTAACTGGGGATACCTCATCTACTATTACATGGGCCACCCAAAAATGTGTCATTAGAGGCGAACTTATCTTCTTATCAACCAAAATAAACAAATTCAGAAAGGCCCTTATTGAGGAATTGGCTGAACGTATAAAATCACTCGAACGTGCACACAAAATATCCCTAGCAAATAATTGTCTCACTGACCTTTTGAAAGCAAGGGAAGAATTATTAGAGGAAATTTAAAAGACACTGAAATGTAAAAATGCTCTAACCCAAAAATGATTTTATTAATTTGGTAATGAGGCTGGAAAATTACTGGAGAGAACCCTACAAAAGAAAAAAATGGCTTACACCATACATGCTATCAAGACCCTATCCGGGAATAATATAGCCAATACAGAAGACATAGCTAGCCACTTTGTGACTTATTTTTCCAAATTGTATAACTTACCCAAAGCACATTCAAGTGACCCCTCCCCTGCCCAATCCAGGATCATAAATAAATTTTTATCCAGGTATAGCCTGTCTCCACCTAATTTAGACAAACTGACAGACTCAGACCCATCTAACTCAACAGAGGAGGCCCTCAGGGCATTGAAACAGTTGAAGGCAGACAAGAGCCCGGGCCCGGATGGTCTATCGACAAGTTATTATAAATATTTCTCTGAAATACAGATCCCTCAATTTGTCAAAGCTTTTAATGATCTACCCTCCTCCCCCCTAAATAATAAAGATATCTTGTAGTGTTGCTCACGAATATTCGCATTGCGAATATTCGCTACGAATATGGCATATTCGAGTATTCGCGAATAACACGAATATCGCGGCGAATATTCGCTATTTCGAATATTCGAATTTTTTCAATTTTTATTTAAGAACAGATCACATCCTAGAGATCCCCATCGACGTCTAAAAGCATTGCTGGTATGATTAGAGACCTTGGGCCGAGTAGCTGCAGCGCTCATTTTATATTGCCGGAAAATCGCAATGCGATTATTCGGCAATAGCGATATCGCGCGATTATTTTATATTGTAATATATCACGAATATTCTGAGCCAATCAGAGTGCTCCATTCCGCATTTCTCGAAATTTCGCAATTATTTTGTATTGTAATATATCACGAATATTCTGAGCCAATCAGAGTGCTCCATTCCGCATTTCTCGATTATTCGCAATTATTTTATATTGTAATATATCACGAATATTCTGAGCCAATCAGAGTGCTCCATTCCGCATTTCTCGAATATTCGCAATTATTTTATATTGTAATATATCACGAATATTCTGAGCCAATCAGAGTGCTCCTTCCGCATTTGACGAATATTCGCAATTATTGTGTATTGTAATACATCACGAATATTCTGAGCCAATCAGAGTGCTCCTTCCGCATTTCTCGAATATTCGCAATTATTTTATATTGTAATATATCACGAATATTCTGAGCCAATCAGAGTGCTCCATTCCGCATTTCTCGAAATTTCGCAATTCGCAATTCGCATTCGCAATAGCGAAAATTCGCAATCATTTCATTTCCAAAAAATATCACGAATATTCGTATTTAGCGAATATATCTCGAATATTCGACTATATATTCGAGATATATCGTGAAATCGAATATGGCATATTCTGCTCAACACTAATATCTTGGAAGCCCACATTACACTAATTCCGAAACCGGGTAATGACACCACGGTAGTATCAAATTAAGGCCCCATATCCCTACTTAACTTAGACGAGAAGCTCTACACAAAATTCTTGGCAAACCGTCTACTCCCCCTTCTCCCCAGATTAATCTCAGTTGACCAAGTTGGCTTTATCCCCAGCAAAAAAGCCAGGGATAACACCACAAAGGCCTTAAACCTACAGTACCTGTCATCGAGAATGTGTTTCCAGCATGACAGCATCGCGCTGATTCTCAACGACAGGGTGCCGACATCTCGCACTCTCTGGAATAGACAAAGCACATTCCAGCGAGCGCATCATAGAAGCGACGGAGATGGCCACGTCGATGAGGACGTGACGTGACGCGTGAGAGGGAGGGAGGGGCCGGAATGCTCTATGGCTGCAAGCGGCGTCTGCATCGGCGAGACACGGATGACCCGGGGAAGTGAGACCCGCTGAAGCATAGCGTAAGAGACCGAGGCCGAGTGCAGACTATGGACAGCACGGGAAATCAGCTCTGCTAACTCGAGACCCGAGACCTTCCAGACCCGGTGCGGAGGGAGTGGATGCTCCAGCGGAGGAAACCACTGGAACCCAGCACTCGATACTTGGCATGCGGAACGAAGGAGAGCCAAGGGACTGGTAAGGCACTCTGTGGAGCCGAGCACTGACGAGACCCGACGGGCCCCCCCCCCCGGTTTTCAACAGCAATCCCCCCTATCTAAGGTGATATTGAAGCGGTATTGCAGAGGGGAAAATTAACAGTACTCAATAATCAAAAAAAAGTATATGTTGATGATGTTTACAAACATATAAGTGTAAGCAGCTACTTATTGAGGGGAGATGTGGAGGAGTACAGTATACTTTATAGACTCATTGTAAGCAACTTAAGCAATTGCATGTCTTGGATGAAGTTGTGAGCGATTGAATGTTCAGTGATTGTCACGGAAGCAGGACTGTAGTGGTTATTTAAATTGAATTTGACTGGATCTGTAAGACCATCCTAAAGGGAGAAAAATATCTAAAGCTACTATCTCATATTGCGGGCCTGGACTGGGTATTGATAGGTGGGCTAAGGAAACAGAAGGTCATATCTAACACTGGGGATATGGAAAAGGGGAGAATACTTAATCAACCCATGTTATCGGCTAGCCCTCAAGGTGCAAAAGGACAGATAGCGAACATCTGCATTTCCTAGGGTGGGACTTGATAGCACGATATGGTCCTAAATATGAGGGTATACAGTAAGGCAAAGGAACGTGAAAACTATAGCCCAGCACTTATACAACTGGCTGATATAGGAGCCCCCCCAAACCTATAAAAAAAAGGGTATATAGGAGACCCCGGACCAGAGAAGCTACATATAACAAATAATAAAATAATAAACAACAAAAAGGAATCCCAATTTTCACAAAATTTCACAATTTGTCACAAACAGACACCCCCTGGAGAGATGCAAGAGACTGGGAATCTCTAATCTAGCCTAAAATTACGCTAATAAGCACAGAAAGCCACCCACAAATAATTCCATCCTGGCAAGACTTATATAAACAGGACATAAGCAGCTACATTAGCGGATCCTATCCCCTGGTCCGCAAGTAACCCCCAGGATCCGGAAGCTAGAGGGCAATCTCTAGAGACTGGAAAGTGGGGATCCTTTCTCGCTAACGGCAAACTGGGGAAGAGGATCAGACCAACTAAAAAAAACAAAATGAACAGGTCAACAAGAGGCACCGCCTCTAAAATGTCAAAAAGTAATGCTGGAACAAGCCTGATACAGCAGTACATGACACAAGAGGTAAATCCTAAAAGCCCAGGCCTAGTAAAGAAAACAGCTGCTGCTGCGAATCGATCTAAAGGCGAGACAACTATTGAAAGTGAATACAAGCCCAGTAGACTAGAGGACCCAGGACAGGACCAACAACCACCATCTAAAGCAGAGATGAATGAGATGCTCTTGAGGATGGAAAATGTAATAAAAACGGAAATTAATAGGATAAGAATAGACCTGGGAGGACTATTAGAAAGAGTGGAGGACACGGAAAAAAGAATGGTAGAACAAGATCAAGAACTGAACAAATTAAAAACACAAGTACAAACGATGACAGACAATCAAAGACTCCTTGCATACCGGTTAGAAGATCAGGAAAACCGCAACAGGCGACAGAATCTTAGAATAAGAGTGATAGAACAAGAACAGGGAGAAGACCTAAGAGAGATCATGAACACAATTTTTAAACCTTTATTGGAAAAGTCGGCAGAAGAAAAGCCCCTTAAGATTGAGCGGGTTCATCGTGTGGGAAGCCCCAAACAGGTAGAGAGAAAGGGCCCAAGAGACATCATAGTTCGCTTTCGGAATTATGAAGATAAGGCAGCAATTTGGAGTAGGCTGAGGGGGGAACCCCCATTAGATATAAAGAAAAGGAAATTCAGATCTTTACAGATCTATCAAGAGAAACGTTAGAGAGGAGAAGACATCTGAAACCTCTTTTGGCCCGATTGCGTACAGAGAATATCAAGTACCAGTGGGGCTTCCCAGCATGCCTTATCGGTTTCAGGGGGGGGGCAACTGCCCGCCTAAGATACCTGAAAGAGTTGGAAAGATTCTGCCAAAAACTGGACATTACAATTCCTGATCTTCCAGATTGGATAGCTTAAAAAAAAAGATAAAAGAGCCGGGGGATGGAGGGGTGGGGATGGGGGGAAGGGGAGGTCCGCGGGGTAAACAGAGAGAAAGGCAGCCTTGGAGTATTCCCCCAGCCCCAACCCTGGGGAGAGGAGCCGATGGTGAGGGAGAGAAGGCAACCAAGGAAGGCTCCTAGGCCACTAATAGGTCAAGGGGGGAGAAGGGAAGGGAGGGAGGGGGAGCTGGGGGGGTTGGGGGGGTGGGAAGGGAAGGGGGATTGGGAGGGGAGGGCCATCTCGTTGATTCCACATAGAGTAATAAGCCATCTTCAAAGTGGATCCCCAAGTGAGGAAGTTAGAAAACATTTAAGCAAACAAAAGAATAATAGTATACTTTGATGACAGAAATTAAATTCATATCATACAATGTTAAGGGCCTGAACTCCCCTACAAAGAGACATAAAATCCTAAGGGAACTGTGACTCTATAAAGCAGATGTAGTCTTCCTGCAGGAGACCCATTTAACATTAGAATCTAATACAAGATTATATTCTCGCAGTCACCCTATTTGGTACTATGGGGATACAGTTTCCAAGCGGGCAAGAGGGGTCGCAATTGGCATAGCAGGAGGTTTGCGTTTTGAGTTGAAAGATAGACTCACCGACTCAGAAGAAAGGTTTCTATTCTTGAAAGGGAAATTAGGAGGGACGTAATGTACTCTGGGTAATATTTATGCCCCCAATGTTAACTGTGCAAAATATATAAAAAAAACGTTAGGACATGTGATAATAATGGGGGACCTCAATTTGTGCATGGACCCGGTTTTCGACAGTATGTCCCGGGCACAGGGGACTAATGAATACCAGTTGAAATCATTGAAACAAAGATTGCATCAGGTGGACATATGGCGTATTCAACACCCCAAAACTTGGGACTATACATTCTACTCCCCTGTGCACGGGACGTACTCTAGGATAGACTACATCCTTGTGGAGCATAGACTCCTGGGGAGTGTAGTCGAGACCGGGATAGAAGCTATGACAACATCCGACCATGCACCTATAACCATGAAATTAAACCTATCTGCCCAGAAAATAGATTTACCGGAGTGGAGAATAGATGAGAGCTTACTGGGGGATGAAGAAATAGCAGGGAGTGTACAAGAGGAACTAGAAAGGTATTTCCAAGAGAATGACACGGAGGGGATCTCCAGGGCCTCATTGTGGGAAGCTCACAAAGCTTATATAAGAGGATTTCTCATTATGGAGGGTGCTAGGAAAAAGAAGGAAAAAACTAGGAAGTCAAAGAAAATAGTGGAAGAAATTTTAAAATTAGAACAAGAACATAAAAAAGGCCCAAAAATAGAAATATGGCATAAATTAAGACTCAAAAGAGATGAGTATAGAGCATTGATAGATCAATAAATTAAGAAAGAATTAAATAGTATTGAAAGAGAGAGATACATATGGGGGGACAAACCTAGTAAATCACTTGCCAGAATGGTAAAGAAAAAGAAAGCGAGGAACTATGTAGAAAAAATTAGAAAAAAAATGGGGACCTGGTTTATAAAACAAAAGACATAGCAGAAGAGTTTAGAAGCTATTATGAGGGTTTATATAATGTGAAACAAAATAATTGGAATCCTGGAGAGAAAGAGGCCAACATAGGAGAAATTCTAAGAAAAGCTAACCTCCCTAGAATAGACAACAAAGTTGCAGAAAAAAATAGAAAGGCCGATAACCGAGGAGGAAATTAGAAGATCTTTAAAAAATACTGCCAAAGGGAAAAGTCCCGGACCCCGACGGTTTCACGACCAGGTATCTACAAAAGTTTGGAAATATATTGATACCAAGACTTTGTCATTATTACAACGGATTAGGGATTGATTATGAATTGAGCAGAGAGGCTTCGACAGCTAATATCACGGTTATAGAGAAGGAGGGAAAAGAGGACTAGAGGACTTCTAATCCTGAAACAAATCAAAGACAATGGGTCCCCCAGTCTACTCCTGTCAGGGGACGCAGAAAAAGCATTTGACAGGGTAGACTGGGGGCTCATGATGCAAACATTAGAAAACGTGGGTATACGCCCAAGGATGAGGGAGAGGATAAAAACATTGTACTACCACCCTAGAGCAAGGATTAAAATTAATGGATCCCTATCAACGTCTTTTGAGATGAGAAATGGGACCAGGCAATGATGCCCTCTATCCCCCCTCCTCTTCGTGCTATCGTTGGAGCCTTTGCTCGCAATGACACGGAACGACCCTAACATCACGGCGGTTAGAGCAGGAGAAGAAGAGCATAAATTATCCGCGTTCGCTGACGACGTGCTATTCTTTGTGAGGAACCCAAGAACTACTCTCCCGTATTTAATAGCTAATATTAAACAATATGGAGAGATCTCCAATTTTAAGATGAATGTGTCCAAGACAGAAATACTAAACGTGAATATTAATAAGGATGAATAAGCGATTCCTCAAAAAAGAGTACAATTTCCTCTGGCAGAAAGAGATAAAGTATCCGGGGATAAAATTAGCTAATACGCCAAAGAATTTATATAGATCAAATTACGTACCCCTATTAGACGAAATAAAGGGTGAAATCAAAAAAGTTAACAACCGTCCGATTTCCTGGTTTGGAAGGTTAAATATAGTAAAAATTATACTAATTCCGAAAATCCTGTATAGATTTCAGATGGTTCCAGGGGCTTTGCCACAACCCTACTTTAAAATACTTAACTCCTTGCTACTAAATTATATCTGTCCCCATGTTGATAAGGACAGGGCCTCTTCCCGACAACCCTGGCCATTGGTTGTCGGGGTCTGTGGGCGGGTGGCTTATCGGAATCTGGGAGCCCCCTTTAATAAGGGGTCCCCCAGATACTGGCCC
The DNA here is from genome assembly GCA_029574335.1 of Rana kukunoris. Taxonomy (NCBI): domain Eukaryota; kingdom Metazoa; phylum Chordata; class Amphibia; order Anura; family Ranidae; genus Rana; species Rana kukunoris. The sequence goes on along the minus strand of CM056049.1, from coordinate 3,372,082 downwards.
CCCACCCTAGGTGAATTAATATGGGGTACATTGTACCCCTACCCATTCACCTGGAGGCAAAGAGTAAACACAAAATAAACAACACAGGGTTTTTAACTACTTGCCGAACGCCCGCCGTCATATTACTGCGGAGCGGTGGCTCTGTCTCGCGGGAGCACGTAGCTCTACGTCCTCCCTTTAGAGACTTGTAGGGCGCCCCCGCTCGCCCCCCGAGTCCCGCGTGTGTGCCCGGCAGGTGCCCCCCGAGTCCCGCACGTGTGCCCGGCTCGTTACAGAGCGGGGAACGGGAGCTGTGTGTGCAAACACACAGCTCTCGTTCCTGTCAGCGGGGGAAACTCTGATTTTCTGTTCATACAATGTATGAACAGAAGATCAGTGATTTCCCCTAGTGAGGCCACCCCCCCATACAGTTAGAACACACCCAGCAACACACTTAACTCCTTCCCTGCCCCCTAGTGCATTTTTATAGTAATCCAATGCATTTTTATAGCATTGATCGCTATAAAAATGCCAATGGTCCCAAAAATGTGTCAAAAGTGTCCGACGTGTCCACCATAAGATCGCAGTACTGAAAAAAACGCCGCCATTACTAGTAAAAAAAATATATTAATAAAAATGCCATAAAACTACCCCCTTTTTTGTAAACGCTATAAATTTTGCGCAAACCAATCAATAAACGCTAATTGCGATTTTTTTAACGAAAAATATGTAGAAGAATACGTATCGGCCTAAACTGAGGAAAAAAAATGGACAGCAATATGGTCCGGGGCTAAAGTGGTTAAAGTATTTTATTAGACAGCTCCGAATGACCCCCCTTGTCTTCTTTAGCTCTTTTACCAGGGGGGGCCTTCTCCCGCTCTCCGGGGGTCTTCTCCCGCTCTCTGGGGGTCTTCTCCGCTCTCCGGGGGTCTTCTCCGCTCTCCGAAGTTTTCTCCCGATTTCCGGGGGTCTTCTCCGCTCTCCAGGGGGTCTTCTCCGCTCTCCGGAGTCTTCTCCCGCTCTCCGCTCTTGATTCGGCGCTCTCCGGTGCCTTCTTCTTCAGGACTGGCCGTCGCTATCTTTGTGTTAGCTCAATTACTAGCGGCGGCCATCCGCTCTTCTGCCATATTCATTCACCTAGGGTGGGGGGCCAGTATCTGGGGGCCCCCTTATTAAAGGGGGCTCCCAGATTCCGATAAGCCGCCCGCCCGCAGACCCCGACAACCAACGGCCAGGGTTGTCGGGAAGAGGCCCTGTCCTTATCAACATGGGGACAGGGTGCTCTGGGGTTGGGGGGGGGCACTGTGCCCCCCTGCCCCAGAGCACCTGACCCCCCCCATGTTGAGGGCATGCTGCCTGGTATGGCTCAGGAGGGGGGGGGGCGCTCGCTCGCCCACACTTCTCTCCTGACCGGCCGGGCGGCGTGCTTTGGATACGGGTCTGGTATGGATTGTGGGGGAACCCCCACGCCATTTTTTTCGGCGTAGGGGGGGTTGTCCTTACAATCTATAGCAGACCTAAGGGCCTGGTATGTCCCCTGGGGGGAACCCATGCCGGATTTTTATTTAAAAATCCGGCGTGGAGTTCCCCCTCATGATACATACTAAACGCTGCGTGTAGATTTGGCGGGAATCTAAGTCGGATCCCCGTCGCTTCTATGACGGCTCTGTCTCCATCGCGGCAAGACAGCTCAGTGCTGGCTCCCGTGATGGTGCTCGTAGGTGGTCAATCTCGCTGAGAAAGGGAGCGAGATTGACACAATTTCGCGGTCACCTACTGTACACCATTGGCTAACATCCACTGCAACTAAAGGTTTCTTTCTTTCCCTTGATGCGGAGAAGGCGTTTGACAGGTTGGCCTGGGACTATATGTCCGCTGCACTACAAGCACTAGGACTTCCCACACGTCTTCTACAAATGATCATGGCTCTATACTCGTCAAAATTGTGGCTCTATTTTTGTTTATAGCATAAAAAATAAAAACCGCAGAGGTGATCAAATACCACCAAAAGAAAGCTCTATTTGTTGGGAAAAAGGACGTAAATTTTGATTGGGAGCCACGTCGCATGACAGCGCAATTGTCAGTTAAAGTGACAAAATAGTCCAGGGTTTAAGTGGTTAAAGACCCCCCAAACCATATATTTTCTGAAAGCACATGACCTGAAGAATAAAAAGAAGGTGCTACTGATTTTAACGCACTTCGATTTTTGCACAAATGTATATCAAAATAATATATTGACCTAAAAATTCTCAAAAATCATAATTAGTGGATGTAAACACAGCAAATTTTACAAACATCCCTGCTAAATTCCTACTAAATATAAAAGATAAAACTGTATTGAGTTAACCACTACCGGGCATTTTCACCCCTCCCTGCCTGTTATGTATGGTAAATACCTGGTTGTCAGATCCTGGTCGCAGGAGGTGGCCTCTCGTACGGCGCTGGTTCGGGAGACGCTGGATTTGGGAACAGCGACTCGGGAGCGCAGCGGGGTAAGGGTGCCTGGATGATGGTGCAGGTCAGGTCAGCTCGGTGCAGGTTCTTCCGGGGTCACAGGAACAAGGACGGAACAGGCACTCCGATACGGGAACTGGTGGTATGAATGCAGATGCAGAGGTGTGCGATCCCGATGCGACTTGGCAGGTGATTTCAGAACTGGTGCGGAGCGAAGTAAACAGGAGGATGAGACGTAAGCTGGGTCAGGCAGGCCGAGGTCAACACGGAAGCAGGCGAAGGGTTAAACAGGCAGGCGTAGTCGGGTGTTCAGGCAGAAGATCTGGCAGCGGTGGTAATGGTAACAGAAGGTAAGTCCAAACAGGCCGAGGTCAGGATTGGAGAGATACGGAGAGTCAAACGTAGCCGGGTCAAGATCAGGTCAGGTACTTCAGATGCAGATTCAGGTTTAAATCACAGGGTATTTTGGCAGATCAGACAGCAAGGGGCTGCTGTATCTGGCTGCCTTTTAAAGGCATATTGGCGCCAAAGACTCGCGCCAACGTGCACGCGCGCGCTCCCGCCGCGCGCACACCACCCGCGCACGCGCGCGCGCACCACCGGTGCACGCGCCCGAGCGCGGACACGCGCGCGCACACCAGGGGCGCGCCGGGAGCCGGCGCCAGGGCCCTGACATTGCCCCCCCCCAAGGGGCAGCCTCCGGATGCCCAGGCGGGCCTGTTTCTCAGGATGGGAAGAAAAAAAAAGCACGAATTAGTTCTTGGGCGTGGATATTGTTCTCGGGTTCCCACGAATTGTCCTCCGGCCCGTACCCCTTCCACTTGATCAGAAATTGATTTTGCCCCTGCCGTTTCCTGCAGTCAAGGATGGCTTCTACTACATACTCCTCGCAGCCATCAACTGAAATAGGTTCAGGTGGACCAGCCCCTCTGTCAGGAAAGGGATCAGGAGTTGCGGGTTTCAGCAATGATACGTGAAATACCGGGTGAACCTTAAGGGACTCGGGTAAAGACAGTTCATAGGAAACCTCATTGATTTTTCTTCTTACCGGAAAGGGTCCCATAAACCTGGGTGCCAGTTTCTTGGAAGGACAAGCTAATCTGAGGTTACTAGTAGAAAGCCATACCTGATCTCCCGGTTGCAGGTCCAGCTCACCTCTCCTTTTCCTATCGAAGGCTTTCTTGCTGTCGGCTTGAGCTTTCGTTACTGCTTCTTGTAGTACCCGGTTGTTGCGACTGAGGAAGTCCACCGTGCTCTGCACCGCCGGAACTGGGGATTCTGGAAGAAAATCTGGTAAGAAGGTTAGATTAAAGCCATAATTGGCGAAAAAGGGGGATTGTCCGGTTGCCGAATGGCTGGCGTTATTGTAGGCAAATTCTGCCAGGGGTAGCAGGGAGACCCAATCGTTCTGGGAGAAGGAAGTGAAACATCTAATATATTGCTCCAGGGTCTGGTTTGTGCGTTCAGTCTGTCCGTTAGTCTGAGGATGGTAGGCCGAGGAGAAAGCAAGTTTGATATTCAGAATCTCACACAGGGCTCTCCAGAAACGAGATGTAAACTGGACCCCCCTATCTGACACGATGTTTGCAGGGATTCCATGGAGTCTGACAATTTCTCTGATGAAGACACGGGCAGTCTCAGTAGCGGATGGAGTATTTTTTAGTGGGAGAAAGTGGGCCATCTTAGATAGGCGATCCACGACTACAAAAATCGCTGTGCACCCCTCGGAACATGGAAGCTCTACTATAAAGTCCATGGCGATCATCTGCCATGGTCTATCGGGTACCGGCAGAGGTTTTAGTAAGCCCCAGGCTCGATTCCTTGTAGTCTTGTTTTGATTGCAGGTTGGACAGGTATTGATGTACGATTTGCAGAATTCCTCCAAGCCTGGCCACCAGAAGGTACGTCGTACCAGTTCAAGGGTTTTACGGACTCCGAAATGTCCTGCCAATGGATGGTCATGAAGTAGTTTTAGGACCTCTACCCGAATATCTGCTGGCACAAAAATTTGGCTCCCTCTCCAAAAAAGTCCGTCTCTGGGGGTCAGGGTGACACCTGGGGGTTTTGCAGAATCAGTGGATGCTTCTCTAAGTCGGGGAAGCAGATCATGGTGCAGCAGTAGAAAGTTCCCGGCCGGAAGAATGGTGTCAGGGGCAGGTAAGTCCTTGGGATTGTCGTGCATCCGTGATAATGCGTCTGGCTTGATGTTTTTTGAGCCGGGGCGATACGTGATGTGGAAAGAAAAACGAGAAAAGAATAATGCCCATCGGGCCTGTCGGGGTTTCAAGCGTTTTGCGGATCTTAAGTATTCTAAGTTCTTGTGATCCGTATAGATCAAGACCGGATGTGCAGCGCCCTCCAGAAGGTACCTCCATTCCTCCAGTGCAGCCTTGATGGCGAGTAGTTCCCGGTCACCAACATCATAATTCCTCTCCGCTGGGGAGAGTTTTCGGGAGAAGAAGCCCACAGGATGCATCAGATCTTTGTTCCCCTGGCGTTGGGAGATAATAGCGCCCACTGCTACCTCGGATGCGTCTACTTCAAGGAGGTAGGGTAATGCCGGATCAGGGTGGCTAAGAATCGGGGCAGATGTAAACAGTCCTTTAAGTGTATCGAAGGCCTTTTGGGCTTCTGAATTCCACTGGAAACGTTGGTTCTGTTTGGTTAATTGCGTGATTGGCGAGATGATCGTGGAAAAATTTCTGATGAACCTTCTGTAAAAATTTGCGAATCCCACAAATCGTTGTACCCCCTTCTTGTCCAGGGGTGCTGGCCAGTCAAGTATGGCGGACACTTTGTTGGGATCCATCTTAATTCCTGTAGGGGATAAGATCAGGCCAAGGAACTGAATGGTTTGTTGTTCAAATTCACATTTTTCGACTTTGGCATATAGTCTATGTAGACGGAGGCGATTTAGGACCCTGCAGACGTGTTCGCGGTGTTTGTCCAGTGATCCGGAGAAGACCAATATGTCGTCTAGGTAGACGATGACGAAGATGTCAAGAAAGTCTCTAAGCACATCGTTGATGAAGTGTTGGAACGTCGCGGGTGCATTGCACAGACCAAAAGGCATGACCAGATACTCATAATGTCCAAAACGGGTACGAAAAGCCGTCTTCCACTCATCCCCGTCCCGAATGCGAATCAAATTGTACGCTCCCCTCAGGTCCAGCTTGGTGAAGATGGTGGCAGATCTTAATTTATGAAAAAGTTCCGGTATCAGAGGCAATGGGTAGCGGTTTTTTATTGTAATGTTATTCAATTCCCGGTAGTCTACGCATGGGCGGAGAGATTGGTCCTTTTTACTGACGAAAAATATTCCTGCGCCTGCTGGGGAGGTAGACGGGCGAATGAACCCTTTACTCAGATTTTCATCGATATACACCTTCAGGGCCTCCTGTTCCTTCTCGGACAGCGGGAAGATGCGTCCAAAAGGGATTGCAGCCCCTGGGAGGAGCTCGATTGGACAATCGTATGGACGATGAGGCGGAAGGGAGTCGGCTCCCTTCTTGCTGAAGACATCGGCAAATTCATGGTATGGCTCCGGGATGGACTGGAGCAAGTTGGGGTCAGTGTCCATACAAAGTAGAGCAGGGGGAGCCGGTATGCAGAATTGTTGACAGTAGGAAGAACCGAATGACACCTTTCCAGAACTCCAGTTGATTACAGGATCGTGGGCCTGGAGCCAGGGTAGGCCCAAGATCACAGGGAACAGAGGCGAAGAGATGACATCTAGAGTGAGTAGTTCCTTATGTAGGGGAAGAATCGTGGTGATCAAGGGAAGAGTCTCTTGGGTAACTTGTCCTGAATTTATGCGGGAGCCATCGGCCAGGAAGACGGTAAGTTCATGGGCCTTTTTACGTAATGGTATGTGGTGGAGGTCAGCGAAGGCGGAGTCGATGAAACAGCTGCATGCCCCTGAGTCAATGATGGCGTTGACTGGCACTGTCTTTTCCTGGAGCTGAAACGAGAGAAGAAGAGCAAGGTGGGAGGTACGGGTAGGCAGGGTTGACAGATTAACAGGATTCGGAGAAGGGCACTTACGCATTTTGGTGGGACAATTGCTCACGTAGTGACCGGTCCCGCCGCAGTAAAGGCACAGGTTTAGTTGGCGGCGCCGTGCCCGTTCTTCAGGTGGCAGCGTTGGCCGCATGAGGCCGAGTTGCATGGGTTCGGAGGTGTCTGGAGGGGCACTGGAAGAATTCATGCTGGTAGGAGGTAAGTAGCGGGAGGCGGGCAACGGTGCCCTAGTGGTCATCCACACAGGCCGGTTTGGCTGAGAGGAACGCTCGGCCCGACGTTCACGGAGTCTGCGGTCAATCTGGATGGCTTTAGTGATTAGGTCTTCAAGAGTCTCTGGCACCCCTACCCGGGCAAGCTCATCCTTGAGACCTTCGGAAAGGCCCAAGCGGAATTGGTGTCTGAGGGCCGCGTCATTCCAGAGTGTATCCGTGCTCCAGTGTCTAAAGTCTGAAACATAGTCCTCAACTGCCCTACGGCCTTGCTGGAGCGCGAGTAGGGCAGATTCAGCAGTGGCGGTCCGTTGAGGATCGTCGTACAGCAGAGCCATGGCTTCAAAGAAGGCTTGCAGGGACTGGGTCTGAACATTGTCTTCTTGCAGCAATCGGTGGGCCCAGGTCTGCGGCTCATTTTGGAGGAGGGAGATCACAAATCCCACCTTGGTAGCTTCCAAAGAGAAAGTCCGAGGTTGCAAGGCAAAATACAGCTCACAGGCATTGCGGAAGGCCCGGAACTTCGCCCGATCCCCAGAGAACCGTTCTGGGATAGGAACTCTGGGTTCGGGTGGGAGCATCACCACTGAGGGGGCGGAGCCCGCCGAAGAAGATCTAGTGGGGTTTGCGGAAGTTGCATCGCTGGAGCCCGACAGGTTTTGGACTTGTCCCTCTAACCTCATATATCCATCTTGCAGGTTCTTGACAGCTTGTGTGAGGGATGCCAGATGTTTGCAAATCTCGTCCACAGCGGGGGCTACTCCTGCAGGATCTGATATAATGGCTGTCTGATACTGTTATGTATGGTAAATACCTGGTTGTCAGATCCTGGTCGCAGGAGGTGGCCTCTCGTACGGCGCTGGTTCGGGAGACGCTGGATTTGGGAACAGCGACTCGGGAGCGCAGCGGGGTAAGGGTGCCTGGATGATGGTGCAGGTCAGGTCAGCTCGGTGCAGGTTCTTCCGGGGTCACAGGAACAAGGACGGAACAGGCACTCCGATACGGGAACTGGTGGTATGAATGCAGATGCAGAGGTGTGCGATCCCGATGCGACTTGGCAGGTGATTTCAGAACTGGTGCGGAGCGAAGTAAACAGGAGGATGAGACGTAAGCTGGGTCAGGCAGGCCGAGGTCAACACGGAAGCAGGCGAAGGGTTAAACAGGCAGGCGTAGTCGGGTGTTCAGGCAGAAGATCTGGCAGCGGTGGTAATGGTAACAGAAGGTAAGTCCAAACAGGCCGAGGTCAGGATTGGAGAGATACGGAGAGTCAAACGTAGCCGGGTCAAGATCAGGTCAGGTACTTCAGATGCAGATTCAGGTTTAAATCACAGGGTATTTTGGCAGATCAGACAGCAAGGGGCTGCTGTATCTGGCTGCCTTTTAAAGGCATATTGGCGCCAAAGACTCGCGCCAACGTGCACGCGCGCGCGCTCGCCGCGCGCACACCACCCGCGCACGCGCGCGCACCACCGGTGCACGCGCCCGAGCGCGGACACGCGCGCGCACACCAGGGGCGCGCCGGGAGCCGGCGCCAGGGCCCTGACACTGCCCCAGCCAATTTTCAGCTTTCACGACGTGGCTCCCAAACAAAATTGACATCCTTTTTTCCCCACAAATGTGGAACAGACTCCCTCTAGAGGTGGTTCTGGCCAGCTCAGTAGATTGCTTTAACCCCTTGCTTACTGAGCACATATACCCCCTTCCTGCCCAGGTAAAATTTAAGCTTTCAGCACTGTCATGCTTTGAATGACAATTGCACGGTCGTGCAACGTGGCTCCCAAAAAAAATTGACGTCCTTTTTTTCCAACAAATAGAGCTTTGTTTTGGTGGTATTTGATCACCTCTGCAGTTTTTTATTCTTGCGCTATAAACAAAAATAAAGGCCCAGATTCACAGAGCGATTACGTCGGCGTTACAGGAGATGCGCGGCATAAGTCTAAATTTGCGCATGCGTTTCGATGCGCCGCATCCCCAAAACAAGATACACAAGAAATCTACTTTTTTTTGTCCGGCGTAATTTCGATAGACAGGCGCATTCGTCCACGCAAAACTGCGCTAGACACACCATTGATTTGCTAGTCAAATATGCTAATGAGGGAGTTCCGGGGATCCACAAAAGAATGTTGTTGCAGCCCAGGTTACGCACAGTGCGCAACAGCTGCATGGCCTGTCTAAAATTAGACCATATAAAAGGTGGTATAAAATTAGACAATTTGTCTACATGTCAGATAAAGCAACACTGTTAGTGAGGAGCTGAGCAGTCACACGTGTTGCACAACAATCTGTATGGCAACATGCCAGGGACATCCTTGCTCATAGCTATACTACTGACTTTAGAGGAGCAAAGAAGGAGGAGGGCACAGAGGAGGGCACGGGAGAGGATATACCGCACCCGCATAGACCTCTTTGGCATGAGTGATTCTGAGGTGTATCGCATCTTCAGATTCACCCCTCATGCCATCCTGGAATTAACCATAACCTTGCAGGAGGACATCACCAGCCCAACACACCGCTCACATGCAGTGCAGCCACTGGTCAAGGTCATGGCAACACTCCATTTCCTTGCCAGTGGCTCTTTTCAAAGAACAAGTGGAGTGGTGGCTGGAATTTCACAATCCTCCATGAGCAGATGTGTGCACCAGGTTGTCCCTGCAATCCTCAGACGCATGGCCAACCAAATCATCAAACCAACCACTGAGGACCTGCGGCTGAAGGCAATAACAGATTTCTACAGAATTGCCAGATTCCCACGCACCATGGGGGCCATTGATTGCACACATGTGGCACTCCAGCCCCCCCATGAGACAGAGCACATGTACCGCAATTGGAAGCATTGGCATTCCATCAACGTACAGGTGATAGTCGATGCCCAAGGCCTCGTATGGCACGTCCGTGCCAAACACCCCGGATCCAGCCATGACAGCTACATCTACAATCAGAGCCCCATCCGAATAGAATTCTAACAGAACGTGTATGGGGACAGCTGGCTGGTTGGTGAGTGACATGGGTGGCAGGCATGACTATCCCCTCCCATGATGCACACATCACAAGGGGCACATGCATGACTAACATCCTCCTGTCTTTTCCCTTACAGGTGACTCTGCATATGCACTGGGACCCCATCTCATGACTCCTATCCGGAACCCCCAAACCCCAGGAGAGGAAAGATACAATGAAGCCCACGCCCAAACACGTGCAGTGGTGGAGCGCACCTTTGGCCTCCTGAAGTCACGTTTCCGATGCCTGGATAAGTCTGGGGGGACCCTGTTGTATTCCCCAAACGTTGTGTGCCAAATCATCGGTGCATGTTGCCTGCTGCACAACTTTGCAGTGAGAAAGGGCCTGCAGATTGACCTACGTGATGACCTAAACCCTGAACCAGACAATCTCCCCCTGACCGAGGTTACCCCGTCTTCTGAGGGAAGAGCAGCCAGGAGACAGCTCACATTAGGCATCTTTGCACGTTAAACACACACATTAATCATGGCACAATGAGAATGCATGCATGCACACCACTGTGGTCCCTAGCACAGACACATCACATCCTCATCAAATTGGATTAGAACAAGCCCACCATGCAGGACTTGTGAGCAGCAACGCCACGCCACGGCTCCAATTATGTCACTGTAGATTCATACACAATTCACACGGACCTGGGGATCACTTCTCCCTGGTCCTGGGGAACCCTACTCCACCAAAACTGAGGGTGACATCCCTTTTCCAGCAGGAATATCACCCCCACATTCCAAAAACATTCACAACACAAAAAAAAAACATGAAAAAAAAAATTCCAGAAAAAAAAAAAAAAAAACATGAACAAAAAAAAGGGGGAAAACAAATTAATGCCGCTGGCGTGAGCCACGCCTGGGGCGTCCACGGCCCCGGCCCCTCAGGGGAAACTCAGGGGGAGGGGGGGTAATCCGGAGAAGGAGGAGCAGCCCCTGGTCTCTGCCCACCTGACGGCCTGCCCTCCAAGGCCACGGCAATTCTGTTCAGGCCAGCACCTAGTGTTGCCGTGTTGGCCTGGATAGCCTGGATGAGGGCCCTCACATCCTGCCCAACGTCTGCTGTTGTAGTCTGCAGTTCGTTTAGGCAGTTTGTAAGAGCCCGGGAGTGGCAGTCCAGGTCCCCAAGCGTATCCTTTATGGAGGACAGGCTCTCCTCCATCCGCCCCAAAGTCTGGCTGACCTGTCCCAGATGGCGGGTCTGAAGGGCCTGGTCCCTTCTCAGATTGGTGGGCAGAACCTCAGCCACCCCCATAGTCTTCTGGGACGACTTCCTGCCTCCACCTGAGGCTTGTGGCCGGGGAGAAGGGGAGGCCCTTGGGAGAGGAGCCCTGTTGGGGGAGGAGTGGGAGGGGCTAGCCCGTATGGAGGGCTGGCTGCTGCCAGCCAGAGAGGAAGACTCCTCCAAAAACAGCAATCCACTGGCTGACATGACATCCTCCTCCTCCTCAAACTCCTCCTCCTCAAACTCCTCCTCTTCAACCTCCTCTGAGGACTCTGGCCTTGTCGGTGGGTCCTCATCAGGCTGTTGTCCCTGGGATGGTGAGGTCAGCCCAGATGGCCCAGCAACCTCCTGCACATCTGTGGATGACACAAAACATTCACAGGTTGGAGGATCCACACACTTGCCACATATTCCCTTTCACCCCCCCCCCACATGCTACACACCTGATAGGGCAAAAAAACCTTACCTGGCATCAATCCTTCATGACTGGAGTCATAGCCAGGCAGGCCCTCCACCTGTTGTCTATGAAAGGTGTGGGCCACGGCACGCTCCTCCGCTGTCAGTCTAACAGGGCATGGTGGGCCCCCTCCTGTGCCCCTGGCATGGGCTGCCATTTTGGCCAGCTTCTTTCTGACCAGACGTCGGAGGTCATTGATTTTCTTTTCAATTCCCGGCCGTGTCCGGGTCTCCCCCCCCCCCCCGCTGAATTCAACCTGGTCAGTAATGTGCTGCAAGATCTCACGCCTCCTGGCCGGGGTGGTGTTGGCACTCTCCGGGCCGTGGAGGAAACGCCCATATTGGGTAATGGCCCGGGCAATTATTTGTTTCTCCCCCAAAGTAAAATTTAACTTCCTCTTCCTCTCAGTCATACTCATACAAAAACTCTCTCCCAAACAGTCAGCAAAAATCACTCACAAAAACAAGCAGGAAAAATCAAGCAACAAAACAAACAAACCAAAATCTATCAACCAAAAAGTCTCACAAGCAGTCACCAAAAAACACTTTCAAATATATTCTACCAAACACAAGATCAAACAGCCCACAAATATCACAAAGATAAGTCACAACGCAACAAACAACAGAACAAAAGCACCTTGCTGTATAGGGAGGGATACAAAGGGATGTTCTTTTGCAAAGGAAGGGCGTTTGTGTCTGTCTATTTATGCTGTCTGCGTAGTTCACTAAGTTGCCCGGGTCCACTTCCAATTTCACTGATTGCGCCGTTCCCGTGTTGTGAGCATGCGCACAGAGGTGCTGACCATGATCTGCTTCATGTGCGCATGCGCAAGCCGGCCGGCCCTTCATTTGCATGGGGTCACGGCTCATTTCAATGTAACACGCCCACGTCCTTCCCAATTTGAATTACTCTGCCTTACGCCTCTGAAATTACGTTGCACAGGCGCTAATTTCTGCGCAAATCAATCGAGAATACGGTGATTGCGCCGCTACATTGCGGCAGTCTAACGTAAAGGATGTGCGCTACGCCAGTCAAAAAATGCGCCGATGTACGTGAATCTGGCCCAGAGCGACTATTTTGAAAAAAAAAAACACAATATTTTTTACTTTTTGCTATAATAAATATCCCAATTAAAAAAAAATATATATATATTTTTCTCAGTTTAGGCCGATAAGTATTCTTCTTCATATTTTTGGTTAAAAAAAACCGCAATAAGCGTATATTGATTCGTTTGCCAGGCATGCGCATCGGCACCCCTACTAGTCATTCAGAACACAGCAGCCAGGTTGGTAACAGGAAAGAAACCCTGGGAATCCATCACCCCATCCCTGAGGGTCCTTCATTGGCTAACAGTAAAGGATTGCATCACATTCAAGACCCTCTGCCTCACCCATAAATGCACACAAGGAAAGGCTCCTCAATACTTATGCAAGAAAATAAATCATTACACCACCCATCGCACTCTCCGATTATCTAACCAAAACCTCCTCCACATCCCCAAATACAACAAATGGAACGCTCTACCAACAGACAGCCGCATGGAAGAAAACCATCGGGCCTTCAGGAAGAAGCTTAAGACCCACCTCTTCTGAAGGATTAGGACGACGCCGGATGGAAAGGGCCTTGAGGTGATTTAGTTTGCATGTGTAGCGCTATACAAGTTATTCACTCACTCACTCACTCACTCACTCACTCACTCACTCACCCCCTATCGGCCGGGAGGCCCGAGGACGTCATATGACATCCACCAAGTATTGAAGTGGTTAATAAATAACAATTTTTTGTCATTTTTAAATGATGCCAAAAATGACCACATTTCTCAAAAACATGGGAAGGTTTTCATTTTTCCTTAACAGCTTTCAGAGTTTGTAAAAGACCCCCCGAAACCATATATTTTATGAAAGTATAGAACCAGAAGAGTAAAATAAAGGGACTACCAATTTGACTTTTAAGGCCCCACGATATTTGCGCAATTGTTTACAAAGCAATATTTTTGCTAAAAAGACACTAAAATTATTTATTTTTTTACAAAATTCCTGCTAAATTCCTACTACATTTAAAAACTCAACCTGTATTGAGTTAATCAATAAAAAATATTTGTACATTTTAAATTGCACCTTTTTGCGAAATGGTGAAAACTGATCGTACACAAAACGGTAAATAACACAATTTCTCTAAGGCCGCGTACACACGATCGAATCTATCTGCTGGAAACGGTCCGACGGACCGTTTTAGCAGACACATTCGATCGTGTGTACGGGCGGACAGACGGGTTTTTCCAGCAGACAGATTTTAAAGCATGCTTTAAAATCTGTCCACTGGGAACCCATCCGTCCGACATGTCTGCTGGTTAGTACGCTAACCAGCGGACATATCTGCCCGTGCATGCGTCGAATGGATTCGACGCATGCGTGGAAGTTGTTTACTTCCTGGTGCGGTGACGTGGCGGCGTCAACGTCATCGCCACGTCACCGCGCTGTCTGCCGGCGGGGATTTTGGTTTGAACGTGTGTACAGCGATCAAACCAAAATAGCCCAGCAGACAAATCCGATCAAATCAGTCTGTCAGACCGATTTGAACAGATTTATTTGGTCATGTGTACGCGGCCTAACAATCTGGATTTTTAAATTTTTCACTTACAGCTTTCAGAATTTGTAAAATACCCCCCCCCCCGAAATTTAATGTTTTCTGAAAGCTTAGGAAAAGTAGAAACAATATCGCAGGACCTACTGATTTTTAAGGTCCTGCGATATTTGCGCAAATGTTTACCAAACCAATATTTTTGTAAAAATGCACTAAAATCATTATTAGCAGATACAAACACAGCACATTTTACAACATTCCTGCTAAGTTCCTTCTAAATATAAAAGTTAAACTTGAATTGAGTTAATAAATAACAAATATTTGTAAATGAAAAATGTTGCCTTTTTGAGAAATTGTGAAAATTGGAGGTTTTCCTTTTTCATTTACAGCTTTCAGAGTTTGTAAAAGACCCTCTAAACCATGGGTGCTCAACCTGTGGCCCTCCAGATGTTTCAGAACTACAGGTCCCATCATGCCTTTGCCTTTGGGAGTCATGCTTGTAACTTTTCAGCCTTGCAAAGCCTCATGGGACTTGTAGTTTTGGAACAGCTGGAGGGCCACAGGTTGAGCACCCATGCTCTAAACCGTACATTTTCTGAAAGCACATGGCCAGTAGAATAAAAATAAGGTGCTACTGATTTTTAAAGCACCGTGTTGTTTGTGCATATGTTTATCGAACATTATTTTCACAAATAATACACTTAAATCATTAATATTGGATTCATAAATGGTAAAATTTCCAAAATTCCTGCTAAATTCCTAGTAAACATAAAAGTTAAAACTATATTGAGTGAATAAATAACAAATATGTGTACATTTTAAATTGCACCTTTTTGTGAAAAGGTGAAAACTAAAGGTAGGCAGCACTGTAAGGTTCAAGGCAACAAGCAGAAGCAGGGTCACAAGGCAGAAGGTCTAGTAACAGGCAGACAGCAAGGTACAAGGCAGCAGGCAGAAGCAGGGTCAAACTCCTGAAGAAGTCACGAGAGGTGACAAATACACATACGAGTGTAACCAAGAGTCCACCAAGAGGTATCGGAGGTGACGTCGGCGAACGCACTCTTTCATTTTACATGCCTGATTTTATCACAGCTATGTGAGTACCCTAGTGTATTATTTTGTTCATAAACCTTTTTTAAACAATACTGCACTATTGGCACTTTATCTCCCTGGGTGCGAGTCACTGTCATTTCTCGGACGTGACCACCGAGAGGGATCTATCTCTTCAATTACAGTCCATCCGGATAATATCGTATGCGGATACGACCAGAAAGTGTATTTTGGGCTGATATGCTGTTACCTTACAGCAGTAAGGTAAGGGGACATCCTCACTTTTTCTGAAGAGAACACCGGAAACCTACCTTTCCTTCACGTTATTTTGGCATCTACACCTGCACTTTTATTTTTGGACTTTTCCTTCGTTATGCTTATAGGCTTTTTGTTGCATGGGCATTTAATTTAGCCCATTTTCAGTCACTGTTGTGTGTTGTGTTATGCACGCTGTACACCCCATTGGTTAACAGTACACCAATTATTATTGTATTACACTGTATGATACTAGCACTGTCACGTTTTATCATCCTACTTTTGCCAGCTGGATTAGCTGCACTGTAGCACGGTAATTTTGATGTCAACATTTTTTCACATTGTCATTTTGATCATTAGTCAGACTGTATCTTTTTACACATAAGGATTTGCCACACTTCCTCTACACTTGTACCCCATTCCCGATTTACAGCGCAGCACTACCCTTTCTTTATGTCTGCTTGATACCTGTTGCTGTACCTAGCTTGCCTTGACCATGCTTCTGGACTCTCATTCTTTTCTGACTACTGATTCCTGATCCTGGCTACCCATTTTACCCTGCTTCTGCCTGCTGCCTTGTACCTTGCTGTCCGCCTGTTACCAGACCTGGCTTGCCTTGTGACCCTGCTTCTGCTTGTTGCCTTGAATCTTACAGTGCTGCCTACCTTTAGTTTTCACCTTTTCACAAAAAGGTGCAATTTAAAATGTACACATATTTGTTATTTATTCACTCAATATAGTTTTAACTTTTATGTTTACTAGGAATTTAGCAGGAATTTTGGAAATTTTACCATTTATGAATCCAATATTAATGATTTAAGTGTATTTTTTTGTGAAAACAATGTTTGATAAACATATGCACAAACATCACGGTGCTTTAAAAATTGAGAAGCACCTTCTTTTTATTCTACTGGCCATGTGCTTTCAGAAAATGTACGGTTTAGAGGGTCTTTTACAAACTCTGAAAGCTGTAAATGAAAAAGGAAAACCTCCAATTTTCACTATTTCTCAAAAGGCAACATTTTTCATTTACAAATACTTGTTATTTATTAACTCAATTCAAGTTTAGCTTTTATATTTAGAAGGAACTTGGCAGGAATGTTGTAAAATGTGCTGTGTTTGTATCTGCTAATAATGATTTTAGTGCATTTTTACAAAAACATTGGTTTGGTAAACATTTGCGCAAATATCGCAGGACCTTAAAAATCAGTAGCAACTCCCTTGTTTCTACTACTCCTAAGCTTTCAGAAAACATAACATTTGGGGGGGGGGGGGGGTATTTTACAAATTCTGAAAGCTGTAAGTGAAAAATATAAAAATCCAGATTGTTAGAGAAATTGTGTTATTTATCGTTTTGTGTACAATCAGTTTTCACTGTTTCACAAAAAGGTGCAATTTAAAATGTACAAATATTTATTATTGATTAACTCAATACAGGTTGAGTTTTTAAATTTAGTAGGAATTTAGCAGGAATTTTGTAAAATTCGCTGTGTTTCTGCTAATAATTATTTTAGTGTCTTTTTAGCAAAAATATTGCTTTGTAAACAATTGCGCAAATATCGTGGGGCCTTAAAAGTCAAATTGGTAGCCCCTTTCTTTTACTCTTCTGGTCCTATACTTTCATAAAATATATGGTTTTGGGGGGGTCTTTTACAAACTCTGAAAGCTGTAAAGGAAAAATGAAAACCTTCCCATGTTTTTGAGAAATGTGGTCATTTTTGGCATCATTTAAAAATTAAATTTTTTTGTATTTATTAACCACTTCAATACCGGCGTATTTTCAAATGACGTCCACAAGGTGGCTCTTCCATTCTTGGTTGATGTCATATGACGTCCTTGGGCCTCCCGGCCGATAGGGGGTATCCCGCGGGTGCCGATGCGCATGCCTGGCAAACTAATCACTATACGCTTATTGCTTTTTTTTTAACCAAAAATATGTAGAAGAATACGTATCGGCCTAAACTGAGAAAAACAAATATATATATATATTTTTTTTAAATTGGGATATTTATTATAGCAAAAAGTAAAAAATATTGGGCCAGATTCACAGAGCCCTTACTCCTGTCTAACTGGTGTTAGACTGGAGTAATTTCAAATTACGCACGTTTTTTAGCAAGTCGAAAACCTCAAACCATGAATAGACGGCTGCGGGCTTCAATTCGACTGTCTTACAAGTTCGTACGCCTTCAGATCTACGCTGCAATAAAATTGCGGCCACTGGGTGGACTTCCCGTCGTTTTCCGCGTCGGGGTATGCAAATGAGCTTTTGCCGGCGATCCCCGAAATTACGATCTTCAATCGCAATCTCTTACAGCACCTTTAGTCATCTTTTTTTTGCGTAACACTATACCAGCTTTTTGCTGCTCTAATATTAGACAGCCCATGTTAAGTATGGCCGTCGTTCCCGCGTCGAATTTCTACGTTTTCCGACGTCTTTTATTATTTTTAACGTAAGTCGTCCGGGAATAGGAATGTTCGTAAACGACGCTACTCAAACAACGAATGACGTAACAACGTGATTTCGCGCAATGCACGGCGGGAAATTTCTGAACGGAGCATGCGCAGTTCGATCGCCGCGGGGATGCGCTTAATTTAAATGCTTCACGCCCCCTAATCGCGTATTTCGATTACACGGCGAGAAATAGACTACGCCGCCTTAGCGTACGGGCAACAATCTACCAGAATTCGGTGTAGAGCCTGGTAAAATACGGCAGCGTAGAGTATTTCGATTACGCAGCGCAATATTAAGTGTATCTGAATCTGGCCCATTGTGTTTTATTTTTTCAAAATAGTCGCTCTATTTTTGTTTATAGCGCAAAATTAAAAAACTGCAGAGGTGATCAAATACCACCAAAAAAAGCTTTATTTGTGGGAAAAAAAGGATGTCAATTTTGTTTGGGAGCCAAAGGGTGACAGTGCTGAAAGCTGAAAATTTGCCGGGGCAGGAAGGGGTGAAAATGCCCGGTAGTGGTTAACTCAATACAGTTTTGTCTTTTATATTAAAGCGGATCTCCACCCTAAAGTGAAGATCCGCTGATCGAAACCCTCCCCCCCTCCGGCGTCACATTTGACACCTTTCAGGGGGAGGGGGGTGCAGATACCTGTCTAAAGACAGGTATCCGCACCCACTTCCGGCCCGCAGTCTCGGGCAAAAGACAGGCTTTTCCCGTTGTATGCTGGGAACTCTCGGCTCCCAGCACACAGCGGGAGCCAATTGCGGGCGCAGCGCGACTCGCGCATGCGCCGTAGGGAACCGGGCAGTGAAGCCGGAGCGCTTCACTTCCTGGTTCCCTCGCCGTGGATGGAGGGGGGAGCAGCAGGGTGACGAGCGATCGCTCATCCTCTGCTGCGGACGCCGCTGGACTCCAGGACAGGTAAGTGTCCTAATATTAAAAGTCAGCAGCTGCAGTATTTGTTGCTGCTGGCTTTTAATATTTGTTTTTGGTGAACCATCCGCTTTAAGTAGGAATTTAGAAGGGATGTTTGTAAAATTTGCTGTGTTTACATCCACTAATAATGATTTTTGAGAATTTTTAGGTGAATATATTATTTTGATATACATTTGTGCAAATATCGAAGTGCGTTAAAATCAGTAGCACCTTCTTTTTATTCTTCAGGTCATGTGCTTTCAGAAAATATATGGTTTGGGGGGTCTTTAACCACTTAAGCCCTGGACTATTTTGTTGCTAAATGACCGGGCCACTTTTTGCGATTTGGCACTGTGTCGCTTTAACTGAGAATTGCGCGGTCGTGCGACGTGGCTCCCAAACAAAATTTGAGTCATTTTTTCCCCACAAATAGAGCTTTCTTTTGGTGGTATTTGATCACCTCTGTGGCTTTTATTTTTTATGCTATAAACAAAAATATAGCCACAATTTTGACGAGTATAGAGCCATGATCATTTGTAAAAGACGTGTGGGAAGTCCTAGTGCTTGTAGTTCAGTGGACATATAGTCCCAGGCCAACCTGTCAAACGCCTTTTCAGGAAAGGGAAAGAAAGGGAAAGAAAGAAACCTTTAGTTGCAGTGGATGTTAGCCAACGGTGTAGGTTTAAGGCCTTTGTGGTGTTATCCCTGGCTTCTCTGCCAGGGATAAAGCCAACTTGGTCAACTGAGATTTATCTGGGGAGCAGGGGGAGTAGACGGTTTGCCAAGAATTTTGTGTAGAGCTTCACCTCTACGTTAAGTAGGGATATGGGGCGTTAATTTGATACTACCGTGGTGTCTTTACCCATTTCGGTTTCGGAATTAGTGTAATGTGGGCTTCCAAGATATCTTTATTATTTAGGGGGGAGGAGGGTAGATCATTAACCACTTCCTCACCTTAGGACGTCATATGACGTCCTCCACTTTGTGCGGGGATATCTGAGTGATGCCTGCAGCCACAGGCATCATTCAGATATCGCCGTCTTCAGCCGGCGATTCTGTGCACCAGAAGAATGATCAAAGTAGCTCTATCGTTCTTCTAGGCAGCGGGATGTCCCCCTCTCCCGCCGCCATCTGGTGCTTCTCCGGGCTCTCCCGTGCCATCTGGGGCCCAGAGAGTGAATCGGCCGGCGCTCGTTGGTGAAGCATAGAGATGACTGGTGACCAGAAGGTCACAGTCATCTCTATGACCGTCGGAGGACCGGGCGCAACGTTATGACTTCACGCCCGGTACCCAGAATGTAAACACAGCCGCAACCGAGGCTGAATGCATTAGATCGGTGAAATTTTTTTCACGATCTAATGATTTCCAGCCTGGAGGAGAGATGTGAGGTCTTATTGACCTTGCATCTCTCCATAAAAAGGACCTGTCACACACTATTCCTATTACAAGGGATGTTTACATTCCTTGTAATAGGAATAAAAGTGATAAAAAAAATGTAAAACAAAGTGTAAAAATAAAAAAAAGAAGTATATAAAAAAAAATTGAAACACCCCTGTCCTGGTCGCTCGCGTGCAGAGGCAAACACGCATGCAAGCCCCGCCGACATATGTCAGCACCATTCAAACCCCACATGTGAGGCATCATCGCGTGAGTTAGAGTGTCAGCAACAATTCTAGCACTAGACCTCCTCTGAAACTCAAAAATAGTAACCTGTAAAAAATGTTAAAGAGTCGCCTATGGAGATTTTTAAGTACCGAAGTTTGGTGCCATTCCATGAGTGTGCGCAATTTTAAAGCGTGACATGTTAGGTATCTAGTTACTCGGCGTAACATCATCTTTCACATTATACAAAAAAATTGGGTTAACTTTACTGTTTTGATATTTTTTAATTCATGAAACTGTTTTTTTTTTTCTAAAGAAAGGTGTTCGAAAAATTATCGCGCAAATACCGTGCAAGAAAAAAAGTTACAATGACCACCATTTTATTCCCTAGGGTGTCTGCTAAAAAAAATATATAATGTTTGGAGGTTCAGATAAATTTTTTAGCAAAAAAATTGTGATTTTTACATGAAGGAGAGAAGTGCCAAAATAGGCCCGTTGATCAAGTGGTTAAAAGCTTTGACAAATTGAGGGATCAGTATTTCAGAGAAATATTTATAATAACTTGTCGATAGACCATCCGGGCCCGAGCTCTTGCCTGCCTTAAACTGTTTCAATGCCCTGAGGGCCTCCTCTGTTGAGATAGATAAGTCTGAGTCTGTCAGTTTGTCTAAATTAGGTGGAGACAGGCTATAACTGGATAAAAATGTATTTATGATCCTGGATTGGTCAGGCGAGGGGTCACTTGAATGTGCTTTCGGTAAGTTATACAATTTGGAAAAATAATTTACAAAGTGGCTAGCTATGTCTTCTGTATCCAGAAAAAACAAAAACAACCCGTTTACCTCACAGGGATTTTCAGCATTTCACTCTTGCAAAGAAATAGACATTCCGCCTCCAGGCTTATACATACAACACTTGGGCTCTGGCTTGTTGCTCTGGCTTCCATCTGTACTCCGGGAGAGAGCCCTCCTCTGTATGCCAGATGGAGCCCTGAACCATAGTCAGGCCACTAACAGTAGGGAATCATCTAGGCCCGAGATCACAGATCTAATGCGCCTCAACGGGAGCGTCAGAGTCATTGCTTTGAGGTGATGGTCCGAGAGTAACATGGCTTTAATTGTGGCCTCCGTGAGTAATGTAAGGTCGCCTTGTATAATGAAGAAATTAGCAATTTTGGAATATTTTTTATGCTTGAGTGAGTGAGTGAATGAATAACTAGCGCTACAAATGTGAACTGAATCGCCTCAAGGTGCTTATTTCCATCCAGTGTTATCCTTATCCTTCAGAAGAGATGAGTCTTACGGTTTTTCCTGAAGGCCCGATGGTTTTCTTCCATGTGGATGTTTGTGGGCCGGAGGGGAGAAGAAGGTTAAATCTTTTACGTTCGGGTATACTGTGCACCAGGTATCATGGAGGATCAAGTTGCTAAGTTGGGATTTTATTGCGCAGAGGGCTCTTTACGTTAGACAGGAGGACCTGTTGGATGTGTCTTGGGTGGGTGTCAGTGGAACATTGAAATCCCTGCCTGCAATTACAGTGCCTGATTGAAAGGCAGTAAGTTGGAGAAAGGTTTTGCGAAAGAAGGTTACTTGTTGCGAGTTTGAGGCATATATGTTTGTGATGGTGATGGGTCTGTCATGAAATGTTCCTTTGAGAAAGAGATATCTACCCTGGACGTCTCTTTGAGATGTGACCGTTCTCATTGTGTGTATGCGGCCTCAGACTTATAAGGTGAGTGGATGACGGATTGGGGGATTTCTGATGAGATTGAAGAACACAAAGGAACTCCTTCCATGTCACTGAGGAGGAGATTTATTACACTTAGTATTGGGGGGGGATTGATCTTCACATGTTGTACATCATTTAAGGGAATTTCATCACTTTTCACATTCTTTGGTACTTTTATTGTGGGATGAGATTTTGTATGTTATATTCTTGGAGATCTATGTATTCATCTTACACTGTTTGGCACTTTATTATTCACACATTTAAAATTTAGTATTGATTATTTTTTTGTGTAAGAGTGATTATATATATTTGAGGAATATTGATGAATAATATAATGTTTAATGTTTTGAGGGTTTATATATTATTTTGTTTATTTTATTTTTTTATGCAGTGTTGTGTATGATTTGATTTTAATACTTATAGGAAAGGATTGGGGCCCTTATTGTTAAGAACATTCATTTCAAAACATATTAAGCCAACATAATTCTAATGTTTAATGTCTTCTTCAGAATAAATCCTATGATTGATCAATGAGCACCTGGAACCTGTTTTTAGCTTTGGAGGTTTTCATATCAGGATCTGGCGAGGTGTGGGGTAGGAGTGTTGCCTCTGCAGCATTGTATGGAGAAGCCAAATACTCCCTTGTGGTAGAAGTTTACAAAGAAATATATACAAAGAAATATATACAAGGATTTTTTTTGTTTAATAGGTCCGAGAAAGTTAATACCCTTTAAAATGTAATCAACTTATCTCTTAACATGTGAATTACTGAGGACATGATTTTATCAACTTTAACTAATATTAAAAATAATTTTTGAATACACCAACAAAATAAATTTTTTAATATATCCGGATACATATACATACAATATAATAAAGTGGCCCTGACACTAAAAACACATTACAAGCAGCTTATAAAAGAAGATGTTTAATATTTATCTTCGGGGAAGGTGGTGAGTGGAATCTTCCCTCTCTTGAAGAGTGTTGGGTGTCTCTGGTATCTGACACTTTAGGAGGATTTGGATACTTTGTCCTCCTCTGGTCACTGTGGTTCCTCCTCACTAAGTGACTACATTGTTCTGTAGTGATGTAACAGCTGGTGGGAGGAAACACTGCACCCCGCAGGGGACAAGGTTTCCAACCAACCCAAAGTGTGTTATCCCAGCGGTGTCCAGAGCAGAAATTAAACTCACCATCCATCAGAGAGGTAAGTATTAAATATTTAAATTAAACAATGTTCATTCTCAATACTCTAGCATAATACTAAAATGAACAATAATAGAGATAATTCTATGACTACTGGTAGCCCAGTGTTCCTCCACACATATTAGTGGATTGCTGTTTTTGTATTCAGGTCGGGTCTGAACAGAATTATGTTACATTTTGGGAAAAATATACAGCCAAGAAGTCCAGAACTTGAGGCCATTATAGCAAAAACCTCCACAGCCACCATGTATTTCCCTCTGGTGCTCAGATAGGCCGGGATCATGGCAATCCAGACACTGCAGAACACCAGCATGCTGAAGGTGATGTACTTGGCCTCATTAAAACTGTCTGGTAATGTCCTGGCTAAAAAAGCGATAATGAAGCTCACAGCTGCCAGAAGCCCCATATATCCCAGGACAGAGTAGAAGCCGATAACTGAACCCTCATTACACTGAATGATGATCTTCCTCTGATAAGAGTGAGTGTCCCGATCCTGGAAGGGGGGAGAAATAGACAACCAGGTGACACAGATTATGACTTGGACCAATGAGAAGACACAAATGATAAAATTGGACAGTTTGGCTCCCATCCATTTCCTCCAGGGACTCCCAGGTTTGGTGGATTTAAAAGCAATACACACCATGATACTTTTGGCAAGTAGAGAAGAGACAGCAACTGAGAAGGTGACACCAAAAGAGGTGACACGGAGCATGCATGTCACATCTACTGGATGGCCGAGGAACAAGAAGACACAGAGGAAGCTCAGCATGATGGAGACCAGGAGAAGATAGCTCAGGTTCCGGTTATTGGCTTTAACAATGGGGGTGTCCTGGTAATGTATAAATATCCCCAATATTAAACAAGTCAGAAGACAACAGAGGATGGAGACAGCTGAAAATACTCCAACAATGGGATCATCCGTGTAGGAGAGAAATTCCACCACTCTTGGAACACACCGATCCTTCTTCTCATTTGGCCATTCATCATCAGGACATTTCATGCAGTTTTCACTGTCTGCAGGAATAACAATACAAACACAATGAGCATCGGGGTCAGAGTTTCTGAGATAATGGATTGTCTTGTGTTGTCTCACAACTAGCAATAGGATTTCCATTCGTGCATTGGGGGAGATTTAAGCCTAGTGCACACTGACAAATTTTTATCCATTCAACCCCCTCAGTTTAACAAAAAAAAAACTGGAGAGCTCCAAAATAATGTTAGTACAGTGATCTTCCCCACTGAGCTTTGGTGTTCTAACAGGGGGATGGCCCCCTGCCAGAACACTCCAGTCAGCACTCTCATCTATTGACTGAGAGCGCTGATCGGGGGGTAGATCGGCAGCCAGCTTCTGTTAGGTTGGCTGCCTTACATATTGGACAAATGTCACCCGATATTCAGCCCGTGTGTACTAGACTTAAAGGGAAATATAATTAATTATAGTAATCTATCACACAGTTTTAGAGAAATTATATATAACAGCATTGGCAGTATGTATTATTCTATACAATTCATAGTGGTTGGTACCATATAAATCAATACACTTGTGCCATACGCAATCAAAATACAACAAAAATAATATACACACATCTGTAAAATGCTTGGTGCTCATATAGTAATTGAATAAATTGCAACGGTGCTCCACACTTGCAAAGTGTGAGGTGCCACACTCCCCCTTTGGTGACCCAACTCAACAAAAATAATGGACCCTCAGCTTCACAGTCTGGGGGCAAAAAGGCTGTTATCTTTTGATCTGAGATATGTAGGATGGTTGCCCAAAAAACTTTTCCACTCACTTTTCTTGCTCAATTTTATTAAAAGAAAGTTCAGAGTTCCAGAAAAAACAAAAACCTGTTTACCTCACAGGGATTTTCAGCATTTCACTCTTACAATGAAAAAGACATTCCGCCTCCAGGTTTATACATACAACACTTTGGCTCTGTCTTGTTCCTCTGGCTTCCACCTGTACTCCGGGACAGAGCCCTCCTATGTATGCCAGATGGAGCCCTGAACCATAGTCAGGTCACTACTAAAAGCCCAGCACCCACCTGACCAATTAGTGTGCTGGCTGTTCACAAAATCTGGACCCAGGAATAGATATTTTACCCCACCCGGATCATTTTGGAATCTCCAGGCTTCAGGTCCCAAAACAGACTTTACCAAAGTCTGAGGCCGCGTACACACGATCAGTCCATCCGATGAGAACGGTCCAAAGGACCGTTTTCATTGGTTAACCGATGAAGCTGACTGATGGTCTGATGTGCCTACACACCATCGGTTAAAAAAAAACGATTGTGTCAGAACGCGGTAACGTAAAACACAACGACGTGCTGAAAAAAACAAAGTTCAATGCTTCCAAGCATGTGTCGACTTGATTCTGAGCATGCGCAGCTTTTTAACCAATGCTTTTGCATACTATCGATCGGTTTTGACCTATCGGTTAGACATCCATCGGTTCAATTTAAAGGAATTTCTCATTTTTTTGACCAAAGGATAACTGACCGATGGGGCCCACACACGATCGGTTTGGACCGATTGTGTGTACGCGGCCTGAGGAAACTGAAAAGCCAGTTTCCGCTGAAAGACACAACTTCATGGAAACCCTCAACCCGCCTGGTTGAGAATCCGGGGGCATTACTAGCGATGAGTTTGAGGTTTGGGTCGAACATAAGATCGATTCGAACATCGGGTGTTCACCCTTTTCGCCAAAAAAATGAACATTATGGGGACTTCACAGCAAATTCTAGCACCATGGAATGCCCCATAATGCACTGCGAGATCGCAGTGCATTGCTGCATGATGATTAGCCAAAGCATGCGCTATTACCTGCATGCTTTGGCCAATCCCAGCGCCCTCTGCTAAGAGAGCCATAATCATGGCTCAGGGGGACTAAGTCCACGCCCCACACTATGTAATGCTGCCTGCACGGTGACCCTGTGTAGTGTGTTGTTGGTGTGGACGGAGAGAGTGTGATTTAGATTAACCGTAGGTTATTTCAACCTGACTATGTAACTATGTAACAATGAAATTCCCTTATTTTACCACTTTTATTCTCTTCAGTGAAATCATTTTCCAGATCATCTCTTTTAGATAGATGTAAATGTGTCGGAGGCTTTGTCAGACAGACGGGAGGAGGAAGGAGCTTCCAGTCGCTTGCTTGAGAAAGCCTCCAACACTCCCAGAAGGGTCAGAGGTAGAAGAAAAGTGCAGAAAGGCCTCATCAGTGATCATTTATTTCATACAATTTAGGGAGATGTTCGGCCTGCAAAGTGTAGAGTGTGTACAGAATCACTTTAAAGGACCTTAAATGTTTTCATTTTCTAATTCAATATCAGAATTTATTCTTAAAGGGACACTAAAGGTTCAGGGTTTTAAAAAACAAACACATATATCATACCTACCTCCACTGTGCAGTTCATTTTTCACAGAGTGGCCCTGATTGTCCTCTTCTGGGGTCCCACAGAGGCTCTGGAGGCTACTCCCCGCAGGAGCTAACCCCCTCTGAGAAGCTCTCTCCTAAGGGGGTCACCTAGCGGGCATGCTCCTGTGTGATACAGTGGGCGGCCATAGTCGCTCCCCGGAGTGCCGTGTCATTGATTAGATTGACAGCAGCGGGAGCCAATGGCTGCGCTGCTATCAATCATCCAATGAAGAGCAGACAAGGTCTGGGGGAAAGCAACACAGGATCGCGACAACAGAGATTTGGTGCTCAGGTAAGTAAAACGGGGGCTCGGGGGGCGGTGACTGCATAGGATGCATTAAGAAGAAAATACAGCAAAGCTTTACAACCCCTTTAAATGAAACATAAAACTTACCAGATTGGTTTGATATTTCTCCTTCTGAACACGGAGCACAATTATAACAACATGGGTGATGTCCTTCTCTTATGGATTTTCTGAACCCCGGAAGACATTCCTCGGAGCATTGACCTCTTGGGACCTGAGATAATATAGAAGGATATGATCTATTCAAGAACAGAAGTACAGACATAATAGTGTAGGGAAGCCAAGATTCTGATGTTTACAATGATGCAGCATGCACAGTATACCTTGGTGGAAACACATGGACCATTCCAGTACAGTACAGTATAAACTCTGCTTTAAAAATCCAAAGTGAAAATTCTTAGAAGGATAGAGAGGGCAATCAGTCACAAAGACCTTACACAAAGATTACTGAGAGGGGCTGGGGAAACCCCAGCTGCCATGGTGCACGTTGGCACCAATGACAAAGTCAGAAGGAGATGGAGTGTCCTAAAAAGCTATTTTAGGGACTTAGGAGCTAAATTGATGAAAATGACATCCACTGTAGTATTCTTAGAATTACTACCGGTACTTTGAGCCACACCAGAAAGGAAGAGGGGGATTAGGGAAGGAGCTGGTGTACAAAGGAAGGGTTTGGGTTCCTGGGGAATTGGGCCGACTTCTCCATGCCAACGGACCTTACTTTGTACGGTAAATGTCTATGGGGAACTGTATCAAATGTTTTTGCAAAATCCAGATATACCACGTCTACGGGCCTTCCTTTTTCTAGATGGCAGCTAACCTCCTCATAGAAGGTAAATAGATTGGCTTGGCAAGAACGATTCTTTATGAATCCATGCTGATTACTAATAATGATACTGTTGTCATGACTAAAATCTTGTATATAGTCCCTTAAAATCCCCTCCTAGAGCTTGCATTCAATTGATGTTAGGCTGACTGGTCTGTAATTCCCAGGGATGTATTTTGACTCTTTTTTTAAATATTGGCGCTACATTGACTTTTCTCCAATCAGCTGGTACCATTCCAGTCAGTAGACTATTCATAAAAATTAGGAACAAGGGTTTGGCAATTACTTGACTGAGTTCCTTAAGGACCCTTGGATGCAAGCCATCTGGTCCTGGTGACTTAGTAATATTACATTTTTCAAGTCTATTTCTAATGCTGTTCTCTGTTAGCCATGAGGGTGCTTCCTGTGATGTGTCATGAGGATAAGCATTGCAGTTTTGGTTACTGAAGTCCCACTGTGAAGACTAAGGAGAAGGATAAATTCAATACCTTTGCCATCTCTCCATCCTTAGTAACCAAATTCCCTTCTTTATTATTTATGGGACCAATATGATCTGACCTCCCTTTCTTATAATTTATATACTTAAATCATTTCTTGGGATTTTTTTTTTACTCTCCTCCGCTATGTGCCTTTCATGTTCTATCTTAGCCACCCCGATTGCACCCTTACATTTCTTGTTGCATTCTTTGTAAAGTTGGAATGCTGATGATGATCCCTCAGCCTTGCATTTTTGGAAGGCTTTCTTCTTTGGTTTTATATGCATTCTTACGTTGGAGTAAAATTGTTCGCTGTTCGCCGAACAGGCAATGTTTGAGTTGAACATGAGTTTGACTCAAAGCTCATTCCTACTGGTGACACCACAATAGGAAGAAAACTTCTCCGCGAAAGGGAATTTAATAACACAAATGGCCATTCACTAAAATTAGAAGAAAAAATGGTTTAACCTTAAACTGCGTAGAGCAGGGATATGCAATTAGGCGACCTCCAGCTGTTGCAGAACTACAAGTCCCATGAGGCATAGCAAGACTCTGACAGCCACAAGCATGACACCCAGAGGCAGAGGCATGATGGGACTTGTAGTTTTGCTACAGCTGGAGGTCCGCTAATTCCATATCCCTGGCATAGAGGTTTTTTTTTACTGCTAGAGTGGTAAGGATGTAGAGTTTTCTTCCACAGGGGGTGGTTTAAGCGGGGGAGGAGCATCTATAATTTCAAAAAGCTATTAGATAATCATCTGAATGACCACAACATACAGGGATATACAATGCAATTCTGACATAAAATCACACACATAGGTTGGATTGATGAACTTGTGTATTTTTTCAACCTCACCTACTATGTAACTATATGTAAAAATCAACCACATTTTAGGAGTCACTCATACAGAAATCCAGTTTTTTTATGAATATACAGTAACTGCACATTTCTGTTTGGGAGAATTAATACTTTCTTTTTTTTCTGCTTTTTACAGTCAGATAAATTCAGAAGGTCTGGATAAAATCTGGCCATGGATAATACTGGCGATCATTCCATTCCAAAGTCTTTTATCTTCTTCTGTACACATGAGTTGGGGTACTTCTATGAGTTTCTATGTGATGAGGAGGGGGGGGGGTATTAGTAGTCAGTTACAGTCAGCTGGACTTGTTCTGTAATGTAGAAGATGTTTTGTAGTTCATCCACTTCTTCACGTATAATGAGTGATGGGAACATATCCCGGCATTTATATCCACACATCTAGACCTGACACCTTCATCTAATCACCATAGAATGGGTCAGGGAAGATGTTGGCCGTCTATGAACAGGATGGGGGAGGGGGTTAGGATTTGTCTGGAGATGGGTTTAGGGACAAAACTAGAAACTATGTTTCTTGTATAAGTTGTGGATCAGCTTCCCCAGTGTAACTCACCTTGTCTCCTTTCCATGATATTAGCTCAGGTTGTAGTGTAAGTTGCTGACCCTCTGAAAGGGATCCATCAAAGTGACCCACAATCATCCAATCAGTGATATTTATATCTTTAATTCTTGTAATCCAATTTACAATTTCCATTGGGCCGGGCAGTTCTCCTTTATCATTAAAAATCATGACCTCGCCATACGGATCCTTGTACTGGACTTCTTTTACATAGTGGGACAGCTTAAATAATGACAGAAATGATTATAGGTAACAAGTATATAGAACGTTTAGTAATTTTGTTGAGTATAAATTGTTTATCTAGTTTTATCTCAATCAGAGAATGTCATCGAGATGACATAATCATTGCTCAAAGCACAATTTCCTTTTAATCTAATATACTGGCTGTAATGAATACTCCTGACTAGAGAAAGAGGATGGCCACTTGAAGCGAGGAGAATGGTGTTCCCTGATGAAGGTTTACGATACAATGAGGAGTAAACAGTCCCATCCTGATCAATGGAGATCTTAAGATCCAAAAAATGTATGCTTTTTTGACTACACTACATAGTACATTTTAAATTCAGTTCCAACCTGGTGCCTGACCACAAAAGTAGGACGTCGTCGATGTACCTGTACCACAATATAACGTGGCACAGGCACATCGATGGGTCATTATTAGAAAAAAGTTCCTTATCCCACCCCCCAGGTACAGGTTGGCATACATTTAGTCCCCATCGCAACCCCCTGCACCTGGAGGTAGTGGGAGAGTCCAAACAAAAACACATTACGAGTAAGAATAAATCTGAGAAAAATAAAAGAGTTATATGGTTGAGCCTGATCACCTCTATCCTTGAGGATATCGTCAATTACCTTGATGCCTTTTCCATGGGGGATTGCATTGTAAAGACTTTCAATATCTATAGCTACAAGCCATGTATTAGAGGGGACAGAAATTCCCTCAATGGTTTGTAGTAAGTCTATGGTATCCTTAATATAAGAAGTCAGAGACATAACATGTGGACGGAGGTAATTATCCACCATGGCACTAGCATTTTCTGTTAAACTGGCACAGCCAGATACAATAGGTCTTCCGGGTGGGCAATCCATAGATTTGTGGATCTTGGGAAGGGCGTACATAGTGGGAATCCTAGGTTCCTGCACATTCAAAAAATTCCAAGTAT
This sequence comes from Rana kukunoris, assembly GCA_029574335.1. NCBI lineage: Eukaryota > Metazoa > Chordata > Amphibia > Anura > Ranidae > Rana > Rana kukunoris. Next base: position 3,341,317 of record CM056049.1, on the reverse strand, counting down.
CCTTGTTGATCACACTATGATGATAGGCCTGGGTGATAAGAGAATAGAATTCATTTTTAAATTCGGAGAGCACCGACTGGGATAAAGGACAATAGCAGTCCGTATTCTCCAAAAAAAAATTACACATTCCTTCGTAGTCAGAAACATCCATAATCACGACATTTCCCCCTTTATCAGAGGGTTTAATTATAATTGACCTATTGCTTTGTAGATTCTTTAAAGCTTTTTTTTCCTAGACTACATTGGGCTACTTTCATAATTAACTATGATGTGCGTAGATGTTACGTTATTGATGTTTCATTGATGTGAATACTCAAGATTTTTCGGATTTTTTTTTATTTCTGTATTAGATCCCTATATGATTTATTAAATCTTTCTGTATAGATTTGTAACTGTAATTACTTTTGCCTCTGCATGTATGTTAGATCCTTCTTTGCAGTCCTTGTATTGCGGGAATTTATATTGAGGGATATACTTGGATGGCTATGTTTTTTACTACTTGGGAGGTTAGAGGTGTGACACTCCGGTTCCCTGGGTTATGGTGTTATGTCTGTGCTAATTTATTCCGCCCTCCTTGGTTTCTTGTGTTGCTATATGATCTTTATGCACCTCCATATGGACACCCAAAGGCTTTTTTACCAGCTAGCCTGGCTTTGTCTGCGCTGTTATCTATTTACATCCTTCCCCTGCCCCTTTCTTCAGCCACAGTGTCTCCCTGTTCCCATTGGTTGGTTCGCTCTGAGCTTTCCCATTGTCCTATGGGCGTATCTCTCGGCTGCCTGTAAGCCCGCCTCTGGTCGGCGTCTTTCACGCCGTAGGAAATGTCTTTCTATCCTTCCCCCAGAACGTATTTTGGGAATTGTTGGCACTCGGGAGTGTATGTTTTTGACACATGCGCATTGACGTGATGTGTCCACGCACACCTGATGATGTCAGACTCTCGGGCATGTGGGAGGGGGGGCTATTTAAGGACCCAGTTTAATATCTCCGCTGTGCTGCACCTGTACTGGGAGCAACCTCACATAATATCATGGCGAGAAATGAATCCAACTAAGAGGCAATATACACACTATTCTTATCCCTGACGGTCGTTCTCAAGAATAGACCACATCTTCCTACCCATAGGTATGACGCCGGAAATATTGTTCTCCCAAATTATACCCATGCCATGGTCTGACCATAGTGCAGTCTTCAGTACCATATCATCTACAATACCGAAAAAAGCGTGACTCCACATGGCTGCTTAAAGACTTTTTGCTCAAAAACCCAATATATAAACAAAATATTGAAATTGCACTACGAGAATATTTGAAATTCAATTCTACCCCAGATATCTCCCCAACTACTTTATGGGAAGCCCATAAGCCTGTTCTCCGGGGCGTATGTTTGCGCCAAGCCAATCTATGCAATAGAGAAAGGAAAAATATGTACCATATTTTAACTCCTGCCATATGGCTTTCCAGCAAAATCCCTCCACATCATCCAGATTACGACTAGACAAAGTCAAACTGGAATTTGATCTACTCCTCACTGAGTCAGTGGATAGAATACTTAAAAGATCGAAACATAATTATTTTGTAAATGCAAACAGACCAAATACACTTCTAGCCCGAACATTGAAATTCTGTCAAAATAACAACAAACCAATTTGCCTAAAGCATTCAAGAGGAGTATACTCCACTAATCCTGTGAAAATCCTGCAAAAATTTAAAACACAATTAGAAAGTCTAATAACGAGTTGGATCAATCAAAGGCAAACACCTTTTTTTCCCAGTTCTCCCTTCCTGTATTATGCAAGTCACAAATGGAAATGATGGAGGAACCGGTGTCTAGTGAAGAAGTGTCAAAGGCTATCAAAACCTTGAAAGTAAATAAACGACCAGGGCCTGACGGGTTTTCTGCCCTCTATTACAAAACTTTCACAGATATCCTGTCACCAATTTTGACAAATACCTTTAATTCCCTCTTGGACAACCATTCTTTCAGGAAAGAAACCTTGGGCCAGATTCTGGTAGAATTTACGCGGCTTACCGCTAGATGAGCCGCGTAACTTCTAACCTACGCTGGCGTATCTGTTTTCTGTATTCAAAAAACAAGATACGCCGGGATTGAGTTCAGATACGAGCGGCATAATTGTATTTCGCCGTCGTATCGGAACTGCAATTTTAAAATGGCCGCTAGGGGCGTTCCCGCTGATTTACGCAGAGAATATGTAAATCAGCGAGATACGGCAATTCACGAACCTACGTGGGCCCGACGCAGTCACTTTACGACGTTTACGTAAGGGTTTTCCCGGCGTAAAGATAAAGCAACAAAAAGCAGGCGCATCCTATGTTAGGTATGGCCGTCGTGACCGCGTCGAATTGAAAACGCTTAACGTCGTTTGCGTAACTCGTCCGTGAATGGGGATTGACGTCATTGACGTTCACGTCGAAAACACCGTCATAATTTGGAGCATGCGCACTGGGATACATTGACAGCCAGGGCATGCGCAGTACGTTCGCCGCGGGATCGTGCCTAGTTTAAATACTACACGCCCCCTACCCACCCAATTTGAATTCCGCCGGCCCATTTTCGCTACGCCGTCGCAACTTTAGGAGCAAGTGCTTTGTGAATACAGTACTTTCTCCTAAAGTTTCGGCGGAGTAACGTAAATGAGCAACGTTACGCCAGAATAAAGAAACGCTCGCCATCCTGAATCTGGCCCCTTAACTGCACTTACTTGCATGCTACCGAAGCCGCATGCGGACGATTCAATTTGGTCAAACTATCGCCCAATCTCCCTGCTGAATATCGATGTGAAAATTTTAGCCAAAGTTTTAGCAACCAGATTAATCCCTATCAGACAAGCATGCGATAACATCAGACGCGCTGTCCTCCTATCCCATGCAGGCAAAACACGTCGAATACCCTCGTGCTTTCTTTCTATCAACATAAAAAAGCATTCGATACAGTCTCATGGAAGTATATGCGATTCGCTCTTGAGAAGTGGGGCTTTGGCCCACATTTTATGGGTTGGATTGCAGCACTATACCATAATCCCAAGGCCTACATCAAATATGCAGGAAAATCGGAAGAATTTAATATCCAGAGAGGGACTCGTCAGGGGTGTCCCCTATCGCCGCTATTATTCACTTAAATTATCGAACCGCTTGCACAAAGGATAAGGATGGAGCCAACGATCATGGGTATAGAGTTAGGCGGATGCCATCACAAAATAAGTTTATTCGCAGAAGATATACTTCTATTTTTATCCTCACCGCAGATATTGGCCCCAAATCTCATGCGGGTACTTCACGATTTCTCCCAAATTTCCGGCCTCACAGTTAATAGCCAAAAATCCCTGCCACTGAATATCTTACTCAGTGACACGCTGAAACAATATTTACAGTCCTCACTGCCCTTTAAATGGGCAAACCGCAGTATACCATACCTGGGTATACAGCTTACGGCTAATGCTTCAGAATTATTTGCTGCCAACTTCCCTCCCTTATTGAAAAGCGTCACTAGCTTGTTGGCTGACTGGTCTTCGTTACCGATTTCCTGGTTTGGGAAAATCAATATAATAAAAATGTCTATTCTCCCCAAATTTTTATATCTATTCCAAACTCTCCCAATTCACATTCCTGCTTCTTTCCTTAGATTGATCCAGCATAAAGCAACACAGTTCACCTGGGTGAAGAAAAAACCCAGATTGCCTAAAAAAAATTTACTTTACCCAAATTGATGGGCGGTTGGGATTTCGCAACATACTACAAAGCAGCACAACTGGCGCAACTATTTAAGTACCACTCAACCACAGAAATCCCATTGTGGGTACTCATTGAGGCAATAGACTTTGATCCCCTCCCCACTAACAATATCCTTTGGCTGATCCCTCAAGACCGTAGAAAACTGAAAAATCCAATTTCTAAACACTCATTATCACTATGGGACAGGTACAGAACCTCTCATGGATTACAATCACCACACAACCCACTTCTTTCCTTCTATAAAAACCCATCCTTCTATCCAGCATGGGTATTTCCAAGAACCTTTAAGGCAGGGATCCTCAAACTACGGCCCTCCAGATGTTGTAGAACTACACATCCCATGAGGCATTGTAACACACTGACATTCACAGACATGACTAGGCATGATGGGAATTGTAGTTCCTGAACAACTGGAGGGCCGTAGTTTGAAGACCCATGCTTTAAGGCATGAATCAGGGCTGGAATTACGTGCTTATACACATAGCATCAACAAATACAATCCGATCCTTTCCAGACCTATGCGAGGCATCCGGCCTCCCCAACACAGAAATTTTCAGATATCTCCAAATCAAGAACTTTTATGGACCTTCCCTCAGCCTTAGCGATAACCCCAACAATATCACACAATTTGAAAGGATATGTCTAAAAGACCCACATGCCAAGGGTCGTATCCAGGGGCGGACTGACCATTGAGGAACTCGGGCACTGCCCGAGGGCCCCATGCTACTAGGGGGCCCCATCAGGGTTGCCAGGCTCATTAAAAACAGGGACAGTATGTAAAAATCTGTTTTTTTTTACATCTGTCCCTGTTATGTCCAAAACCTACATGCTTTTGATGTGAAAATCCCAAGATTTTAGCTGCCCTGCCTCTGTACTGCCACCTGGCTTGGTGGCCATCTGTAAGCCCGGGGGCCCCATAATCTTCTATTGCCCGGGGGACCCATGAGTTGTCAGTCCGCCCCTGGTCGTATCTCAACAATTTATTCCCAACTGATCACTTTATCCAACTCTCTAACACTGCTACACTGCTAAGTGGGAATTAGACTTAGAATGTACAATTAATAATGATACATGGGCAAGCATCTGGTCTACCATCTATAAATGTGGCGGCATTAGAAACAGCATACAGAGTGCTTTCCCGTTGGTATCTGGTTCCTAATAGAGTAGCCAAATTTTCAGCAAATTGCTCAGATCTCTGTTTCCGCGGTTGCCCAGACAAAGGTACATATATTCACATCTGGTGGCAGTGCCCACTTGTAAGGAAATTCTGGGAAGGGATCTTCAGGATTGCCTCTAAAATATTTAACTGTATTATACTACCGGATCCAATGACAGCCTTACTTAACATTAAACCAGAAACCCTTTCAAGGAATCAACATAAGTTATTTATTTTGTTCATGATAGCTACGAAACAGGTAAACAGAAATCGCTTACATTAATGTTACCGGAAGCTGAAAAGAGAATGAATCTTTCATTTATACATGCTAAACTGGAAGCGCTAGATAAGAATGGGCTGGAGAAATTCGATAGTATATGGAAACCCTGGGCCATATACTATACTTCAGACTGTTTTGACTCGAGAGTTCTCATGTCATGGTATTGACACCCATTCATGAAATATAGTGAAATAATTAAGTAAAAAATTCACCTTCGGAACAACACTACCCTCTTCCTCCCCTCCTTTTGTCCCCATTTCCTTTTATTTATGTCTATTTAATCTGTATAATACTTCAACGCCAACAGTATGATAATTACTGTACTAATCTGTATTCTAATATTGTATCTCATTCTTAATTGTTGTCATCTAACATACTGTAATTGTTGTAATCTAATATCTCAAAATAAAAACATTATACGAAAAAAAAAAAAAAAGATACGAGTAAACTTTCATTGGACGCTCTCACCTTATACTTTAGTGTGTGTGGATTTATTTCAGATTTTTTGTTATTTATTTTAAAAGAGAAATCCATGTCATGTAACGCTTGAGCCAAAATGTAGACTGTGATATACACTCTATAGGATGTTTTCTCATCAGGATAATATAAACCAAGTGGAAGTGTCTCCACACCGCAGTCCCTAAGAGGACGTCTAGTTGTGAATGGAATAATGAAATTTTTATATTGGTTGTTTGAAAAGCATCCATAATGAGCTATGAGAATATCCTCCATCAGGGGGTCATTTGGGCGTCTGGATGGATAAATATTATAAAAATATTCCAGCAATCCCTTTATGTAGACAGGGAAGAATGTAAACACCAAGCTGCAGTTACTGAGAGCTAAAATCATGTCACTCATTGACCAAGAATCTGGTATAATAAATGTTTTCTCCGTGTAATAAGGGGCATTATGATACAAAAACTGGTAATAACTCAGACTAACTGAGCCACAAATAATAAGAACTTCCGTGGTTGAGCTCCGCAGCTCTGGAGGAATTTTATCATAATTCTCTTTAGGCACCAGAATCTTGAATTCAATACAAATTCCATGATCAGATAAATGTTTGCTGAGTTGTCGGATCTCCCTCTCTCCGTATTCATCATCAGATGTAAGGATCCCGACCCAGTTCCACTTCAACCTTGCCAGTAACTTTGCTATGGCCACATATTGCATCTCATCATCCGGAACTGTCCGGAAAAAGTTTGGATACATCTTTCTATCGCTCAGTAAAGTATCTCTGGCTCCATAACTAATCTAGAAAGATAGAAAACTGTCTGTATAAATAATGTGGAACTCTTAATATCCAAATGGAAAGAAGAAAATCTTAGAAAATGTTTAACCACTTCAGCCCCGGACCAAAATGCAGCTAAAGGACCAGGCCCCTTTTTGCGATTCGGCACTGCGTCGCTTTAACTGACAATTGTGCGATGTTGCTCCCAAACAAAATTGGCGTCCTTTTATTCCCACAAATAGAGATTTCTTTTGGTGGTATTTGATCAGCTCTGCGGTTTTAATTTTTTGTGCTATAAACAAAAATAGAGCCACAATTTTGAAAAAAATTCAATATTTTTTACTTTTTGCTATAATAAATATCCCTCAAAAATATATTAAAAAAATTGTTTTCCTCAGTTTAGGCCGATACGTATTCTTCTAAATATGTTTGGTAAAAAAAAAATTTGTAGCGTTTACAAAATAGGGGATAGTTTTATTGCATTTTTATTAATAATTATTTATTTACTACTTATGGCGGCGATCAGAGACATTATGGCAGACACATCGGACAATTTTGACACATTTTTGGGACCATTGTCATCTTCACAGCAAAAAGTGCTATAAAAATGCATTGTTTACTGTGAAAATGACAATTGCAGTTTGGGAGTTAACAACTTGGGGGCGCTGAAGGGGTAAAGTGTGACCTCATATGTGTTTCTAACTGTAGGGGGCGGGGCTGGACGTGTGACATCATTGATCGCTGTAACAGACTCACCCGGGACATCCCGAACCATCTTATGTCTAAAATCATCCTATGTCCACTAGGGGCATAGGATGACTTAGAAATGATATCTTGGACTACCTAAGATGGGATTATTTAATTATTATCCACAAAATATTCCTGGATATCTGGAAGAACTCTTTACAGGTTGTTGATTCTGAACTCAACGGGTTAATTGTAAGAGTGGTTCAGTCATCATGTTGGGACACATACTGTTAGATGCTAATTGACCCTGCCATTGTGGAGGTGTCCTGTGTTTACACTTATGATAATGTGTATTGTATAGCAGGTGAAAGGAGGCGGGATGTCTACCTTGAAAGGTCATATCTCGGAGTCACCGTGTCTGGGTAAATAATTGGTTAATTAACTCATGTTAATTTATGTTCTGGTTACCTCCTCTAACTGTATATAAGGCTGTATTTTTGGTTCTATTAAACACTCCATGTTTAGCACAAAACAAGTCTTGTCTCGTGTGTTGAGGGCAGCTGGAATATCTGATATCTATATCCAGACTGATAGGAAGCGGTATATGACGGAAGCACTCAATCAGAGTGTGGGAGGTTCCGTTACATTGGTGGCTAGCAGCGGGATGCTTCCTGCAGTTGGGGACATCCAACCTCCACCTGGATCCAAGGTTCGGATAGCAGGAGAGGAGAGGTACAGATACAAGCCACCATGAAAGAGGAATTCGGAAGGAGGTTGCAAGAGAAGCAGAAACAGCATAGAGGACCAGTATCAGAGCAGGTCCTGCTGGAATGGTCGGATTCTGTACGCTGCGAACTCTGGAAGGAAGCGCTAGCCCTTAAGCAGCGAAACCGGGGACAAGTTCCCCCCTCCAACCAGGATAGGTACTGGACACAGTATGGATACAGGTGCTGTTGTTGGGAGAAAAACCGCACAAGGAACAGACAGCTGAATTAAGCAGGCTGGTCTGAGCAGAGATGCTGCTGGATGAGAGCTACAGAGCCCTTCGGTGGCATGTATCCCAAGCATGTCCCTGGATGGCGGATGACAGCCCAATGGAGTGTTGGTTGTATTAAATCATGGATTTCAGAGAAGGGCTACTGAACGTCTCGGAAGTGCACTGGAAGATATAGAGTTTCTGGCCATTCAGGAATGGGAGCTGGAGATCGCCTACAGATGGCTGCTAGACTCTGCTCAGCGCCAGGGCTGGGCTCCCTTTGCCTGGGACTATCAGAAAATACCAGTGGACAACACTGAAATCCTGGCTGAAGAGTCGGCAATGTGGCAGATTAACAGTGTGCTTTGCCAAACTGCCCCCGTAGCTATGGACGCAGAGGTCTCATGGTGCTGACTGACCTTGATGATCCTGTTTCTGCATGAGATGATCTTGGATGGAGTAATGTGTCTGTCCAGCAGTATGCCAGAGAATCGGCAAAAGATAAAGTGCTGACAGCAGGCCAGAGTACTGCTAACCTCTGCCCAGCACCGATAGCATCTTCTGGGTTCCACGGACAGGAGTTGGCGAACCTCGACCCCCGGACACCAGTTTAAGAGACAGGGGATTTGATAGACTTTTCTGCTGAGGAATAAAAACCTGAGGAGCCTCCAGCAGAAGAGCTGATATCAGGGTCAGACTACACTATGCTCTGCCCATCACCAACAGCAGTATCTGTGGAGTTCCAAGGAACTTCCCCAGCTAAAGCGCTGGTCACTGAACCCCTGTGGCAGTTCCGGAGGCTCAGGTTGAGAAGGTGGTGATCACTTCCCAGCAGAAGATACAGGGGGAGAAGGGAGAGGAGGTGTGCATCGTCCCTCCCCAACAGTTGGCCAGGGTGGAGAACGTGGTCTTTCCTCCCCAGCAAAGATCTGTGCATCTGGGAGACAGTATCACATGCATGTTGTCCCAGCAGCCAAAGGAGGGAACAGAAAAGGAAGCAGCCAGCTCACCTCCCCAATGGCAGCTACACAGTTTAGGTGTGGAGGAATCCAGCCTCCTTCCCCAACGGTTGGCTGGAGCGGATGATGTGGAGTCCCCAGCAGAAGTGCTAGCAAAAGGGCAGAGCATCACTGGCCCGTCTGCCTAGAAGCAGACCAACTCCTGGAATGTTAAAAACCACCCAGCTGAAGCGCTGGCAGCCGAACACAGAGTCAATGACCTCTGACCAACACCTACTGGTGTCCACTACTCCTTGCATCCAAGATTGGAGGTCATGCAGACAGACTATGTGAGTTCACTTTGTCCGACTAACGCATGTCCAGACCAGGTGGAGGTCTGGGACCTTGTTAGTCGACTTTTGATGGGGGAGAAATGTGACAGACTCACCCGGGACATCCCCGAACCATCTTTTGTCTAAAATCATCCTGCCACTAGACTGATGGCCATCATGCCCTCCCTGATACACCCCGCCCAATCGGGTTTTGTGAAAGGTAGGACGGCCACCATGAATATCAGGAAGGTGATGTTAGCTCTGGAACATGCAAAATGTAACCCGAAGGGAGAACATGCAATCATCACATTAGATGCAGAGAAAGCATTTGATAACGTTAGTTTCGAATGGCTCTCCATGGTCATGTCTAAAATGGGCTTCTCCGGCCCCTTCGCCCACCTCATCAAGACCATGTACACTGCCCCGGCCGCGAGATTGGTGGCTGCTGGCCTCCTATCGGACGAATTCCGCCTACACAAAGGTACACGACAGGGCTGTCCGTTATCCCCTCTCCTCTTTAACATTGCCCTAGAACCGTTATCTCGATATCTGACCCAAGTAGCCCCCCTCCATGGTATCAGGACAGGCGACCATGACCTAAGTACTTCACTATTCGCCGACGATGTCCTTATCTTCACATCTAACCCCTTTCATGACATGGCCACAATAAAAGAGACTTCTGATGACTTCAGACAGTGCTCGGGGCTTCGTATAAATTACAGTAAAAGTGAGATTCTCCCCATAGGCTCCCTCTCAACCCCCTCCTGGACCCAAAATTCCTTGTTTACTGTCCCTAATTCTCACATCACATACCTGGGTATTAACCACTTCGGGTCCGGGCCATTGACAGAATACGTCAACAGTGTGGACCTGAGGCGCCGGGGTCACGTCTTTGGACGTGGTTTACTTGTAATTCCCCGCACGCGCCACAGGGTGGCGCGCGGCGGGGAAAAACAGTCCCGACGCATCACCGAGGATTCGATGCGTGTACCCGGCGGCCGCGATGTCCGTCAGGTACACACGATCGGCGGTGACAGAGCAGGGACGTGGAGCTGTGTGTGTAAACACACAGCTCCACGTCCTGTCAGGGAGAGGCGACAGATGCTGTTTCCCTTGTACATAGGGAGACAGCATCGATCACCTCCCCCAGTCACCCCCCTCCCCCCACACAGTTAGAACACACCCAGGCAATACATTTAACCCCTTCCTCACCCCCTAGTGTTAACCCCTTCAATGCCAGTCACATTTATACAGTAATTAGTGCATATTTATAGCACTGGTCGCTGTATAAATGTGAATGGCGCCACAAATATGTCAAAAGTGTCCGATGTGTCCGCCGCAATATCACAGTCCCAATAAAATCGCAGATCGCCGCCATTACTAGTAAAAAAAAAATATTTAAAAAAAATCATAATTCTGTCCCCTATTTTGTAGGTGCTATAACTTTTGCGCAAAGCAGTCACTTATTGTGATTTTTTTTTTTTTTTACAAAAATACGCAGAAGAATACGTATCGACCTTAACTGAGAATTTTTTTTTTTTTTAAATTGGGATATTTATTATAGCAACAAGTAAAAAATATATATATATTTTTAAATTGTCGCTCTTTTTTTTATAACGCAAAAAATAAAAACCGCACGGGCGATCAAATACCACCAAAAGAAAGCTCTATTTGTGGGGGAAAAAAGGACGCCAATTTTGTTTGGGTGCCACGTCGCACGACCGCGCAATTGTCAGTTAAAGCGACGCAGTGCCGGAAGCTGAAATTTCGCCTGGGCACGAAGGGGGTTTATGTGCCCAGTAAGCAAGTGGTTAAAATAGGTAAACTGCCCTCCTCTCTATATCACCTCAACTACCCCCCCCCTGCTCACGAAAATATCCCATGAACTCCACAATTGGATGGAGTTGCCTCTCTCGCTCATTGGGTAGATGTCACCTAGTAAAAATGGTTAGTTTTTCCTGTCTACTATACCCACTTCAGACTATTCCCTTACTTCTACGCCATAAAGATGTTGAATCTCTAAATTCTGCCATATCTAAATTTCTCTGGCGAGGACGACGGGCCCGCAAAGCTTTTGTCAAACTTTATCTTCCCAGGCGCGAGGGGGCATTGCCCTACCTAACATCAGAACATATAATTTAGCATGTTTGTTGAGGACGAGTCTAGACTGGATGACCCAATCCTCCCGTTACTCAAATTTCCCCTTGGAAACTGCAATGGTCCACCCCTTCTCTTTAACAGCCATTCTCCATTGTCAGTGGAAATCTATCCCCCCGCCCCTTCAACACAACCTCCTTCTTCGAGACATGGTCATCGCCTGGCGAGAGGTCAGGAAAATCCTAAATCTACCTTCCTATGTCTCCCACTACCTCCCAATTCGGGGGAACCCAAGCTTCCTCCCTGGCCAAGAAAATCAGCCTTACCTCACCTGGCAGGGTAAGGCTCTCAATGACTTCTTCTCACTCTGTGACCCGCACGTGGGTCGCCCTATCGGTTTCGGTGCTTTAGCTGACAAGTTTTCGCTCCCCCCGTCACACATCTTCCAATACGGACAATGTGTTAGCTTTCTGAAAAACGCCTGCAGGGATGACAGCAAGAGATTCAAGAGCTTGTTTATTGACACCCTTCTTGCCCAGGGTTTGTACAAAATATCGGACATTTACCTACCTCTTTTCCTGCAGACTACCCCCCCAGCAACCTCGTCCGCTGTCAACTGGCCCAACGATTTCACCGACTCCGAGCTGGTGGAGAAACTTCTACATGGCATCAACACTATTCACAAACTCGTCCCTAACGAGATCTGGAGAGAGACTCAAATCAAAATTGTCCATCGGGCCCATATCCCTTTCAGTCGGATCCACGCCACCCCTGACTGCCCCCTGTGCCACCAACCCAAGCCAAATTTGACTAACCGTTTTTGTTCTTGCTCACACATCGCCACTTTTTGGGATCAAATCCTCCAATATGTCTTCGAAGTCACCGTGCTGAAACTTGCCAAGGACCCTCTGCTACTAATTTTTGACCACTGGGACCCCCAACTGCTCCCCTGGTCACTTTTACCCACCCACCCTGGCAAAGACTGGATCCTGGTTTGCCTCCTGCTCGCCAGGAGGGCCATTCTACAGGACTGGATTTCAAACACCAGCCCAACCACCTCCCAAGTTAAGAAGGAACTATTGAAATTACTTTACAAGGACAAGCTAAATGCGGACCTAACCCATGAGCAGACTAATGCGCTTTTCTACCACAAATGGAGACCTTTTATGGTCCACACGCTCACTCCCACGAATATGGTGAATTTCGAGAAGATGTCATTTTTATACCAAGTTCCCTCCCCTTCCCCTGAGCCTACTCCATCGCCTACGTTGTGATGGTACAGAAAGTGTAATCTCGAGCTGAATCTCTAGGGGTGCCACTCTTCCGTCCCTTCTCGACCTCACCATCCACACAGGCTTCTTTATGTTATTTTCGGTGCAAATGTCTCCCCTCCCCCCCTTTCCTTTATTGTTTCATTATTTGCTGTTTTATTGTCTTATTGTTGTATCTTGACTATGGTTGTACATTTTGAGGCTACCCCCCCCCCTGTCGTTAGGGCTGTGGGGTATCCCCCCCCCAAATATTGCGAGACCCACCGCTCCTTTACTCTATTGTTTACTTATGTTTACTCTCGACTCATCCTTTTTTTGTACAACAACCTCGAAAATGTGCATATATTCTGCTTTTATTCTCTGTATGTAATTCCTTCAATAAAAAAAAAAATATATATATATATATAAAAAAAAATATCCTATGTCCACTAGGGGCATAGGATGACTTAGAAATTATATCTTGGACTACCTGAGATGGGATTATTTAATTATTATCCACAATATATTCCAGGATATCTGTAAGAACTATTTACAGGTTGTTGATTCTGAACTCAACGGGTTGATTGTGATGCCTTGTACACACGATAGGTTAGTCTGATGAAAACGGTCTGATGGATTTTTCCATCAGTTATCCAATTAGGCTGACTAATGATCAGTCGCGCCTACACACCATCAGTTAAAAAAAGAACGCGGTGACGTAAAACACAATGACGTGCTGAAAAAAAATGAAGTTCAATGCTTCCTAGCATGCGTCGACTTGATTCTGAGCATGCGTGGGTTTTTAACCAATGGACGTGCCTACAGACGATTGTTTTTTTTTCTATCGGTTAGTTAACCATCAGATAATTTTAAAACAAGTTCCTATTTTTTTAACCGATGGATAAATAACCGATGATAAAACTCAGTTATATTATGTACATTTAGGAAAGTAGGAGTATTGGCACAGGGGGTATTGCAGAGTATTGGCACAGGGGGTATTGCAGAGTTTTGGCGCAGGGGGTTATGCAGTGTACTGGCGCAGGGGGTATTGAAGAGTATTAGCGCAGGGGGTATTGCAGAGTATTAGGGCAGGGGTTGCAGGGATGGCTGAGCAGGGATGGATGGATCTGTGACTGCAATAGTCACAGATCCAGCCACAGCGCTGCTGACACCCGCGCTCCCCCTCTCGCACTGTACCAATCGGTACAGAGAGAGGAGGGAGGAAATGGCGTCATCAAATGACGCCGGTTTGTTTACATGTGATCTCTCCGTCATTGAACGGAGCAATCACGTGGTAAACGGCCACTATCAGCGGCAATTTACCGCAATCCGTGATGCAGATCCAGAGGACCCGGCGGTCACGGACACTCAGAGTCCTCCCAGAGTTAAGGAACCGCCTTGTAGCCGTATTTCGGCTATAAGGCGGTGATTAAGCGGTTAAGATATTCCTTAGCAAAGAGCCATAGGCACAACAGTCTATCCCAATCAGTATGTTAATAGCCAAAAGCCATAATAAATAACAGCAATTGCTGTAGGTGAAAAGTATACAGCAGATCTTTCTGTAGAACTACAAGTGACACAATGGCTACTTATCCCTTTGCAGTGTGCGTTCCAGCCTGAAAGGCAGAAGTTGCGCCACAAATTGGTGATTTCTTTGAATCAGTGCTAATGTGCTGCATCTGTTACTTGCCTATAAAGGCATTAGCTTAGACACAAGCCTTGTTATATTGTTGTCAGCCGTACCGGCCACGCTACAACAAGGGGCAATATTATGGCCAGCTAGCAAAGACCTTCACTACGTCCAGCCTGCCATCGCTGCGGACAACCTGAGTTCTTCCTTGCTGATGCCCTACACTACGGAGTCCCTTGCTGCCAAACACTGAAGCCCTGCAAACTGATAAGTAGCCATTGTGTCACTTGTAGTTCTACAGAAAGATATGCTGCATACTTTTCAGCAATATTTGTTTTTCATATGCAACTATTATTACAAGTTATATTTGCCTCTCATATGCAACTATTAGTTGTCGCTACAACTCCTATTTACTATGTGTACTCTCAAAGTACCTGAGTTATATTTGCCTCTCATATATAATTATTAGTTGTCTCAACAACACCTATTTATTACGTGCTTGACATAAGTGCTACCTGTTTATGGTCCTATGTCCTAAGTTGCAGAACATGTTCTCCTAAACTTTTCTATGCTAAGGGTTGATGTATTTCATACATTCTCCCTTAGTGGCCTAATGCACGACGCTATGTAATACTGACAATCGCTTGCATACAGTTGTGCATTGGAATCTTAACGTGCATACTATAATTTTAAACGCTAAGCTTTGGTCTTATGTTGTAATGCGTCCCAGCTCAGTAGCTCAACGCCTTTCTAAATATGAGAGAGAGATGATGTAGAGAACCCCCAAACTCCTGTTTGTGTGGAGTGACACCTGGGGCCTAATACTGAATTCTCACAAAAAGAATACCATTGAAATCCTTGCTACAGCAATTGTGGTTCACTCTGTTCACCAGTACTGTTACATAGAGTAGCGAAGACTCGGAGGACATCACTCTGAGGAGCCCAGGAACTCCACACCCCAGAGAGAACCCCAACCTCAGGATGTAGAGGAAGAAGAGATGGAGGAAGGAGAGGTGGAGGAAGTTGGCAAAATTGTCACCACAACAGGTGAGTGTCTGTCACCACAGATTCAGGGAATAGATGCTTGCATATTTATAAGACTTGTTTATTTTTTATTTTTTATTCTTAGATGATGTGCTGCTTGTTGAAGAACAATCTCCTCCTTTCTCAAGTGGTATCGCACAAATCATAATCCAGGACCTCATGGTTATGAGTCGTGAAATGGACATTATAAGGCACAAACTCAATTGTTTTGACCAACAAATTAAGAACATGATTGATGTGTTGGGGGGAGTCTAAGGCCTCGTACACACGAGCGGACAGATTTGTTCAAATCTGTCCGTCCGACAGATTTGAACAAATCTGTCTGCTGGGATTTTGGTTTGCTCGCGTGTACACACGAGCAAACCAAAATCCCCGCCAGCAGACGGCGCGCTGACGTGTCGGTGACGTGGCGGTGACGTTGACGCCGCCACGTCACCGCACCAGGAAGTAAAACACTTCCGCGCATGCGCCGAATCCATTCGGCGGCGGTGCGGCGGCGGTGCGGGACGACATGTCTGCTGGTAAGTGTACTAACCAGCAGACATGTCGGGCGGACACATTCCCACCCGATAGATTTCAAAGCATGCTTTGAAATCTGTCGGGTGGACAAATCTGTCCGCTAGCCCATACACACGATCGGAGATGTCTGCTATAATGGTCCATCGGACCGTTTTCAGCGGACAAATTCGATCGTGTGTACACGGCCTAAAGATCTTTGAGATGCCACCATTAACGTTTTTGTGGACTAATTGACAACATTTTTGTGTAATTTAACAAGCCAAATTTTGAAGATGCAAACGGTATGTCAACCTGTACTATCTTCCACCACGGGATCTCAATGTACGTGTTTTGATGGTGCAACCCCTTCCTCACAACGTAAGTAGGTAAGAGGAAGGGTTTTCACCCCCAAAACACATCCATTGATCCCCCATTATGGGAGATAGCACATGTTGACATTTGGCATGGGATCAGGAGGAAAATACCCATTTTGACAAACAAATTGTGTGCATCTTAAAAATTTGGCTTGTTCAGAGGAGACATCACCCCATCTCATGAAGGCAACAGCAACACATTTTTTAAACACTATGGGCCAGATTCAGGTAGATGGGAGCATCTTTGCTCCAGAGTAACGCTTCTCATTTACGTTACTCTGCCGAAATTTTAGCAGCAAGTGCTGTCATTCACGAAGCACTTGCTCCTAAAGTTGCGGCAGCGTAACGAAAATGAGCCGGCGGAATTCAAATTGGGCGGGTACGGGGCGTGTAGTATTTAAACTAAGCGCGATCCCGCCGCGAACGTACTGCGCATGCGTCGAGTGTCAAAGCATCCCCGTGCGCATGCTCCAAATTCTGTGAATGAACGTCAATGACGTCACATTCCCATTCATGATCTTTTTACGCAAGCGACGTGATTTTTTTTTTCCCGACGCGATGACGACGCCTATACCTAACATAGGATACTCCAACCCCATGTAGGTATATCTTCGCGCCGCGTATCCCTTCCGGAAACGTCGTACCGTCATTGCGTCGCGCCGGAATTCGCTCGTGAATTGCCGATTTCCGCTCATTAACATATTTTTTGAGCGGAAATCGGCGGGAACGCCCCCGGCGCCATTTTTAAGTTGAAGTAACGATGCGATGGCGAAACTCAGTTACGCTGATCACATCGGAGCTTCAACCCGGCGTTTCTTGTTTTCTGGTTACAGAAAACAAAAACGCCGGCTCAAAGTGACAGTTAGGCTGGCGGATCACTGGATCCGCCAGCCTAACTGTTCCTGAATCTGGCCCTATATAATGCCTGATATTGCCTTTTAAAAGGTTGAACTTTGTAAGTTCCATAGTTTTATATGTTTTTTTTTTTTATATGTTTTTTTTTTAAACATGCCTGTTTATGCAAAACCAAAAAAAAAGTTGTAAAAGTTTTAAAAAAATGGTTTTAGTTTTCCGAAAATTTATAATGCGCATGTGAATGTGCACAGAGTAAAAATAGTTTGATAATCAACAATGTGTGGCCTCTTCTTTCTATGCTCAATACCAGTTTTAAAATGAAGTTGTTGCTTACAGTGACAATGGTGGTAATGTACTAAAGACAAATCCACGTGGTAGTTAAAGTGCACTAGGAGAACCTAGGAGACAGATAAAAGAAATACAGGCAATAATGTCAAATCTAGCTTTTTACTGAATTTTTATTTTATTTTTTAGAACTTAAACGTTGTCTGGCATAGCAATGGCCCCCTACCCGTAAAATATTCAATATATTTCTCCCGCACTTCACGGGTGCTTTGGGGGGGGGGCCAAGCCAGAATGGCCAGTATCCAGACCGTCAGGGGATTATCTGAAAGTCTGGCCTCAGGCCCAACTGTGGCCAGATAACTCAGTGCAGTTCTCCTTAAAAAGTTGTGCAATATGATCCAGAATGTGGTGGTGGCACTATGTGGACGTGCTTCCCATCCATTGCCCCTCCACAGTTGGGGAAGTCCCACCGCTTTTGCACATAACATTGCAAGCAGATTGCAAAAATACATTCTTGTCCAACATTAGTATAACATTTATTTTACGGAGTATTTAAAGACAAAAATAGAAGGTCCAATTATCAGATTACTCACCCCCTCTGATGGCCCATTGTCAACATTTAAGGGGGGAGGGGATTCTAGCTGAGTTTGGGGCCCTCCAAAAAAGCCTCTGCCCCCCTGCCTGAATTTAATGAGAAAACAAAACAAAACATTTGTACACATTTTAGGGAGGAGGGGGGTCTAGATGAATTTGGGCACTCCAAAAAAGCCTCTGCCACTCTGCTTGAATTTAATGAGAACAAAAACATTTGTACACATTTTTGGGGGAAGCACTACAATGGAGCTGACAAAATACATTGGTAAGTGACTAGGGTAGGTGTATATGGGCCCAGTGTAGCTTGCTGGAGAGGTTAGTGAAGAGAAATATGCATGTAGGCCACAAAAGGATCATTAAAACCTTACAGCATGCATGGGGACAAAGGGGACATTCACAACATATTACAATCATGGTAATTATGGAAGGATTAAAGAAATACAATTCATTAGCATACATTAAATACATAGAATGTGATGTTAAAGGAGAAAACTTACCTTTAACATCACATTCTCCTTCTGCCGGACACAAATTATGGCAGAACAGGTCTCTGGTATAATGAGCCCCAGAGCCTGGGGGGAGATGCCTGTTGAGGACTTAAGGTCCTGCAGGATTCTCCCTGTCGCCAGGCATCTCAACATGGCAACTAGTGATGGCTTGGCGCATCATAGTGTCCTGCCTCCTGATATAGGGGGACAGCAAATCCAACAGACTGTTAAAAACAGGGTCCATCATCCGGAGATAATTCCTGAAGTCACCAGGATTATTCTCCTGGATTTCTCACAGCAGAGGTATATGAGAGAATTGGTCCCGCTGGAGCAACCAATTCTTCGTACTATGACTTGTTAAGTGTTATATTATGTCATATTGTATGATCTTTTTTCTATATAATTAAATATTTATTGATTTTCATAAAATAATTTCTTGTTTTTGGTACTACTATATATACGCTTACTATTGCTGCCTATAAAGCCCCTCCCCTGGGGGAATCCTTCAATCTTCAATTCTTCGTACATGAACTCCTCCTCATCCTGTTCATGTACTGAGCTCGGGTCAAAGTATTAACCCCAACACCAAGCCCAAATGCAGCACGAGCTCTATGATGAGAACGTGCTTCCAATATGGCTAGAAAAGGGTCATCTGGTCAGAACGAACTAAACAGAACGCACTGAGGAACAGAAAGTCCTATGAAGAACAACCTGAAAAACAGAAACGAGTGGACAAGAAGGCACTGAAAAATCAATACGACCTGACTACATGCCCTGAAAGACAGATACGAACCCACAAGCACCAACTGAACACTAGTGTTGCTCACGAATATTCGCATTGCGAATATTCGCTACGAATATTGCATATTCGAGTATTCGCGAATATCGCGAATATCGCGGCGAATATTCGCTATTTCGAATATTCGAATGTTTTAATTTTTTTTTTAGAACAGATCACATCCTAGAGATCCCCATCGACGTCTAAAAGCATTGCTGGTATGATTAGAGACCTTGGGCCGAGTAGCTGCAGCGCTCATTTTATATTGCCGAAAAAAAAAGCGATTATTCGGCAAATAGCGATATCGCGCGATTATTTTATATTGTAATATATCACGAATATTCTGAGCCAATCAGAGTACTCCATTCCGCATTTCTCGAAATTTCGAAATTATTTTGTATTGTAATATATCACGAATATTCTGAGCCAATCAGAGTGCTCCTTCCGCATTTCTAGAATATTCGCAATTATTGTGTATTGTAATATATCACGAATATTCTGAGCCAATCAGAGTGCTCCTTCCGCATTTGCCGAATATTCGCAATTATTGTGTATTGTAATATATCACGAATATTCTGAGCCAATCAGAGTGCTCCATTCTGCATTTCTCGAATATTCGCAATTATTTTATATTGTAATATATCACGAATATTCTGTGCCAATCAGAGTGCTCCATTCCGCATTTCTCGAATATTCGCAATCGCAATTCGCAATTCGCAATCGCATTCGCATTCGCGATAGCGAAAATTCGCAATCATTTCATTTCGAAAATATATCACGAATATTCGTATTTAGCGAATATCTGTCGAATATTCGACTATATATTCGAGATATATCGCGAATTCGAATATGGCATATTCTGCTCAACACTACTGAACACCAGAAAATGATCTGAAAAGCATGGAGACTGAGATTCAAGATCTATCTATAGATAGTCCTTCTCTCCACAACCCTGGCCCGGTGGTTGTGGGGGTTTGCAGGCGGGAGGCTTTTAAAAATAAGGAGGCCTCCAGATAACGACCCCCCTACAAAAATGTAACCTATAGATAAAGACACCCACATTTTTACAAGTCCTTTATTTAAAAAAAAAAACACCCAATAAAAGTTCCTCATTGTAAATCCATCATTATTTTTATGCCTACTGCCTGCCAACCTGTCACCACTAAAAACCCAACAGACCTAGTGCACATGGCAGGGAAGGGATGGGTATAGCAATGATGTCATTGATCAAATATGGTCATGGCTGGGGATTAATGGCCATGTAAGCCATTCACATTGGTAACTTTGGTGGCTCCTAGTTTTCTGAAATATTACTTGCATATACACTTTTTTTACCAAATGTATTGGTACACCTGCCTTTACATGCACATGAACTTTAATGGCATCCCAGTCTTAGTCCGTAGGGTTCAATATTTAGTTGGCCCACCCTTTGCAGCTATAACAGCTTTAACTCTGGAAAGGCCGTCCACAAGGTTTAGGAGTGTGTCTATGGGAATTTTTGACCATTATTCCAAAAGCACATTTGTGAAGTCAGGCACTGATGTTGGATGGGAGGCCTGGCTCACAGTTTCAGCTCTATTTCACCCCAAAGGTGTTTGCAAAGGGTGAACCAACACAATATTGAACCCTACGGATAAAGGCTGGGATGCCATTAAAGTTCATGTGAAGGTAAAGGTAAGCATCCCAATACTTTTGGTAATATAGGGTATGATCATCAGGGGACTGAACAGGCAAAAGTTCAGGCATTTGTCCAAATACAATAACAGCCAAAGATTGGACTGAACCATTGGCCCATCCCTACACAGCACTGCCTTCTTTTTTTAGAAAAATCTTATGCCGCATACACACGATCAGGCTTTTGCACGGCCAAATCGCATCAGAATTCCAATGGAATTCCAACAGAAAAATATAGAACATGTTCTATATCTAAAGTCCAATGGAATTCATCAGAATTTCCAATGAAAAAACTCAGATGGGACTACACACAATCAGAAAATCCGATGGAAAAAGTCCATCAGACGTTTTCCATCAGACTTTTTCCCTCGGAAATTCCGATTGTGTGTACGGGGCATTATACTTTGCGATACTTTGCCACAAGGTTTATTTGTACCCTTTTCACCTACCTCATCATAAAACGACTAGCTGTCCTAACATTACATAATATAGAAAATTCTTCTTTTCTTACCTGGGCGTAACCATATAGATTCAGCAGCTGGGCCATTTGGAGAGTGGTGTCAGAATGGAGATCTCCAATGAAACCAGCCAGGGCACCACGCTCCATACAGGAATAATTTGGAGCTTCCTTTGTATGTCCAGACAATATCTGTAGAACGTCTTTTATAGCTTTATTCACATGTCCACAGGAATCATACACATGATATCCCAGAGTGATGTTGGGAAGAATATCTGGACTGCGGTTTATCTCATCAATAGCAAATATAAAAGCCAGGAGATGTCTGTATTCTCTTGCATAAACCCTGCAGAAAATGGAGAGTTTAGCATTGGTCTACAGCAGGGATCTCCAAACTACGGCCCTCCATCTGCTGTGGAACTACACTTCCCATGAGCCATTGTAAAACTCTGACATTCGTAGACATGACTAGGCATGATGGGAATTGTAGTTCCTGAACACCTGGAGGGCCATAGTTTGGACACTCCTGGTCTACAGGACAAGGATTCAAGCAGAAATTATTTATGAAAAAATAGATAATACATTTCAACCACAGATCTATGGTGGGATTGATATTTAATCATTCCTGCACTTATATAAGTTATAGCCGTGGTTGGCATTTTAGGATGTCTAGAGGACCTCAGTTGTAGCCCCTGATATCACCAAGTAGCCGCACATAATATTCAGTATATGTAATTCTGCAGAAGGAGGTCAGAGAATGGAGACTTACTAGAAGAAACGGTCAGAGACTTAAAACTAGCTACAAGGCTGGTTGGAGCCTACAGACATGCCGTAGGAGACATTCAGGGCCAGAGACAATCTTCCTGGGTTTAGTTTGTGAAAAGTTTATCAAATCTTGCTTAACCTCCCTGGCGGTATGATTCTTTCTGATTTTAGGTGCTTAAAGCGGTACAATTATTTGCAAGGAAATTTGGCGTTTTATACTATAGGCTTGTAATTCTTAAGAATAACTCACTTAAATCTGACCAAACAAGAGTCTAAGGCCGCGTACACACGGGGAGACATGTCCGGTGAAACATGTCCGACGGACCGTTTCCAGCGGACATGTCTCCTCGGATTTTGGTCCGATGGCGTGTACACACCATCGGACGAAAATCACCCTCGGACTGAGGACGCTGTGACGTGGCGGTGACGTTGACGCCGCCACGTCACCACTTCAGGAAGTAAAATACTTCCACGCATGAGTCGAATCCATTCGACGCATGCGGGAGATTTATGTCCGCTGGTTAGGCGTACTAACCAGCGGACATGTCCGATGGACAGGTTTCCAGCGAACAAATTTCAAAGCATGCTTTGAAATTTGTCCCCTGGAAAAACCTGTCCGCTAGGTCGTACACACGATCGGATATGTCTGCTGAAATTGGTCGGCGGACCAGTTTCAGCGGACACGTTCGATCGTGTGCACGCGGCCTAATAGGCTTCCCGGGTATGACATTTAAAAAAAAAAAATTATAAATTATAATATAATAAATAATTATAAATAATTATAACAAATAATAATAATATAATTATAGTAAAAATTATTCAATAATGTAATCACTGAAATTTGCTCAGTTGCAGAATTGTCGCTGTCATTATTTTTTTTTATGACGAATTTTCACACAAATCGCTATCGCTAAATTCTGCAAGTGATTATAATTTATTATCGCTGTTTTTCAGCTGATCTAAAACCACTTTTGACATACTGTAAAGGGACACTTTTGGTTGCTATGGACAATCTGCAGTTTGCAGGCAGAAAGAACAGTTTTTATTATATAAAAGTACATGCAGGACACTGGGCAGACCACTAGGGACAAGGGGGTGTGTGTATTTTTTTACATTCAGTACTATAAGATTACAGTATACTGTATGCAATGTGTCTGACTCGGGGTTACCGATCGCAGCACAGAAATCTAACCCCGAGTCAGACTCGGGAATACTGCCAGGGGGGTTAAACTCTACAGTTTGTGTAATGTCAGTAAATCCCATTGAAGTCCATGGGGGAGAATATTGTTTTTTTAATTCTCTCCATTTCTAGAGCTAATAGACAAACTATTGTCAAACAAAAAGGCATGGGAACTGGCCACTGCCATGATGGGTGGAGGGGGGGGGGGCATGTACCAATACCATAATAATAAATATTTGTCTCTCCCTACACAGTATTTTCAGCTCTCCATAACAGATCCCACACATTAATAATATGGTTGATGTAAGCTCACCTCTTTTTCAGAAAGTGGGTTGGGTTATTTATTTCAGTATATTATTGGGTCTTGTGACCGGGAAAATGACTAGGGATGGTATGAACCCAGGTTTGAACAAAATGTTGCTTGTTTGGAGGTTAGGCAAATGGCTGAACTAATTTTGAATGTGGCCCGGTCAAACCTCTGGCACCAGCTGGAAGAGAGACATTTGGTATCAGTACAGGTATACCCCACTTTTAAGTACACAATGGGGTTTATTTACTAAAGCTGGAAAGCGCAAAATCAGGCTCACTTTTGCATAAAAACCAATGAGCTTCCAGGTTTTATTATCAGGTTTAATTGAACAAGCTGGGGTTAGACGCTCATTGGTTTCTATGCAGAAGTGAGCCTGATTTTGTGCTTTCCAGCTTTAGTAAATAAACCCCATTGTGTACTTAAAGGTGGGGTATGCCTGTATTACTAAACCACTTCCACTTCCACTTAGCACTTACCACATCCCTTCTGACTGTTTCTTAGGAAACCGGAAGCCACAAACATAATCTGCTCCGTCGCTCATTTGTTCTGCCGTGTTGGATCAGAAATGTTGGACAAACTGATTCATAATGGATTTATATTATGGATTTTTTTTTTCAAAGGTCTTGTCAAAAACGGTGGTGTGCTTATTTTTTCACTTATTCTATGAATGGGTAGGGCTACTGTGTACCTCTAACTCATTCACATAGGGGGAGGGCTTGTATCTGGGGTTCCAGTTTCCAATAAGCTTGTCCTCATCATTATGGTGCTTGCCAATGAGGTCCTCCTGGCAAGGTACCCCCCATGCTGGGGAAATGTGGCCTGGTATGGTTCAGGTGGGGAGGCTGAAATCTTACTTCACTTTTCCTCGTCTGACAGGGGCCATGATCATATACAGTAAATGTCATTTTGGTGGACCCACATGCCTTTTTTTGCCTGAAATTTCATCTTAAAATTCGTACTAGACCCTACTGGTCTGGTATGAATATTTATGGGTAGGCCATGTGCCATTTTTTTAATGCCCCTTGACATCTTTATCAGACCCTCATCAGGGATAAGGTCATTTGTGCATCCTTAGGGGGAATTATACACATTTTAGTTTTGTGATGGGGTCCACCATTAACATCTATACCAGACCCTCACCTGGGATAAGAGTCTGCTATAGATTAGGTGACCCCTCAGCTGTTTGGTAGGTGGTTGAAGCTGTGATTTTCCAGCAACTTAAACAGCATTTTTTTTTATTTGCAAATGTTAATGTTGCAGTTGTAGGTTGTATACATCATCCAGATGAGCCACTTCACCAGCAGGGTCAGGGAAACCCTAAAAGATTTAAAAGATTTTCGTTATTTCTTTGTCACTCCTGTTCACTTTGCCTATGTACTCAAGGGGTCTAATCACCCCCCCCCACCCCCCACACACACACACAGTTTTTCAGTTTTCATCTCTGACAGCAAAACAACCCTCCTATGTTGTAGAGTTGAGGAGACGGGGAGACATTCTTTCGTTTAGCAAAATAAACTTGGCAGAGCTGACACCATTCCTTTTTTTTCATTTCACAAATAGAATTATATTGTAAGTCCACAACAAGAACAGATTGATGGGAATTGTGCTGTGACTGTGTTGTCTTTAATCCTTTCTCTGTCACATTTTGTGTGAAATATTAAAAGGCGTGAAAAATTGTTAACCCCCCCCCCCCCCCCCAAACAATATATTTTCTGAAAGCAAAGACCCTGCAGAATACAATGGTGGTAGTTTGATTTTTTATGATATTAGAGGCGCGGTTTATTAAATAAATATTTTCAGTAGAAAACACCCTAAAAGTAATCTTACTGCACACAAATGAGATGCATTACACAACTTTTGGTAAAATATAAATGAGGTTGTTCCGAGCAAATAGAACCCAACATGTAAAGCCTTAAAATTGTGCATTCCGGTGAAAAGGTAAATGCAATACCGGCCATCAGAAACAGAAATACAATATAATGTTATTGTGGTGCCTTAAAATTCATCTCAAACCAAAACCTTGTTTTCCTTTAGACAGCCACTGTCCGGGGCTCCATTTGAGAGATTTCCCCTCACTTCCTATCCTGCAGATAAAAGTCCTACCAGTACGGTAAGTACAACACACACCGCACCTCAGAGCACCATAATACACATACCAAGCACTGTGTTCCTTAAAAAAAAAAGGGTCATGTGGGTTTTTCATCCATTGTGGTCAATTGGCAGCTATTGGTAATATTATCACACATCTCTCCTAAAGACACAGCTCTGTACATCAGATTGGAAGATTTGCTCTTCATATTTTACTTACGCGGCACACAGGAGATTTTTAATAAAACTTTCTTCCTCATACCACTCTGTCATGAAAGAATGTACAGCGAATATCCCTCCTATAATGATGTCTCCATCCTGAGAATACTTGTACTCAAATGTATAATTCCTCATAGTCATATCACAGCGATGAGCAGAGTTCTGGGTGTCAGATGTGCAGGGGGTCACACACAAAGACAACAACCACAATATTCTAAGTAGATATCTGAAGACAACATGGCCGACTCTCTGAAAGATTGCAATGATTTCTTCCTCTTCTCCCGACCTCATCATCACTGACAGCAGCCCAGGATCCTGACACTGACTTCATGGATCAGCTGAAGGCTGTGAGAGTGTCGAGTTTATAAAGAATAATTCTGTTATGTTTTACTCATAGACTGGAATATGAATCTACTTATAGAGCAGAAAAAAAAGGCCAAACATAAAATACACAAAATCCATCTTTGTCAGCACCGTAGATAGTGAAGGTTATAAAAATATCATTATGACATCTTGTACATGAAACAGTAAAAATTAGAAGTTTGATGGCCAAGACTGCCGTGTTTATTATTAATATTCATATTCATATTATTATTATTCTGTATAAATACAGGTGTATAGAAAAGGTTCAGCAGGTACCATAGATTTGTGGTTAATCCCTGGGATTCATAAAGCTTGTGAATCACAAACTTTTGGCTGTTTGCAGGTTCATCACCAACATAGAGAACAACCTCTAATGCGGTACACAAGGAATGGATGAAGGAATGGATGACCTATCGTATCAATGGATGGGTGGGGTCACAGCAGCTTTATTATCAGTGTTGTTAGGGACAGCTTACACTTCTGTGTAGAGAGAGATTAATACTATTATTATTATTATTATTATTATTATTATTATTTTATTT
Organism: Rana kukunoris; assembly: GCA_029574335.1. Taxonomy (NCBI): domain Eukaryota; kingdom Metazoa; phylum Chordata; class Amphibia; order Anura; family Ranidae; genus Rana; species Rana kukunoris. The sequence continues at coordinate 3,314,474 of CM056049.1, read as the reverse complement.
TTATGTTTTCAATCGGTACATGTCCCCCCCATGGCAGTGCATACATTTGAATATTAGCATGTTACTGCCAGTCTGCTCTTTTAGCTGCCTTTTGTTTGAAGACTGCCACTGGATTGTTTGATAGACTAAGTGAAAGAACAGTGTGCACCTAATCCACTGCCCATCATTCACCAACCCCCCCCCTATACCAACTGATAAGATAAAGGTTAGGCATACACCAGTTAGGCCTATTATCCCCAATTAAAACTAATCTCCTGCTGGACAATTTTACATAGTATGCTGTTCAGTATCCAAATGAAAAATGTCACAATCCCAATCGCATTCTGCGATCCACCAACCAAAATCTACTCCAGATACCCAAAGCCAGATACAAGTCCAAAGGAGAACGAAGACTTGGAATCCAAGGACCTAGACTATGGAACGCTCTACCAACCAGCATCCGGTTGGAGGTGAATCACCTGGCCTTCAGAAAAAAACTCAAAACCCATTTATTAGCAAAAGTACAGTAGGCAAAGGATACTAAGCGCCCAGAGGCAATTCAGTTTCCATGTGTTGCGCTATATAAGTTTCTCACTCACTAATGACAATTTGACAATTTGAAATCGGTATACAAACCTTTCTGTGGTGAGCCAAAGTCTCTATATTGATGTCTGACATTTTGTGACTTAAGGGGTCTTTCACACGTCCGTTCAGTTCGTCCGTTTTTTGGACGTCCGTTAACGGACCTCAATGCTTCCCTATGGGTTAGCGTCCGTTAGCGGATGAGCATCCGCTAACGTCCGTTAACACCCGTCTGCGGTAAGCTCCGTTTTTTTGGACGGAAGAAAACCCTATTTTTCTTCCGTCAAAAAAAAACGGAACGGACGTTAGCGGATGATCCGTTTACCATCCGATCCGCTAACGTTCGTTTTTCATCAAAATATGTAAAAAAAAAAAAAGTTCTAAAAAAAAACGGATGAAAAAACTGATGAAAAAAACTGATGAAAAACGGACGGAAAACGGAACGGACGGAAAACGGACGGAAAACGGACGGAAAACGGACGAAAAAACGGATCAACTGAAGTGGGAAAAAACTGATCTAAAAAACTGAACGGACGTGTGAAAGAGCCCTAATAAAACGGCGAACCAGCAGAAGGTATTGTAGACCTGTTTTTGTATTTGATATCGCATTGTGTAGTGGGACAAGGCAAGGTCTACAAGCTGAAATTTTCTGATGCAGAGGTCAAAAGATGTACCAATGACAAAATAAAAAAATCTCTCCGTACACAGAATTGTCAGATGTCCCTAACAATTTCCGACACACACTGACAATATGGCTGCTGTAAGGCCACACTTATATAAGAAGAGGTTTGGGTTATCCATTCCTTTACATTATTGGCTCTTGTGACTCAGATGGCTAGAGGCAATAAGTATTCACTGCATTATAGGTTGCCCCTTATTTCTGTTGGTGAACCTGCAAACTTATCAGCCAAATGTCTAAAATGTGCAAACTTTGTGAATGCCGGGGAATTGCCGAGAATTCATTGTGGTGGTGAAGTCGAACTTCATCCCTAACAATGTTATTAAATATTTTGAAACATGTCAGCATGTTTCAGTTACAGTACATGTCTAAATACTGAGAGACAAAATAATTGAAATGGGTCAATAAACACAGTGGGTGGTGGGTGAGGGGCGTGGCTTGGAGTAGGGTACACATGTGCTGAGCTCTGCTTCCAGTCTGTCCTATTCCTGAGATCCTGGGTGCCCACTTTTGGTATTTTTATCTTCATTTAGTGTACTGTCAACCCTTCTCCACATGTCCCCGTCCCATAAATCCACTACTCCTACGCCTTCTTTGGACAAATATCGGAGGCAAAAGCGCAATCACTTGAAGGAAGATGGCGCCGCTGCTGCACTAGCTCCGGATCCTGCCATGGCTGACATCGCTAAAGTGCTGAAGGCTATTTCCACCTGCCAAGGCTATTTCCACCACCTGACGACTAAGATAGAGGAGGTGAAAGTGGACGTATCCCTCATAAGACATGATATGCACAAACTGTGAGATCATATCACAGAGATGGAGGCCAGGATCAGAAGAACTGAGGACAACCCCAGAAGCACACCTCGGAACCCATGCAGCATCAGATCCAGCAATTCACCCAGAAACCAGTTGACCTGGAGAATCAAGTCCGGTGCTTGATTTGCTTTTTGCTTTATCGGCCTCCCTGAGGGATTAGAAATCCTCAGCCCTGCCACCTTTCTGGAGAATCTCCTGATCACTATCTTTGGCAGGGTGGTCTTATTATTATTAATTTGTCATGTAACTTTTGCATTACTGTTACATTCATTGTTTCGGATAATTTTGTATCTTCAGACAAATCTGTATTCGTTACGTTCACTAACAGCCACATTTTAAAGGAAATTCCAATACCTATAATTTAATAGTTAGTAATTGTTATTATTAGTTAGTTATTTCATAATTTCACATTTTTGGGATTTCAGATTTTCAAATTTCAAACTTCCGAAATTTTCAAATTGACCAGTTTACGAATTTTCAAATTCCCGAATGTAAGAATTTTCAAAAATTCAAATTCATGAAAATTCATGTTAACCACTTAAGACCCGGACCAATACGCTGGTAAATGACCCAAGGTGTTTTTGCGATTCGGCACTGCGTCGCTTTAACAGACAATTGCGCGGTCGTGCGACGTGGCTCCCAAACAAAATTTACGTCCTTTTCTTCCCACAAATAGAGCTTTCTTTTGGTGGTATTTGATCACCTCTGCGATTTTTATTTTTTGCGCTATATACAAAAATAGAGCGACATTTTTGAAAAAAAAAACACTATTTTTTACTTTTTGTTAAAAAAAGATCAAATAAACTAAATTTTAGTCAAACATTTAGGCCAAAATTTTATTTAGCCACATGTCTTTAGTAAAAAAAAAAAAATCGCAATAAAAAAAAAAATAGCTACCTAGCGGGAACAGCGACACTAATACAGCGATCAGAAAAATGATCGCTTAGTGACGCTGGCAATAGGGAGTGAAAGGGTTAACTAGGGCGGTGATCAGGGGGTTAAAACTTTATTAGGGGGGGTGGGGGGGCTATCCTGAACCTAACACTAACTGTTTTTTACACTGCCTGTCACACTGACACTAAATGCAGTGATTAAATCACTGCATTCAGTGACACTGTGACAGGGGGGTGGGGGGGGCGATCACAAGGGGTTAATATGCCTATGTGAGTGTGTGTCAGTGTTGTGTTGGTGCACACTTACTTGTGGTGTCTTCTCTCATCAGCAGCGCTGGGAAACAGCGCTGCGATGAGAGATTACATCATTTCCTCCTTCCTGTGTAAACACAGGAGGAGGAAGTGACAGGATGGGAGCGCGCTCCCATTGGCTGGGAGCGATCGCGGGGGGGGTATTCGCCGACATCCGCCCGCTGATCCCGGATCGCTCCCGGAGCCAGGGGGACCCCCGCACGCCGCGGAGGGGGTCCCGATGGGACCCCCGAACCGCACTTAGGCGGGGACGTAAATTTACGCCCTTGTGCCTGTACGTGCCATTCTGTGGCCGTATATGTGCGTGCGGGGGTCCTTAAGTGGTTAAAAGGGTTTTCATTCATTTGGATATTTCCGGATTAAAAAACTTCTCAAAATTTGTTAAAAAACGAATTTGGATCGAAAACGAATTTTTCACGTGTCTAATTTTTTCTTCTGAGGGAAAATATCACACAACTGTCCCTTGGAAATGTTAGTGACAAGTCACCTGATGTAACTGTATGAGGCGTAGATCAGACCAAGACAAATGTAATAAAAGAAGAATAAAATACAGTCAGGTAATAATCTTTAGTCTCACAGTGAAGATACATTTATACTTGCATGTGGTGCCATTTTCATTGTTCTCCGTACTTTATGGAGAAGTTATAAGACATCGTGACCGTCAGACTCCTCCCCCTTGTAGGGAAATATACTCCTCTGTGTATAAATATTTAATTGTGAAATATCTGGAAAACTTCAGCCAACCAGCACCTTTATCATCTGTTTTCTTATTTATTTAATCAAAATATGTAAGAATGATCAAATTTTATCTCAGAGATTGATAATTTCCCAAAAATTGTAGACCAATGTAATAATTAATGATGGTGATTCCTACTTGTGCTGCTTTATAGAATATAATATATAGTGTTGCTCACGAATATTCGCATTGCGAATATTCGCCTACGAATATTGCATATTCGAGTATTCGCGAATAACTCAAATTTTGCGGCGAATATTCGCTATTTCGAATATTCGTATTTTTTCAAATTTCGCAATAAATTTCGCATTCGAAATTTCGCAATTTTTTTTTTTTTTTTAAATATAGCGAACATTCGTAAATATCGAATATTCGTGATATTTTATCCAAAAAAAAAATAGCGAAATTTCGCAATCATTTTCGCTTTCGCATATGCAAAATTTCGCTATTTTTTTTTTTATAAAATATAGCGAATATTCGTAAATATCGAATATTCGTGATATTTTATAAAAAAAAAAAAAAATAGCGAAATTTCGCAATTTTTTTTTTTTTTTATTATAAAATATCACGAATATTCGATATTAACGAATATTCGCGAATATTCTTCGAAATATTCGCGAAATATCGCGAAATCGAATATGGCGTATTCTGCTCATCACTAATAATATACAATAATAGGGTAAAGCTGAATGACATATAATATAATATAAAATAATCAAATAGAATAAAACTGAATTAAATAGAATAGAATATAAAAAATAGAATAGAACATAAAAGAATTGAACAGAATAAAAAAGAATAAAACTAAATATAATGGAAAATAAAATAATTAAATATAATATGATAAAATTAGAATGGAATAAAATAAAAAGTATTTAACTAATCAAATAGAATATAAAATAATAGTATACAACAGAATCTATAGAAAATAAAAGAATAAACATAATATAAAAAAGAATAGATTTGAATATAAAAGTATAGAATAGACAATAGATAAGAATAGAAAATAATAAAATAAAAGAATATGACTTCCAATATTTGAATTTCAAATATAATTTAATCAAATAGAAATCATATAGCTGTCTTCTAAAAATCTAAATGTGAACAGATTAAAATAGAGTAGAACGAATATAGCTAACTTATCAAATTACAATTTAGAATAGAATAAAACAGAAAGAATATAGCCATTTGTGTATTTCAAATATAACATAATAAATAAAAGCTGTCTTCAGAAATTCACCTTTTGAAATATGAAATTTGAATAGAAAAGAATAGAATGGAATAAAATAAAAGAGAAAGAATATAACCATCTTCCGAAATTTGAATTTCATATTTAAAAGATAATTGACAAGAATAAAATAGAAAGATTATAGCCTTCAATCAAAATTTTAATTTTGAATTTTAAAGTATGAATTTGTAATTGAATAGAATAGAGTAAAAGAGAAAAAATATAACCACCTTCCAGAAATCGAATTTAGAAAATCAGATTTAGAACAGAATCAAAAGAATATAGCCTTCTTCTGAAATTCAAAATTCAAATATAATATAATACAATATAAAAATATATAGGTGAGCTATTCAAATATATTTTTTTTTAATAAAATAGAATAGAATTACATTGAAAGAATGTAGATTTCTTCTGAAATTTGAATTTAAAATTTTGAATAGAATAGCACATAATAAAATAGAAAGAATATAGCCCTCTTCTGAAATGCTAATTTTGAACAGAAAAAAAAAACAGAATAGAAAATAATATAATTTAATAAAATAAAAAGAATACAGCATTATTCTGAAATTCAAAGTTTGAAATGTGAATTTTGAATTTTGAATACAATGGAGTAAAAAGTATATAACCACCTTATAAAAATCCATAAGTTCAAATACAATACAATAGAAGAAAAATCTATGGCCGAATTCCAAAATTTACATTTCACAAAATTTGTATTTTAAATTTCTGAATAGAATAGAATAGAACAGGAAGAATATAGCTGTCATCCAAACTCCAAATTGAAAAATCAAAATTAGAATTTTGAAAAAAATGACTTAAATAGAAAAAATTTAGCTGTCTTCTGAAAATCAAAAGCTGAATAGATTAAAATAGAATGGAGTAGAATAAAATAAAATAGAAATCATTTAGCCCTTTTCCTTTTCCATTTGTATTTTAACCAGATGCCGACCGCCCGCCGTCATACTACTGAGGAAAGGTCGGCTCAAGAGGGCGAGAGCCCGTAGCTATACGTCCGCTACTTTGCGGCCACTAGGGGGCGCGTGCGTGCCGCCGGCGGTGGTGCGCCCGCCCCCGCTCGCCCCCAAGGCCCACCTCCGGGCACACGCGATCGCTCGTTACAGAGCAAGGACCGGGAGCTATGTGGGTAAACACATAGGGCCAAATTCACGTACATTGGCCGGAGTAGCACACCTCCTTTACGTTAGACCAGCTCAATGTAGAGGCGCAATTACCGTATCCTCGTAGTATTTGCGCACAAATTTGCGCCGGTGCAACGTAATTTCCGAGGCGTAAGGCGGAGTGTTTGTGTGTGCGTGTTCCAAATAGAAATCATATAGCTGTCTTCTGAAAATCTAAATGTGAATAGATTAAAATACAATAGAGTAGAACAAATATAGCTGACTTATCAAATTAGAATTTAGAATAGAATAAAACAGAAAGAATATAGCCATTTTATGAAATGTTTATTTCAAATATAAAATAATAGCTGTCTTCAGAAATTCACATGAAATTTGAAATTTGAATAGAAAAGAATAGAATGGAATAAAATAAAAGAGAAAGAATATAACCATCTTCCGAAATTTGAATTTCATGATCTGGCACACAAAGTTTGGGGAATACAACAGGGTCCCCCCAGACTTATCCAGGCATCGGAAACGTGACTTCAGGAGGCCAAAGGTGCGCTCCACCACTGCTCGTGTTTGGGCGTGGGCTTCGTGCGTGGGAATCTGGCAATTCTGTAGAAATCTGTCATTGCCTACAGCCGCAGGTCCTCAGTGGTGGGTTTGATGATTTGGTTGGACATGTGTCTGAGGATTGCAGGGACAACCTGGTGCACACTAGTGTTGAGCAGAATATGCCATATTCGATTTTGCGATATATCTCGAATATATAGTCGAATTTTCGAGAGATATTCGTTAAATGCAAATATTCGCGATATTTTTTGGAAATGAAATGATTGCGAAATTTCGCTATTGCGAATTGCGAATGCAAATGAAATTTCGAGAAATGCGGAAGGAGCACTCTGATTGGCTCAGAATATTCATGATATATTACAATACAAAATAATTGCGAATATTCTAGAAATGCGGAATGGAGCACTCTGATTGGCTCAGAATATTCGTGATATATTACAATACAAAATAATTGCGAATATTCGGCAAATGCGGAAGGAGCACTCTGATTGGCTCAGAATATTCGTGATATATTACAATACACAATAATTGCGAATATTCTAGAAATGCGGAAGGAGCACTCTGATTGGCTCAGAATATTCGTGATATATTACAATACAAAATAATTGCGAATATTCGGGAAATGCGGAATGGAGCACTCTGATTGGCTCAGAATATTCGTGATATATTACAATACAAAATAATTTCGAAATTTCGAGAAATGCGGAATGGAGCACTCTGATTGGCTCAGAATATTTTTGATATTTTATCGTAATTTCGCAAAAATGCGAATGAGAAATTGATTGCGGAATTTCGACAGTAACACTCTGAAATCGAATATATGTGTTATTTTAGCTAAAAACAATATTGCGAATTTCTCGAAAATAATCGCGCGATATCGCTATTGCCGAATAATCGCATTGCGATTTTTCGGCAATATAAAATGATCGCTGCAGCTACTCGGCCCAAGGTCTCTAATCATACCAGCAATGCTTTTAGACGTCGATGGGGATCTCTAGGATGTGATCTGTTCTAAAAAAAAAATTGAAAAAATACGAATATTCGAAATAGCGAATATTCACCGCGAAATTCGGAATATATCGCGAATACTCGAATATGCCATATTCCAGCCGAATATTCGCAATACGAATATTCGTGAGCAACACTAACTATTACTAACTATTAAATTATAGGTATCAACATTTTCTTTAACCACTTGCCTACCATGGACGTCATATGACATCCTCCACTTTGTGCGGGGATATCTGAAAGATGCCTGCAGCTGCAGGCATTATTCAGATGTCCCCGTCTTCAGCCGGCGATTTTGTGCACCATAAGAACGATCAAAGCGGCGGAACCGCCGCTTGATCGTTCTTCTAGGGAGCGGGAGGGACGTACCCCCCTCCCGCCGCCATCCGGTGCTTCTCCGGGCTCTCCCGTGCCATCGGGGGCCCGGATAGCGAATCGGCCCGGCGCTTGTAGCAGATCCATAGAGATGACTGGTGACCAGACGGTCACAGTCATCTCTATGACCGTCGGAGGACCGGGCGCGACGTTATGACGTCACGCCTGGTACCCGGAAGTAATCAAAGCCGCAATTGCGGCTGTAGGCATGTAATCAGTGATTTATTTTTTCACCGATTTCATGCTTGTAAGCCTGGAGGAGAGATGTGAGGTCTTATTGACCCCACATCTCTCCATATAGAGGACCTGTCACACGGATTCCTATTACAAGGGATGTTTACATTCCTTGTGATAGGAATAAAAGTGATCCAAAAAAAAAAAAAAAAAAAAAAGTTTAACCACTTCCATACCAGGCACTTACGCACCTTTCCGCCCAAGCCAATTTTCAGCTTTCAGCACTGTCGCAATTTGAATGACAATTGCGCGGTCATGCTACACTGCACCCAAACAAAATTGGCGTCCTTTTTTCCCCACAAATAGAGCTTTCTTTTGGTGGTATTTGATCACCTCTGCGATTTTTTTTTTTTGCGCAACAACTAAAAATAGAGCGAAGATTTTGAAAAAAAAATAAAGTTTTTATTTTTTTCTGTTAATTTATTAGTAAATGAGTATGTTTTCTCTTTCAATTACGGGCACTGATGGGCACCGATGAGGTGGCACTGATGAGGTAGTTCTGATGGGCGCCAATTAGGTAGCACTGATGGGCACTGATAGGCGGCGCTGGTATGGGGCACTGATGGGCACTCATGGGCACTCATGGGCGGCACTGATGGGCACTCATGGGCGGCACTGATGGGCACTCATGGGCGGCACTGGGCACTCATAGGCGGCACAGATGGGCACTCATAGGCGGCACAGGTGGGCACTCATAGGCGGCACAGGTGGGCACTCATAGGCGGCACAGGTGGGCACTGATAGGTGGCACAGGTGGGCACTGATAGGTGGCACAGGTGGGCACTGATAGGTGGGCACTGGGCATGGATTGGCACTGACAGACACTGGTGTGGCACTGATGATCACTGAGGGGTGGCACTGATGGATCAATGTTGCCAATCAGTGCCCATGTGTGGGCACTGATTGGCATCATTTTTTTTTTACTGCCCCCCTTTTTTTTTTTCCTTTTTTTTTTGTTCTTTTTTTTTAGTACCCTGGTGGTCTAGTGTGGGCACTCCCTGGTGGTCCGTGTGGCGATCCGAGGGGGGGCTGCGCTGATAAACGCTGATCGGCTCTCCTGTACTCGCGTCTGTCAGACGCGAGTGAGGAAGAGCCGTCGGCGGCTCTTTCTGTTTACATCGTGATCAGCCGTGATTGGACACGGCTGATCACGTGGTAATGAGGCTCCGCCGGAGACTTGTTACCGAGATCGGAGGTGCAGGGTGTCAGACTGACACCCCGCATCACCGATCGACGCGCTGCGCGCCCCCACGGGCGCGCGCGGCATTGAAATCGTGCTAGCCGTTTGAGAACGGCCAGTCACGATTTCATAACCACTTCCCGGCCGTAAATCTGTTATTGGCCGGGCGGGAAGTGGTTAAAAATAAAAAATATTAAGTAAAATAAAAATAATTAAATGAAAAAATAAATTCAAAAGCCCCTGTCCCTGTTATCTCGCGTGCAGAAGCGAACACGCATACAAGTCCCGCCCACATATGTAAACGCCATTCGAACCCCACATGTGAGGTATCATCGCGTGCGTTAGAGCGTGTGCAACAATTCTAGCACTAGACTAGACTAGACTCTGTAACACGAAAATAGTAACCTGTAAAAAAATTTAAAGCGTCGCCTATGGAGATTTTTAGGTACCAAAGTTTGGCGCCATTCCATGAGTGCACCCAATTTTAAAGCGTGACGTGTTAGGTATCTATTTACTCGGCGTAACTTCATCTTTCACATTATACAAAAAAATTGGGCTAACTTTACTGTTTTGTTATTTTTTAATTCATTAAACCGTTTTTTTTTCCCAAAAAAAGGCGTTTGAAAAATGATTGCGCAAATACCGTACGAGAAAAAAAGTTTCAACGACCGCCATTTTATTCCTTAGAGTGTCTGCTAAAAAAAAATATATATAATGTTTGGGGGTTCTGATTAATTTTCTAGCAAAAAAATTTAGATTTTTACATGAAGGACAGAAGTGTCAAATAAGGCCCGGGGGAGAAGTGGTTTAAAATGTGGTTGTTAGTGAACATAACAAATACAAATTTATCCGAAGTTACAAATTATCTGTAATAATGAGTGCCGTATGGAAATGGAAAATAACAAATTAATAATAATATTAATATAAACGTATTATTAATATTATTATTGTTTATTATTTTGTTTAGATATAGCATTCTTTATCTTGGATAATTTGTAACTTTGGATAAATTTGTATTTGTTACATTCACTAACAGCCAAATTTGAAAGGAAATTTCAATACCTGTAATTTAATAGTTATTATTAGTTAGAAAAGCCCGGAGCATTAGAATGCAATGGCATATGCACAGGGCGGACATGACGGGGTTAACAGGGGAAGTAAAAAGTTAGTGGGAGTTCTGTAAGGCCTTGTACACACGAGGGGAAATATCCGCTGTAAACGGTCCCTGGACCGTTTACAGTGTATATTTGCGCCGGGATGTTTTGATCCGATGGCTGTACACACCATCGGATCAAATTCCCCGCCAGCGGAGACAGTGCGGTGACACGGCGGTGACGTTGACGCCGCCACGTGACCGCCACGTCACCGCACCAGGAAGTAAACACTTCCGCGCGCATGCGTCGGATCCATTCACAGGATACGACGCATGTGCGGCAAGATATGTCCGCTGGTTTGCCGTACTAACCAGCGGACATATCTGACAGCCAGCTATCCGGCGGAATTATTTCAAAGCATGCTTTGAAATTTTTCCGCTGGATGAATCCGGCAAAAAGCGTCCGTTTGCCCCTACAGACGAGGGGATTTTTCGGCTGAAATGGTCCGTCGGACCATGTTCAGCGGAAATATCCCCTCGTGTGTACAAGGCCTAAGAGTTTCTGATGGGAGGGGTTGATAGGCATATAAAAGCTGGCGCCTCCCTTTCCTAGTCAAGCACATCCTCGGGGAAAGTTTCCTGCCCACCCTCCCTTATTTATGTGGTATGTTTTTTCCTTGTTTCTTTTGCCTGGTGTGTTTTTTCTGCTTTGTTTCACAGGTTATCGGATCCCTTGAATGTCGTGGCAGTGGCGGGTGTTGGTATTGGCAGGAGAGGAAAGATATGGCAGAAGGAGGAGTTTTGGGGACCCATCGTTGCTATGGGTCCCGATAATGGTTTCCAGCTAACGGAGGTTATCTGGGAAGTGATAATGGGGCACTGCGGTCAGTGGCTGTCTCCGGGCCAGTTTGTCAGCAGGAGGCCTATCATACACTGTTAAGTACCGCAGTGCATTATGTTTTTTTCCCCTCTAGGGGTATTGAGTCCCTGCTGAGACCAACACTATTTAGATGTTATTTGCGGTATTTATGTTATTATGTTATTATGTTATTTTTTATAGAGTTATTTATCTATAATTGTTTAATAAATTGGTCTGCTACGGCCTTTTATAACTCCAACACTGGTGTGGTCTCGGTTACTATAGTTAAGAGTAATGTTGGAAGTATATGGGGTTAATGTGGGTTAATTCCATCTGTTATACATCAGTCAAGTTAAGTATTTCAAATTTTGGGGTTTTTGGATTTTAGTTCTTCTTAATTTGTGTAGTTTTGTTTCTTATTTATGAATTTTCGGATTTTCAACTTTCCGAGTTTTCTAATTTTCTAATTCTGAATTTTACGAATTTCCAAATGTTCTAATTTACCAATTTATTGATTCCCGAATTTTCGAATTTTACAACATTTACAAATTTTCTAGGGCTGTTACTGATCAAAATTTTTGTGTTCGATTAATCGTTTTTCTTTTTAATCGATTAATCGACTAATTTCGATTAATTATACAATACAGATCCAACTACTTTTGCTGATCTCCTTGCAGGCTGATTCCCAGTGCAGCTACCAACCACTGGAAAAATGGATAGCAGGATACAAAAAACACACAAAGGCAGCGCTCGATGGGAATAGCATTAAAACTTTTATAGTCTTCAAGTAGGTAACAAAATAAATATTGCACTGGAGATAAAATCGATGTAGCTACATAAACTGTAAAAATGGTGCGAGTAATACCAAACAGTAACAAAAACAGTCATAAAAACATGTAGCTAAGTATGATACTGGTATAAAAATGTGTACAACGATACCACTGCTGAATCCAAATGAGGAGGGGTTACCATCAGTCTGTTGGCATATAGATGTCCTGTGAAGGGAACTATCACAACTCCCAGTGGATGGTTGTAGAATCCCAGGTTGATAGAGGGAAGTGATAGAGGGAAGTGTAACAGCCCTTGCGTGTGGCAGATAATAAGGTCCCGCAGGCATGCAGATATGAAGGCACAGCAAAGGAGCCCTTCAGGTGGACACGGCAAGCCCCGCCGGTGTCCGTGATGTCACCGGATCTCCGACGGAACTCCCTGAATGCCCGGAAGCCGGCGGAGAGGTGAGTACCAATCAAAAGAATTTTAATCGATCAAAAAAATGTTGATCGATCAAAAAAATTAAAGATTAATCGATTAATTAAAAGTTAATTTGCACAGCCCTAAAATTTTCCAAATTCCAAATTTTCAAAGCCCAAATTTCCAAATTTATAAATTTAAAATTTCCAAATGTCCAAATTGATGAATTTCCGAATTCTGAATTGATGAATTTTCTATTTTTTTTTTTAAAGTAAACCTTAGTGCATTTATTATGAATTCTGAATTTTCGAACTTATACATTTATGAATTATGAATTTTAAAATGTTCCAGATTTCTTGAATTCCGAATTTTCTAATTTATGAATTTCTGAACTTGTGGAAAAAAAAACAAAAAACAAATTAAATGAAAACTACCAATTTCATCAGGGACACAAAACTGTACATCATGACATATTTAATCAACACAATCTCATATTTTATATTTTATTAACAATTTGGTAATATATTTCATCTGTGTGCACTAAGATTTACTTTACTGTATTTTTTTAAAATATGTGTTGGATAAACTGTTTCATTAAAAACATAAAGTGACATAAAACTCCCAAAATTTTATTCTCCGAGGTCTCTGCCATCAGATAATATAGAATGTATAGGGGGGTAACTAATCTTCAGTAGAAGTGATGAAGGTGATATTGTAGAAGAAATAGCGCACATTTGTAGGATGAAGGGCCCAGAATCAGAAAGCAATTACGGCTGTGTAACTGGTGTTAGACAGGAGTAATTTCAAATTTTGCGCTCCGTATCACTAGTTTGAATCCTCAAACCATGATACGGCGGCTTCGGGCTTCGATCCGAGAGGCTTACGTCTTCGTAAGCCTTCGGATCTACGCTGCGATATTTTTGCGGCCGCCGGGAGGAGTTTGCGTCGTTTTGATGCGTTGGGATATGCAAATGTGTTTTTACGGCGATCCACGAAGATACGAGCGGTCTTCGCAATCGCTTACGTCTGTTTTTTTTTACGTACTGTTAGACCAGCTTTTTGCTGGTCTAACGGTGCGTAGCCCATGTTAAGTATGGCCGTCGTTCCCGCGTCAAATTTAATTTTTTTTTATTTATTTTTTACGTAACTCGTTCGGGAATAGAAATGTCTGTAAACGACGCTACTCAAACAACGAATGATGTAACGACGTGATTTCGCTCAATGCACGGCGGGAAATTTGCGAACGGAGCATGCGCAGTTCGATCGCCGCGGGAACGCGCCTATTTTAAATCCTTCACGCCCCCTACTCGCGTAGATGGATTGCGACGGGAGAAATACACTACGCCGCCGTCGTTTACTGGACAAAATCTACCTGGATTCCACGTAGAGCCAGGTAAAAAACGGCGGCGTAGTGTATTTCTGATACGCTACGAGAATCCAATTCTCTCTGAATCTGGGCCAATGTTTCTATATTATGGAGGTGTGATGTGATTGGTCAGGAAATGGTCAGGTGGTGTGCGGTGTTGACATCACAATGAATCTCATTCTGTACTATTTTAGGGAATAAAATCTCTTTTGATGTCCTAATCATTAGAGGTGAACCTTGAGTGAATAAATTCTCATAAGTTGGAGATGGTGATTTCCAGAATAGGTAATACATGGTCACATGACAAAGGATAAAGCCGTGTACACACGATCGGTTCATCCGATGAGAACGGTCCGACAGACCGTTTTCTTCGGTTCACCGATGAAGCACACTGATGGACTGATATGCCTACACACCATCGGTTAATGATCCGATTGTGTCAGAACGCGGTGACGTAGAACACAACGACGTGCTGAAAAAACAAAAAAACAAAGCTTCCAAGCATGCGTCAACTTGATTCTGAGCATGCGCGGCCCTTTAACCGATGCTTTTGCATACTAACGATCGGTTTTGACCCATCGGTTAGCCGTCCATCGGTTCATTTTTAAAGCAAGCCCTCTGTTTTTTGACCGAAGGATAACGGACCGATTCGGCCTACACGCGATCATTGGGCCGATGGAAACCGAACCTCAGTCCATTTTCATCGGTTTGAACCGATTGTGTGTACGCGGCTTAACACTTTCCACTGGCAAACATCACCTGAAATTACAAAGTTCAATCCCATTACAACTTTATCAGACAAGACATGAAATGACATGGAGTCGGGTAAAAGGTTTTCCTAAGGACACGTCAGCCTTACATTACAGAGACATATTATAATAAGAAAAGATACAATTAATAATTATCTCATCGTTTCATAAATTCTTCCTCATTACCTCTATGACATTCAGGAAGGGATTCCATCTACTTTATCAGAGCCGCCGATCCCTACAATCCCTCCACTAATCTCTCCCTCTTCCCTATCACAGATAAATCACATGTCACTATGGCCACTGTGACCTCACTCTATTATAGAGGGGGAGGGGCCATCCAAAACCTTCCCTATTGGCCTTGTAAGTCAGATGACCTGAGTTCAAAGGTCAGGAAGTGCATTATGATAATAAAGACTTTTGCCTGACAATTCCGGCACTGATTAGGATGGTGCTATTCTGGGATGTCTGATTGTTTCATTCTAATCACATTACAAATAAAATAAATGTGTTTTCCTAAAAAATCCTCCACATCTTCGGTTAAAAACCCGCGCATGCTCAGAATCAAGTCGACACATTCTTGGAAGCATTGAACTTCGGGGTTTTTTCAGCACGTCGTTGTGTTTTACGTCACCGCGTTTTGACACGATCGTTTTTTTAACTGATGGTGTGTAGGCACGACAGACCATCAGTCTGCTTCATCGGTTGTACGCGGCCTCAGACTTATAAGGTGAGTGGGTGACGGATTGGGGGATTCCTGATGAAAATAAAGAACACAAAGGAGCTTCTTCCATGTCACTGGGGAGGAGATTTATTACACTTAGTATTGGGGGAGGGGGGGGGATTGATCTTCACATGTTGTACATCATTTAAGGGAATTTCATCATTTTTCACATTCTTTGGTACTTTTATTGTGAGATGAGATTTTGTATTTTATATCATTGGAGATCTTTGTATTCATCTTACACTGCTTGGCACTTTATTATTCACACATTTAATATTTATTTTATTTTTTTGTGTAAGAGTGATTATATTTATTTGAGGAATATTGATGAATAATATAATGTATAATGTTTTGGGGTTTATATATATATATATATATATATATATATATATATATTTTTTTTTATGCAGGGCTGTGTATGATTTGATTTGATTTTAATACTTATAGGAAAGGATTGGGGCCCTTATGGGTAAGAACATTCATTTCAAAACATATTAAGCCAACATAATTCTAATGTTTAATGTCTTCTTCAGAATAAATCCTATGATTGATCAATGAGCACCTGGAACCTGTTTTTAGCTTTGGAGGTTTTCATATCAGGATCTGGCGAGGTGTGGGGTAGGAGTGTTGCCTCTGCAGCATTGTATGGAGAAGCCAAATACTCCCTTGTGGTAGAAGTTTACAAAGAAATATATACAAATATTTTTTTTGTTTATTAGGTCCGAGAAAGTTAATACCCTTTAAAATGTAATCAACTTATCTCTTAACCACTTCCTTACTAGGCACTTATGCACCTTCCCGCCCAGACCAATTTTCAACTTTCAGAGCTCTCACACTTTGAATGACAATTATTCAGTCATGCTACACTGTATCCAAACCAAATTTGTATCCTTTTATTCTCACAAATAGAGCTTTCTTTTGGTGGTATTTAATCGCCACTGGGTTTTTTATTTTTTGCGCTATAAGCAAAAAAATAGCGAAAATTTGAAAAAAAAACGCACTTTTTTTTAGTTTATATTGTGAAATTTTGCAAATAAGTGATTTTTCTTCATAAATTTGTGCCAAAATTAATACTGCTACATATCTTTTGTAAAAATAACCCAAATTAGTGTATATTATTTGGTCTTTGTGAAAGTTATAGAGTCTACAAACTATGGTGCCAATCACTGAAAATTGATCACATCTGATCACACCTAATGTACTGAAGGCTGTGTGACAGGTCCTCTTTATTGGTGGGGGGGGGGGGTAGGGTGGGTGTGTTCTATACGGTGTATATACAGACAGACTACACTGATCTCACTTACTGATCCCTGCTCTCTCCTCACAAATCGGTGTGTGAGGAGAGAGCAGGGATCAGATAGTAACTGCCTGTTTTGTTTACACTTGTGACCGGCTGTGATTGGACACAGCCGGTCACATGGTAAACAGCCAATTTCATTGGCTGTTTACCCTGATCGGGGAAGCGCTGTGTCCAAGGGACACGCGCCTAAAACGATCCCCGCTCTGCAAGCCTCTGGCGGCGCGCACGGAGCGCGCCGCCGAATCTGTTATGACATGTGATCAGCTGTGTCTTTGACACAGCCGATCACGTGGAAAACAGCCAATGAAATTGGCTGTTTACCGTGATCGGGAAGCGCTGTGTTCGAGGGACACACGCCGTCCCCGATCGCCGCGCTGCGCGCACCTGCGGACACGCGCAGGGCATTAATCAAAAAGCCGTTCCTAAACGGCCAGTCACACATTTGAAACCACTTCCCGGCCGTAAATTTGTCATTGACCGGGCGGGAAGTGGTTAACATGTGAATTACTGAGGACACGATTTTATCAACTTTAACTAATATTAAAAATAATTTTTGAATACACCAACAAAATTAATTTTTTTATATATCCGGATACATCTACATACAATATAATAAAGTGACCCTGACATTAAAAACACATTACAAGCAGCTTATAAAAGAACATGTTTAATATTTATCTTCTAGGAAGGTGGTGAGTGAAATCTTCCTTCTCTTGAAGAGTGATGGGTGTCTCTGGTATCTGACACTTTAGGAGGATTTGGATACTTTGTCCTCCTCTGGTCACTGTGGTTCCTCCTCACTAAGTGACTACATTTTTCTGTAGTGATGTAACGGCTGGTGGGAGGAACCACTGCACCCTGTGGTGGGACAAGGTTTCCAACCAACCCAAAGTGTCTGATACCAGAGGTAAACTCACCATCCATCAGAGAGGTAAGTATTAAATATTTAAATTAAACAATGTTCATTCTCAATACTCTTACAAAATACTAAAATGAACAATAATAGAGATAATTCTATGACTATTGGTAGCCCAGTGTTCCTCCACACATATTAGTGGATAGCTGCTTTTGTATTCAGGTCGGGTCTGAGCAGAATTATGTAACATTTTGGGAAAAATATACAGCCAAGAAGTCCAGAACTTGAGGCCATTATAGCAAAAACCTCCACAGCCACCATGTATTTCCCTCTGGTGCTCAGATAGGCCGGGATCATGGCAATCCAGACACTGCAGAACACCAGCATGCTGAAGGTGATGTACTTGGCCTCATTAAAACTGTCCGGTAATGTCCTGGCTAAAAAAGCGATAATGAAGCTCACAGCTGCCAGAAGCCCCATATATCCCAGGACAGAGTAGAAGCCGATCACTGAACCCTCATTACACTGAATGATGATCTTCCCCTGATAAGAGTGAGTGTCCCGATCCTGGAAGGGGGGAGAAATAGACAACCAAGTGATGCAGATTATTGCTTGAACCAGTGAGAAGACACTAATTATAAACTTAGGCAGTTTGGGTCCCATCCATTTCCTCCAGGGACTCCCGGGTTTGGTGGCTGTAAAAGCAATACACACCATGATACTTTTGGCAAGTAGAGAAGAGACGGCAACTGAGAAGATGACACCAAAAGAGGTGACACGGAGCATGCAGGTCACATCTACTGGATGGCCGAGGAACAAGAAGACACAGAGGAAGCTCAGCATGATGGAGACCAGGAGAAGATAGCTCAGGTCCCGGTTATTGGCTTTAACAATGGGGGTGTCCTGGTAATGTATAAATATCCCCAATATTAAACCAGTCAGAAGACAACAGAGGATGGAGACAGCTGAAAATACTCCAACAATGGGATCATCCGTGTAGGAGAGAAATTCCACCACTCTTGGAACACACCGATCCTTCTTCTCATTTGGCCATTTTTCATCAGGACATCTCATGCAGTTTTCACTGTCTGTAGAAAGAACAATACAAACATAATGAGCATCGGGTCAGAACTTCTGAGGAAATTAATTGTCTTGTGTTGTCTCACAACTAGCAACAGGATTTCCATTAGTGCATTGGGGGAGATTTAAGCCTAGTGCACACTGACATATTGGGCCAGATTCTGGTATGAGATACGACGGTGTATCTCCAGATACACCGTCGTATCTCTGGTTTAGCGCCCAGGTATCTATGCGACTGATTCTTAGAATCAGTTACGCATAGATTTGGCGTAGATCCGACTGGCGTAAGTCACTTACGCCGTCGGATCTTAGATGCAATAATCTGCTGGCCGCTAGGTGGCGTTTCCAAAGATTTCTGCGCCGAATATGCAAATAAGAATGATACGCCGATTCCCGAACATTTTTGCGCCGCGTCACCGTAATTTATGTCGTTTCCGTAAGCGTAAAGTTACCCCTGCTATATGAGGGGTAACTATACATATGTCCGGCGTATGCTATGTTAAGTATGGACTCGGGACAGCGTCGTGTTTCTGTCGTTTACATCGTTTACGTAACTCGTTCGTGAATAGGGCTTTGGGTAAGTGACATTCACGTCAGTTTCATTGACGTTTTCCGACGTGAGTTGGAGCATGCGCACTGGGCTATGTTTCGGTAGCAGTTCGTTCGGCGTGGGGGCACGCTTAATTTAAATACAAGCCGCCCCCTTTGAATTAAGCGGCCTTACGCCGGGCCATTTACACTACGCCGACGCAAATCACGGAGCAAGTGCTTGGAGAATACGGTACTTGCTCCTGTTAGTTGCAGCGGCTTAGTGTAAATAGATTACCCTACGCCGGAATCTAAGTGAATTTGGCCCATTTTTTCTATTCGACCCCCTCGGTTTAACAAAAAAAAACTGGAGAGCTCCAAAATAATGTTAGTACAGTAATCTTCCTCACTGAGATTTGGTGTTCTGACAGGGGGATGGCCCCCTGCCAGAACACTCCGGTCAGCACTCTCATCTATTGACTGAGAGCGCTGATCGGGGGTAGATCGGCAGCCAGCTTCTGTTAGGTTGGCTGCCTTACATATTGGACAAATGTCACCCGATATTCAGCCCGTGTGTACTAGACTTAAAGGGAAATATAATTAATTATAGTAATCTATCACACAGTTTTAGAAAAAAAATATATATAACAGCGCTGGCAGTATGTATTATTCTATACAATTCATAGTGGTTGGTGCCATATAAATCAATGTACTTGAGCCATACGCAATCAAAATACAACAAAAATAATATACACAAATCTGTAAAATGTAATTGAATACATTGCAACGGTGCTCCAAACTTGCAAAGTGTGAGGTGCCACACTCCCCATTTGGTGACCCAACTCAACAAAAATAATAGACCCTCAGCTTCACAGTCTGGGGTCAAAAAGACTGATCTTTTGATCTGAGATATGTAGGATGGTTGCCCAAAAAACTCTTCCACTCACTTTTCTTGCTCAATTTTATTAAAAGAAAGTTCAGAGTTCCAGAAAAAACAAAAACAACACGTTTACCTCACAGGGATTTTCAGCATTTTACTCTTGCAATGAAGCTGACTGATGGTCTGATGTGCCTACACACCATCGGTTAAAAAATCGATTGTGTCAGAACGTGGTGACGTAAAACACAACGACATGCTGAAAAAAAAAAACTTCAATGCTTCCAAGCATGCGTCGACTTGATTCTGAGCATGCGTGGCTTTTTAACCAATGCTTTTGCATACTAACGATCGGTTTTAACCCATCGGTTAGCCGTCCATCGGTTCATTTTTAAAGCAAGTTCTCATTTTTTTTTGACCGAAGGATAACTGACCGATGGGGCCCACACACGATCGGTTTGGACCGATGAAGGTTTTGACCGATCATGTGTACACGGCCTGAGGAAACTGAAAAGCCAGTTTCCTCTGAACGATACAACTTAATGGAAACCCTCAACCCGCCTGGTTGAGAATCCCGGGGCATTACTAGAGATGAGTTTGAGGCTTGGGTTGAACATAAGTTCGATTCGAACATCAGGTGTTCACCCGTTCAGGGCCGACGCTAGCAATAGGCGGGTCAGGCGGCTGCCTAGAGTGCCAGGGTAGGGGGAGCGGCAAAATCCGGATCCCCAGCCACTTGCTGGGGATTCAGAATATTTAAATACCTCAAGGATCGGCATTTTTTTAAAATACATGCCTTATGGTGCATTGGCGCCAGCCGCCAGGATAGGGGGCGGTTGCGTCTGTGACATCCTGGGCGGACCGCTCGATTCCCAGCCTGCAGTGCCGCCCTAGAAGCGGCGACAGTGACAAGATGTGGGGAGAGAGCCGGCCGGAAGTTCCGCATGATCGGTGGAGGCGAATGAGATGGAAGCCCTGCGTGCACTGTAACTACAGCGGGCTTGCCGCGATATCCGCTCCCCCTCCTCCTGGGCACCCGGGATCTGGTGTGCAAGGACAGACAGGTGCAGCGCAACTCTCCTGGAGCCTGGAGTAAAGTAATCCCCCACCGCTGGCTCAGGTATAGAGGCAACACTACAGGCAGCACTCAGTCACAAAAAATAAAACATTGACTGCTTTTAAGTTAATAGCACATTGCACTGTGTACAAAGGGGGTACTGATATGTGCATCGGGGGACAGATATGTGTGTGTGTGGGGGGAGGCGACGTGCAGGGGGTACTGATGTATGTGTGTGTGGGGGGACAAATGTGCAGGGGGTACTGATGTGTGTGTGTGCGCGTGTGTGTGGGAGGGAAAGACGTGCAGGGGGGTAATGATGTGTGTGGGGGGGGGAACAGACATGCAGGGGGGTAATGGTATGTGTGTGTGGGGGGACAGATGTGCAGGGGGTAATGGTATGTGTGTGTGGGGGGGACAGATGTGCAGGGGGGTAATGGTATGTGTGTGTGTGGACAAGCGTGCGGGGGGTTCTGATATGTGTGGGGGGGACAGACATGCAGGGGGTACTGGTATGTGTGTGGGGGGGCAGACTTGCAGGGGGGTACTGATATGTGTGTGTGTGTGGGGGGGGGAAGACGTGCAGGGGGGTACTGATATGTGTGTGTGGGGGGGAAGACGTACAGGGGGTACTGATATGTGTGTGTGTGTGGGGGGGGGAGACGTGCAGGGGGGTACTGATATGTGTGTGTGTGGGAGGGGGGATACGTGTAGGGGGGTACTGATATTTGTGGGTTGGGGGACAGACGTGCAGGGGGTACTGATATTTGTGGGTTGGGGGACAGACGTGCAGGGGGGTACTGATATGTGTGTGTGTGGGACAGATGGACAGATATGTGTATGGGGGGGGATAGGTGTGCAGGGGGTACAGAGTGGAAACAGATGTGTGTGAGGGGGCAGATGTGCAGGGGGTACAGAGGGGTAGCAGATGTGTGTGGGGGACATATGTACAGGGGGGTACAGAGGGGGAACAGGTGTGTGTGTGTGGGGGGGGGGGGCAGATGTGCAGGGGGTACAGAGGGGTAGCAGATGTGTGGGGGGCGGACAGATGTACAGGGGGTACAGAAGGGGAACAGATATGTGTGTGGGGGGGGCGGATGTGCAGGGGGTACAGAGGGATAGCATATGTGTTTGGGGGGTGGAACAGATGTGCAGGAGGTACAGAGGGGTAGCAGATGTGTGTGGGGGGAACAGATGTGCAGGGGGTACAGAGGGGGAACAGATATGTGTGTGTGCAGGGGGGTACAGAGGGGGTGACGATCTGAGAACCGAAAATACAGGAATTGGGGCCATTTGAGGTTTTACGGTTCAAGTCCACCTTCGTAAAAAAAAAAAAGAAATCCAGATCTTTTTGCAGATACAAAAATGTGCATTTATTATTGTACTCGGAGTCTCAGGTAATCGTGCTAGGGAAAGGTCCTAGGGGAAAACAGGGAAATTGATCTGAGGTGGGAAAGTGACCTGAGGTGTGCCGGGGTCATGTGGTCAGTATGCCTAAAAGGGGGCATACCCAAGTAGAAGTAAAAGAAGAAATAGCAATAAAAAAGGGGATGGGTGGGTGGGACACAAGAAAACCGATGCCCAGAAGGAGGATGGAGGGCGGGTTTAAATACCTCCTGACACGGCACAGAGAGAATATCAAATTTCTACCCTGGTTAAGCAGCAGGGAATGGCTACGAGTCATGCCCTGTGCAAGCAGAGAAGGGAGTACCAGGGAAAGGAAAGTGGCCTATCCCTGAGTACATCCGCAAAAGCCTAGTGCTCAGAATGTCCTGGGCCCAGCTTGAAAACCTGTTTGAGCTGAAAGTGGCAAAAGAAAGCAAAAAGGCAAGTAGGAACTGAATGTCAGTGAGAAAAGAACCCAGGATACCGAGATAGAACCACTGGAAGATATCCCAGGCCGAGTCAAGCTTCCTAGGCTGAATGAAAAGGACTTGGAGATCAAGCTCCGTCTGTAAAAAGAGAAGGCCGTATAGGGAGTTTCAAGGAGAGCGTGCTACCATGCATAGAATACGTAACCGGAGAAAGACAGATGGTGGCAAACTGTGATATCTGCTGCCCGTGACATGAAATCTGCAAAGAAGAACAACATCCTTAAAAAGAACATAACCAACGAGCCCCAACTCACCTTAGGAAAAGGAAAAATCCCTACCTCTCTTACCCCTACCTACGTAGGTGTCTGTAATTAACACATGCCGTAACGTAGAGCATGAACGAAAACGTAGCAGAAGACTGAAATGTGTCAGTCTGAAGAAACTAGCAAGGCTGAGCAACCTGAGGCAAATCAGGCCAATTAAAAACGTAACACTCAAGCCTATGAACCTGAAGACGTGTCAGGCAAGTGATGTAAGTAGTGAGCTAACGTGACGTATGAACGTAATAAAAGCCGTGAGAATTGGATGAGGGGACTTGCTACCACACAAGCCAATTAGAAACGTACATCTCAATCCGACAGTACCCATAGACGTGACAGGTAACCAGCAGTGGAGAGTGGCCATGAACTAACATGAATGCACATGAAAATAAAATGTAGGTAAGTGTAGGACTAATGCAGCTGGACTGAGAATGTGACAAACCCATGAATTGCAAAGGCCAAGCAACCTGAGGCGTAGCAGGCAAATTAAAAACTTACACTCAGGCCCGATGAACCTGAAGACGTGTCAGGTCATAGTATGTCCAGATGCATGAAACATATGAGAAACGGATGAGGAGACTTGCCACTGTACAAGCCGATTAAAAACACTCATCTCATTCCGTAAGCACCCATAGACGTGATGGGTAACCCCCCCCCCCAGCGGTGAAATGCCATGAATCTACAATGATGATATCAGACTACCAATTAGAAACCATCACGACTTAAAGCTGTATGATAGACCTGAAGTTGCATAAGCGACGTGAAGTATCATGAGAGACATAAGCACCCGAGCACAGGAATAGCATGAGAAGTGAATAGCACGAGAAACGTGAATGGTACGAGAAACGTGAATGGTACGAGGAAAGTGAATGGTACGAGGAGAGTGAATGGTACAAGAAACATGAATGGTACGAGAAACGTGAATGGTACGAGAAACGTGAATGGTACGAGAAACGTGAATGGTACGAGAAGCGTGAATGGTACGAGAAACATGAATGGTACGAGAAACGTGAATGGTACGAGAAACGTGAATAGTACGAGGAGAGTGAATGGTACAAGAAACATGAATGGTACGAGAAACGTGAATGGTACGAGAAACGTGAATGGTACGAGAAACATGATAAGTACGAAAACGTGAATAGTACGAGAAACGTGAATAGTACGAGAAACGTGAATAGTACGAGGAGAGTGAATGGTACAAGAAACATGAATGGTACGAGAAACGTGAATGGTACGAGAAACGTGAATGGTACGAGAAACATGATAAGTACGAAAACGTGAATAGTACGAGAAACGTGAATAGTACGAGACACGTGAATGGTACGAGAAACATGAATAGTACGGAAACGTGAATGGTACGAGAAACGTGAATGGTACGAGAAACGTGAATGGTACGAGAAACGTGAATGGTACGAGAAACATGATAAGTACGAAAACGTGAATGGTACGAGAAACGTGAATAGTACGAGAAAAATTGAATGGTACGAGAAAAATTGAATGGTACGAGAAACGTGAATGGTACGAGAATTGTGAATGGTACGAGAAACGTGAATGGTACGAGGAGAGTGAATGGTACAAGAAACATGAATGGTACGAGAAACGTGAATGGTACGAGAAACGTGAATGGTACGAGAAATGTGAATGGTACGAGAAACGTGAATGGTACGAGAAACGCGAATGGTACGAGAAACGTGAATGGTACGAGAAACGTGAATGGTACGAAAAACGTGAATGGTACGGGAATTGTGAATGGTACGAGAAACGTGAATGGTACGGGAATTGTGAATGGTACGAGAAACGTGAATGGTACGAGGAGAGTGAATGGTACAAGAAACATGAATGGTACGAGAAACGTGAATGGTACGAGAAATGTGAATGGTACGAGAAACGTGAATGGTACGAGAAACATGAATATTACGGAAACGTGAATGATATGAGAAACATAAGTACGAAAACGTGAATGGTACGAGAAACATGAATGGTACGAGGAGCGTGAATGGTACGAGAAACTTAAATGGTACGAGAAATGTGAATGGTACGAGAAACGTGAATGGTACGAGAAACGTGAATAGTACGAGACACGTGAATGGTACGAGAAACATGAATAGTACGGAAACGTGAATGGTACGAGAAACGTGAATGGTACGAGAAACGTGAATGGTACGAGAAACATGATAAGTACGAAAACGTGAATGGTACGAGAAACGTGAATAGTACGAGAAACGTGAATGGTACGAGAAAAATTGAATGGTACGAGAAACGTGAATGGTACGAGAATTGTGAATGGTACGAGAAACGTGAATGGTACGAGGAGAGTGAATGGTACAAGAAACATGAATGGTACGAGAAACGTGAATGGTACGAGAAATGTGAATGGTACGAGAAACGTGAATGGTACGAGAAACGTGAATGGTACGAGAAACGTGAATAGTACGAGGAGCGTGAATGGTACGAGAAACATGAATAGTACGGAAACGTGAATGGTACGAGAAACGTGAATGATACGAGAAACATAAGTACGAAAACGTGAATGGTACGAGAAACGTGAATAGTACGAGAAACGTGAATGGTACGAAAACGTGAATGGTACGAGAAACATGAATGGTACGAGAAGCGTGAATGGTACGAGAAACATGAATGGTACGAGAAACGTGAATGGTACGAGAAACGTGAATGGTACGAGAAACGTGAATGGTACGAGAAACGCGAATGGTACGAGAAACGCGAATGGTACGAGAAACGCGAATGGTACGAGAAACGTGAATGGTACGAGAAACGCGAATGGTACGAGAAACGCGAATGGTACGAGAAACGTGAATGGTACGAGAAACGCGAATGGTACGAGAAACGTGAATGGTACGAGAAACGCGAATGGTACGAGAAACGTGAATGGTACGAGAAACGCGAATGGTACGAGAAACGCGAATGGTACGAGAAACGCGAATGGTACAAGAAACGTGAATGGTACGGGAATTGTGAATGGTACGAGAAACGTGAATGGTACGGGAATTGTGAATGGTACGAGAAACGTGAATGGTACGAGGAGAGTGAATGGTACAAGAAACATGAATGGTACGAGAAACGTGAATGGTACGAGAAATGTGAATGGTACGAGAAACGTGAATGGTACGAGAAACGTGAATGGTACGAGAAACATGAATATTACGGAAACGTGAATGATATGAGAAACATAAGTACGAAAACGTGAATGGTACGAGAAACATGAATGGTACGAGAAACGTGAATGGTACAAGAAACGTGAATGGTAAGAATAACGTGAATGGTACGAGAAACGTGAATGGTACGAGAAACACGAATAGTATGAGAAACATGAATAGTACGAGAAAAGTGAATGGTACGAGAAACGTGAATGGTACGAGAAACGTGAATGGTATGAGAAACGTGAATGGTACGAGAAGCGTGAATGGTATGAGAAACGTGAATGGTATGAGAAACGTGAATGGTACGAGAAACGTGAATGGTACGAGAAACGTGAATGGTACGAGAAACGTGAATGGTACAAGGAGCATGAATGGTACGAGAAACGTGAATGGTACGAGAAACGTGAATGGTACGAGAAACGTGAATGGTACGAGAAACGTGAATGGTATGAGAAGCGTGAATGGTACGAGGAGCATGAATGGTACGAGAAACGTGAATGGTACGAGAAACGTGAATGGTACGAGAAACGTGAATGGTACGAGGAGCATGAATGGTACGAGAAACGTGAATGGTACGAGAAACGTGAATGGTACGAGAAACGTGAATGGTACGAGAAACGTGAATGGTATGAGAAGCGTGAATGGTACGAGGAGCATGAATGGTACGAGAAACGTGAATGGTACGAGAAACATGAATGGTACGAGAAACATGAATGGTACGAGAAACGTGAATGGTACGAGAAACATGAATGTATGAGAAGCGTGAATGTATGAGAAGCGTGAATGGTACGAGAAACGTGAATGTATGAGAAGCGCAATACACTTGAGAACATAATACCCAGAGCAGCATAATCGTATGAGAAGCGTAATCGTACTGAAATCTGCAAGAGAAACGTAAATACCAGAAAACATGAATAGCATGAGAAACGTAATGTAAAACGCACCATAGAAACGTAAAATTGTCTGAGGAACGAAAAAACATGAGACATAACTGCATGAAACAATGTAAAATAGCATGAGAACATAACTAGCCTGAGAAACGCAACACATAAAATTGCAACGCACAAGAATATGACTAGTGCGGGAAACGTAATCGCAAGGGAACATGACCAACATGAGAAACTTGATCGCCTGGGAACAAAACTAGCTCGAGAAATGTGCACATGAGAAACGTAACCGCATGAGGAAATGACTAACATGAGAAACGAAAACACGAGTAACTATGAGAAACGTAATCGCATGAGAACATGACATCCTGAGAAACGTCATCACATGAAAAATTTAATACATGAGAACGTAACCGCAAGAGAAATGTAACCGCATGAAAAACGTGATAGCCTGAGAACCATGAGAAACGTAATCGCATGAGAAACAAACAATCACATGAGACATGATACCATGAGAAATGTAATTGCATCAGAAACGAAAAACACATGAGCCATAATCGCATGAGAAACGTAATCACATGAGAAATCATGAGAACGCAATGGCATGAGAAACCACGAGAAACGTAACCGCATGAGAAACGTGATGGCATGAAAAACTTAGTCGCATGAAAAACGTAAAAGCATCAGAAACAAACTCACATGAGATTATAAAACCATGAGAGAAACGTAATCGCATGAGAAACAAACCCACGTGAAAACTGCAATCGCACCAGAAACGTAATCGTATGAGAACATAATACCGCGGGAAACGTAATCGCATGGAAACGTAGCCGCCTGAAAAACGTAGTCGCATGAAAAAAATTAATTGCATCAGAAACAAAATACCATGGGAAACGTAATCGTATGAGAACATAATACCATGGGAAATGTAGTCGCATGGGAAATGTAATCGCATGAAAAAAACGTCATCGAATCAGAAACATAAAACCATGGGAAACGTGGTCGCGTGGGAAACGTAGTCGCATGGGAAGACACCATGAGAAATGTAATCACATGAGAAGATACCATGAGAAACGTAATTGCATGAGAAACGTAACACACGAGGACCGTGATCGCACGTGAACATGATGGCATGAGAAAACCATGGGAAACGTAGTCGCATGAGAACTACAATGCGAAACGTATTCGCATGAGAACCACCATGAAAACCGTGATAGCATGAGAAACGTAACATGATGACCGTGATCGCAGGCGAATGTGATCGCATGAGAACGTGACCGTATGTGAAACATAATCGCATGAGGACATCACTAGCATAAGAAACACATTGCATGAGGACATCACTAGCATTAGAAACACATTGCATGAGGACATGACTAGCATTAAAAACATAATCGCCTAACATGAATCGCATGACATAAATCGCATGACATAAATCGCATAACGAGAACCTTCATCGCTTGAAGAGAAATGTAACCATCAGTAGAACCTTAACTAGCAGGAGAAACTCAGGAACTTTGACAGGGAGCCCTCAGCACCCACTGGGCTGTGACTGGGAGACATGTGTCACAGGGGAGGAGACAGGCCGCGCCAGGGAAGATGCTGCTTCAGCCAATCAGCGCTCAGCTACATGACTCAGCTAGGAGGAAGCAGAGCACGGACAGGGAAAGAACACATGCCCACACACCCGAAACCCCACTGCACCGGGAAGCGACCTCCAATGCTGACTGAGCCCACAAAACTACCGCACCTGACCCAACCAACATCCCCCCATGTGAGATACTAGACTAGCGTGAGGAGCCGTGGTACGGGTGATGTCATTGGAGCAAACGGGGGGCGGGAGGATGAGGTGGGCGGTCTCCATGGAGCCCAGCACCACCTGGACGTGGGTGTCCGGAGGAGTGAGAGGGAGGACGGCTGGCTCCCCTCTCACCGAGTTTGCCCGGAGGAGCGGGAGGGAGGACAGAGGGACCCCCCCCACAGCGTGAGCTCGAGTGGAGAAGCAGGCGGCCCCTAGATGCTGACAAAGTGCCTGGCTGACATGGTAGACAGCCCCCCCAATGGTGCCTGCCACAACTACAGACCTGCACCCCCCTGCAAGCATCAGGAGAAGCGGGGGGGGGCGGTTGGGGTGAGCGGCACTCAGCTGACAGAGGAGGACGGGGTACAGACAGTCCGGTCCGCTGGGAATCCTGAGGAGAGCACAATGGACACCTGCAGCAGCTGCCGCCATTGCTCTGGACAGAAACAGGAAGTGACGTGCTATGCCCAGAAACCCCACACACAAGAAAATCGATGCCCAGAAGGAAGAATTTAGGGGCGGGTTTAAATACCTCCTGACTCCTCCTACAAACCCAGGCTGACCTGCAGTCAGCCTTTCACTTGTTTCTAGCAAGAACCTGTAAAGCATTGTCAACGTATCTGTCTGCTTGTACAGACAGGCAGATACACAGTGGACTGGGGTCCACGGCTGGCGTGAGGAAGAAAGCTAGTGCCATCCACTATTTGTCTTCGGGCCGGGTCCAGAGGCACAAGTGCAAGCCTGTGGACCACGGCTGAAGAAATGGGTGCTGTCATTTTTTTAGTGAGGGGCAGAGCGTGCGTGCGTGGGGGAGCGCAAAATTAGGTTTCGCCTAGGGTGTCAAGACTCCTTGCACCAGCCCTGCACCCGTTGGCCAAAAAACAAACATTATGGGGACTTCACGGCAAATTCTAGCGCCGTGGAATGCCCCATAATGCATTGCGAGATCGCAGTGCATTGCTGTATGATAATTAGCCAATGCATGCGCCATGACCTGCATGCTTTGGCCAATCGCAGCGCCCTCTGCTAAGAGAGCCATAATTATGGCTCAGGGGGACTAAGTCCACGCCCCACACTATGTAATGCTGCCTGCACTGTGGCCCTGTGTGGTGTGTTGTTGGTGTGGATGGAGAGAGTGTGATTTAGATTAAGCGGTAGGTTGTTTCAGTTAGCTGCAGTGTATTTCATATACAGTATATATATATATATATATATATATATATATATATATAAAGTATATACATACACACACATATATATATATATACATATACAGTATATATATACTCTGCATCCAGTGTAGCCTACAGTATCTATAACAGTGTAGTGTGGTGTTGCAAAACAACATTTACATCATGTCTGGAAGGCTACCAAGGAGAGGCAGACACTCACAGGCCACTAAAAGAGGGCAAGCAGGCTCTGTGTCTACAGTCAACAGTGCTGGTCGTGGACATGATACATCCTCTGCACGTGACCATGGGACACACTTGTCCTATTTTTCTGCTGCTGGTCGTGTTATTGAGTCACAACATGCAGAAGAGTTTGTGGAGTGGATAACAAAGCCGTCTTCATCCTCCTCATCCTCTTTCACCAGTCTCAGAGTAGTTTGCCTTCCAATGCAGCTGCCAAAGCAGCCTATTCCACTGGCTCCTTATCCACAGTCACTCCTTCTGTAGCATCACCATCAGGCATGGAGGAGTCCCCGAACTATTCGACCACAGTGTCGGGTACATGTTGCTGAAGGATGCGCAGCGATTTGAAGGCTCCTAGAGAGAGGGGGCGTCCATGATAGACAAGAAACTTTCAGTCATGTTCCCCCAGTTGCAGCATACTGCCAAGTTTGCTCCAGTAACGATCAGGGAGGGGATGATGAGGTCGCTGACTCTACTTGGGTGTCTGATAGAAGAGAGCGGAAGGAGGAGGCACATATCCAACGAGGCAGGATGTCCTCCAGGGGGAAGCCATCCTATTGCATCACACTGCAGAGCTAAGCAGGTGCAGGGCGCTGCTGACTCCCCGCTGATTTTGAAAAGTTCTTTGGTGTGGGCCTTTTTTAAGATGTGTGCAGTAGATCGCATCGTTGCTGTTTGCAAGCTATGTCTTAAGCAGATCAAGCGTGGCCAAAACAGCAGTCTTTTGGGCACAACATGCTTGACCAGACATATGACGACCTCCCATGCAGTCCATTGGCAACAGCACATGAAAGACCCACATCAAAGAACGGACTTCTCCTTGCTCCTCATCTGGGATCTCCAACCCCACCATACATCCAGTCATCTCAGAAACCTGCACTGAGAGGAATGAAGATATAGCAATATGTGTCCCAAGTACTTGCGGCCAATCTTCTAGCGGTACACCACCATCTGATTTTAGCAGGCACATTTTCTTACCCCAGTTGCTAAACCGTCAAAAGAAATTCGGTCCCAGCCATCCACATGCTTAGCGTCTGAATGCTAGCTTGGCCAAATTGCTAGCACTGCAACTGCTGTCTTTTCAGTTGGTAGACTCTGCCCTCTTTTGTGAATTTGTGGAATGTGCTGTACCTAAGCGGCAGGTTCCCAATCGCCATTTCTTTTTATAGAAGTCCATTCTGGCTATGTACCGGCATGTGGAAGGCCATGTCTTGGCCTCGTTGGACAGGGCGAGCAGCAGGCATGGACAGGGACATTACCTTTCTTTCATGGTGCACTGGATAACTCTGCTGTCAGCTTGGAAGGCTGCAGGACAGGGTTCAGTATTGCTGGAGCTTGTTTCGCCACCACACCTCCAAAATGCTAGTGGTGATTCTGCCAATGTTTTCTCCTCCACCCCCCCTCTTCTTCTTCCTCTATGGCCTCTTCCTCTGCAGATTTGGCCACTGAACCGGCAGTGCTTCGTAGGCAATCAAAGGGCTACGCAAGGATTCATTAAAAACAGAAGTTGTCAGACAAACCTGATTTCTTTTTATGGAGAAGTAAGTAAAGCCATGGACAGAGGGGTGGCAGTGGACGTGGTATACTTGGACAGAGGGGTGGCGGTGGATGTGGTATACTTGGACAGAGGGGTGGCGGTGGATGTGGTATACTTGGACAGAGGGGTAGCGGTGGACGTGGTATACTTGGACTGAGGGGTGGTGGTGGACGTGGTATACTTGAACAGAGGGGTGGCTGTGGACGTGGTATACTTGGACAGAGGGGTGGAGGTGGATGTGGTATACTTGGACAAAGGGGTAGCTGTGGGCATATTATACTTGGACAGAGGGGTGGCAGTGGAAGTGGTATACTTGGACAGAGGGGTGGTGGTGGACGTAGTATACTTGGACAGAGGGTTGGCAGTGGACGTGGTATACTTGGACAGAGGGTTGGCAGTGGACGTGGTATACTTGGACAGAGGGGTGGCGGTGGACGTTGTATACTTGGACAGAGGGGTGGCGTTGAACGTGGTATAATTGGACAGAGGGGTGGCTGTGGACATGGTATACTTGGATTTTGCAAAAGCGTTTGATACAGATCCGCACACATGGCTCATGTGTAAGGTAAGGTATACAGGCTTGGAAATATCAGTTTGTAAATGGAAAGAAAACTGGCTGAAAAACAGAATTCAGAGAGTTGTGGTTAATGATTCTTACTCTGAATGGTCGAAGGTTATCAGCGGTGTACCCCAAGGTTCAATGCTGGGACCCTTACTTTTTAATATTTTTATAAATGATATTGGGTCTGGGATCAAAAGTAACATTTCTGTCTTTGCAGATGACACCAAGCTATGCAGTGGAATAACGTCCTTACAGGATGTCTCCAATTTACAAGCCGACCTCAATGCTCTGTCTAATTGGGCGACTAAGTGGCAGATGAGGTTTAATGTTGATAAATGTAAAGTTCTGCACTTGGGGGCTAAGAATATGCATCATACATACTAGGGGGAGTACAACTGGGGGGATCCATAGTGGAGAAGGATCTGGGGGGATCCGTAGTGGAGAAGGATCTGGGGGGATCCGTAGTGGAGAAGGATCTGGGGGATCCGTAGTGGAGAAGGATCTGGTGGGATCCGTAGTGGAGAGAGATCTGGGGGGATCCGTAGTGGAGAGGGATCTGGGGGGATCCGTAGTGGAGAAGGATCTGGGGGATCCGTAGTGGAGAAGGATCTGGGGGATCCGTAGTGGAGAAGGATCTGGGGGGATATGTAGTAGAGAAGGATCTGGGGGATCCATAGTGGAGAAGGATCTGGGGGATCCGTAGTGGGGAAGGATCTGGGGGTTTTGGTAGATCATAAGCTCAATAATAACATGCAATGCCAAGCTGCGGTTTCCAAATCGAGGAAAGTCCTTTCTTGTATAGAGAGGTATGGACTCCAGAGAGAGAGATATAATCTGTACAAATCATTAGTAAGACCTCATCTGGAATATGCAGTTCAGTTTTGGGCACCAGTTCTCAAAAAAAGGATATCGGGGAACTGGAGAAAGTGCAGAGAAGGGCAACCAAACTGATAAGAGGCATGGAGGAGCTCAGCTATGAGGAAAGATTAGAGGAACTGAATTTATTCCCTGATGAGAAGAGGAGAATAATGGGGGATAAGATCAACATGTACAAATATATAAGAGGTCCATATAGTGAACTTGGTGTTGAGCTATTCACTTTGAGGTCAACACTGAGGACAAGGGGGCACTCTTTACGTCTGGAGGAAAAGAGATTTCACCTCCAAATACGGAAAGGTTTCTTCACAGTAAGAGCTGTGAAAATGTGGAACAGACTCCCTCTAGAGTTGTTTCTAGCCAGCTCAGTAGATTGCTTTAACCCCTTGCTTACTGGGCACATATACCCCCTTCCTGCCCAGGTACAATTTCAGCTTTCAGCACTGTCACGCTTTGAATGACAATTGCACGGTCGTGCGACGTGGCTCCCAAAAAAATTGATGTCCTTTTTTTCCCCACAAATAGAGCTTTCTTTTGGTGCTATTTTATCATCTCTGCGGTTTTTAATTTTTGCGATATAAACAAAAATAGAGCAACAATTTTGAAAAAATAAAAACACAATTGTTTACTTTTTGCTATAATAAATATCCAATAAAAAAAAAAAAAATCCTCAGTTTAGGCCGATACGTATTCTTCTACATATTTTTGGTTCAAATAAAAAACTCAATAAGCGTATAGTGACTGCTTTGCGCAAACGTTATAGCGCCTACAAAGGGGATAGAATTATGACATTTTTTTTTTACTAGCAATGGTGGCGATCTGTGATTTTTGTCAGGACTGATATTACGGCAGACACATCAGACACTTTTGACATATTTTTGGGACCATTCACATTTATACAGCGAACAGTGCTTATACAGGTTACTGTATAAATGTGACTGGCATGGAAGAGGTTTATACTAGGGGGTGAGGAAGGGGTTAATGTGTGCCCTGCTAGGTGATTGTTACTGTGGGGGGAGGGGACTGACTGTGGGAGGTGACCGATGGTTGTCCCTATGTACAAGGGACACACCATCGGTCTCCTCTCCCTGACAGGACGTGGATCTCTGTGTTTACACACCGAGATCCATGTTCCTGTCTCTGTGACTGCCGATTGCGGGTGCCTGGTTGACATAGCGGCTGCCAGGCACGCGCATCGGCACCTGAGTGATGCGGCGGGTGCGCGTTCTCCGGCGGCAGTGCTCAAGCGCCCCCAGTGGCTGGAGGCCGGAGGAAATATATAGGCGGCCTCCCGGCATTTTAGAGCCACATTGTGGCCATAAAAACTCGTCGGGCTGGTGGGAAATGGTTAAGAAAGGCCTGGATACTTTCCTAAATGTACATAATATAACTGGGTACTGACATTTATAGGTAAAGTTGATCCGGGGAAAATCCGATTGCCTCTCGGGGGATCAGGAATTTTTTTTTTTCCCTGCTGTAGCAAATTGGATCATCTCTCTGCTGGGGTTGTTAGCCTTCCTCTGGATCAACTGTGCCTATAGAATTCGGTATATGAGATTCTACGATATTTTTTCTTTAATTTATTTTTTATTTATTTTTTGTGGTTGAACTGGATGGACTTGTGTCTTTTTTCAACCTGACTAACTATGTAACAATGAAATTCCCTTATTTTACCACTTTTGGTCTCTTCAGTGAAATCATTTTCCAGATCATTTCTTTTAGATAGATGTAAACGTGCCGGAGGCTTTGTCAGACAGGCGGGAGGAGGAAGGAGCTTCCAGTCGCTTGCTTAAGAAATCCTCCAACACTCCCAGAAGGGTCAGAGGTAGAAGAAAAGTGCAGAAAGGCCTCATCAGTGATCATTAATTTCATACAATTTAGGGAGATGTGTAAAGTGTGTACAGAATGGGCCAGATTCAGGATGGCGAGCGGTTCTTTTTGCCGGCGTAACGTTTTTCATTTACGTCACACCGCCGCAACTTTACGCGCAAGTGCTGTATTCACTAAGCACTTGCTCCTAAAGTTGCGGCGGCGTAGCGTAAATGGACCGGCGTAATTCAAATTCGGCGGGTAGGGGGAGTGTAGTATTTAAAATAGACACGATCCCGCGCCGAACGTACTGCGCATGCGCCGGCCGTCAATTTTTCCCAGTGCGCATGCTCCAAATTATGACGGCGTTTTCGACGTGAACGTCAATGACGTCAATCCCCATTCACGGACGAGTTACGCAAACGACGTAAACATTTTCAAATTCGTCCACGACGTCCATACTTAACATAGGATGCGCCTGCTTTTTGGTGTTTTATCTATACGCCGGGAAACCCCTTACGGAAACGGCGTAAAGTCACTGCGTCGGGCGGGCGTACGTTCAGGAATTGGCGTATCTCGCTGATTTACATATTCTCGTTGTAAATCAGCGGAAACGCCCCTAGCGGCCATTTTAAAATTGCAGTTAAGATACGACGGCGTAATACAATTACGCCGCTCATATCTTAGCTGCAACCAGGCGTATCATGTTTTCTGAATACAGAAAACAAGATACGCCGGCTTAGATTCTGAGTTATGCCGGCGTATGACTGATACGCCGGCGTCACTGATACTGAATCTTTAAAGGACTTTAAATGTTTTAATTTTCTAATTCAATATCAGAATTTATTCCTAAAGGGACACTAAAGGTTCCGGGTTTTAAAAAACAAAGACACATATCATACCTACCTCCACTGTGCAGTTCGTTTTTCACAGAGTGGCCCTGATTGTCCTCTTCTGGGGTCCCACAGAGGTTCTCCCGGCTCCTCCCCACAGGAGCTAACCCCCTCTGGGAAGCTCTCTCCTGAGGGGGTCACCTTGCGGGCATGCTCCTGTGTGATACAGTGGGCGGCCATAGTCGCCCCCCGGAGTGCCGTGTCATTGATTAGATTGACAGCAGCCGGAGCCAATGGCTGCGCTGCTATAAATCATCCAATGAAGAGCAGACAAGGTCTGGGGGAAAGCAACACAGGATCGCGACAACAGAGATTCAGTGCTCAGGTAAGTAAAACGGGGGGATATAAGGAAAAAAAAATGGACAGCCGCACTCCAATGAGATGAAATTTTTTAAAATAGTGCCTATTTATTTCAGTCAAAAATGTAACTTCAACAGAAAGAAAAAGCAAACAGTGGGGTAACAAAAGCTGACAGGTTTCACATCGACAACCGATGCTTAGTCATAGCTAAACATAATGATAAAAGAAATCTCATTTATAGAAAGAAAGTCCCAGAAACCATCTGATGATTAATTAATTAGCCTCATGATAGGACCTGGCTAATGCTGGTAATTGCACATACCTGTTAAAGAAATACAACAAAGGAAAAACAACACCCATCATGGTTTAGATGGAAACACAATGGGCCAGATTCAGCAAGACTTGCGCTGGAGTATATCGATATGCACCTCGTAACTGTAAAGATGCGCCGTAGTATCTATGCGGCCGTACCCACCAAACTAGATGCGACAGAAAACTGGCTTTTTCCGATCGGCTTAACTTTCCCTCGCCAGAGTATCGTTAGCGCATATTTTCGCTTGTCGCATCCGTCGCACCTATTGATTTTCCATGCAAATATGCAAATGAGGGAGATTTCCCGATTCGCGAACGGATTAGCACCAGACGCTGGCTACATGCGCCGCGCGTATGTCGTCCATCTGTCGCAAAGTTATTTCTACAAATAGCTGCTTTATCTTTACTTCAGACGGCCACAGGTCAGCAGGAGAGCAGCTACAGCAGCAGCGTTACCGACGAAAATAGCAAGCTGAACAACCACACGTGCAAGGACAACACCTCTGTGTGACAACATGCCAGCGGCAGCCGTGGTCCTAGCACTACTAATGGGTCCCCCGGAACGGAGGAGGCGGGCACGTGAGAGGATATACCGCACGCGCATGAGCCTCTTTGGCATGGGTGATGAGGAGGTGTATCGCCTCTTCAGATTCAGCCCTGATGCAATCCTTGAACTAACCACAACCCTGCAGGATGACATCACCAGCAAGACACACCGCTCACAAGCAGTGCAGCCACTGGTGAAGGTACTGGCAACACTTCATTTCCTTGCAAGTGGATCATTCCAGCGTACAAGTGGAGTGCTGGCTGGGATGTCACCATCCTCCATGAGCAGATGTGTGCACCAGGTTATCCCTGCAATCCTCAGACGCATGGCCAACCAGTTCATCAGACCAACCACTGAGGAGCTGCGGCTGAAGGCAATGACAGATTTCTACAACATTGCCAGATTCCCACGCACCATCGGGGCCATTGATTGCACACATGTGGCCCTTCAGCCCCCCAGTGCCACAGAGCACATATAGCGCAATTAGAAGCATTGGCATTCCATCAACGTACAGGTGATAGCCGATGCCCAACGCCTCATATGGCACGTCCGTGCCAAACACCCCGGGTCCAGCCATGACAGCTTCATATACAATCAGAGCCCCATCCCAATGGAATTCGAACAGAACATGTATGGTCAACTTCCGGTTCCGGCGCCGCATGGAGTTACTCCTTCAGCTCCCGCACACAGGCTCCTAAATCGGCCTGTAAAAGCCAGCAGACCCGCTACCGACCCCTGGGCTAACCATCCGCCATCCCCCCCTCCACCCGAGGATGGACAAATTTCTAGAAAAAAGCGGCGCGCGGTCGTACGCCGCCGCTGCGGCGCGAACGGGACAGCCGCAAATCGAGGCCCCGGCTTCGGCCTACACGGATTTGATCGTAGATCCGATCGCAGATCCGGCGCCTGCTATGGAGGTGAGTGCAACACCAGCCCCTCCAACTACCCCTCAGGCTGTTCACATCTCCACACCTCCCCCACAGGCGGGGGACATGCACAACATAGAGCTGATGGCCCAGGCCGTGGCTGCTCTATTATCCCCCATGATAGCGACCTCGGTGGAAAAAGCCATCAATGCAGGGATACAGAAAATCCAGGCTCAATTAGGGGAGCATGCATCCAGGCTGAATGAGGCTGAGAATCGCATCGGACATATAGAAGAGGATCTTTACCAGGCCCAATCCTTTGAACATGCGCAAGACAAGACAAACAAGTATATACTAGACAAACTGGAAGACCTTGAGAACAGATCCAGGAGGAGCAATCTGCGCTTTATTGGCGTCCCTGAATCGCTGCAACCTCAGGCACTCTCAGATCTCTGCTCAAGACGCATCCCCGAGGCCCTGGGCCTGCCGGGCCCCTGCACTGTTGAGCGCGCCCACCGCATGGGCCTTTTCAACTCTGATCGCAGGTCACCACGTCCTGTGATCGCCAAATATCTCAACTATTCAGATAAATCCCTCATCCTGCAGAAGTTCAGGCAGTCCAGGACCCTCCAGATAGACGGCATGAATATCCTGGTCTTTGCGGACTACTCCGTGGACGTCTCCAAGAGGAGGAAGGCTTTCCAGCAGATCTGCACGGAGCTCCACCGAATGCAAGTCAAGTTCACTCTGGCTTTCCCGGCCGTGCTTCGACTCAGAGCACCTAACGGAGATCAGCTCTCCTTCCATGACCCATCCGAAGCTGAGGCCTTCCTGAGGTCCCATCGCTCTAGCCCCCACCACAACCAGTCTCCCAG
The DNA here is from genome assembly GCA_029574335.1 of Rana kukunoris. Lineage (NCBI taxonomy): Eukaryota > Metazoa > Chordata > Amphibia > Anura > Ranidae > Rana > Rana kukunoris. Next base: position 3,275,106 of record CM056049.1, on the reverse strand, counting down.
AGCGGCACCTCCCAACCGGGCCCTAGAACACGGAAGCCCACGGAAGGACTCTCCTAAAAGATTCAAGGCATCTGGATCCGACCGACAACACACCTCATCCTCTTGAACTTTTTTTTTTTTTCTTGAACCTTTCATTTTTTCTTCTAGATGGACACACCATCCCGGTGCAGTTCTGCTGCGCATTAACCGTCCAGGACCACTCCTGGGCCCCTCTCCTTCAGCGTGCCTCCCCCTTCACCCGGGGGACCACGGTAGGCCCAATGCTATTATAATGTTATTATAATGTTATGCCAGTTTGTCTTCTTTTCTTTCCTTTTATGCTCCTAAATGCCACTTTATTTGACATTGTTTTTTTTTACATTGTTTTATGTTCTCTTGCACAATCGGTAATAGTTGTTTTAGCTCTACTTGTGCCTTAATATTGTGTTGTCATATACGTTTATATGCCATGTGTAGGCCTTTCCATTCTTCCGCAAGGATACCTGTCTAGCTCTTCCCCCCCCCCCCCTCACGCATTGCTCCTGCTGCTTACACCCCCCTCCTATCGGTCGCTGCGGGTGAAGTGCTGCATTGAGAGCCCTGCGTTGGGAGTTGGCCTATTCAGTGGCTCCATGCGGAAAAAAGTGAAGCTCCCAAATGTTGATGTTCACCTTGTTTCCCCCCATCACCCTCCCCTCATCTCCCCCTCCCTGTTTCTCAACCCTCCGCCCATTTTTAGGGATCCGTTACCACCTCCGCTCTCTCTCACAGCAAACCACCACTACACCCGCTGTCCTTGTATCCCACTTCTACAATGCTACATGCTCCCATTCTCCTCGCCTCCACGTCCTGCTCACACCCCATTGTTAGTTTTCCCAACATGAGAATAGTCTCCTGGAATGTCAAAGGGCTCCGCTCCCCCAATAAGAGGATGAAAGTTCTGCGCCACCTTAAAAGGCTCAAAACCGACATCGCCCTCCTTCAGGAAACCCATCTGTCCTCCCCCGACTTCCCGCGGCTGCGGAAACTCTGGGTAGGCACAGTCCTCGGCTCTGATTCAAGTGGTCGGAAAGCTGGGGTAATAATCCTTATTAACAAAAACCTTACCTGCAAGATTCTGTCCTCAGATTCAGACTCTGAGGGGTGATTCGCCTCGGCCCGTATCCAACTGGGATCCAGGGTTGTAATCATCACTAATGTCTATGCTCCTACCAGCCCCACAAGTGCCTTTTTTAGCGACCTCACCTCCTGGGCGCTTAGAGACCCAGCCTGCCCACACCTGATAGGCGGGGATTTCAATTCCATCATGCACCCGACAGACGACAGGTCCTCTACCAGACAATCTCGCCCTCCTCTGACTCCTCTCACCCAGACCTTATTGGCGTCGACTGTCGACTCACTCCACCTCCACGATCTATGGCGACTAAAGCACCCTGCTGACAGGGAATTCTCATTTTATTCCCACCCTCACAAAGTCTTCACGAGACTGGACTATCTTTTCTGTTCTGACTCTCTCCTCCCACTGATCTCGGAAGCTGACATACACGACATCGCAATCTCGGACCATGCCCCGGTCTCAACCACCCTTGAGGACCCTGACTTAGCCTCCAACCCCAGAATCTGGCGGTTTCCCTCCTATCTTCACAATAACTCCGATTTCCACCAACATCTAGAAAAAGCCTGGTTGGGATTCGCTTCGGATAATGCGTTACACGCCGACAACCCTAACCTTTTCTGGGAAGCGGGCAAAGCGTTCCTCAGGGGCTGCATAATTGCCTACGCCGCCACATTCAAAAAACACACCCTTAGACGCTACAAACAGGCCAGCGCAACACTGCATCAGGCCCAGCGGGTCCTCTATACTGACGACTCCCCCAGCAACCGCAACGCCTGGTTTGCTGCCAAGCAGGCCTTTGATAGCTGGGCAGCCACCCTCGAACGTACCCAAAAAGCGCATCTAGACGCCTCCCTCCACAAGTTTGGTAACAAAGCAGGTAGACTCCTTTCCAGATTAAGTAAAGGACCCAACCGCCCGACGCATATCATGTCCCTCAAAGACCCGTCGGGTTCCATACACTACACCCCAAAAGGTATCAATAATACTATGCGCCAATTCTACTCCTCCCTGTATGCCTCAGACCCTATCGATAAGCCGACAGCCCTCAATTTCCTACGACGTATCTCCCTGGACCAGGTAACCCCCACCCAGCTCGAAGCCCTCAATGCCCCTATCTCCGTCCTGGAGGTCCAATCCGTAATCAAACAGCTTTCCCCCTCCAAAGCTCCAGGCCCAGACGGCTTCACCGGAGAATTTTACAAGTTCTTTAGCTCGACTGTGTCCCCCCCTCTCCACAACGTCTACACACACATATGGTCGGGTGGGTCCTATCTTCCAACGGGTAATCAGGCCATAGTAAAACTCTTAGAGAAGAAGGGTAAGGACCCCCTAGAACCTGGCTCTTATAGGCCCATCTCACTTCTAAACCTTGACGTTAAAATCCTCTCCAAGATAGCAGCCACTAGATTGGCATCCATTATACCCTCCCTGATCCACCCCGCACAGTCGGGCTTTGTTAAGGGCAGGACGGCCACCATGAATATTAGGAAGGTAATGCTAGCTCTCGAACACGCAAAAAATGATCCGGCAGGAGACCACGCCATCATCACCCTAGACGCGGAGAAGGCTTTCGATAACGTTAGTTTCGAATGGCTCTCCATGGTCATGTCCAAAATGGGCTTCTCGGGCCCCTTCACGCATCTCATAGAATCAATGTACACTGCCCCTGCCGCGAGAGTGGTCGCTGCGGGCCTCCTCTCTGAGGAGTTCAGGCTGCACAAAGGCACGAGGCAAGGCTGTCCACTCTCCCCGCTCCTTTTCAACATAGCACTTGAACCCCTCTCCCGCCACCTAACCCAGATCGCCCCCCTTCATGGCATTCATGTCGGAGGTCACGACCTTCGCACGTCACTATTCGCAGACGATGTCCTTATTTTCACATCCAGCCCCTCACTTGACATGTCCACTATCAAGACCACTTTTGACGAATTCAGGCAATGTTCTGGGTTACGTATCAACTATAGCAAGAGCGAAATACTCCCAATAGGCTCCCTATCTGTCCCCTCTTGGTCCCAGAGCTCCTTATTCCCCGTTTGCAAAGTCACATATCACTTACCTGGGAATAAAAATAGGCAAACTACCCTCCTCCCTATACCACCTCAACTACCCCCCCCTGCTCACCAAAATATCCCAGGAACTGGCCAACTGGATGGACCTGCCTCTCTCGCTACTGGGAAGGTGCCACCTTGTCAAGATGGTCAGTTTTGCACGCCTACTGTACCCACTTCAAACCATCCCTTTACTCTTGCGCCACAAAGACATTAAATCCATTAACTCTGCCATTTCCAAGTTCCTCTGGCGTGGCAAGAGAGCGCGCATAGCATTTACCAAGCTGCATCTTCCCAGGCGAGAGGGGGGCATTGCCCTTCCCAACATCAGGCTATACAACTTGGCATGTCTATTGAGAACAGGCTTGGATTGGATAACCCAGTCCTCCAGGTGCTCGAACTACCCCCTCGAATCGGCGATGGTCCGCCCCTTCTCGCTCACGGCCCTTCTCCATTGTCATTGGAAATCTGCCCCCCCTCCTCTCCAACACAATCTCCTTCTCCGGGATACGGTCATCGCCTGGAGAGAGGTCAGGAAGGCCCTCAACGTCCCTTCCTCTATCTCACGATACCTCCCTATCCTGGGCAACCCGAGCTTCCAACCAGGCTTAGATAACCAGCCTTACTTCGACTGGGAGGATAAGGGTATCAAATCCTTTTATTCTTTGTGTGACCCCCTTTCAGGCCGCCCCATAGGTTTTAGAGCCCTGGCAGACAAATTTTCTCTCCCTTCGTCACATGTATTCCAGTATATTCAATGCATTAGTTTCCTGAAAAACGCCTGTCGAGATGACAGAAAAAGGTTCCAGAGCTCCCTTACCGACACCCTTATTTCCCGGGCCTCATACAAAATTTCAGACATTTATCATCCCCTCCTCCTGCACAACATCCCCCCCCTGGCGTCAACCTCGGCGGCCAACTGGTCGAAAGACTTCCCTGACCCTGACCTGGTGGAGAAGCTCCTGCATGGCCTCACCACCATCCACAGACTTATCCCTAATGAAATATGGAGAGAGACGCAGATCAAGATTGTTCACCGAGCCCACATCCCCTTCAGCCGAGCCCATGCCACCCCAGAATGCCCCCTCTGTAAACAACCCAAACCTAACTTGGCTCACAGGTTCTGGTCGTGTTCCCTCATAGCCAGTTTCTGGGACCAAGTCATCCAATACATTTTCGATGTCACCCTGCTGCGCATACCCAGGGACCCGTTACTACTTATCTTTGGGTACTGGGACCCCCTACTACTCCCCTGGTCATCTCCCACCACCCCCCTGGGCAGGGACTGGACTCTGATATGCCTCTTGATAGCCCGTAGAGCCATCCTCCAGAAGTGGATATCTGCGGACTGCCCAACCACTGCTCAAGTTAAAAAGGAACTGTTGCAGCTCTTATACAAGGACAGGCTCAACACAGACCTGACCCACGAACGGAGTAAGAACCGCTTCTATCACTTATGGAATCCCTTTATGTTGCATACTTTCACTCCTACTGAATGGTTGAACTTTGAGAAAATGTCTTTTCTATACCAGGATCCCCCGCGGGATTGACATCTCTCCTTCCCTCCCTCCCTCCTCCCCTACCCCCCCCCCTCTTGTTGTTCTTTTTTGTTTACAAGCACTACTATTTCACCTACCCCATGACCACTTAACCTATGCCCTCCCCCTTATTTGTCTCTCTGAGAACCTCTACATATTCTGTTAATCTACTGCAATGTTCCTCAGAAAATGCTTATATGTCTTGTTTTTTGTGATTTCTATGTTATGTAACTTCCTTAATAAAAACATATTTCAAAAAAAAAAAAGAACATGTATGGGGACAGCTGGCTGGTTGGTGAGTGACATGGGTGGCAGGCATGACTGCCCCCCCCCCCATGATGCTGACTTTACAAGGGGCACATGCATGACTAACATCCTCCTGTCTTTTCCCTTACAGGTGACTCTGCATATGCACTGGGACCTCATCTAATGACTCCTTTCCGGAACCCCCAAACCAGAGGAGAGAGAAGATACAATGAAGCACATATCAAAACTCGTGCAGTGGTGGAGCAAACATTTGGGCTCCTGAAGTCCCGTTTCCGCTGCCTGGATAAGTCCGGGGGGCCCTATTGTATTCCCCTACCTTCGTGTGTCAGATCATCGGTGCATGTTGCATTCTGCACAACTTTGCCATAAGAAAAGGCCTGCAGATTGACATACGTGATGACCTGACCCCCCAACCAGACAGCCCCCCCCTGCCAGAGGAGACCCATTCAGCTGATGGAAGAGCAGTCAGGAGGGTCCTCGTCGTAGGCATCTTTGGACACTAAACAAATACATTGATCACACGGACAATGCACGCATGCACACCACTGAGGTCCCTAGATCACACACAGCACATCCACATCGCATTGGATTAGCCCAAGTCCAACATGCAGGACTTGGGAGCAGCAACGCCGGCGTCAAGGCCCCAATGATGTCGCTGTCCATTCATACACCATTCACACGTCATTCACACAGCCGTGGGGATAACTTCTCCCCAACGGCCGAGGGTGACACCCCTTACTGGCATAAATAAAAGAAAAAACTCATAACCTGAGCCAAAAATAAAAGAAAAAACTCATAACCTGAGCCAAAAATAAAAAAAGCCCTCATCTGGGCTGACGGGGGCTCTTTCTTGTGGGCCCTCTCTGGCTCCTCAGCTGCCTGGAGGGAGTGGGTGGGGGTGGGGGGTCATCCGGAGGTGGCTGATCCCCGGGTGGGCCACTCCTGGCAGGTGTTGGCTGCATGCCCTCCAAGGCCACGGCAATCCGGCTCAGATATTGATTGGTCTGGGCCTGCATCCTCAGCTGGCGGGTGATATTATGCCACTGGTCACGCTGCCTCTGCCTCCCCTGTTGCCGGATTGGCAGCAGTGTTGGCATGGACGGCTGCAGTGAGGTGCCGAACATCAGCCTGCACCTCCCCCAGGCTGGTCACCACTGCAGCGCAGTTGCAGCTGACGTCCTGCACAGCGTTCGTCAGCTGGGACACGGAGCCCAGGCTGTCAACTAGCTGGTCAAGATACCCAGCAATCTCCCCCATCTGCTGAGTCTGCCTGGCCTGGTCCCGGGCTATTTGGTCATGGACCACGTCAGACACCCCCCTGGTCTTCTGGGTCGCCTTCCTGGGGCCAGGAGATGGTTGTCCCCGGGGGGATGGAGTCGCCCTTAAGGGGCTTCCTAGAATGGGGGAGGCGATTACAGAGGGCCCTGCAGAAGGGGAGGACTCCTCCAAAATTAAAAGAAAGTCCTGCTCTGGAAAGGCAGGCTCCTCCTCAACCACCTCATCAGGTGAGGTGTGGGCACTCTCCTCCATCTCATGCTGTTCACCACCCAGGGGGTCGGGCTCAGGATGCCGTTGGGGGGTTGGGGTGGACTGGCCGCCGACAGATGATGGCCCAGCTCCGTCATCTGTGGATGACACAAAGCAGACACATGTTGGTGGTCCCACACACTTGGCACATGTACCCTCACACCCCCACATGCAACACACCAAATAGGGGATAAGAAACACTTACCTGTCCTGGAGCCTTCCTCCATGGAATCATATCCCGGGACCCCCTCCAACTGCTCCCTCTCCAGGCAGCGGGCGACCACCTCCTCCTCCGTGGTCAGGCTGACCGCACATGGGGGTCCACCACCCGTGCCCCTCTCATGCCTCCTAATGGTGGCCACCTTGCCCCGGACTTTGAGCCTCAGATCATAAATTTTCTTGCCGATATCGGCAGCAGTCCGGGTGGAGTAGCCCAAGGCATTGACCCTGCCAGCAATGGACTCCAGGATGCCCTGCTTCCTATCCCAGCTGGTCTTCCGACTTTTCCTGCCGTGGAGAAAGTCGTTATACGTCTCCATAGCAGAGATCACTAGGGTGAGCTCCTGGGCATTAAAATTGAGGTTTCTCCTCTCTTTGGGGGGAACGGGTGCAGCCATAACAGAGAAAAAGTTACTTCCCTGGGGTGGGGGAAACCGGATATACTTTTGCGCCGGAAAGGCGCATCTACGGCCGCTCTTATATGCGCAACGGAACACATTACGCTGGCGTTTCCCATGAAGTGGTGCCGACGGAAGTTGTGAGCATGCGCACAGGGGAGCGAGGGGAGCCCTCCCTCACTGCGCATGCTCCGTGGATGATGCAATGAACGTAAGTCACTGCGCTGGGCTCCGCCCATCATTTACATATGATCACACCCACTTCCACTTGCGTCGGGTTGCGCCAGCGCTTTTTCGTTACTCCGCCGCAAAGTAACGAACATGCGCTTGGTGAATACTGGACTTTACTCACTAGTTCGCGTCAGCGTAACGTATATGCGTTGCGCTACGCCAGATAAAATATGCGCGCATCTACCTGAATCTGGCCCAATATATACATCGGCCGATCAAAATTGGTTTCAACTGTCTAGTTACGATACTCCTAGTTTCAACCCCTAGAAAAATATGTATATAATGGATGAATATTAAGAACATGTGTACTGCAATGTAAAATACTCTGGCCCAGATTCACAGAGCAATTACGCCTGTCTAACTGGTGTTAGACAGGAGTAATTTCAAATTTCGCGCGCCGTATCACTAGTTTGAATCCTCAAACCATGATACGCCGGCTTCGGGCTTCGATCCGAGAGGCTTACGTCTTCGTAAGCCTTCGGATCTACGCTGCGATATGTTTGCGGCCGCTGGGAGGAGTTTGCGTCGTTTTGATGCGTCGGGATATGCAAATGAGTTTTTACGGCGATCCACGAAGATACGAGCGGTCTTCGCAATCGCTTACGTCTATTTTTTTTTACGTACTGTTAGACCAGCTTTTTGCTGGTCTAACGGTGCGTAGCCCATGTTAAGTATGGCCGTCGTTCCCGCGTCGAATTTAATTTTTTTTATTTTTTTTACGTAAGTCGTTCGGGAATAGAAATGTCCATAAACGACGCTACTCAAACAACGAATGACGTAACAACGTGATTTCGCGCAATGCACGGCGGGAAATTTGCGAACGGAGCATGCGCAGTTCGATCGCCGCGGGAACGCGCCTATTTTAAATGCTTCACGCCCCCTAATCACGTAGATGGATTGCGACGGGAGAAATACACTACGCCGCCGTCGTTTACTGGACAAAATCTACCTGGATTCCACGTAGAGCCAGGTAAAAAACGGCGGCGTAGTGTATTTCTGATACGCTACGCGAATCTAATTGTATCTGAATCTGGGCCCCTGTTTCTAGTAGACAAGTGTAATTGTGTATGGGATAAGAAGATATAATAACATAAAATAAAATAAAAAGTACGTGTTACGCCCAGCCAAAACGTGTGAATCATGTTACATAGGGCGTGTAGATAATTATGTAACCCATCAAAGATGATATCTTAGCGTGTGACGTGCTGCAAGAAGGGAAGAGGGGGAAGCAGGAGATGATTGGCGATCGCTAATAGAACCAATGTGAATATGTAGTGTTCCATGTCATAAAGAATGGAAGTGATGCGGTGAAAGATCAAGTGCCAAAAATAAGTGTGTTGGGTGTCCTGGAAACAGGAAAAAAGTGCAAATAAAGGGTAGAAGTTACTATATTGAAAAAAATGTGTGTACTACCCTGACCCCGTAAGGAAATTAAATTAAGTATCCTCGGCGTCTAATCCAAATCCCTAACGGCCATGGTGTGAAAGGGGCATGTAAATGGATAAGGTCAATGATAATAAAACTAATGTGAAAACAAGACATGTGAATAGACCATTTAAATGAATGGGATAGGATGATGGGAACCGTGTACAGTAAGCAAGGGACCTACTAGACATTAGTGTTGCTCACGAATATTCGCATTGCGAATATTCGCTACGAATATTGCATATTCGAGTATTCGCGAATAACTCGAATATCGCGGGGAATATTCGCTATAGAGAATATTCCTATTTTTTCAAATTTATTTTTAAAACAGATCACATCCTAGTGATCTCCATCGACATCTAAAAGCATTGCTGGTATGATTAGAGATCCTGGGCCGAGTAGCTGAGGCGATCCTTTTATGTTGCCGAAAATTCGCATTGCGAATTTTCGGCAACATAAAAGAATCGCTTCAGCTACTCGGCCCTTCTTTTGCATCAGAGCCAATCAGAATAACTCGAATATTCGGCAAAAGGAATATTGCGCGATTATCTTCTCCGCCCTTCTTTTGCATCAGAGCCAATCAGAATAACTAAAATATTCGGCAAAAGGAATATCGCGCAATATTCCTTTTGCCGAATATTCGAGTTATTCTGATTGGCTTTGATTCAAAAGAAGGGCGGGCGCTAATCGTGCAGTAGGAATATTGCGCGATTATCTTCTCCGCCCTTCTTTTGCCCCCTTATTCTCCTTTCTTTTAAGTAGAGTAATGCCGCGTACACACGGTCGTTTTTTTGCGATGAAAAAAAACAACGTTTTCTGTGAAGTAAAAAACTACGTTTTTGAAACGTCACTTTTCAAAGACAATTTTGCATACACACCATCGTTTTTTCACAAAAAGCGAGGTTACGTTCACCACTCTTTTCCATTGAAGCTCGCTTCATAACTAGCTTCTGGGCATGCGTGGGTTGAAAAACGTCGTTTTGAACGACGTTTTTGCTACACGCGGTGACTTTTTGTGAAACAAAAAACGACGTTTTGAAAAACGACACAAAAAATTCAAGCATGTTGGAATTTTTTTTTGGTCGTTTTTTTTTAAGACAAAAAACAACGTTTTGCCCACACACCATCAATTTAAATGACGTTTTAAAAAACGTTGTTTTTTTTCATCGCATGGCATGAGTGTAGAGTTAGTGTTTAGTGCATATTAGTTTAGTAATACAGGAAATGATCTCCGTTTATGAGAATTTCGCAATCATTTTCGCATTAGCGAAATTTCGGATTTTTTGGATAAAATATCACAAATATTCGATATTAGCGAATATTCGCGAATATTCTTCTATATATTCGCGCAATATCGCGAAATCGAACATGGCGTATTCCGCTCAACACTACTAGGCATATAGTAAAGAAAAAATAAAATCGGAAATAAAAAGTTCCTTCTTCTATTACATGGAAAGGACTATGTTACCAGTGTGCTATTGTAAAAAAAAATATTATTTTTGACCTGTGTATTTGACAGGTGCATCATTTATGTGGGAAACCTCCCTATAGCTGACTACACTGGGTTGATTTTTAAATGATTTAGTATAATCTAAGATAGAAGTGTCTCTATCGAAGGGAAAGACACCTCTACCATAATTAAATGTAAAACAGGTCCGACCTATGTAAGTTATTTGGAATTTTAAAATCTTGTTTTTGGAGATATTTTTAATATGTTTAAAAATTAGGCTAATTAATTAATCATCAGATGGTTTCTGGGACTTTCTTTCTATAAATGAGATTTCTTTTATCATTATGTTTAGCTATGACTAAGCATTGGTTGTCGATGTGAAACGCGTCAGCTTTTGTTTCCCCACTGTTTGCTTTTTTTTGCTGTTGTAGTTACATTTTTGACTGAAATAAACAGTCACTATTTTTAATTTTTTCATCTCATTGGAGTGCGGCTGTCCATTTTTTTCCATATATTGCACTGCGCATTGCCTGCACCCATTTGGGTTTTGAACCTTACCTACCACTGAAGAGCACCTGTCTGGAGCGGGGGTTCTCTCTTTATTAAGTAAAACGAGGGGGGGGGCGGTGACTGCATAGGATGCTTTAAGAAGAAAATACAGCAAAGCTTTACAACCCCTTTAAATGAAACATAAAGCTTACCAGATTGGTTTGATATTTCTCCCTCTGAACACGGAGCACAGTTATAACAACATGGGTGATGTCCTTCTCTTATGGATTTTCTGAACCCCGGAAGACATTCCTCGGAGCATTGACCTCTTGGGACCTGAGATAATATAGAAGGATATGATCTATTGAAGAACAGAAGTACAGACATAATAGTGTAGGGAAGCCAAGCTTCTGATGTTTACAAGGATGCAGCATGTACAGTATACCTTGGTGGAAACACATGGACCATTCCAGAAGGTGGCCCTTCATTAGTCCGGATACCACAGAATATGTTCTGATCCACAAGACATAAATAGACATCTAGGAGTACTAGCAGAATCCTTTCATTAGAATAGTTATAACAATAAAACTATCAGTACAGTATAAACTCCGCTTTAAAGATCCAAAGTGAAAATTCTTAGAAGGATAGAGAGGGCAATCTGTCACAAAGACCTTACACAAAGATTACTGAGAGGGGGCGGGGAAACCCCAGCTGCCATGGTGCACGTTGGCACCAATGACAAAGTCAGAAGGAGATGGAGTGTCCTAAAAAGCTATTTTAGGGACTTAGGAGCTAAATTGAGGAAAAGGACTTCCAAGGTAGTATTCTCAGAATTATTACCGGTACTTCGAGCCACAACAGAAAGGCAGAGGGGGATTAGGGAAGCAAACAAGTGGCTGAGGAACTGGTGTAGAAAGGAGAGGTTTGGGTTCCTGGGGAATTGGGCCGACTTCTCCATGCCAACGGACCTTACTTTGTACGGTAAATGTCTATGGGGAACTGTATCAAATGTTTTTGCAAAATCCAGATATACCACGTCTACGGGCCTTCCTTTTTCTAGATGGCAGCTCACCTTCTCATAGAAGGTAAATAGATTGGCTTGGCAAGAACGATTCTTTATGAATCCATGCTGATTACTAATAATGATACTGTTGTCATGACTAAAATCTTCTATATAGTCCCTTATAATCTCCTCCTAGAGCTTGCATTCAATTGATGTTAGGCTGACTGGTCTGTAATTCCCAGGGATGTATTTTGGCTCTTTTTTTAAAATATTGGCACTACATTGACTTTTCTCCAATCAGCTGGTACCATTCCAGTCAGTAGACTGTTCATAAAAATTAGAAACAATGGTTTGGCAATTACTTGACTGAGTTCCTTAACTACTTGCCGACCGCCCGCCGTCATATTACTGCGGGACGGTGGCACTGTTTCGCGAGAGCACGTAGCTCTACGTCCTCTCTTTCTTTATCGTACATCACGGGACACAGAGCGGCAATCCATTACTATGTGGGTTATAGAGTCTACCTTCAGGTGTGGACACTGGTGTAATTAACTACACAGGAAGTTCCCTCCCTATATAACCCCTCCGATACTGGGAGCTCCTCAGTTTTTTCATCAGTGTCTAAGGTGTTGGTCACGAGTGAACATGTGCTCTTAGGAGCTCCACTGGAGGGATCCATGCTGGATGTAAAAAAAAAAAAAAACCTCCATAAATCCGGATCCGTCCAAGGTGCTTCATAGCCAAAGTGGACGGTACCCGGGCCTCGGTATGAAGAACGAGGTTTAGCCTATAATGCCTCTCTGCGGAGGGCTGGATCCTGGGTTCCAGAACTTTGTGCCTTCTAAGGACCAAATGTTTTTTCTGCTGCCAGGATGCTATATAGGTCCAGGGGAGTTGGTGTTCCTGCCATGGACCCCGGTCCCTGAAGGTCTAGGACAATACCCACGGTGAAGGGGGAAGATTGGGCCTCTTGCTTGGCAATACCCTGCAGCGTGGAGAAGGTAAGAGGAGGGCCTACGGGACTTGGTTCGACAGTAGGTCCTCCGTGGGGGACTTGGGTCTCGCCTATATTATGCTTCTATGCATGGGCAATGTAAACCACTATGTTTTCTGAGACAGGATGGCTCAGGGCACCCATATACCTCCCCTAGCCGGCATGCAGCCTGGCCCACCATGTCTGTTAGACAGGATGGCTGCAGTACCTATATATCTCCCCTTGAAGGGGCCGGTACAGAAATAAAAAAAAAAAAAAAATATGCCCTTAATCCTATACAAAGGATCTATTGTGTCCCACTTCCTCCGCTTCAGGCTCTACCATGTTGCACGTGCTCACCGGCTCAGTGCAGTCGCAGAGAAGGCTCTTCAAAGGGCCCGGACGTCAGAGCTCTGTAAAGCTAGGGGGACACAAACGTAAGCACCTTGTGTGAGTTGGATACAGATTCATCTAAGACGCCTACTCGCATCTAGCTGTGCAGATTAGCAGGCATTGTGTCAGACTAAATTCAGCTATTTGATGCACCTGGGTTAAGTGCCTCTGCTTTAGCTTAGGACTTGGTCTCCCCATTGAATAAGGTCAGGGGTAGGAATATAAAGAGGGATCACCACCTGAACCTGGTGGACCCTTATTCTCCTCTGAAGAGACTTAAACAGCTCATAGATTGAGCCATCAGACCTGTCAGGCAATGCAGCCTTCCCCCAACATTGCAATCACTCTGCATGTGTTTTGTGTTTTGCAAGAAAAAAAAAAACAGGGGGTGTCCCCCTTTTCCTGCTTTAATCCTGAAACAAAGGGATTAGAAAGCTTGGGGATAAAAGTTTCACTGTCAGAGGACAGGAGACAGGAGCTGCAGCCTAACAAGGAGAAGCTATCAAAAGCCCTACAGGTTCTGATTACACCTCTATCTTCTCCTTAGAGTGTAAAGAGAGGTTTTCCTATAGGTGGCTAAGTAAGACCTCCATATAATCCTCAGCCTGGTGTCGGCTTCAGGCTAACCAAATGCATCGGAGGGATGCACAGTTGCGGGCACACATTGCTAATGTCTCTTAATTGAGGAAACTCACATCTGCAGAGGATAATTTCCTCTTTACCAGTCCGCATGTTGCATAACATACATGAGTTTGGAATGCATGTGGGATAAAAACAAGTAACAGAGCAGATTCTATTGTGGATCGCATAAACATACATGTTTCTGTCTATATGGTGCTGCATGTTTCCACAAAAGAGGTCGCATAAAAGATGCTTGTAATGCTGAATCGCATAAAGACGTTTGTAGGCATAAAAATGCTGAATCACACATGATTACCTGATCACCCAAGTCCTTGTTTCCCCCAAGGATGTTTGGTTACACAGAAGAGGTTTGTTTCCACAGAAAGGCCTAAAATCGCATAAAGTTGCTTGGATGCAAAAAAGATGCTGGATCACACATGGTTACCTGATCATCAGCGTCCTGGATTACCCAAGGATGTTTGGTCACACAAATAGGCTTGTTTCCACAAAAGTACCTAAAGTCGCATAAAGATGCTTGTATGCATAAAAATGCTGAATCGCATAAAGGATGCTTGTATGCATAAAAAGGTTGAATCACACAGGATTACATGATCACCCAAGTCCTTGATTCCCCAAGGATATTTGGTCACGCAAAGAGGCTTGTTCCCACAGAAATGCCTAGAATCACATAAAGAGGCCTGAAGGCATAAAAATGCTGAATCACACAGGATTACCCGATCACCCAAGTCCTGGATTACTCAAGGCCTAAAGGGATCGCTTAAAGATGCTTGAATACAAAAAGAAGCTGGATCACACATGGTGGTTGGATCAACAGAGTCCTGGATTACCCAGGGATACTTGATCACATAGAGAGGCTTGTTTCACAGAAATGCCTAAAGTCGCATTAAGATGCTTGGGTGCATAAGGATGCTGGAACGCACAGGGGTGCTTGGTCACACAAGGGTTCTTGTCCGCACAGTAGTGCTTAAAATGCATAAGATGTTGATCGCATGGAAGATGCTGAATCGCATGCATGGTTACTTTAAAGTTGCACATGGTGGCTTAATTAAGCAATACAGGATGCCTTGTGTTTGCATAGAGATACGTGTCTGCATGGGTTCATGTTGCACATTGTTGCATAACACGTTTATAGCATATGCTTGCTTGCTTGCAAGGATGCTCGTTCCAGAGCACACATGCTATATGCATGTTTGGCGTGAGACATATTTATATGATTTCATGCTTCCATGAACACACACTGCCATGTACACACGCCTCCATTGAGGCATATGGCTTTAACACTTGCCACATACACATATGGGGAGCCAGTTGCATATGTGTTTATTTACTTGGGACTGCAGAGGTTGTCTGCGTTGTGCAGGGGAACAGCACTATCTCCAGTTGGTGGTCTTGCCCTTTTGGGTTAGCCTCCGTGTCTGGGTTGTCAGGGTGCTAGGGCCCGCCTCTAGCAGGTCTGTAGGCCCAGGGTATAGCAGTAATGGCATACGGAAGCAGACTCCTGCTGATGGATCAGTCAGCAGCATGGCTGGACCTAAGGGTGTCCAGCAGGGTCAAGTATCTGGATCTCCTGGGTTAGGATTCCAGTCTAAAGATACATTCTTCATTGACAAGAAGCTGGGTATGTTTTGCACCAGGAGAGTACTTTTGGCCTAAGACAAGACCATCGCTATAAGAGAGCTGGTCTAGGTGGTTACGGCAAGGAACAGTTCCTTACTTTTGGCCTTCTGCTCAAGGCACTAGAGAAGATGCTGCTTCATTCAAGACAGTTCCCTATACTTTTATTCAGGACTGTTATAAACAGTATTGTGTTGGCCTAGAAGGAGTGGATCTTGACCTAGCATTATCCAAAGAACCGGTCCCGGAGATAGGCTGGAATTCCTCTTGGTGGTTCTTAACTAAAGGGTTTGCCAGGTCAGGAAGAGACCTTGGCCCAGGGGAAGTAGTCAAGCTCCAAGGGAGCCTTATCGGTCAGCTAGAGCTACTGGCTGGTTGGTTCGGTCAGAGTTCAATCAGACTATACCATATTAAGTGATTTACTTCATTTACCAAGGAGGAGCTTGTGCCTTGCCTATTGACATTCGTCATTTCATGAAATGCAGAATTGCCAGGCGATTCGCTGTAGCCGTCAACAAGTGTCTCCAGGAGAAGGACCTCTACACCCCGACTGTTTTCCTGACCAAGGGCCACAGAAATAGTACCCTGTACATAAGATGTATTGGCGTCCAGGCTCAACAAGAAATTGAACAGCTTGAGGTCAAGGACAAGGGATCCACCCGCATGCGGGGCAGATGTGTTAGTAATCTGGTGGGACCAGTGGTCACTGGTTATGTCTCTCCCCCCCAGTGCCACGGCGTTTGTGGCTTCCATGCAACATTAGAGGATGGCGGAAGCTGGCCTGATTACTTCGGCATAGCCCTGATGACCTTTTCTGTGCAGGGACAGTAGGGGTGGTAGTAGAGGACCCACGGTCCCTTACATCTTGTCCAGGCCTACTTCGAAGGGGGTATTACATCCTGTCGTGCAACAGGTGAATTAATGGTCTGGCTATTTTAGCCCACATTCTTCAGGATCAGGGTTTTTAGAATCAACGGCACTTCCTTGATTCATACAGGAAGGCTGGCCTCCAGGACCAGATATCCTAGGATCGGGAGAGCCCATGTTCCTGGTATGAAACAGATGGTGGCATCCTTGGAAGATTGTCAAAGATAAAATTCCTGCCTTCCTGCATTTGGAAAGGAGACGGAGCCAGCCTTAAGTTACATCAAGGATCCGATCTCGGCCTTGCCTCCAAAGGTCGCTTGCTTCACACTCTTTGTTCCGAGCCATTATACAAGGGGTGACGCGCATAAGTCCACCAGTTTAGTCGCCCTTGTGCTTGGAGGATTGGCTCTAGTTTTGTTGGCTTACAGGGTCAGCTCTGTGGGCCGATGCACCATATTTCCCTTCAGCCTTTAACAAGGGAATTGGTGTTCTTGGTTGTGGTAGCCTCCAAGAGAGTTTCAGTATTGGCAACCTCTTGGTATAAAACCATACTTATTCTTACTAGTAGGGTGATGTTAATCCTTACCCAGCCTTATTTACTAGAAGGATCTAATGTTCATTTGAATCTAGATATTCTTACCTCCCCCTTTTTCAAAACCTTGTTTTCGGAAGGAAAGGTTATTGCTTTCTCTCAGTAGAGATGAGAGCAGTTAAATATCTATCTGAAGGTTCAGATATAGAAAGCTGAAGTTTTTTATTGTGCTGCCAGAAGACCCTAGATGTGGGCAGGCAGTGTTCAGTTCAGCTATTAAAATGGTTACACTCTCTCCTTTGGAGTAGAAGGGTCAAGGCCTATCTGAAGCGGCTGCTCGGATACGGAAAGCTGATGTTATTGCGCTACCAGGAGGCCCCAGGAAGGGGCAGGCAGCGTCTAAAATCAACTGTTTTCAAGATTGATTCATCAGGGTATTATTCAGGCTTGTGGTTCGGAGAGTGGGACTCCCCCTGTTTCTTGGGGGGGGGGGTGCTCCGTACCAGGATAGTAAGCGCTTTATGCGCGATGCTTTACCGAGCCTTTATGACGCAGATTTTCAGGGCCGCAACTTGCCGTCTGTGCTTAGGTTCACTGATTCTTGTCAGATGTACATAGGAGGGCAAAAGGATGCAGCTTTTTGGCGCATAATGCATCTGGCAGCATTATAGATCCTCACATCTGATGGCGGCCTGCGTTGTTTGTGTCTCCCTCCCCTCAATAAGCATTGCTTTCGGACATCCCACATAGTAATGGATTGCCGCTCTGTGTCCCGTGATGTACGATAAAGAAAATAGGATTTTTTATGACAGCTTACCTGTAAAATCCTTTTCTTGGAGTACATCACGGGACACAGAGCTCCCGTCCCTCTTGTTTGGGGATACTGGGACACTTATTGCTTTGCTACAAAAACTGAGGAGCTCCCAGTATGGGAGGGGTTATATAGGGAGGGAACTTCCTGTGTAGTTAATTACACCAGTGTCCACACCTGAAGGTAGACTCTATAACCCACATAGTAATGGATTGCCGCTCTGTGTCCTGTGATGTACTCCAAGAAAAGGATTTTACAGGTAAGCTGTCATAAAAAATCCTATTTTTTCGGCCACTAGGGGGCGCGCGCGTGCCACCGGCGGCCGGCGCGCACGCCCCCCTTATGCCCCCGAGTCCCGCGCGCGTGCCTGGCGGGTACGATCGCCGCCGGGCACACGCGATCGCTCGTTACAGAGACGTAAACACAAAGCTCTCGTTCCTGTCAGCGGGGAAACGCTGATCTCCTGTTCATACAATGTATGAACAGAAGATCAGTGATTTCCCCTAGTGAGGCCACCCCCCCCATAAAGTTAGAACACAAATAGGAACACACTTAACCCCTTCCATGCCCCCTAGTGTTAACCCCTTCACTGCCAATGGCATTTCTATAATAATACAATGCATTTTTATAGCACTGATCACTATAAAAATGCCAATGGTCCCAAAAATGTGTCAAAAGTGTCCGAAGTGTCCGCCATAATATCACAGTACCGAAAAAAAAAACGCTGATCGCCGCCATTACTAGTAAAAAAAAATATTAATAAAAATGTCATAAAACTACCCGCTTTTTTGTAAACGCTATAAGTTTTGCGCTAACCAATCAATAAACACTAATTGCATTTTTTTTTTTCGAAAAATATGTAGAAGAATACGTATCGCCTAAACTGAGGAAAAAAAATGTTTTTTTATATCTTTTTTTGGGGATATTTATTATAGCAAAATGTAAAAAATATTGAATTTTTTTCAAAATAGTCGCTCTATTTTTGTTTATAGCGCAAAAAATAAAAACCGCAGAGATGATCAAATACCACCAAAAGAAATCTCTGTTTGTGGGAAAAAAATGACGCCAATTATGTTTGAGAGCCACGTCGCACGACCGCGCAATTGTCAGTTAAAGCGATGCAGTGCCGAATCACAAAAAGTGCTCTGGTCTTTGGACAGCAATACGGTCCGGAGCTAAAGTGGTTAAGGACCTTCGGTTGCAAGCCATCTGGTCCTGGTGACTTAGTAATATTACATTTTTCAAGTCAATTTCTAATGCTGTTCTCTGTTAGCCATGAGGGTGCTTCCTGTGATGTGTCATGAGGATAAACATTGCAGTTTTGGTTACTGAAGTCCCACTGTGAAGACTGAGGAGAAGGATAAATTCAATACCTTTGCCATCTCTCCATCCTTAGTAACCAAATTCCCTTCATTATTATTTATGGGACCAATATGATCTGACCTCCCTTTCTTATTATTTATATACTTAAATAATTTATTGGGATTTCCGCTATGTGCCTTTCATGTTCTATCTTAGCCACCCTGATTGCACCCTTACATTTCTTGTTGCATTCTTTGTAAAGTTGGAATGCTGATGATGATCCCTCAGCCTTGTATTTTTGGAAGGCTTTCTCCTTTGGTTTTATATGCATTCTTACATTGGAGTAAAATTGTTCGCTGTTCGCCGTACAGGCAATGTTAGAGTTGAACATGAGTTCGACTCGAAGCTCATCCCTACTGGTCACCCCACAATAGGAAGAAAACTTCTCCGTGAAAGGGAATTGCCATTCACTAAAATTAGAAGAAACATGGTTTAACCTTAAACTGCGTAGAGCAGGGATATGCAATTAGTCGACCTCCAGCTGTTGCAGAACTACAAGTCCCATGAGGCATAGCAAGACTCTGACAGCCACAAGCATGACACCCAAAGGCAGAGACATGTAGTTTTGCAACAGCTGGAGGTCCGCTAATTGCATATCCCTGGCATAGAGGGTTTTTTACTGCTAGAGAGGTAAGGATGTAGAGTTTTCTTCCACAGGGGGTGGTTTAAGCGCTTAACGACCGCCGCATATAAATATACGTCCACAGAATGGCACGTACAGGCAGCTGGACGCGCTGGCACGTCCCTGCCTTCCTGCGGGTCGGGGGTCCGATCGGGACCCCCCCCCCGCTACATGCGATGGTCAGTAAACCTCTGGGTGCGATCCGGGATGAGGGGGCGGCTGTTCGTTTCTGTCCACCCCCTCGCGATTGCTCCCAGCGAATCGGCTTCCCCCCTCTGCCTGTGTAATGTAAACACAGGCAGAGGAAGTGATGTCACCTCTCCTCTCGGCGGTATTTTCAATCCGGTGAGAGGAGAGAAGACATCACAAGTGAGTTGCACAACACTACACTGACACCACACACATAAGCACATTAACCCCTTCAGATCACCCCTCCCCCCACAGCCCCCTATCACAGTGTCACTAATAGCAGTGATCATATATTTACTGATCACTGCATTTAGTGTCAGTGTGACAGTTAGTGTGACAGGCAGTTAGTGTTAGGTTCAGGGTAGCCCCCTACCCCCCTAATAAAGGTTTAACCCCTTGATCACCACCCTAGTTTACCCTTTCACTTCCTATTGCCAGTGTCACTAAGCGATCGGTTTTCTGATCGCTGTATTAGTGTCACTGTTGCCGCTAAGTAGCTATTATTTTTTTTATATTGCGATTTTTTTTTTTACTAAAGACATGTGGCTGAATACATTTTGGCCTAAATGTTTGACTAAAATTTTGTTTATTCGATTTTTCTTATAACAAAAAGTAGAAAATATCTTTTTTTTTCAAAATTCTGAGGCCGTGTACACACGGCAGAGATCCTCGACGGGCAGAACACATCGTTCCGCCCATCGAGGCTCTCTGCCGGCCGTCGAAATCGGCGACCCGCCCGTCGGGAATGGCAACCAGCCATTCATCCAGGCGGGCCGTCGAGGAAATAGAGAGCGTGCTCTCTATTTCTGCTCGACGGGCTTCCCGACGGGAAGCTCGCCGAGACCGTACACACGGCCGAGGTCCTCACTGGAATGCACATTCCAGCGAGGTTCTCGCTGGTTTTCAGCGAGAACCTCGGCCGTGTGTACGCCGCCTCAGTCTTTTTCCATTTATATCCTTTAAAAAAAAAAATCGCAGAAACAATCAAATACCATCAAAAGAAAGCTTTATATGTGGGAACAAAAGGACGCAAATTTTATTTGGGAGCCGCGTCGCACGACCGCACAATTGTCTGTAAGGCTGCATTCACACCTAGGCGTTTTGTCGCCCTACGCCCGATGCTGTAGCAGCCTGAGATACGCTGGAGGAGCGAATTAACATTGTCGGCTATGGAGATGGTTCACATCTCTATGCCGAACGCCGAAACGCCATACGCCTGAAGCTTGAAACAAGTCCGGACCCTTTTTTTCAGGCGTATTAGGCGTTCGGGCATAGCCGACAATGTTAAAATCACCCCTCCAGCGAAAAACAAGGAGCGACTTGTCGCCGCAAATCGCGGGGACAATACGCCAATTTCATGTCGCCGCAATACGCCGACTCCCGCCTACGCTCAGGTGTGAATGCAGCCTTAAAGCGACGCAGTGCCGAATTGTAAAAACACCTTTGGGCATTTAGCAGCATATTGGTCCAGGGGCTTAAGTGGTTAAGCGGGGGAGGAGCATGGATAATTTCAAAAAGCTATTACTGTAGATAATCACCTGAATGACCACAACATACAGAGATATACAATGTAATACTAACATAAAATCACACACATAGGTTGGATTGATGAACTTGTGTCTTTTTTCAACCTCACCTACTATGTAACTATATGTAAAAATCAACCACATTTTAGGAGTCACTCATACAGAAATCCAGGTAGCTCTTTTTTTATGAATATACAGTAACTGCAAATTTCTGATCTGGGAGAATTAATACTTTCTTTTTTTTTTCTTCTTTTTACAGTCAGATGAATTCAGAAGGTCTGGATAAAATCTGGCAATGGATAATACTGGCGATCATTCCATTCCAAAGTCTTTTATCTTCTTATGTCCGGGTGTGTGTGATGAGGAGGGGGGAGGTGATAGTAGTAGTCACATTCAGATGGACTTGTTCTGTAACGTAGAAGATGTTTTGTAGTTTATCCACTTCTAGACTAGGGATGAGCCGAACATCCCCGCGTTCGGTTCGCACCAGAACGTTCGAAGGGTACCGCCCGTTCCCGCGAACATTTAGAACCCCATTGAAGTCTATGGGACTCGAACATTCGAATTCAAAAGTGATTGTTTTAAAGCCCAATATTCAATTTAGTGTTGGAAAACGTCTTTGAGAACCCGGGTCTTGCCCCAGGGAACATGTATCAATGGAATTTTTTTTTTATTTAAACGGTCGTTTTTTCTAGAGCAGCGGTTTTAATGACGCTTAAAGTGAAAAAAAAAATGAAAAATTCCTTTAAATATCGTACCTGCTGCGTGTCTATAGTAGTGGCACGTGTTTAGAAATGTCCCTGCACAACATGAGAGGACTATAAGAAAAAAGAAATTTAATACTGCTTGCGGCTTTAATGTAATGTTTGGTCCCTGCAATATGGATACAAATCATTGAAAAAAATAGCATGAGTTTCCCCGCCACCACTCCCCTCAGGTCATTACAAGACCCAGTGCTGATCCTGACCTCCTTGGGGCCCTAAGCAAAATCACATGGCACATTAAAAATGAGAAGCGGGGGTGCTGACGACAGTGACATGTCACATTAACCACTTCAGCCCCGGACCATATTGCTGTCCAAAGACCAGAGCACTTTTTGCGATTCGGTACTGCGTCGCTTTAACTGACAATTGCGCGGTCATGCGACGTGGCTCCCAAACAAAATTGGCGTCCTTTTTTTCCCACAAATAGAGCTTTCTTTTGGTGGTATTTGATCATCTCTGCGGTTTTTATTTTTTGCGCTATAAACAAAAACAGAGCGACTATTTTGAAAAAAATGCAATATTTTTTACTTTTTTCTATAATAAATATCCCCCAAAAATATATATAAAAAAATTTTTTTTCCTCAGTTTAGGCCGATACGTATTCTTCTACATATTTTTCGTAAAAAAAATCGCAATTAGCGCTTATTGATTGGTTTGCGCAAAAGTTATAGCGTTTACAAAATAGGGGGTAGTTTTATGGCATTTTTATTATTTTTATTTTTTTTACTAGTAATGGCGGCGATCAGCGTTTTTTTTCGGTACTGCGATATTATGGCGGACACATCGGACACTTTTGACACATTTTTGGGACCATTGGCATTTTTTTAGCGATCAATGCTATAAAAATGCATTGGATTACTATAAAAATGCCATTGGCAGTGAAGGGGTTAACACTAGGGGGCGGGGAAGGGGTTAAGTGTGTTCCTATTTGTGTTCTAACTGTATGGGGGGGGTGGACTTACTAGGGGGAATCACTGATCTTCTGCTCATACATTGTATGAACAGAAAATCAGCGTTTCCCCCGCTGACAGGAACGAGCGCTGTGTGTTTTCACACACAGCTCCCGTTCCCCGCTCTGTAACGAGCGATCGCGTGTGCCCGGCGGCGATCGTGACTGCCGGGCACACGCACGGGACTCGGGGGCGACCTGCCGCCGTATTACTGCGGCGGCTGGTCGGCAAGCGGTTAAAAAAAGTTAAGAAGCAAGGGAGGGGCCGAAAATGACTTCTCACCAGGCGGGGCCTCCAGTAATTTGGGGGGCCCTTTGCAGCTTTGCGGGGCCCTAAGCGGCTTGCATAGTGAGCCTATAGCGAGGATCGGCCCTGACAAGACCCTTTGGCCCTATATACTTTGAACAGCAGTATAAGGCGGTGCAAATAAGACAAGGACTGTAGGTTTGTTAAGTAGAATCTGAACCATGTCATACTGTAATTGGAGCGCAACAAAGAGCCACATGCAAAGTATTGCATCAAAAATTGTTATTAGACGCCCCTGTTAAACAGGGGCAGAAAAATTGCACGTTTGCTGTTTAAAATAACCTAAACGCATTTGCTGTTACTGCACGTTTGCTGTTAAATAGCACCTAAATGCAGTTACTGTTACTGCATGTTTGCTGTTTAACCGCTTGCCGATCAGCCGCCGCAGTAATACGGCGGCAGGTAGGCACTGCTGCGCGAGAGCCCGTAGCTCTACGTCGCGACTTTCGCGGCCACTAGGGGGGCGCGTGCGCGCCGCCGGCGGCCCACACGCGCGCCCCCCGCTCGCCCCCGAGTCCCGGCGGGCATGATCGCCGCCGGGCACACGCGATCGCTCGTTACAGAGCGGGGAACGGGAGCTGTGTGTGAAAACACACAGCGCTCGTTCCTGTCAGCGGGGGAAAGGCTGATTTTCTGTTCATACAATGTATGAACAGAAGATCAGTGATTTCCCCTAGTGAGTCCACCCCCCCATACAGTTAGAACACAAATAGGAACACACTTAACCCCTTCCCCGCCCCCTAGTGTTAACCCCTTCACTGCCAATGGCATTTTTATAGTAATCCAATGCATTTGTATAGCATTGATCGCTAAAAAAATGCCAATGGTCCCAAAAATGTGTCAAAAGTGTCCGAAGTGTCCGCCATAATATCGCAGTACCGAAAAAAAACGCTGATCGCCGCCATTACTAGTAAAAAAAATAATAATAATAAAAATGCTATAAAACTACCCCCTATTTTGTAAACGTTATAACTTTTGCGCAAACCAATCAATAAACGCTAATTGCGATTTTTTTATGAAAAATATGTAGAAGAATACGTATCGGCCTAAACTGAGGAAACATTTTTTTTTATATATATTTTTGGGGGATATTTATTACAGAAAAAAGTAAAAAATATTGCATTTTTTTCAAAATAGTCGCTCTGTTTTTGTTTATAGCGCAAAAAATAAAAACCGCAGAGATGATCAAATACCACCAAAAGAAAGCTCTATTTGTGGGAAAAAAAGGACGCCAATTTTGTTTGGGAGCCACGTCGCATGACCGCGCAATTGTCAGTTAAAGCGACGCAGTGCCGAATCGCAAAAAGTGCTCTGGTCTTTGGACAGCAATATGGTCCGGGGCTAAAGTGGTTAATAGCACCTAAACACATTTGCTGTTACTGCACGTGTGCTGTTTAATATCACCTAAATGCATTTGCTGTTACTGCACGTTTGCTGATTAATAGCACCTAAACGCAGTTGCTGTTACTGCACGTGTGTTGTTTAATAGAACCTAAACACAGATGCTGTTACTGCACGTGTGCTGTTTAATAGCACCTAAACGCATTTGCTGTTACTGCACGTGTGCTGTTTAATAGCACCTAAACGCATTTGCTGTTACTGCACGTGTGCTGTTTAATAGCACCTAAACGCATTTGCTGTTACTGCACGTGTGCTGTTTAATAGCACCTAAACGCATTTGCTGTTACTGCACGTGTGCTGTTTAATAGCACCTAAACGCATTTGCTGTTACTGAACGTGTGCTGTTTAATAGCACCTAAACACATTTGCTGTTACTGCACGTGTGCTGTTTAATATCACCTAAACGCATTTGCTGTTACTGCATGTTTTCTGTTTAATAGCATATAAACGCAGTTGCTGTTACTGCACGTGTGTTGTTTAATAGAACCTAAACGCAGATGCTGTTACTGCATGTGTGCTGTTAAATATCACCTAAACGCATTTGCTGTTACTGCACGTGTGCTGTTTAATAGCACCTAAATGCATTTGCTTTTACTGAACGTGTGCTGTTTAGTAGCACCTAAACGTCCTTTGTGTTACTGCACTTGTGCTGTTTATTAGCACCTAAATGTACTTTTTGTTACTGCACTTCTGCTGTTTATTTGCACCTAAACGTAGTTGGTGTTACTGCACTTGTGCTGTTTAATAGCACCTAAACGTCCTTTGTGTTACTGCACTTGTGCTGTTTATTAGCAACTAAACGTAGTTGTGTTACTGCACTTGTGCTGTATATTTTCCACTTAAACCTACTTGGAGTTTACTGCACTTGTCCTCTCCAGTTTGTACCTAAAGGTACGAGGTGTGTGTACTGATTCTGTCCTGTGCAGGCCATTAACAGGTCTGGAAGGACAACAAAGAGAGGCAGAGAGTGACGAGGGCAAGCAGGCTCTGCATCTAGAGGCAACGCTGGTGGTGGACACGGTGCATCCTCTTCAGCACATGGCCGTGGCCGCTTATCCTTCTTTTCGGTAGCTGGCCGTGTTGAGCCTCAACATGCAGAGAAATTAGTAGAGTGGATGACCAAGCCGTCCTCATCCTCCTTATCCTCTCTCACCCAGGCTGAGCTTAGTTTGTCTGGCAAAGCAGCTGCCAAGGTGTCCAATCCTTCCCTAGTCCCACCATGTCCTCCTGAGGAGTCCCCTAAACTGTTTCAACACAGTGTTGGGTACATGCTGCATGAAGATGCGCAGCGTTTTAAAGGCTCCAATGATGGAACACAGATAGAGGAAGGCATTGATGTGAGCCCAGAGAGAGGGGGTGCCCGAGAGGGACAGCAATCTGGCAGTGATGTTCCCCCAGCTGGAGCATACTGCCAGGTTTTCGACAGTGATGAGGAGGGAGGGGTTGATGAGGTCACTGACTCTACGTGGGTGCCTGATAGGAGAGAGGAGGAAGAGGAGGAGGAGGAGGACGAGGCACAGGCACATCTCCATAGAGGCAGGATGCCCTCCAGGGGCCAGCTTAAGGGCAGCACACCAACTGCATTACATAGCAGAGCTACACCGGTGCTGTGTCTCAACATTACTGCAAAAGTTCTCTGGTGTGGGCCTTTTTTGAGACATGTGCATCAGATCACACCGTTGATATTTGCAACATATGTCTCAAGCATATCTCGAGTGGCCATAACATCACCCGCTTGGGCACCACATGCTTGACCAGACATATGTCGACCTGCCATTCAGTTCGTTGGCAAGCATACCAGAAAAACCCACACCAAAGAACAAAGCGGACCTCCCCTTGTCCCTCATCAGCTGGGACCTCCAACCCCACTAGACCCTCAGTCCTCTCTGAACCTGCACTGATAGGACTGAAGGTGTAGAAAAAGGTGTGTCACAACCAAGTAGTACATGTGGGCAATCTACTGATAGTACCAGACAAATTTCCCTGTCCCAGCTGCTGCAGTGCCAAAAGAAGTACTCTCCCAGCCATCCACATGCCCAGCGGTTGAATGCTAGCTTAGCGAAATTGCTAGCACTTCAACTGCTAACTTTTCAGTTGGTAGATTCTGCCCCCTTCCGTGAGTTTGTGGAATGTGCGGTACCTCAGTGGCAAGTTCCCAAATACCACTTTTTCTCACGGAAGGCGATTCTGGCTCTATACCACCATGTGGAAGGCAATGTCCATGCCTCGCTTGACAGGGCGGTCAGTGGTAAGGTGCATATTACCCCTGACTCATGGTTCAGCAGGCATGGACAGGGATGTTACCTCTCTTTCACGGTGCATTGGGTGACTCTGCTGGCAGCTGGGAAGGAGGCAGGGCAAGGTACAGTATTGTTGGAGGTTGTACCGCCACCACGCCTCCAAAACACTACTACTGGTTGTGACACACCTCTCTCCTCCACCCCCTCCTCTTCTTCTTCCTCTGTGGCCTCTTCTTGTGCTGATACCTCCTCGGAACCAGACGTGCTCCGTAGGCGTACAAGGGGCTACACAGGAATGCAGGCCAAGAGATGCCATGCGGTGCTAGAGCTGGTGTGCTTGGAGACAGGAGCCACACTCGGGCCGAGGTTCTGTCAGCTCTGCAGGGGCAGGCTTAGAGGTGGTTAATGCCACGCCAGCTTAAGTGACAATGGCACCAACCTCCTCTCTGCCCTGCGACAGGGAAAACTGACCCAAGTGCCCTGTTTTGCTCATGTCCTGAACTTGGTTGTGCAGCAGTTCTTGGGCAGGTACCCAGGCTTACAGGATGTCCTGAAGCAGGCCAGGAAAGTCTGTGTGCATTTCCGGAGGTCATATAATGCCACTTCTCGGCTGACAGACCTCCAAAGGGAATACAACCTGCCCAAGAACCGCCTAATTTGTGACATGCCCACCAGATGGAACTCTACATTGGCCATGCTGCAGCGGCTGCACACACAGCAGAGGGCCATCAATGAGTACCTGTGCCAATATGGTAGCAGAACTGGGTCAGGGGAGCTTGTTTTTTTCCCCATGCCAGTGGGCCTTGATCAGGGATGCATGCACTGTCCTGTCACCATTTGAGGAGGCCACGAGCATGGTGAGCAGTGAAAGTGCATGCATCAGTGAGACTGTCCCTCTGATTCACATGTTGGAGCACACGCTACGTGGAATAATGGACAGGGCCCTTGAGGCAGAACAGAGGGAGAAAGAGGAGGACTTCCTTACCTCTCAAGGCCCCCTTTATCCAGACAGTTGTCCTGCTTGCCCACCAAGCACACAGGAAGAGGAGGAGGAGGAGGAGGATTGTATCAGCAGAATGGAGGTGGAGCCTAGCACTCAGCATCAGCAGTCTTCAAGGGATCACTTAGGCCATGTACACACAATCAAATTTATCTTAGTAAAAAGGAAAAAATTGCGCTTATTTGGAATTATATGCAAGAAGCAGCGATCAAAAAGATGTTATACTACATCAAACAATATGCAAAAAAGAAAAAAGATCGCGCTAAAAATTAAATGAAAGTCCGTGAAACAATATATTCAAATAAAAATTGGTTGGATAAAGTCCGTGAGACAGTATGTTCAGATGAATGTTAATCACAAAATAACAGTCCACCAAAAGAAAGTTCGTAGATAATCTCCACCAGGTGCAAGACGATTACACACTAAACCAGTGCCAGAAAGATAAGAACCTCCACCACAATGATAAATGTACTCTTACCAGATAAAAATTATCCCTGTTTAGAGGAGATCATATAGAGCGTGGTAAGAGACTGAGATCGAGGATAGCCGGGATGATCCGTGTCCTTGTTAAGGTGAATAGCACTCCCAAAACATCGATCCGAGGGTATATAAAAAATAAAGGGCTCACATAGTGTAAAATCCTTATTTAATCCATAGAAAGCAAAAGAGATGCACTTACAAATTTTGTAGAAATGTAGAGCGTTTAAAACAGCCGGCCGGCTTGGAACATACAGCCCGTATCCGGGTAGAGAAAAAGCGCGGTGACGTCAGAACGCCGCCTCCCTACGTTTCGTCACGACAGGACTTGGTCACGGGATAACAGGCGGCGGATAACAGGCGGCGTCCTGAATCACTGCGTAAATACACAAAAACATCGGATGCAGCCTCGATGTGGTGAAAACATTTGACCCGATTTCGGACATCTTTGTAACTGGAAAACCCATTAGTTATAATGAATGACCTAGGCTAGGTAAGGGAACCGATGAGAACGGATAAACTGACCATATACGTTAAAAATAGGATCAGAGAAAAAAGAAAAAAAGAAAAAGGAAAAAAGGAGTTCATTCCTTCCATAAATGCCTTCTCCCTTTATCACCTGGTAACATCTAAAATGTGTTGACTTTTAAGTCAACAACACTATGGCACCAATAGCATTAATACCAGTGCGGAAAATGCAAACAGCACTGCAGCAGTAAAGCATGTCAGGTGGCTGTAAATATGAAAATGATAAAGGGAAAAGGCATTTATGGAAGGAATGAACTCCTTTTTTCCTTTTTCTTTTTTTCTTTTTTCTCTGATCCTATTTTTAACGTATATGGTCAGTTTATCCGTTCTCATCGGTTCCCTTACCTAGCCTAGGTCATTCATTATAACTAATGGGTTTTCCAGTTACAAAGATGTTCGAAATCGGGTCAAATGTTTTCACCACATCGAAGCTGCATCCAATGTTTTTGTGTATTTACGCGGTGATTCTTGACGCCGCCTGTTATCCCGTGACCAAGTCCTGTCGTGACGAAACTTAGGGAGGCGGCGTTCTGACGTCACCGCGCTTTTTCTCTACCCGGATACGGGCTGTATGTTCCAAGCCGGCCGGCTGTTTTAAACGCTCTACATTTCTACAAAATTTGTAAGTGCATCTCTTTTGCTTTCTATGGATTAAATAAGGATTTTACACTATGTGAGCCCTTTATTTTTTATATACCCTCGGATCGATGTTTTGGGAGTGCTATTCACCTTAACAAGGACACGGATCATCCCGGCTATCCTCGATCTCAGTCTCTTACCACGCTCTATATGATCTCCTCTAAACAGGGATCATTTTTATCTGGTAAGAGTACATTTATCATTGCGGTGGAGGTTCTTATCTTTCTGGCACTGGTTTAGTGTGTAATCGTCTTGGGCGGCGTACACACGAGGGGATATGTCCGCTGAAAACGGTCCGATGGACCGTTTCAGCAGACATCTCCGCTCGTGTGTATGGGCTAGCGGACAGATTTCTCCACCCGACAGATTTCAAAGCAAGCTTTGAAATCTATCCGGTGGAATCTGTCCGCCCGACATGTCTGCTGGTTAGTACACTTACCAGCAGACATGTCGGCCCCCACGCCGCTGCCGAATGGATTCGGCGCATGCGCGGAAGTGTTTTACTTCCTGGTGCGGTGACGTGGCGGTGACGCGGCGGCGTCAACGTCACCGCGCCGTCCGGCGGCGGGGGATTTGATCCGATGGTGTGTACACGCCATCGGATCAAACTCCCGATCGGACATATCCGATGGAAATGGTCCGCGGACCGTTTTCATCGGATATGTCCGATCGTCTGTACGCCGCCTTGCACCTGGTGGAGATTATCTACGAACTTTCTTTTGGTGGACTGTTATTTTGTGATTAACATTCATCTGAACATACTATCTCACGGACTTTATCCAACCAATTTTTATTTGAATATATTGTTTCACGGACTTTCATTTAATTTTTAGCGCGATCTTTTTTCTTTTTTGCAATCAAATTTATCTGCTGAAACCGGTCTAACAGACCGTTTCAGCAGGCAAATTCGATCGTGTGTACAGGCGGACAGACAGGTTTTTCCAGCAGACAAATTTTAAAGCATGCTTTAAAATCTGTCTGCTGGGAACCCGTCTGTCCGACATGTCTGCTGGTTAGACGGCCACCTTCTCCACCGCTCCTTCTGTGACTCACCAAAGCATCAGCAACATGTTGTCCAGGACCAGGATTTAGTAATCCCCCAGGTTCTGGGAACGCGTTGCACAGACCCTTCTGCAAGGTCTCCCGCAGAAGTTTCATCTTCTGCTCCCTCTGCGATGGCAAGATAAGCTCTGCAACCTTACTCTTGTAACATGGATCAAGGAGAGTTGCCAGCCAGTAATGATCCCTCTTCTTGATACCACGAACACGAGGATCCTTACGCAGGCTTTGCAGGATCAGGGAGGCCATGCAGCGTAGGTTTGCTAAGGCATTCGGGGCACAGTCCTCTGGGTCACTGAAGATGACAGGATCCGCAGCCATGTAAAAGTCCATGGGTTCCTTGGGACTGTAAGTTATCCCTTGAAGACTGCTGATGCTGAGTGCTAGGCTCCACCTCCATGCTGCTGATACAATCCTCCTCCTCCTCCTCCTCCTCCTCTTCCTGTGTGCTAGGTGGGAAAGTAGGACCACTGTCTGGATAAAGGGGGCCTTGAGAGGTAAGGAAGTCCTTCTCTTCCTCCCTCTGTTCTGCCTCAAGGGCCCTGTCCAATATTCCATGTAGCGTGTGCTCTTTAGGTACAAACTGGAGAGGACAAGTGCAGTAACACCGAGTACGTTTAGGTGCTATTAAACTGGACAAGTACAGTAACACTGAGTAGGTTTAGGTGCTACTACACAGCACAAGTGCGGTAACAGCAAATAGGTTTAAGTGCTATTAAACTGGACAAGTACTGTAACACCGAGTACGTTTAGGTGCTACTACACAGCACAAGTGTGGTAACTGCAACTAGGTTTAAGTGCTATTAAACTGGACAAGTACAGTAACACCCAGTACGTTTAGGTGTAAACTGAACAGAACACAGGCAATACAACATGTTAGAACACTGCAGCTATGCACAATCTCCTGCCTGACAAATAGAAATAGCAGATCTAGCTAAGCTATACAGTGTATAAATATATGTACAACTCCCAGGGATGTATATATATCCTCTATACACTGTAAATTATGCTAAACTGACTAGCCTGCCTGCTCTATATAGCTATATAAAAAGAGAATCTCTCTGTCTCTCTGACTGATCTCTGTTCAGCGCTCGAACACACTACACGAGGCCGTCCAGCAGGCAGCCTTATATAGTGTGGGGCGTGTGCTAAAGCCCTGAGCCATAATTGGCCAAAGCCACCCTGGCTTTGGCCAATTATGGCTCTCCGTTTTTTGCGGGTCATAGTGCATGCTTGGCCAATCATCAGGGCGCAATGCCGCAGTGATTTATGGGCCATGACGCGTCACTCGAATTCCGCGCGAACGATTTGTTTTGTTCGAATTTCGACGAACAATCGAACCAATATTTGATTTGAACATGGGTTTGAGCCGAACGCAAAGCTCATCCCTAATCTAGACCCGACACCTTCATCCAATTACCATGGAATGAGTCAGGGAAGATGTTGGCCGTCTATGAACAGGATGGACTTATCTGGAGATGGGTTTAGGGACAAAACTAGAATGTTTCTTGTATAAGTTGTGGATCAGCTTCCCCAGTGTACCTCACCTTGTCTCCTTTCCATGATATTTCTTCTGGTTCTAGTGTAAGTTGCTGACCCTCTGAAAGGGACCCATCAAAGTAACCCACAATAATCCAATCAGTCATATTTATATCTTTAGTACTTGTAATCCAATTTACAATTTCCATTGGGCCGGGCAGTTCTCCTTTATCATTAAAAATCATGATCGTGCCATTCTGATTCTTGTACTGGACTTCTTTTACATAGCGGGACAGCTTAAATAATGACAGAAATGATTATAGGTAACAAGTATATAGAACGTTTAGTCATTGAGTTGAGTATAAATTGTCTATCTAGTTTTATCTCAATCAGAGAATGTCATCGGGATGAGATGACCTGTTTGCTGAGCATTTATAATCAGATACATTGTAATGGGACTATTTATAAACAATTTGCTTTGTGAATGTGAACGTTCCAGAGATAAATGATTAATTCTTCCCCTTTACAATACACTGGCTCAGCCTCATCTTGGATATACAGTTCAGTTTTGGTCACCAATCCTCAGGAAAGATGTCGATGAATTAGAAAGAGTTCAGCAAATGGCAACAAAAGTAACAAGGAGGACAGAGGATCTCATCTATGAGGACTGATAGATTACAGGTATTCACTCTGGAGAAGAGGCACTTAACCCTTTTGCCGCCTGGTCCGTTTGTCATACAGACCTGACAGCGGGAGGTTCCGGTGTCTGCAGCCGCTGGTATTGTGTGTGAAAATGACAGGTAGCCTCCTGCCTGTCAGGGAAGAGGATTCAGGTGGCGCCGCCGTCGACGGATCGCTCTCACACACCCCCGGTACCAGCACCGCCATGCCCCGCCATGCTTACCAGGCTCTGCTTGACCATCTGCAGGCCCGAGAGCTCCATGGCGGATGCTGGTTTCTAGAGGGGAAGGAAAAGAGCGGACACACATCCATTCTCCTCCCCTTCTTCTCTGACATCACTTCCGGGTCAAGTTCTCGGTGTCCCCGGCTCGCTCAGCCGGAAAATAATGTTTTGCAATGCGATCTTCATTGTAAAACATTTAGTGGAGCACAGAGGAGACATTGGGGTCTTTTAGATCCTGCATATCTCAATAAAGAGTACCTGTCACCAAAAATACATTACATAGGGGACTTTTTGTGCCCTATATGATGAAAATAAACAGTTGTGCCCTCTTACATCAAATGTACTCGACTTCCTTCATCACCCAACAAAGTAACTTTGGTTGAAATCTACCTCCCCTATATGTATGTAAGGACTAGTGTTGCTCACGAATATTCGCATTTAGAATATTCGATACGAATATTGCATATTCGAGTATTCGCGAATAAATCGAATATTGCGGTGAATATTCGCTATTTTTTCTAATTTATTTTTAAAACAGATCACATCCTAGTGATCTCCATCGATGTCTAAAAGCACTGCTGGTATGATTAGAGAGAGACCCTGGGCCGAGTAGCTGATGCGATCCTTTTATGCTGCCGAATATTCGCAATGCGAATATTCGGCAAAAGGAATATTGCGCGATTATTTTCTCCGCCCTTCTTTTGCATCAGAGCCAATCAGAGTTCTCCGAATATTCGACAATGCGAATATTCGGCAAAAGGAATATTGCGCGATTATTTTCTCCGCCCTTCTTTTGCATCAGAGCCAATCAAAGTTCTCCTACCACAGTTGTCAGAGGTTAGCAACCTCCATAGCAACCAATAGGAACCTGCCTCCCAGTTACTCCCAGTGCTGACGAGAATTTCACAATCAATTTCGCATTCGCATTAGCGAAATTTCGCAATATTGTTATTTGGACAAAATATCACGAATATTCGATTTTAGCGAATATTTCTCGAATATTCTTCTATATATTCGTGATATATCGCAAAATCGAATATGGCGTATTCCGCTCAACAATAGTAAGGACAGGTACTCATATATATATATATACATATACACACACCTCCATCTCATTATGCTGTTACATTGTGCTAATCCTGCTGTAACCCTGTCTGTCCCTTCCGGGACCATTAAGACCAGACGCATACTAGATCTAATGTGCTTAATATGTCACATGTCCCGTCACATGACTCTGGCCCTTTATGGAACCAACATCCATCAATTTAAACATAAGGCCGCGTACACACGGCAGAGAACCTCGACGGGCAGAACACATCGTTCCGCCTGTCGAGGTTCTCTGCCGGCCGTCGAAATCGGCGACCCGCCTGTCGGGAATGGCAACCAGCCATTCATCCAGGCGGGCCGTCGAGCAAATAGAGAGCGTGCTCTCTATTTCTGCTCGACGGGCTTCCCAACGGGATGCTCGCCGAGAGCGTACACACGGCCGAGGTCCTCGCTGGAACGCAGCTTCCAGCGAGGTTCTCGCTGGTTTCCAGCGAGAACCTCGGTCGTGTGTACGCCGCCTCACCCTCACATGTTTAGCATGCTGCACTTTAATATTAATACTATATTCCATGAACACTGGGTCATATACGGTGTCTCGCAAAAGTCAGTACACCCCTCACATTTTTGTAAATATTTACTTCTATCTTTTCATGTGACAACACTGAAGAAATGACACTTTGTATCTACAATGTTGTGTAGTGAGTGTACAGCTTGTATAACAGTGTACATTTTCTGTCCCCTCAAAATAACTCAACACACAGCCATTAATATCTAAACTGCTGGCAACAAAAGTCAGTACACCTCTAAGTGAAAATGTCCAAATTGGGCCCAAAGTGTCAATATTTTGTGTGGCCACCATTATTTTCCAGCACTGCCTTAACCCTCTTGGGCATGGAGGTCCCCAGAGCTTCACAGGTTGCCACTGGAGTCCTCTTCCCCTCCCCCATGATGACATCACGGATCATATAGAGCTGATGGAAATGACTAAAGCATATCAAATCAATGGACATACCAAGAGTGTCATCACAGAGTACCCACATTTAGGGATAGATTAAAGCAATATTAGAATGGAATCACTCTTTTTCAAATCCTCCTGAGGCAAAGCCTTCCAAAAAGGGCCCGAAGCTAATTTGTTCATTTAATCCAGGAGTCATGGTAGCCCCAAGGTCCGCAATCCAGCGGGTTTCCCACTGGAGCAGCACCTTGTTCCAGTCTCCTCCCCTGGAATTAGGATGAATCCTATCCAGAATCAGAAACTGGATCCTGGGAAACTTTCCCTTATGTTGTTGTATCACATGTCTCCCCAATGGGAGCTCGGGATTTGCGTGGAGCTTATGTGTCTAGGGGCTTGCTTGTAAAATTGCAATTTTGTTTTGCCTACATAGAATCTATTGCAATGGCACGTCAGAAGATATAACACTCCCTCGGTTATACAATTAAAGAAATGGCGAGGTCTGTACGGGCGTCCATTGGGCAAAATATTGCCCTGTCTTATATTCATGTATTGACATACAAGCCCCCACATGTGAAGGTACACATTCTATTTCATGGGTCTCGATAAAACACTCCTTTAAATTCACTCTGGACCAACTGGTCCTTGAGAAAAGAAGCCCACCGATAAGTAATGGCCGGTGCCACAAATTGATCAAGCATAGGATCTATAGATAAAAGATGCCAAAACTTGGTGATAATACCCTTTACAGCTTGATGCTGATTATGGTATTTTGTGATGATCCTTACAGTGTTAATATCATCACTTTTCTTCTTCTTGGGACCAAACAAAAGTTCATGTCTCTCCTGTCCATTGGCCGTCTGAAGGCTTTTTTTCAGATAGGTATGGGAATACCCTCTTTGTAAAAGTCTTAAGACTCCAGCCTCTAAGAGAAAGGTTTCCTGGCTGGAGCAATTTCGCTTCAGCCTCAAGTACTGGCTATACGGAATGGATTTAACCAGAGGGTGTGAGCTAGTCGCATGGACAACAGTATTTCCAGTTGTGGACTTCCTGTATAGTCCACTTGACAGACTTCAATCGACATTCTTTGTCAAAGTTACGTCCAAAAAAGTGATACTTGTTTCACTGGAGGCAACAGTAAATTTCAAATTGAAGTCAGGTTGGTATGTCATAGAGAAAATCTGGTATAGTTGTACCAGTTGAGCAGCCCTATAGTACTTCATGAAGTCGGGAACTCCCAGTCCACCTCTCCACTTTGAGATAAAAAAAGTATCTCATAGGGGACTTGTGTCCTCATGTGATAAAAAAATAAAGTGTAAGAAAATAAAGTCAAATCCACACACTTTAACCCCTCACAATACCTATATATGAACCTCCCCCACATACACACATATACAAAAATAAGCCCAGATGGTGGGGGCTTCTGCACACTAAAGCTTTAAAGTGATACTAAAGGTTTGTTTTTTTATTTTATAAATATGTTCCTTGAAGCTAGTGCACTATTGTTTCACCTACCCGACTTAAACAATTCCGAAATGCCTCACTTAGGCAGACGTCTTCTCCAACGCTCCTCTCTTGACCAGCAGAAGTTTCAAAATGACGTTTTCCACCACACTGTAACCTACTGAAGTCAGGAAAAACGTTCAATAAAATCCTCTTTAATGTTTCCTCAAGAGATTTTAGCCTTATAACAATGGTCAAGGAGGGTTGCCAACCAGTAATCTTCCTTCTCCTTTATACCACCTATTCTTGAGGCTGTTCGCAGGCTTTGAAGCATGAGGAAGCCCATGAACCCCAAATTTGCAAAGGCTTGAGAAGCAGACTCCTCTTGATCTCTCAGGATGACAGCATCTGGAACTTCCTCCTCCCAGCTACATACTACTCCCAAGGGTTCTGGGGTTGGAAAGCCACCACTTACAGATTGATGCATGTCTTCCTCTTCTTCAAAGCCTATGAAAGTGCCAGAATCCTGCTCCTCATCCTCCTCCCCTCTCTCTTCCTGTGTGTTCTGTGATATAGGAATAATGGTGTCTGGAAGTGGGCCTTGAGAGGAAAATAAGTCCTTCTCTTTCTCCTGCTGCTCTGCCTCCAGTGCCCTGTCCATAATGCCATGCAGTCTGCTCCAACAGCAACACAACAGGGATTGTGTCACTGATGCATGCATTGTCACTGCTCATCATCCTTGTGGCCTCCTAAAATGGCAATACAGTGCATGCATCCTTAATGATCAGCCATTGGCGTGGGGAAACAAAGCCAAGGCGTACTGCACTGACACAGGTACTCATTGACGGCCCTCTGCTGCATGTATATACACTGTAGCATTCCCAAAGTTGAGTTCCACCTGGTGGTCATGTCACAAATCAGGTGGTTTATGGGCAGGTGGAAATCCCGCTGAATTTCAGCCAACCGAACACTGGCTGTGTATGACCACTGGAAATGGCTACAGACTCTTCTGGCCTGCTTTAGTACATCTTGCAAGCCTGGGTATGTACTTAGGAAATGCTGCACCACCAAATTGAGGACATGTGCCAGGCATTGGGTTGAGCTCACAGGTCTGGCATCATCACCACCAGCTGTATGGAGACGTGGGGACACAACAAGCTGCAGCACTGAGCCCTGTCCTGCATCCTTTGGAGTTCCAAGCAGCGTTACCAAGTGTGCTGTGAACAAAATATATTGTCCCTACCTATGCTTGGTGGACCATGTGTCAGCAGCTAGGTGGATTTTACAGCTGACTGCCTTGCCCAACGATGCCAGAACATTTCCTTCCACATGATGGTAGAGAGATGGAATGGCCTTACATGAAAAGTAGCTGCGACTGGGAATCTGCCATTGTGGTACAGCACATTGTGTGAATTCACGGAAAGAAGAAGAATTTGGCAGGCTTAAAGGCAGGGGTTGGAGAGCCAACAGCTTTGACAAGTTTGCCTTCAAACGCTGGGCATGTGGGTGGCAGTGACTGTTTTTTTTTCCACTGAAGCAAATGGGGCATAGAAATTTGCCGGCTACAATCTACAGCTGGTGGTGTGCTGCTGGCAGATGTGCTGCTAGGACTATGGGACACCCTGTGCTTTACCATCATCCCTGTCAGTGGAGGCAACGACTTGGTATCGCATTGGCAGACTGAAGTGGGTAAAGAGGAGGAGTAGGAGAAACAGATTTGTGTGTGGCTTTTAGGTACTTTTTCTAAAGGGCTGAGTGGTTGGACATTAAATGCTTTGTTAGACATGTGGTACCCAACTGGTTAGTGTTTTTGCCACGTTTGATGTGCTTAAAACACAGTTGGCAGATAGCAACAGTGCGATCTGCTGCAGATGTGCTGAAAAAAGACCAGGCAGCTGAGCTTTGGGGAGTTAACAGCTGCAGAATGTGATGGAATAGGGTGGCTGCTCTCTACTGTTTCTTGATGTCGGCCTCCTTGGGGTTGTACTGCCTCACCTTCAGTTTTCTCTTCTGCTCTATCTGGCACCCAAGTCGTATCAGTGGCCCTGATTATCATCATCTCCATCTCCTCCAACTTCATCAATACCACTGGAGACAACTTGGCAATACGCTGCAGCTTCGGGAACATGAATGCCAATTTGTCTACCAGTGTTCCTCCCTCTCTCTAGGCTCATGTTCCTGTCATCCTCAACCTCAGAACCAACATCCGAATCCAGTAATGGCTGGGCATCATCAAGGAGCAAGTGACACTGTGGTCAAATAAATCAGCTGACTCCTCAATGGCTGATGTTGGGGATATGGCAGGAATAGATGTGGACAAGGAGGCAGGTTTATCCACTTTGGCAACTGTAGAGGACTGCACACTTGTCTCTGCTTGTGTGACAGAGGATGAGGAGGATGAGGAAGGTTTAGTAAGCCAGTCCAGCACCTCCTCTGCATGGTGTGGCTGGATAGCACAGGAAA
Source organism: Rana kukunoris (assembly GCA_029574335.1). Taxonomy (NCBI): domain Eukaryota; kingdom Metazoa; phylum Chordata; class Amphibia; order Anura; family Ranidae; genus Rana; species Rana kukunoris. The sequence goes on along the minus strand of CM056049.1, from coordinate 3,236,232 downwards.
ACTCACTAAACAGAAGAAATGATGCCCTGCCTGAGGACTGACTACCACGTCCACCTTTGCCTGTGGACACATTTGTTGCTGGCCCCCTTACAGTGCCAAGGGAATGTCTGCCTCTCCTTGTTGTCCTCCCATACATTTTTGGGAGGGAGGGGGCAGTGCTTATAAGCAAGTGTAAAGAAGAAGTTGAATTTTGTACGTAGATGCACTTTAATCAATGTAAAGAGGTGTTTGGTGCACTTTAATTTGAGTAATCACACTACACAGACACACTCCATGGATACACTAAAATATACTGCAATATAATGGCCCAAATGTACAGTGATGCACAGAACTACTGTATATGATGTTAAACTGGCAGTAACACACGCAAAACTATACGGCAATAAACTGGCAGTAACACACACAAAACAATATGGCGTTAAACTGGCAGTAACGCACACAAAACACTATGGTGTTAAAACTGGCAGTAACATACACAAAACAGTATGGTGTTAAACTGGCAGTAACACAATCAAATAGACGGTGTTCAACCATCACTACACTGACACTATCTGAACTGTTCCTACTCTAGCTATACACTAATGTCAAGATTACTGACACGTCTCACTACACTACAAAGAAACTATCTGATCTGTCCCTACTCTAGCTGCACACTACTCAAAGTTGAATGATAGCAAAAGAATGAATGACAATGCATAAATTAACTGTTAGTGGTAGATCTGTGGAGGCACTCTGTTAGACTCCTATATATATACTTAATCGCATTTTGCTAATCGCATCTCATTTAAAGTCCCAACCTTCCATTTTTACACCCTTACAGGGATGGCGGTCTGTGGTGGTGCATACCACATGCCTCATACAAAGTCCCAACTCCATTTCATTTTTCAAACATTATTAAGGGATGGAGATGCGATTTTTCAGGAGTCTAACAGAGTGCCTCCACAGATCTACCACCAACAGTTAATTTATGCATTGTCATTCTTTGACTGGCTGACCCAGTTTGATGTGGTCCGCACCTATTTTGGTGGTATTTTGGTTTGGCAGGCATGTTTTGGTTTCACCCCTGTTTTTTTTTGTCTTTCCAGTGTTTCCATTTACCAGACCAACTTTAGATAGGGGCAGGTCTAGGTTTCCATTTGCTCCCTGTCTATTGATTAGCACACCTGGGCTCCTCTTTTGGAGGCTATACAAATCATAGTTAGGACTGCAGCTACACAGAGTGCCTTGACGCTTGGCCTGCAGCTTACCAGGTATTTGCAAATAACTGCAACTAAACCTCTGTTTAATTACACACAGTTAGACAGATTATTTTGGTTTTAGTGCTTCTTGGGTTGGTATTTTTGAGCCTGGTCATTATGGAAACAATTTTTATATTTTCCATATATATATACTTAATCGTATTTTGCTAATCACATCTCATTTAAAGTCCCAACCTTCCATTTTTTACACCCTTACAGGGATGGAGGCCTGTGGTGGTGCATACCACATGCCTCATACAAAGTCCCAACCCCATTTCATTTTTCAAACAACCTGACCTTAACCTTTTTTTTACGAGCACAGTTCAACACCCGACAAGTTCAGACTCTCAATAGCGAAATTACTTTCCAATTCTGTTGCTAGAGGTAACAGTGTATCCCGGACGAGCCTCCATGTGTAGCACTACCCCCGGAGGAGTATTTTTGGGTGGCACGTTACCTCTATCTTCTCGCTGTCCAGGGGAAATGGAGAGTCTGAGGAATTCCAATGTCCACACAATACATTTCTTTTTCTGAAATGTATTTGTAGAACTTGGTAGAAAAGAAGAAGAAAGGGGTGGAAGGGTAAATAGATAGGCGGGTTCAGGTGTATAATCACAAAAAGGAAACACTCCTGCTTCCATCAAACAGTCTCTCATCACCACTCTAGCCAGAGTGGGTATTGCTCACCCGGATAGGTCCCTCTCACTGGCCTAGCCGCCGGAATAGCACACAAAATAAAGTACAGTCTCTGCCACAGACCTTCCTTTATGAGGAGACACTTTTGGTCCAGAATCCCCTGCCACAGGATTCAGCACCTGGATCTCTCCAGCTTAACCTTGGTAGAACTTTGGATCCATAAGACAACCAGCGTCAAGCCTCTCGGTGTATGGTGCATCCTTCAATGAAGTCTCCAGGCCTTCTCCCAAGATACCAGCCTCTTGCATGGTCCTCTCCAGGTTAGGTCCTCCCCTGGCTTCCTTCATCAAGTGGCTTCCTCCCGCAGTGCGGACAGCACAGGATCACCTTTTGCAAATGCAGGCCCCAGTCTGACTACTGGGTCTATCAGGCGAAACCCTGACCCCAGACCAATGTGGTCCCGAAGTCAGGCCTCAGGACGCGCACCCCAGGCCAGATGGGCCACGAGGTGCGAACAACGAACCCCCGCCAATGGCGTCTGTCCCTTAAGTACCCCTCCCCAGCATGCACAGCGGAGCGACCACTCCCACTGATTTACTGTTGAGGCGGACACCCAATACACCCTGACTTTGCTGCTGCCACCATTGGCCTGGGGTGGTATTAACACCCCCAGGTGTGCAATGGTGGGTACTCCCAGTACAGCCATGTCTGGAACAGAGGCTAAATTGCCCTCAATCACATTTGTCTGAGCCAAATAACAGTTCAGACCCCCACTAAATTTACAGCAGCGCCAGTTCAACAGGAGCAGGGCGCTACATTAACATGTGGGCAAAAAAAAAAAAAAAAAAACTGCTCCAGTAGTGAAAGGGTTAAACACCTCTAAACTAAACATGAGCCTAATCTGGGTATATTCTTTGTCTGGGCACATTGTGTTCCAGTACTGAACTGACCGAGTATAAAAAGATACAAGTAAACTTTCTTTCAATCTTGTTTTATTTGTTTTCAAAAACACAAAGTAACATACAAGGAAAAGGCCGTTCCTCTGGCCATGAAGAAGTGCCATAACAACAAAATCCGTCAGTATATCCAAATAGTGCTTAATAAAATCTTCAAAAAGGAAAAACAGTAGATATATTCATAGCTCACCATAACTCTCCTGTGTCGGCCACCCTATTCCAGCATCCCTTCCTCTAGTGTCCCCTTATGAATCAGGGGGTACCATTCCTGGGCTCCTTCAAGCCAATGAATCCCCCTCCTCCAGGGCATCCATGTGCCCTAGGGGATGGGGGAATAGGGCCAAACCTTGTTACGTCACTCGTGACTTGCCTCGGATCGTCCTCTCGGATCGTCCACTCCCCCTCCCCACGGTCCATAAAGCCAAGTCCCTCCTTAATGCATGTCTATCAAAGCCTTCCCTTCTTCAGAGTATCTAAACACATTCCATTCCGCCTAGAGGTCCGCACCAGGTCCTCCATTCTATTCATCTCTTCCACTCGGTTAAGCCACATCCTTACAGTTGGAGGTTGTGACTGCTTCCACATCCCTGGGATACAGGCACGGGCTGCATTTAGGAGGTGGCAAACCACCGTTTTCCTATAACACTTTACTGATAGCTCCATGTCCTGCAGCAAAAAAAAAGGCCACTCCTCTGATAAGTTTTCCTTGCTAAATTTTTGCACCAATCCCCGAACCTTTGTCCAAAAACGTAAGATCTTAGGGCAGGCCCACAGGATATGTAATACAGTTCCTTCCTTCATACCACACCTCCAACATCTGTCCGAGATGTCCGGGTAACACCTCTTTAGTACTACCGAAGTACGATATCACTGAGATAATATCTTATAGTTCATCTCCTGTGTCTTTACACAGACTGATGATTCAAATATATTCCGGAGTATTTTATTCTTTTGCTCTTCTGTAAAGGGTCTTCCCAACTCCACTTCCCATTTGTTGAAGAAGGGTGTTTGAGAGCCGTCCGCCGGCGCATTCAGTATTTCAATAATTCTTGAGAGGGAGTGCCGAAGCACTCCACTCCCACTACAGTACCTCTCAAAATTTGTTAAATTGCACTCATATCTATTTGGGGGCTTTAGAGTGTCCAGGAAATTCTGTAACTGTAATGCCCTCCAGAAATCCAGTTGGTAGGGGAGCCGACCCGTTAACATCTCCTGCACTGTATGCCAGGAGCCCTCTTTCAAAAAGTGAGTTACTTGTAGGAGGCCCTAGGGGCCCCTTCACCAACCCTAGTTCGAACTGCGGGTTCCCCAGGATTGGATAAAGCGGTGAATCCAGAGTAGACAGTTTCCCCTTCGCAAATAGCTTATGGGCCACTCGTAGGGTAGGACCTATCAGAGGATGTTTTTTAATGTTTATCGGCAGCTCCCTATAACATCATGCTGCCCGATGGAGCATACTGCTACACTGGGCTTGCTCCTAACCCAGCCATAGTTTCTCGCCACCATGTCTACTCCAGTCTATCAGGCAGATCAATATAGCCGCCTAATAGTATCGGAAAATATTGGGGGTCGAGACACCTCCATCTCATTTCGCTAAGGATAGTATTCGGCTCTTAATTCTTGGGCGTTTGTTAGCCCATATGAACCTCAAAAAGAGTTTGCGTCTGTTCAAAAAAAGATTTTGGTATTGAAATAGGGAGTGTCTGAAAGAGATACAGAAATTTCAGCAGTATATTAATTTTAATGATGTTGGATCGCCCGAACCACGAGTGGAACCCCTTCTGCCATCTATCCAGGAGGACCCGTGTTTTCATCAACAGTGGCACAAAATTAATTTTCAAAACCTGTGACAGGTCCGCCGGGATGGAGGTACCCAAATGTGTAAGAGACGTATCTGTCCATTTAAATCCGTAATTGGATTTCAGATGCCGCAAGTCTTGCTCCGGTATCGCCACTCCCATTGCTTCTGATTTATCATAATTTATCTTGAAGTTTGATACGTCTCCATATAACTGTAATTCGTGTAGCAAGTTGGAAAGGGATTCCATCGGGCTTGACAGAGAATACATCATATCATCCACATATGCCGAAATCTTGTTCTGAAAAGTGTTCTGCATCTCCGAAAGACACCCCTTTAATTTCTGGATTCAATCGGATCCTACTTAGTAATGGTTCCACTGATAACGCGAATAGAAGGGGAGATAGGGGGCAACCCTGTCTAGTCCCATTTGACAACTTAACGGGCGGTGATAGTATTCCATTCACTTTAACCTGTGCCGATGGATGAGAGTAATTACTAGCAATCCATTGTAACATCTTGTTACCGAACCCAATGTGTCTCATAACCATAAACATAAATTGGCAATTTATCCGATCAAAAACTTTTTCGGCATCTGCACCGACAAAAACACATGGGGTTCGGGGAGCTCCAGCCAAATGGATTAAATTCAAAATCTTAACCGTATTGTCCCTAGCTTCACGCATCTGTACAAATCCCACCTGATCTTTATGGACAAGCCCAGGTATAAATTGTTGTATCCGTCCTGCCAAGATCTTCGCGAAAAGCTTTAGATCTTCGTTCAATAATGAGATTGGTCTATAACTCCCACAATGGGAGGGGTCCTTTCCTTCCTTAGGTATGACTGCTATTACTACCTTCAAAGTTTCATTGTGAAAGGAGCATGTATCCCCTAGACCAGGAGTCTCCAAACTGTGGCCCGTGGGCTTCAATCCGGCCCTTGGGGCACAATTCCTTCCACTGATATGAGGCACTATTCCTACCACTGACACCAACAATGGGGATATGGATACCGATGATGGGATACTATTCCTCCTACTAATAGGGGGAATACTCCTCCTATTGACCACCAACCCTGTGGCCATATTTATTCTCACTGATGCTGGGCCCGTGAAATTTTCTGCCCCTGCTGACCCCAATCCGGCCTTCTTAAATTCTGAAGGACAATAAAGTGGCACTTTGTTTGAAAAGTTTGGAGACCCCTGCCCTAGACCGTTGAACATTCTAACCATGAAGGGATCCAATACTGATAAAAGGAGTCTGTAGTACTGGATAGTGAACCCGTCCAGTCCCGAGGATTTCCCCCCTTTCCCTTTTTCACTGCCTTCTGTAATTCTTCTAAGGTTATAGGTTTTCCATCTCCTGACTCATTTCTGATGTAAGTGTCGGGATACCTGATGTTGCTATGTAATTTCCCATTGCTTCGTGATGTTGAGGGCTTGTTTGCAAATGATATAGGATACTATAAAAGTCGCTAAATCTTTGTGCAATCTCTCGAGGTCTCTCGAGGTAGGGCAAGTTCTTCCCCTCCTGTCCCCTTAATCGTAGGGATAAAGGTCTTTACTTGTTGTTCTCTCAGCGAATTCGCTAATTTTTTCCGCATTTATTACCGTATTTGTAATTCTGTCGTCTGCCAATCTGTATAGCCCTTTTTGCTCTATATAGGAGAAATTCAGTGATTTGTCTGCGAGCCGCCATAAGATCTCTTTCTACCTCTGGGTTAGGTCTCTGTTTATGTCTTCTTTCTAAGTTTGTGATCTCTGTCGTAAGGGTTGTTATTTTTTGTTCTCTTTCCCTCTTTATCCTTGCCCCATGTTTCATCAAGATCCCCCTAATCACCGCCTTATGGGCCTCCCATACACTCTGTGGTGTCATTAATCTCAAAATACCATTTTAATTCTCTTTGCACATCTTCCACCACCACCTCTTCCTGTAACAGGCTCTCGTTCAATCTCCAGACTCCCGATCCCGGAGGCCGGGGTCCCCTAGTGTATATTTCAAAAGGATTGGGGCATGGTCGGTCCAGGTGATTTCCCCTATTCCGACCTCTTTAAATGCGTGGAGCTGATTGTGCGGTACAAAGTAATAATCAATACGTGAAAATACCTTATGCGGAACGGAATAAAAGGAATAATCTCACTCCCCAGGGTGCATCATTCTCCATATATCTATTAGTCTCCCTTGTTGCAACAAGTGCCTAATTCGTTTTCGGGTCCCTCCCACGACTGACGAGCCACCGGATGACGTATCCAAGATGGAATCCAGAGGGATGTTCAAATCCCCCCCCCCCCCATAATCAACTGCCCCTCCTGAAACTCTGCCAGTCTGTCAAAAAATTTCCTCAAAAACAAGTCCTGTTGTGTATTGGGTGAGTAAAAAGTAGCCAGCGTGAATACTACTCCTCCTATCGTCCCCTCTATTGCTAGATACTGCCCCCCCCCCGGCATCCACCAGAGAGTCTTTTAAAGACCACGGGGTACTAGATGATATTAGTATAGATACTCCCCCCTTCTTTGCCACCGGATTTGTCGAGTGATATACTGTCGGGAAAAATCTGTTTCTGAGAAAAGGGAACCCCCCCTCCCTGAAATGTGTTTCCTGTATCAAAGCTATATTACGTCTCTTTTCCGGGATATTAAGTCCTTTAACAATAATTGAGATCATTGACAGAGCCTCCATTTCTTTATACACCGACCGGTCCTCTAAGGAAGATCCCTAACCCCCGGACACTGCAAGAAGAGAGGCGAGGAAGGAAGGAGGGAGCAAGAAAACGGAAAAAAAAACAATAGAAACCCCCCTACTCCGCCCTACCTTCCCCCTACTCTAAACTAATACCCTAGACAGGGGAGAGAGGAATTGGTTGACCTCTCCTCCCCTCAAGGGTCTCCCAAAGCAATTACTTGGTCACTCAAAAACCCTACCCCCAATGAGTGATGGCCTAATTGGGGAAAGCTTGCCTGCGCATACTCCTGGTCTTCCATCCACATCAGCTTACATATAATCTCGCTACCGGTTTAATTTGTCCCCCCTGCCATGCCCTGACTTCCTGTCCAAACCCTTCCTCCGTTCCCTCATCCCTTTTCCTCTGAAATTTCTTGGGATCTCTTTACTCCTGTCGGAAGATTATCTTATAGTGCCCGTCGACAGTGCACCCACCTACTCCACTTACTCCTAACCCTCCCTCCCCCTCTCTCCCCTTCCCCTTGTAAACGGTCCCCAAAATGGGGAACCCAAGAAAACCCTTCACCAACCCCCCCCTTTGGTCCCCCGCTGTTGTTCTGGGTCCGACAACCACTCCAGTCATTCCTTTACCAGGCTTATGTAGTAAGTCTAATGTCTCGTTGAGTAAACTTTCATTGGACGCTCTCACCTTATACTTTAGTGTGTGTGGATTTATTTCAGATTTTTTGTTATTTATTTTAAAAGAGAAATCCATGTCATGTAATGCTTGAGCCAAAATGTAGACTGCGATATACACGTTATAGGATGTTTTCTCATCAGGATAATGTAAATTAATGTGTAGTGTCTCCACACAGTTCCTAAGAGAACGTCCAGTTGTGAATGGAATAATGACATTTTTAATTTGGTTGTTTGAAAAGCATCCACATTGAGCTATGAGAATATCCTGCATCAGGGGGTCATTTTGGCGTCTGGATGGATAAATATTATAAAAATATTCCAGCATTCCCTTTATGTAGAGATGGGGGAATGTAAACGCCAAGCTGCAGTTACTGAGAGCAAAAATCGTGTCACTCATTGACCAAGAATCTGGTATAATAAATGTTTTCTCTGTGTAATAAGGGGCATTATGATCCAAAAACTGGTAATAAATCATACTAACTGAGCCACAAATAATAAGAACTTCCGTGGTTGAGCTCCGCAGCTCTGGAGGAATTTTATCACAATTCTTTTTAGACACCAGAATCTTGAATTCAATACAAATTCCATGATCAGATAAATGTTTGCTGAGATGTCGGATCTCTCTCTCTCCGTATTCATCATCAGATGTAAGGATCCCGACCCAGTTCCACTTCAACCTCTCCAGTAACTTTGCTATGGCCACATATTGCATCTCATCATCTGGAACTGTCCGGAAAAAGTTTGGATACATCTTTCTATCACTCAGCAAAGTATCTCTGGCTCCATAACTAATCTAGAAAGAAAGAAAACCTTCTGTATAAATAATGTGGAACTCTTAATATCCAAATGGAAAGAAGAAAACCTTAGAAAATGTTTAAATGGTCTTTAGAGAGCAACAAAGTGTCGTCTGATCTGTCTACAATAGATCTATAAGCAGATTTTATTGGTGCTTTTATTTTCACCGAAACAACCAGATAAAGATTTAAGAATAAATGTATTATTTCATAAATGATTACAGCCACCAGTGAAATATCATAAGACATTAATGGTGGAATTTATCAAAACTGGAGCAGCCAGGATCTGGAGCAACCGATCAGCCTCTATCTTTGGCTTGTTTAGTTAGGCCTTGAAGATAAAATATGGAAGCTGATTGGTTGTCATACACAACTGCCCAGATTCTGGCTACTCCAGTTTTGATAAATTCCCCTCTAAGAGTTCTTCCTCCTGTAATCCCACCTAGGGGTCTCCTGATATTCAGTTTACTGGACAGACACTCCCACTGCAAGACTGATTTTGGCTTTAGATGGAGGTGGACATTCGAGTATAAACACAATTACCAGCTCAGCTCCTGAACCTGCATATCCTTTATGGGCCAGATCAATGTTTACATTTCCACTAGATATGTGCGTTCCCGTTCGTAACGAATGTATTTTCGTACGAATTTGTTCATTTTCGTACCCGCGGAATAATGTGTACATACTAAAAAATGAAAGCACCAAAATACGGAAACGACGGGATTACGCATGAGCCGCATAACGAACAAGCGCAAATACGAACGAACGATACGACAATCTTACGAAAATACGACAAAATGGAAACGGCAAAAGAACGAAAATGACATCTATAACGAATGATTTGCATTCTGTATTTTAAATCCTTTTTCTGTTCGTATTTTCAGTCGTATGTTCATATTTTCATTTGTGTGTTTTGTAAATCCGTTTTCTTTGCTCTGTTTGTAAATTTGTGTACTTGATTCGTTTTTTTTTGAATGGGCAGTGAGTGAGTGTAGTTAGTAAATCAGCTTCTCTTTTGTGCCGACTGCCGAGTACAGAGAAAGCCCAAAAAACTTTTCTGTGGATTTTCGTCTGAAGGGAGATCAGTTGGCCAGACTTTTGAACCCAAAAATGGTTCTCTGATGGAGCTTACAAATGAACGGATTATTTGAAAACGAACGGAAAACATTAGTTTTTATGCTTGTTGGCAAAAAAGTCTGACCAAGTGTACGGGGCTTAACAATAGTTAATATGGATGAGCTGCGTGTTGAAAGTGCTGCGAATTCCGCGATATATTTACGAAAGTACAAAATGACGAAAATTCACGAACATTATTGTCTAACAAGAAACGACAATAAATTAAACAGAATAACGAATCATCCCGCATGTACGAAAATAAAACGGTAACCAAAATACGAAACGATCGGAATACGAAAAAATCGCGTTGTACGAAATACAAACGGGAACGAACAGGAAAACGGGCGTCTTACGAAATTATCAATCGTACGAACCTACGGAACAATACGAAACGGAACAAAATAATACGAACATTTTTGCTGTGCACATGTCTAATTTCCACTATGGGTCTGTCTATTCAACCAGAACTCCCATTTCTCCAGATAACAAATCTGTGATATACTGTATATCAGGGCTCAATTTCAAGTCCTGAGCTACTAGCCAGGCCTCAAGAGTTACTCGCCGCCAGTTGCCCCACCTAATTCATACACTGCCCTGCGCCTAATTGCACCTGTAAACACGCCCTCATAGATTATCTCTTAGAATGACACTGTTAAATGTTTTAGGCAGAATCAAGTTACACAATTAAATATTACCAACAACAACTTTAACAAAATGGAATAGGGCAGTGGGGGCAGCCCAGAGGGACAGGGCAGTGGGGGCAGCCCAGAGGGACAGGGCACTGGGGGCAGCCCAGAGGGACATGGCACTGGAGGCAGAGCAGAGGGACAGGGCACTAGAACTCGGTCCCTTCCCCATTCTCTTGCTGTCTCCTCTGCAACTCCCATCCACCCTTTCTCTCTCTCTCTCTCTCCTATGCATCTCATCATCAGGAGCCTGTGTGTGCGGCTCCACACTTGCATGTCCCCACTTCCCCCTTTTATTCAGGCTGGCAGTGAGGAGAGAAGCTGCAGCACAGCGGGAGGGAGTACAATCCAGCGCTGAGATCCACACAACTGCACAGCCATTGACACCATAGCACAGTGCAAACTGACACCGCACAGCTCACATTGAGAGCAGTCTGTTCACAGTGATCAGGCTGAACTGTTGGACACTTACATAGAGCACAAGGAGAAGAACACTGCACAAACTGGAAGGCTGCCGCTCTCATGTCAGGGCAACTTTCAGTGAGCGATGCACCTGAGTGGTAATTTTCGCAATCCTCCACCTCACTCGTTACTTCCTGCTCCCTGCTCTCCAGCTACATTGGTCGGGGGGAGGGGCAGGCTCAGAGAGGTCATACTGTTAGGCTTAATGAGGATTGTAAGGAGAGCACCTGTGTACTGCTCTGCCTGTGCGCGGCTCACCAGACTACTTTTCCCGAGCATGCACCTTTCCTCTTCGGCCACCAATCCCATTGGCCACCAATCTCCCTCCAATCTGTAAGCACAGATTGGAGGGAGATTGGTCATGCATCCCTGTCATCACTCGCCCCCAGCTTAAATCCACTCACCAAATGCTAGTAGGCGAGTGGAAATTTTGAGGGCTGCTGTATATACTGTAACGTTTTCTCAAAATAAAAAAAGGTGCCAACAATATGTGGATATGTGTGACAGCTGCCCTTTTAAGTGTAAATCACACAATTCAATCAAAAAAATACATTAAATCAAAAAAATATATAAAGTAGGCGCTAATTAACCACCTAAGACCCAGACCATTATGCAGGTTAAGGACCTTGCCCCTTTTTGCGATTCGGCACTGCGCCGCTTTAAGTGACATTTTCACGGTCATACGACGTGGCTCCCAAACAAAATTGGCGTCCTTTTTCCCCCATAAATAGAGCTTTCTTTTGGTGGTATTTGATCACCTCTGCGGTTTTTATATTTTGCGCTATAAACAAAAATAGAGCGACAATTTTAAAATAAAAATCAATATTTTTTAACTTTTTGCTATAATAAATATCCCCCAAAAATGTAAAAAAAAAAACTATTTTTTTTCTCAGTTTAGGCCGATACGTATTCTTCTACATATTTTTGGTAAAAAAACAATCGCAATAAGCATTTATCGATTGGTTTGCGCAAAATTTGTAGCGTTTACAAAATAGGGGATAGTTTTATTGCATTTTTATTAATAATTATTTTATTACTACTAATGGCGGCGATCAGCGATTTTTTTCATGACTGTGACATTATGGCGGACACATCGGACAATTTTGACACATTTTTGTGACCATTGTCTTTTTCACAGCGAAAAGTGCTATAAAAAAAGGAATGCATTGTTTACTGTGAAAATGACAATTGCAGTTTGGGAGTTAGCAACTAGGGGGCGCTAAAGGGGTTAAGTGTGACCTCATATGTGTTTATAACTGTAGGAGGGCGGGGCTGGACATGTGACATCATTGATCGGTGTGACAGACTCACCCGGGACATCCCCGAACCATCTTATGTCTAAAATCATCCTATGTCCACTAGGGGCATAGGATGACTTAGAAATGATATCTTGGACTACCTGAGATGGGATTATTTAATTATTATCCACAATATATTCCTGGATATCTGTAAGAACTATTTACAGGTTTTTGATTCTGAACTCAACGGGTTAATTGTAAGAGTGGTTCAGTAATCATGTTGGGACACATACTGTTAGATGCTAATTGACCCTGCTATTGTGGAGATGTCCTGTGTTTACACTTATGATAATGTGTATTGTATAGCAGGTGAGAGGAGGTGGGATGTCTACCTTGAAAGGTCATGTCTCAGAGTCACCTCGTCTGGGTAAATAATTAGTTAATTAGCTCATGTTATTGTATGTTCTGGTTACCTCCTCTAACTGTATATAAGGCTGTATTCTTAGTTCTATTAAACACTCCATGTTCAGCACGCAACAAGTCTTGTCTTGGATTATCTGATATCTATATCCAGACTGGTCACAGTATGGATTGCAGGTGCTGTTGTTGGAAGAAAAACCGCACAAGGAACAGACAGCTGAATTAAGCAGGCTGGTCTGGGCAGAGATGCGGCTGGATGAGAGCTACAGAGCCCTTTCAGTGGCATGTATCCCAAGCATATCCCTGGATAGCGGATGACAGCCCAATGGAAGGCTTGAGCTACGGTGGCCTGGGACTGTTGCATGTGAAGCTGACAGGGGACTCTAACTTTGTGAGTGATTTGGAGTGGCGGTTGGACAAAATCATGGATTTCAGAGAAGGGCTACTGAACGTCTCGGAAGTGCACTGGAAGATATAGAGTTTCTGGCCGTTCAGGAATGGGAGCTGGAGATCGCCTACAGACGGCTGCTAGACTCTGCTCAGCGCCAGGGCTGGGCTCCCTTTGCCTGGGACTATCAGGAAATACCAGTGGACAACACTGAAATCTTGGCTGAAGAGTCAGCAATGTGGCAGAGTGTGCTTTACCAACCTGCCCCTGCAGCTATGGACGCAGAGGTCTCATGGTGCTGACTGACCTTGATGATCCTGTTTCTGCATAGGATGATCTTGGATGGAGTAATGTGCCTGTGTATGCCAGAGAATCGGCAGTGGAAAATCTGGATGTTGCCAAAGTGCTGACAGCAGGGCAGAGTACTGCTAACCTCTGCCCAGCACTGTTAGCATCTTGGGTTGCACGATGTCCATGGGTTCCACGGACAGAAGTTAGTGAACCTCGACCCCCGGACACCAGTTGCAGAGACAGGGGATTTTATAGACTTTTCTGCTGAGGAATAAAAACCTGAGGAGCCTCCAGCAGAACAGCTGAAAATAGCCTCAGCTTATACTCAAGTCACCTTTTTACACCTTATATCCTGGACTTTGGGGACCCAGTACCATAGGTCCCCTGGACCCCAACCTTGGCACACATGTAGCCCCATTCTTCCTCTACAAATGTGCAAAGTTTGTTGTCCAGGGGACCTACGGCCGGGGAGCACCGATTTTTCAAACCCGGGCATCCCTTCCATAGACTTCATGTTAAACGGTCATTTCCCTGGTGGTTTGGGAACCCAGTACTGGCCGGTCGTAGGTTCACTGGACCCTAAACTTGGCACACACATAGCCCCATGTTTCTCTAAGCCGCGCACCTCTTCCATCGACTCCCATGTTAAACATCAGTCTAGGCATGGACACAGTGAGGCATGGGCATAGTGAGGCATGGACACAGTGAGACATGGACACAGTGAGGCATGGACATAGTGAGGCATGGGCACAGTGAGGCATGGGCACAGTGAGGCATGGGCACAGTGAGGCATGGGCACAGTGAGGCATTGACACAGTGAGGCATGGGCACAGTGAGGCATGGACACAGTGAGGCATGGGCACAGTGAGGCATGGGCACAGTGAGGCATTGACACAGTGAGGCATGGGCACAGTGAGGCATGGACACAGTGAGGCATGGGCACAGTGAGGGCAGGCGTTGGCTGTTTATGAACAGGATGGGGTAGGGGGTTAGGTTTTGTCTGGAGATGGGTTTTACAGTCAAAACTAGAATGTTTCTTGTATAAGTTGTGGATCAGCTTCCCCAGTGTAACTCACCTTGTCTCCTTTCCATGATATTTCCTTTGGTTCTAGTGTAAGTTGCTGTCCCTCTGAAAGGGACCCATCAATGAGTATTGGCACAGGGGGTATTGCAGAGAATTGGCGCAGGGGGTATTGCAGAGTATTGGCGCAGGGGTATTGCAGAGTATTGGCGCAGGGGGTATTGCAGAGTATAGTCACAGGGGGTATTGCAGAGTATTAGTGCAGGGGGTATTGCAGAGTATTAGCACAGGGGGTATTGCAGAGTATTAGCACAGGGGGTATTGCAGAGTATTAGCACAAAGGGTATTGCAGGGGTATTGCAGAGTATTAGGGCAGGGGTTGCAGGGATGACTGAGCAGGGATGGATGGATCTGTGACTGCAATAGTCACAGATCCAGCCACATCGCTGCTGACACCCACGCTCCCCCCTCTCACACTGTACCGATTGGTACACAGAGAGGAGGGAGGAACCGGCGTCATCAAATGACGCCGGTTTGTTTACATGTGATCGCTCCGTCATTGGACGGAGCGTTCATGTGGTAAATGGCCGCTATCAGCGATCCGTGATGCTCCGGGGTCCTCTGGACCCGGTGGTCACGGACACTCTCGTGTGCACGCCCCAAGGGGAGCGCGGGTGCGCGATTCTGGGAGGACGTCCATGGACGTCCTCCCAGAGTTAAGGAACCGTCTTGTAGCCGTATTTCAGCTATAAGGCGGTGATTAAGCGGTTAAGATATTCCGTAGCAAAGAGCCATAGGCACAACAGTCTATCCCAATTAGTATGTTAATAGCCAAAAGCCATAATAAATAACAGCAATTGCTGTAGGTGAAAAGTATGCAGCAGATTTTTCTGTAGAACTACAAGTGACACAATGGCAACTTATCTCTTTGCAGTGTGCGTTCCAGCCTGGAAGGCGAAAGTTGCGCCACAAATTGGCGGTTCCTTTGAATCAGTGCTAATGTGCTGCATCTGTTACTTGCCTATAAAGGCATTTAGCTTAGACACAAGCCTTGTTCTATTGTTTTCAGCCGGCCATGCTACAACAAGGGGCAATATTATGGCCAGCTAGCAAAGACCATCACTACGTCCAGCCTGCCATCGCTGCGGACAACCTGAGTTCTTCCTTGCTGATGCCCTACACTACAGAGTCCCTTGCTGCCAAACACTGAAGCCCTGCAAACAGATAAGTAGCTATTGTGTCACTTGTAGTTCTACAGAATGATCTGCTGCATACTTTTCAGCAATAATTGTTTTTCATATGCAACTATTATTACAAGCTACATTTGCCTCTCATATGCAACTATTAGTTGTCGCTACAACTCCTATTTACTATGTGTACTCTCAATGTACCTGTGCTATAATTGCCTCCCAGATGCAACTATTAGTTGTCGCTACAACTCCTATTTACTACGTGTACTCTCAATGTATAATTGCCTCCCAGATGCAACTATTCGTCGTCGTTACAACTTCTATTTACTTTGTGTACTCTCAAAGTACCTGAGTTATAATTGCCTCTCATATATAATTATTAGTTGTCTCAACAACACCTATTTACTACGTGCTTGACGTAACTGCTACCTGTTTATGGGCCTATGTCCTACGTTACGGAACATGTTCTCCTAAACTTTTCTATGCTAAGGTTAATGTATTTCATACCTTCTCCCTTAGTGGCCTAATGTACAACGCTATGTAATACTGACAATCGCTTGCATACAGTTGTGCATTGGAATCTTAACGTGCATACTATAATTTTAAACGCTAAGCTTTGGTCTTATGTTGTAATGCGTCCAAGCTCAGTAGCTCAACGCCTTTCTAAATGTGAGAGAGAGATGATGTTTGTGTAGAGTGATGCCTGGGGCCTAATACTGAATTCTCACATAAAGAATAGCATTGAAATCCTTACTACAGCAATTGTGGTTGACTCAGTTCACCAGTGCTGTTACATAGGGTAGCGAAGACTTGGAGGACATCACTCTGAGGAGCCCAGGAACTCCACACCTCAGAGAGAACCCCAACCTCAGGATGTGGAGGAAGAAGAGATGGAGGAATAAGAGGTGGAGGAAGTTGGCAAAATTGTCACAACAGGTCAGTGTCTGTCACCACAGATTGAGGGAATAGATGCTTGCATATTTATAAGACATGTTTTTTTTTTCTTGTTCTTAGATGATGTGCTGCTTGTTGAAGAACAATCTCCTCCTTTCTCAAGTGGTATCGCACAAATCATAATCCAGGACCTCATGGTTATGAGTCGTGAAATGGACATTATAAGGCACAAACTCAATTGTTTTGACCAACAAATTAAGAACATGATTGATGTGTTGGGGGGAGTCTAAAGATCTTTGAGATGCCACCATTAACGTTTTTGTGGACCAATTGCCCAAATTTTTGTGTAATTTAACAAGCCAAATTTTAAAGATGCAAACTGTATGTCAACCTGTGCTATCTCCCACCACGGGATCTCAATGTACGTGTTTTGAGGGTGCAACCCCTTCCTCACAACGTAAGTAGGTAAGAGGAAGGGTTTTCACCCCCAAAACACATCCATTGATCCCCCATGGTGGGAGATAGCACATGTTGACATTTGGCATGGGATCAGGAGGAAAATACCCATTTTGACACTCAAATTGTGTGCATCTTCAAAATTTGGTTTGCTCAGGGGAGACATCACCCCATCTCATGAAGGCAACACATTTTTTAAACACTATATAATGTCTGATATTGCCTTCAGATTTTCAAAGGTTGAACTTTGTAAGTTCCATAGTTTTTTTTTTTTAAAAACATGCCTGTTTATGCAAAACCAAAACCAAACCAAAGTTTTAAAAGTTTTAAAAAAATGGTTTTAGATTTCCAAAAAATGTAATTGCGCATGTGAATGTGCACAGAGTAAAACTAGTTTGATAATCAACAATGTGTGGCTTCTTCTTTCTATGCTCAATACTAGTGTTGCTCACGAATATTCGCATTGCGAATATTCGCTACGAATATTGCATATTCGAGTATTCGCGAATAACACGAATATCGCGGCGAATATTCGCTATTTCGAATATTCAAATTTTTTCAATTTTTTTTTTAGAACAGATCACATCCTAGAGATCCCCATCGACGTCTAAAAGCATTGCTGGTATGATTAGAGACCTTGGGCCGAGTAGCTGCAGCGCTCATTTTATATTGCCGAAAAATCGCAATGCGATTATTCGGCAATAGCGATATCGCGCGATTATTTTATATTGTAATATATCACGAATATTCTGAGCCAATCAGAGTGCTCCATTCCGCATTTCTCGAAATTTTGCAATTATTTTGTATTGTAATATATCACGAATATTCTGAGCCAATCAGAGTGCTCCATTCCGCATTTCTCGAATATTCGCAATTATTTTATATTGTAATATATCACGAATATTCTGAGCCAATCAGAGTGCTCCATTCCGCATTTCTCGAATATTCGCAATTATTTTATATTGTAATATATCACGAATATTCTGAGCCAATCAGAGTGCTCCATTCCGCATTTCTCGAATATTCGCAATTATTTTATATTGTAATATATCACGAATATTCTGAGCCAATCAGAGTGCTCCATTCCGCATTTCTCGAATATTCGCAATTATTGTGTATTGTAATATATCACGAATATTCTGAGCCAATCAGAGTGCTCCTTCCGCATTTGCCGAATATTCGCAATTATTGTGTATTGTAATATATCACGAATATTCTGAGCCAATCAGAGTGCTCCTTCTGCATTTCTCGAATATTCGCAATTATTTTATATTGTAATATATCACGAATATTCTGAGCCAATCAGAGTGCTCCTTTCCGCATTTCTCGAAATTTCGCATTCGCAATTCGCAATTCGCATTCGCATTCGCAATAGCGAAAATTCGCAATAGCGAAAATTCGCAATATTTTCATTTCCAAAAAATATCACGAATATTCGTATTTAGCGAATATATCTCGAATATTCGAATATATATTCGAGATATATCGCGAAATCGAATATGGCATATTCTGCTCAACACTACTCAATACTAGTGTTGAGCGGAATACGCCATATTCAATTTCGTGATATATCACGAATATATAGAAGAATATTCGAGAAATATTCGCTAAAATCGAATATTCGTGATATTTTGTCCAAATAACAATATTGCGAAATTTCGCTAATGCGAATGCGAAATTTCGCTAATGCGAATGCGAAATTGATTGTGAAATTCTCGTCAGTACTGGGGGTAACTGGGAGGCAGGTTCCTATTGGTTGCTATGGAGGTTGCTAACCTCTGACAACTGTGGTAGGAGAACTTTGATTGGCTCTGATGCAAAAGAAGGGCGGAGAAAATAATCGCGCAATATTCCTTTTGCCGAATATTCGCATTGCGAATATTCGGCAGCATAAAAGGATTGCATCAGCTACTCGGCCCAGGGTCTCTCTCTAATCATACCAGCAATGCTTTTAGACATCGATGGAGATCACTAGGATGTGATCTGTTTTAAAAATAAATTTGAACAAATACGAATATTCGCTATAGCGAATATTCACCGCAACATTCGATTCATTCACGAAAATTCGAATATGCAATATTCGTATCGAATATTCGAAATGCGAATATTCGTGAGCAACACTACTCAATACCAGTTTTAAAATGAAGTTGTTGTTTACAGTGACAATGGTAGTAATGTACTAAAGACAAATCCACTTGGAAGTTAAAGTGCACTAGGAGAACCTAGGAGACAGATAAAAGAAATACAGGCAATAATGTCAAATCTAGCTTTTCACAGATTTTTATTTTTATTTTTTAGAACTTAAACATTGTCTGGCATAGCAATGGCCCCCCTACCCATAAAATATTTAACATATTTCACCCGCACTTCACGGGTGCTTTGGGGGGCCAAGCCAGTACGGCCAGTATCCAGGCCGTCAGGGGATTATCTGAAAGTCCGGCCTCAGGCACAACTGTGGCCAGATAACTCAGTGCAGTTCTCCTTGAAAAGTTGTGCAATATGTAGCAGGAGAAAACTATATAATTCATTTTGTAGTCTGTCATATGTATAGTGGTAAGGAATAGGTGTAACACCTCCACCATTGAACATCCGACCATTCTTCCCCACGTCCACATACAGAAATTCATACTAATACCACCGCCATTAAACAATACTATTAAAACCTTTATAGTTATAATTATGACCCCGAATGTGGTGGTGGCACTATGCGGACGGGCTTCCCATCTATTGCCCCTCCACAGTTGGGGGAGTCCCACCGCTGGGCAAACTGGGGTGCCATATTCTGCCATTCCTGTGGCGTTAAATGAAAACTGTGGAGTCAAACCAGAAAAGAATAGTACTTTTGCACATAACATTGCAAGCAGATTGCAAAAATACATTCTTGTCCAACATCAGTATAACATTTATTTTAAGGAGTATTTAAAGACAACAATAGAAGGCCCAATTATCAGATTCCTCACCCCCTCTGATGGCCCATTGTAAAAAAAAATAGTGGGGAGGGGGTTCTAGCTGAGTTTGGGGCCCTCCAAAAAAGCCTCTGCCCCCCTGCCTGAATTTAATGAGAACAAAAAGATTTGTACACATTTTAGGGGGGAGGGGGTTCTAGATGAGTTTGGGCCCTCCAAAAAAAAGCCTCTGCCACTCTGCTTGAATTTAATAAGAAAAACATTTGTACACATTTTAAGGGGGAAGCACTACAATGGAGCTGACAAAATGCATTGGTAAGTGACTAGGGTAGGTGTATATGGGCCCAGGATAGCTTGCTGGAGAGGTTAGTGAAGGGAAATATGCATGTAGGCCACAAAAGGACCATTAAAACCTTACAGCACGCATGGGGACAAAGGGGACATTCACAACATATTATAATTATGGTAATTATGGAAGGATTAAAGAAATACAATACGTTAGCATACATTAAATACATAGAATGTGATGTTAAGGGGGGCCTGGCGAGCGATGGAGATGGCAGCACACTAACAGAGCTCCTCAGCACTATCAGCCGTTGCAGTCCTACATCCGACCACCTGCTTTCAGATGCCGGGCAGGAAGCTGCATGTGACCCCCCCCGCTCTCGCCCGCGCCGCGATCTTGCAAACAACTCGGCGAGAACCATTGCTGACATCTTTTCCAGCAAGAAGAAAGCCGGCGGCGGTACGGCACATTGTAATATGGCGCCGATCATGTATGAGGAGGAGGAGAGCGAGGACTCCCAGCAGCCGTTTGAAGACTCGGCCAGGGGTAAGCGCAGCTCTGATCATCCTCTTACCTTTGCAGACATGTCGGTGATAGCCGCGGATATTAAGGCCACCTTCTCGGCCGCCATTACGGATTTGAAATCTAGTATGCTGGTGATCAACGAGAAAATGGCGGCGGCTGAGAATGCAGGCAAGCAGAGGGACAAGGCTATTCGCAACCTAGAAATGATCTCTCATGTTCAATCACAGCATTTTATTGATATGAATCGGCACATTGAAGATTTGGACAACAGGGGCAGGAGGTGCAATAATAGAGTCAGGGGGATACCCAAATCTGTTGAGCATGATCAGATTGTACCAGTGTTGAGAAGGGTCTTCAATAGTCTGTTGGAGCGGCAAGAGGATACTGACATTGAGTTTGTCAGGGAACACAGAGCCCTTAGGCCTAGGGGCTCTGATTCTGCATCGCCGAGAGACATAATTTGCTGTCTCCACAGCTTTGCTGCTAAAGAGGACATAATGCGCAAAGCCAGGCGGAATGATCAGATTGTCTTTAACGGTGCGACAATACTGCTGTTTTAGGATCTCTCACAAATCACATTGAAAAATAGACGTGCATTACGCTCCTTGTTGGAGAAGCTCAGAGAACGGGACCTTAAATACTCGTGGCGCTTTCCGTTTGCCTTAACTGTCACGTATAATGGCCTTCAGCATGTGCTGCGTGATTTACAGGACTTTTGTGAAGCTCTGGATATGGACTGTGTACATCTCCCGGAGTTCATGCATGCCCCACTGGTGAGGAGCCCGCCAACTTCTCCTCTCACCTCCACGGATAAAATGGTGGCAAAGAAATTTAAGCAAAAAATGGGGACCCCCAGAAGACAGGCCGAGAAAGCAAGGGGTTCTGCTGAGGTCTGAGGCCTGTTTTGCTTTTAATCCTCTCTCTCTGAAAGCTTCAGGTTGCTGATTTTGCTAATTTCTCCTGATGTGCATGTGAACTGCCTCCTGTTCACCTTGGAAAAATGCAGGTACTGTTACTCTTAATGTTCCTGGTTTTGGGATTACATTTGTGGGAAGGATGCCTCACCACCATTGCCAAGATCTTCGGCTCTATGCAAGGACCTTTTTTGTTTTTCCCTATTTTTCTATTTTTCTCTTTTTAACTTTACAACTTACCCCCACAGCATAGACAGTCAAATATGGTGGATGATAGAGAACAAATAATTCAGGAATATCGGACCAACAGCGGCTTACCAACCCTTTTGGGCCAGGATTCTGATCTGTTAGAGTCCCCAATCATGTCGGATGAACTTAAACATGCGATTAAGCTACTCAAGGAGGGTAAGAGCCCAGGTCCTGATGGGTACTCAGCGACATATTATAAATCCTTTATGGACATACTCGTAGATCCTCTCAGAAATGCCTTGAACTCCCTGTCCTCGACTAGAAAAGTGACTCCTGATTCCTTATCAGCCCATATAGCGGTAATTTTAAAGCCGAGCAAGGAACCCAGTGAGTGCGCCAGTTACCGGCCCATCTCATTGTTGAATATTGACGTCAAACTATTCTCAAAGATCCTTGCTTTGTGGTTGGGATCAATTTTGCTTAAGTTAATCGGTTTGGAGCAGGTGGGGTTTATGCCTGGCAGAGAGGCGAAAGACAATGTGATTAAGGCGCTACTTCTAGTACAAGCGGCGTAGTTGCGGAACATCGAGGGCTTTCTCCTATCCACGGATGTTGAGAAAGCCTTTGATCGCGTTGCCTGGATTATATGAAGGCTGTTTGCAGACGGGTCGGTTTGGGACCTTACATGCTCTCTTGGATTCTTGCACTCTACCAGAACCCGTTGGCACAATTAAAGATAAACGGCAACCTGTCAGACAGGGTCCGCATTAATAATGGGACGAGACAGGGTTGCCCGTTATCACCCCTGCTGTTCATCCTCGTCCTTGAGCCCTTCATCAGAACAGTTCAGAACAATTCTGCAATTCACGGGTTTCAGATACGGGACAGGGAGTTCAAGACTGCGGCCTACGCCAACGATCTTCTTTTCTTTCTGTCTAACTTGGTGGTCACGCTTCCCAAACTCATGAAAGAATTTACGAATTTTGGTTATTTATCAAGTTTAAAAATAAACTATTCAAAGTCTAAAGCCCTAAACGTTTCGCTTCCTGATGAGTTGCTGACAATGACCAAATCTAACTCTGCCTTCAGATGGTAATTCCACAGCTCTTAAATTCCTAGGGGTTTATTTAACCCAACAATTACAGTCTATATTTGGTTGTAACTTTCCCTGGCTTCTCAAAAGTTGTGAGGCAGATCTTAAGCGGTGGCATTTGAAATTTTTCTCTTGGTTTGGTCGTGCAGCGATCGTCAAGATGGTGATTTTGCCTACATTTTTATATCTGATGAGCGCATTGCCAGTTAAAATCCCTCGAAAAGATTTTAAATCCCTAAACTCCATTATTTCGAGATTCCTGTGGCAACATAAGAAGTCCCGAATTAGCCTTACGACGCTGATGAAACCTAGGGAGTTGGGTGGAATTGGTCTACCGGACTTTAGGAACTATTATCGTGCATCCCACGTAGCCAGGATAGTTTATTGGCACTGCCATGGTCCCAGGAAGGATTGGGTCTCGCTAGAAGCAGATATGTGCCCAGTTCTCCTTACGTACCTACCTTGGATCCCCTGGACCGGTTGCCCCCCTGAGCTTTGTAGGCATCCCGTAACTGGTGTGACTTTAGAGATTTTGAGCACCATATGTGTCTTGTGGACTTGTGTCTTTTTTCAACCTGACTAACTATGTAACTATGTAACTATGTAACTATGTAACTATGTAAACAAGGAGTGACTACCACATGTCCAAGTCCGTTGACTCCTTTGAAGAACAATCCTGATTTTATTCCTGGGTTACGAAATGTCTCGCTGGTGTCGGGGATGACGGGTTCTGCCCTGACAGTGGGGGATTGTTTTTTTGAGGGTAAACTTAAAGATTGGACTGCTCTTAGGACAGATAACGCCCTTCCCGGTTTAAAGCTGTGGACATATTTCCAGATTCGCAGCTACCTCGGCCAATTTGGTCATCTTCGGGACTTGCATAGAGCCCTGACTGACCTGGAGTCGGTTTGCCATAAAAAAGAGCCAGTGGAAAGGGTTACATTGCTTGTTGCTTTTTGAATGTGACCAATTTTTCTTTCAAACAATATAAGCGCTCCTTGTCAAGACACATGTTGAATGCGGCTAGATACCTGATTCCTTTGTACTGGAACTCGACCAAGACTCCATCGATAATGGAATGGTTGAATAAGATTAATGACATATATGGGATGGAGGATTTGGTAGCTCAGAATAGGGGTGCAGTAGAATTGTTTCACGAAACCTGGCAACCATGGTTGGTTTTTAAGTATTCTCAGCAATATCTCACTGCCAGGTCCTCCAACAATTGATAAAGTTACTTAACATGTTTTGCTGTTCCTTAGTCTCGCCGGATTTCTCTGGTAGAGATTGACTGGATGTGGGTTGGTGGTTCATGGTTGACCCCATGTGCGGATGCTCATTGCTCTCCATGCCCTGCTTTTTACCTTACCTGACTCTTTCTCTTTCCTTTCATCATTATTCTTAGGCCGCGTACACACGATCGAACATGTCCGCTGAAACTGGTCCGCAGAGCAGTTTCAGCGGACAGACTCGATCGTGTGTACGGCCTAGCGAACAGGTTTCCAGCAGACAAAAGTTTTAAAACATGCTTTAAAACTTGTCCGCTGGAAACATGTCCGTCGGACATGTCCGCTGGTTAGTGCGACTAACCAGCAGACAGAAATCCCCTGCATGCGTCGAATGGATTCGACGCATGCGTGGATGCATTTTATTTCCTGGTTTGGTGACATGGCGGCATCAACGTCACTGCCACGTCATCGCGTTCTCTGTCTGGGGGGATTTTCGTCCGATGGTGAGTACACACCGCCGGACCAAAATCCTGCAGGAGACATGTCCGATGAAAACGGTCCATGGACCGTTTTCATTGGACATGTCTCCTCGTGTGTACGGGGCCTTACCTTCTCCTTTCTGGTCTTGCTTCTCTTTTTTCCTCCTCAATTGTTGTTAGCTCACATTGATCTGACAGGTGTCTCTGAACAATGGTACGGAATATTGTCTGTAAGAGCTTCTATCTCCTGCGGACGACGGTATACCAGAATGAAACATTTTTGATAAGCCATGTGCATATAGTTTGTTATATGATGATTTGTGTACTATTTTGAATATGTTGGCTATGACGAAGACTTATTTTTTATTTTTTTTATTTTTTTCTTGAATTCTACATCCTGGTGCTAGGCCTGGTTTGGTCCTGACGCCTATCATTCCCTGGAAATATTTCCATTGTACTATTCTGTGTTATGTGCTTTTATTTTTCACATCACTCTGTATTGGTCTGTATGTGCAGTTGCATTTGCATTTTATGGCTTCTGTATTTCACTGTTTGTTCTTTTATGCCTTCAATAAACCCTTTGAATGTAGAATGTGAGTTAAAGGAGAAAACTTACCTTAATGTAGTCCTCCTGCAGGACAAGAATTATGGCAGAACAGGTCTCTGGTATAATGATCCCCAGAGCCTGGGGGGAGATGCCTGTTGAGAACTTAAGGTCCTGCAGGCTTCTCCCGGTCGCCAGGCATCTCAACGTGGCAACTAGTGATGGCTTGGCGCATCACAGTGTCCTAAGAAGAAAAAAATTCACGCCAAAATTAAAATAAAATAAACAATAACAGCTGCTCCCCAAATAATCAAAAAGATTATAAACAGTGGTAAATGTGGGGGTGGGGGTGCTAGTGAAGTAAAACGTAATATATATATATATATATATATATATATATATATATATATATATATATATATATAATGTATGAATAATATATTAATAAGTTATGTGTAACATTTCCAAAAACACCAGTCACTACATAAAGTCACCATATACCATGATGGTAGGTTAGTGTATAAGAACCATGGATCAATCCCAATAAAAAATGAGTGCCTCACAGAATATTGAAACAATAAACAATATATAGTGAATAATAAGACAGAAATATTAAATATTAATGAAGCAAATCATAAAACAGAAAAAAAGTTCATAGAAAAATTATTGTGCAATCAAATCCGATGAACGATGTGCAATCAGATCAAATAAACAATGTGCTGTTCCACCTTCACCAAACATAGGATATATCCACCTGGAGTGCTTTATAACAAATGGCTCCTTACCAGATGAAGTTGACCCCTGTTTGTTAACAAAGAGGGAATCAAAAAGCGCTTGATCAAATGTACTGGGCGATAGGATGGAAACTTGCACCTAGATCCCTTATAGGCAGGTGTTCCCCGATCAGATATGTAAAAACGAATTGATTGCCAACATAGTGTAAAACCATTTAATGTGAATGAGTATAACAATTAAAAAGCCAAATGGCTGCTTACTATAGAAAGTGCCCCGAACCTGGCACTGAGGCTTGGTCGCGTGGAATCTAGGTCCCGGCTGGTTGTACTTAAGTGGCGTGTGTGCGTTCCACTCGACTGACACCTCAAACCAATGTACCAACGTATTACGTCCTCAGGAAGCGTACCCGGCCACAGACAGTGTCCTGCCTCGTGATGAAGGGGGACAGCAAATCCAACAGATGGTGAAAACAGGGTCCATCATCCCGAGATAATTCCTGAAGTCACCAGGATTATTCTCCTGGATTTCTCACAGCAGAGGTATATGAGAGAATTGGTCCCGCTGGAGCAACCAATTCTTCGTACATGAACTCCTCCTCATCCTGTTCATGTACTGAGCTTGGGTCAAAGTATTAACCCCAACACCAAGCCCAAATGCAGCACGAGCTTTATGACGAGAACGTGCTTCCAACATGGCTAGAAACCGGTCAGCTGGTCAGAACAAACTAAACAGAACGCACTGAGGAACAGACAGTCTTATGAAGAACGACCTGAAAAACAGAAACGAGTAGACAAGAAGGCACTTAAAAACAGATACGACCTGACTACACGCCCTGAAAGACAGATACGAACCCACAAGCACCAACTGAACACCAGAAAAAGACCTGAAAAGCATGGAGACTGAGATTCAAGATCTATCTATAGATAGCCCTTCTCTCCACAACCCTGGCCCGGTGGTTGTGGGGGTTTGCAGGCGGGAGGCTTTTAAAAATAAAGAGGCCTCCAGATACCGACCCCCCTATGTGAATGAGTAAGAGGGACATAGTACTCCTACTCATTCACAAAAATGTAACCTATAGATAAAGACACACACATTTTACAAATCCTTTTTTTTAAAAAAACACCCAATAAAAGCTCCTCATTGTAAATCCATCATTATTTTTATGCCTACTGCCTGCCAACCTGTCACCACTAAAAACCCAACAGACCCAGTGCACATGGCAGGGAAGGGATGGGTATAGCAATGATGTCATTGATCAATATATGGTCATGGCTGGGGATTATAGGTCATATAAGCCATTCACATTGGTAACTTTGGTGGCTCCTAGTTTCTTGAAATATTACTTGCATATACACTATTTTACCAAATGTATTAGGACACCTGTCTTTACATGCACATGAACTTTAATGGCATCCCAGTCTTAGTCCGTAGGATTCAATATTTAGTTGGCCCACCCTTTGCAGCTATAACAGCTTTAACTTTGGGAAGGCTGTCCACAAGGTTTAGGAGTGTGTCTATGGGAATGTTTGACCATTCTTCCAAAAGCACATTTGTGAAGTCAGGCACTGATGTTGGATGAGAGGCCTGGCTCGCAGTCTCAGCTCTATTTCACCCCAAAGGTGTTTGCAAAGGGTGGACCAACACTATATTGAACCCTATGGATAAACACTGGGATGCCATTAAAGTTCATGTGAGTGTAAAGGTAAGCATCCCAATACTTTTGGTAATATAGGGTATGATCATCAGGGGACTGAACGGGCAAAAGTTCAGGCATTTGGCCAAATACAATAACAGCCAAAGACTGAACCATTGGCCCATCTCTACACAGCACTGCCTTCTTTTTTTTAGAAAAATCTTATGCCGCATACACACGATCAGGCATTTGCACGGCCAAATCACATCGAAATTCCAACGGAATTCCATCGGAAAAATATAGAACATGTTCTATATCTAAAGTCCAATGGAATTCATCAGAATTTCCAATGAAAAAACTCAGATGGGGCTACACACGATCAGAAAATCCGATGGAAAAAGTCCATCAGACTTTTTCCATCAGACTTTTTCCCTCGGAAATTCCGATTGTGTGTACGGCGCATTATACTTTGCGATGCTTTGCCACAAGGATTATTTGTACCCTTTTGACCCACCTCATCATAAAACGACTAGCTGTCCTGACGTTACATAATATAGGAAATTCTTCTTTTCTTACCTGGGTGTAACCATATAGATTCAGCAGCTGGGCCATTTGGAGAGTGGTGTCAGAATGGAGATCTCCAATGAAACCAGCCAGGGCACCCCGCTCCATACAGGAATAATTTGGAGCTTCCTTTGTATGTCCAGACAATATCTGTAGAACGTCTTTCATAGCTTTATTCACATGTCCACAAGAATCATACACATGATATCCCAGAGTTATGTTGGGCAGAATATCTGGACTGCGGTTTATCTCATCAATAGCAAATATAAAAGCGAGGAGGTGTCTGTACTCTCTCGCGTAAACCCTGCAGAAAATGGAGAGTTTAGCATTGGTCTACAGGACAAGGATTCAAGCAGAAATTATTTATGCAAAAATAGATAATACATTTTAACCACAGGTCTATGGTGGGATTGATATTCAATCATTTCTGCACTTATATAAGTTATAGCCGTGGTTGGCAATTTAGGAGGTCTAGAGGACCTCAGCTGTAGCCCCTGATATCACCAAGTAGCCGCACATAATATTCAGTATATGTAATTCTGCAGAAGGAGGTCAGAGAATGGAGACTTACTAGAGGAAACGGTCAGAGACTTAAAACTAGCTACAAGGCTGGTTGGAGCCTACAGACATGCCGTAGGAGACATTCAGGGCCAGACATAAGACAATCTTCCTGGGTTTAGTTTGTGAAAAGTTTATCAAATCTTTCTTAAACTCTACAGTTTGTGTAATGTAAGTAAATACCATTGAAGTCCATGGGGGAGAATATTGTTTTTTTAATTCTCTCCATTTCTAGAGCTAATAGACAAACTATTGTCAAACAAAAAGGCATGAGAACTGGCCACTGCCATGATGGGGGGAGGGGGGCATGTACCAATACCATAATAATAAATATTTGTCTCTCCCTACACAGTATTTTCAGCTCTCCATAACAGATCCCACACATTAATAATATGGTTGATGTAAGCTCACCTCTTTTTTTCAGAAGGTGGGTTGGGTTATTTATTTCAGTATATTATTGGGTCTTGTGACCGGGAAATGACTAGGGATGGTATGAACCCAGGTTTGAACCAAATGTTGCTTGTTTGGAGGTTAGGCAAATGGCTGAACTAATTTTGAATGTGGCCCGGTCAAACCTCCGGCACCAGCTGGAAGGGAGACATTTGGTATCAGTATTACTAAATGTGACCTCTTCCCTTCTGACTGGTTCTTAGGAAACCGGAAGCCACAAACATAATCTGCTCCGTCGCTCATTTGTTTTGGCGGGTTGTATAAGAAATGTTGGACAAACTGATTGATAATGGATTTATATTATGGATTTTTTTTTTTTAAAAAGGTCTTGTCAAAAACGGTGGTTTGCTTATTTTTTCACTTATTCTATGAATGAGTAGGGCTACTGTGTACCTCTAACTCATTCACATAGGGGGAGGGCTTGTATCTGAGGTTTACAGTTTCCAATAAGCTTGTCCTCATCATTATGTTGCTTGCCAATGAGGCCCTCCTGGCAAGGTACCCCCCATGCTGGGGAAATGTGGCCTGGTATGGTTCAGGTGGGGAGGCTGAAATCTTACTTCACTTTTCCTGGTCTGACAGGGGCCATGATCATATACAGTAAGTGTCATTTTGGTGGACCCACATGCCTTTTTTTGCCTGAAACTTCATCTTAAAATTCGTACTAGACCCTACTGCTCTGGTATGAATATTTTTCGGGTAGGCCATATGCCATTTTTTGAGTGCCCCTTGACATCATCAAGGATAAGGGTCATTTGTGCATCCTTAGGGGGAATTATACACATTTTAGTTTTGTGGGGGGTCCACCATTAACATCTATACCAGACCCTCACCTGGGATAAGAGTCTGCTATAGATTAGGTGACCCCTCAGCTGTTTGGTAGGTGGTTGAAGCTGTGATTTTCCAGCAACTTATTTATTTGCAAATGTTAATGTTGCAGTTGTAGGTTGTATACATCATCCAGATGTGCCAGGGGGAGACATTCCTTCGTTTAGCAAAATAAACTTGGCAGAGCTGACACCACTCCTTGTTATTTCATTTCACAAATAGAATTATATTGTCAGTCACAACAAGAACAGATTGATGGGAATTGTCCTGTGACTGTGTTGTCTTTAATCCTTTCTCTGTCACATTTTGTGTGAAATATTAAAAGGCGTGAAAAATTGTTAACCCCCCCCCAAACAATATATTTTCTGAAAGCAAAGACCCTGCAGAATACAATGGTGGTAGTTTGATTTTTTATGATATTAGAGGCGCAGTTTATTAAATAAATATTTTCAGTAGAAAACACCCTAAAAGTAATCTTACTGCACACAAATGAGAAGCATTACACAACTTTTGGTAAAATATAAATGAGGTTTTTCCGAGCAAATAGAACCCAACATGTAAAGCCTTAAAATTGTGCATTCCGGTGAAAAGGTGAATGCAATACCGGCCATCAGAAACAGAAATACTATATCATGTTATTGTGGTGCCTTAAAATTCATGTCAAACCAAAACCTTGTTTTCCTTTAGACAGTCACTGTCCGGGGCTCCATTTGAGAGATTTCCCCTCACTTTCTGTCCTGCAGATAAAAGTTCTACCAGTACAGTAAGTACAACACACACCGCACCTCAAAGCACCGTAATACACATACCAAGCACTGCGTTCCTTAAAAAAAAAAAAAGGTCATGTGGGTTTTACATTCATTGTGGTCCATTGGCAGCTATTCGTAAGATTATCACACATCTCTCCTAAAGACACAGCTCTGTAGATCAGATTGGAAGATTTACACTTCATATTTCACTTACCCCGAACACATGAGATTTTTATTTATACTTTCTTCCTCACTCCACTCTGACACTACAGAATGTACAGTGAATATCCCTCCTATAATAATGTCTCCATCCTGAGAATACTTGTACTCAAATGTATAACTTATCATACTCATATCACAGCAGGGATCAGAGTTCTGGGTGTCGGATGTGCAGGGGGTCACACACAAAGACAACAACCACAATATTCTAAGTAGATATCTGAAGACAACATGACCGAGTCTCTGAAAGATTGCAATGAGTTCTTCCTCTTCTCCCGACCTCATCATCACTGACAGCAGCCCAGGATCCTGACACTGACTTCATGGATCAGCTGAAGGCTGTGAGAGTGTCGGGTTTATAAAGAATAATTCTGTTATTTTTTACCGATAGACTGGAATATGAATCTGCTTATAGAGTAAGAAAAAAAAAAGGCCAAACATAAAATACACAGAATCCATCTTTGTCAGCACCGTAGATAGTGAAGGTTATAAAAATATCATTATGACATCTTGTACATGAAACAGTAAAAATGAGAAGTTTAATGGCCAAGACTGCCGTGATTATTATTCATATTCATATTCATATTATTATTATTATTCTGTATAAATACAGGTGTATAGAAAAGGTTCAGCAGGTACCATAGATTTGTAGTTAATCCCTGGGATTCATAAAGCTTGTAAATCACAAACTTAGAGAACAAACTCTAATGCGTTACACAAGACATGGATGAAGGAATGGATGACCTATAGTATCAATGGATGGGCGGGGTCACAGCAGCTTTATTGTCAGTGTTGTTAGGGACAGCTGACACTTCTGTGTAGAGAGAGATTATTATTATTATTATTATTATTTTTTTATTTATTTTTTCAATCGGTACATGTCCCCCACATGGCAGTGCATAAATTAGAATATTAGCATGTTACTGCCAGTCTGCTCTTTAAGCTGCCTTTTGTTTGAAGACTGCCACTGGATTGTTTGAAAGACTAAGTACAAGAACAGTGTGCACCTAATCCACTGCCCGTCATTGACCAACCCCCCCCCCCCCCCATACCAACTGATAAGATAAAAGTTAGGCATACACCAGTTAGGCCTATTATCCCCAATTAAAACTATCTTGCTGCTGGACAATTTTACACTGTATGCTGCTCAGTATCCTAATGACAGTTTGACAATTTGAAATCAGGATAAAAACCTTTCTGTGGCGAGCCAAGTTCTCTATATTGATGTCTGACATCTTGTGACTTAATAAATCTGTGATCCAGCAGAAGGTATTGTAGACCTGTTTTGTATTTGATATCACATTGTGTAGTGGGACAAGGCAAGGTCTACAAGCTGACATGTTCTGCTGCAGAGGTCAAAAGATGTACCAATGACAAAATAAAAAAATCTCTCCGTACACAGAATTGTCAGATGTCCCTAACAATTCCGACACGCACTGACAATATGGCTGCTGTAAGGCCACCCTTATATAAGAAGAGGTTTGGGTTACCCATTCCTTTACATTATTGTCTCTTGTGACTCAGATGGCTAGAGGCAATAAGTATGCACTGCATTATAGGTTGCCCCTTATTTCTGTTGGTGAACCTGCAAACTTATCAGCCAAATGTCTAAAATGTGCAAACTTTGTGAATGCCGGGGAATTGCTGAGACTTCATTGTAGTGGTGAAGTCGAACTTCATACCTAACAATTTTTTGAAATATTTTGAAACATGTCAGCATGCTTCAGTTACAGTACATGTCTAAATACTGAGAGACAAAATAATAGAAATGGGTTAATAAACACAGTGGGTGGTGGGTGAGGGGCGTGGCTTGGAGTAGGTTACACATGTGCTGAGCTTTGCTTCCAGTCTGTCCTATTCCTGAGATCCCACTTTTGGTATTTGTATCTTCATTTAGTGTACTGTCAACCCTTTTGCACATGTTCCCGTCCCATAAATCCACTACTCCTACACCTTTTCTGGACAAATATCGGAGGCAAAAGCGTAATCACTTAAAGGAAGATGGCGCCGCTGCTGCACTAGCTCCTGATCTTAATTAGCTTGTCAATTAGCAAGCGCCACCACACACCCCCCCATTCTTTACTTGTTATCTGTGTGTGAACACATTATCTGGTGGCTGCTGCGTTAATATTATTTAGATTATTAGGCCTATTGGTATTGTACATTAGTTCCCCCCACTTTCATACTTTGAATTCCCTACCTGCGATGGTGATTCCTTTGATATCAGTATTGCTGCAAAGCCTATTTAACAGGGGTTCCAGTGACAAAACAAAGATCAGGGGGGATAACGGGCATCCCTGGTGTGTGCCGTTGTTGATAGAGAAGGCGTTTGACCGGAGGCCATTGGCCCTCACCCTGGCTGAATGGTTGGAGTAAAGGGCATTTATATATGTGGCCATGCGAGGTATAAGACCATTCCCCTCAGGACCTCTCACATATAGTCCCATGCCACCCTGTCAAACGCCTTCTCAGCGTCGAGGGATAAGAAGAATCCTTTGGACTCCGACGTCTGCATCCAATATTGTATGTTGAGGGCCGGTATGGAATTATCCCTAGCCTCCCTGCCTGGCATGAACCCCACTTGGTCCAGAGTCACCAATTCAGGGATAAGGGAGAGTAATCGATTGGCCAGGATTTTTGCGAAGAGTTTAATATCTACATTAAGTAGGGATATGGGCCTATAATTTTAAGCTAATAAAGGGTCTTTACCCTCCTTGGGAAGGACTGTTATATGGGCTTCTAGGTGTCTGCATGGGTGGGACTGTGGATGTGCCAGGGAGTTAAACATTTTAAGCATATCACGACTAAGAACATCTTGGAAGGATTTGTAATAAATGAGCGGAAGGCCACCCGGGCCAGGGCTTTTATCAACTTTCATTTGTTTCATGGCTAAGAATAGTTCCTCTGTGGAGAGAGGGGAATCCAGGGCCACAGCTTGTTGGGTGGAGATGGGCTTGGGCCAATATTCAGCCAGGAACTACCGTATTTGGGAGGCTCGGTCTAAAGCAACGGTGCCCTCTGGGTCTGTTTGGGGTAAATTATAAAGCTTGGAGTAAAAACTCTCAAAGTGGCCTGCTATATCTTCATTTTTAGAGAGGAGTGCACCGTGCTTGTCTCGAATTTGGTGGATCCTAGAGGAGAGACGGGCTGTCTGAACTGTGCGTGCTAACATTCTACAGCTTTTGTTGCCGTGTTCATAGAAAACTTTTTGCTGGAGGATAAATCTCCTCCTCGTTCTTTTCCCCAGTTCATCTAGGAACATAGACCTGGCATGCAGTAAATCTTGCAGAACCGGTTGCGAGGTTGATTGTTTGTGTGTTGCTTTTAACCTATTAATGGTCCTCATAAGGGTCCTAATAGTTTCCTGCTGTTGTTTTTTGGCGGCCGTTGCAAGAGCAATGAGCTTCCCTCTTAAAACACACTTATGTGCCTCCCATAGAGTGACAGGTGTGATTTCCGGGCTAGAGTTTTCCCAGAAATATGTCTGAATGTGGGCCTTGATCTGGGCTACTGTCCCCGGATCTTTTAGTAAAGTAGGGTTCAGGCACCATGCTTTAGTGGAAGAATTCACTTCAAGGAAGGAAAGCGTCACAGTGATAGGATGGTGATCGGACTGGAACATTGGTTCAATCGTGGCATGGGACAGGAGTGACAAATCAGATTGGGTTATAAAAAAATAGTCGATTCTCGAATATTTTTGGTGAGAAGGGAAAAAGAAGGTGTAGTCTTTGACGTTAGGGAACAGGGTATGCCAGGTGTCATGCAGCGTCAAGTTCTGTAGTTGTAATTTGATCTGTCATAGTGCCCTGTAAGGGAGAGTGGAAGAGCCAGTTGAGGAGTCCAGTGCGGGGTTCATTGGGACATTGAAATCCCCACCTAGGAGTAGCATCCCCTCTTGAAAGGTAGATAGAAGGTCGCCTATTTTCCTAAAGAAAGTAACTTGGTGTTCGTTCGGGCTATAGATATTGGCCAGAGTAATTGGTTTAAATGCAAATGTACCTTTAAGGAAAATGTACCTGCCTTCTGGATCAACCAGAGTATCCGCAAGAGTGAAATCAGCATGTTTAGAAATGAGGATAGACACCCCTTTGGTCTTGGAGTCCGGGTTTGTAGAGTGTATTGCTTGTTTGTAAATGTGGTTCGCTAATTTAGGAACGGCATCTGACCTAAAGTGGGTCTCCTGTAGCATCAAGAAGTGCGCCTTGTGTTTGGAGAGGGCGGCTAAGACCTGAGACCTTTTCTCAGGGGTATTCAAGCCCTTCACATTGAGCGAGAGGCATTTAAGTGAGAGGTGGTCTAGCTTGTTCATTTGAGTGGTATACGTTCCCAAAGGAAAGAGGGAGGGAGACAAAAACAAAAACAAAAAAAGGGGGGGGGGAGAAAACAGATGGAGGGGGCAAGAGAAGGTCCGGAATGTCAGCCAAAGTCCTACTGGACCGCTGTGTGGGGGTTATAAACCTGAAGGGGTAATCGGGACACGGCACTAAAGAGGACAAGATTGAATTGGACAGTAGCATCCATATAAACATTGTAAAATTGAACATCATCTGTAGTGTCTAATGGATGCTGGGGGGGTCTTTTAGCAATGACAAAGAAATTAGCATAGAGTGCATATAATCGCAGGAACCCATTACATGGTATCAGGCGAGGAAGTCTGTGTAGGGGAAGAGTTAGGAAGAAGGGAACGGGGTGGTTCCCACCTGACAGCAGATAATCTATAACAGAACTCATATAAACATAGCCTTAAGACTAGGCAACCTTATCGTTCAGTATTCACCAGTCATAGATCAGCTCATAACAAAAATAAACCAACCTTGAGAAATAATCTCAGCTCCAATCGTCATCACATCTCAACATAAGGTAAATTAACCATCATTTGGAAATACCCCTCCCTCACCACCCAACTCCACCCAAGATGTACGTGCAAGATGGGGGGGAGGGATAGGTGAATGGAGGGAAGTGGAAAGGAGGGTAAGGGAGAAGGGCAGGGAAGAGAAAGGGAAAGGTGGAATGGAAGGGGGGGGATAGAGGTGAGGGGGGAGAGAGTGGTTGCTGGCAAACAAAAGGGCAGAAAAGCGCCTTCCCACTCAGGCCTATAATGGTGCAGTCGCAGACCACTCAGGTCTGGGAGCACGTGTAGACGGTGAGAAGGTGGGCCCAGCAGAATCTCAATAGGTAGTCCATCTGATGTATCCGCAGGCATGATAAAAGTGCTGCAGCCTAGGGACATGAAGGGCAAACAGTGAGCAAGCAGCCACCCTCCAATGTCCCCCAGTCCCCCATTCAAATGCTTCATATCCGGACGCAACCTCCGATGACAGCTGTGTCAGAGGCCGCAGGCTCCGAGCCGGAGCAGCTGAAATTCAAAAAGAGGCAGATGCAGGGGGTGGATGGCCCCGGAGGCCAGAGTCCCAGTGGATGGGGTGGGCCACTCGGGTTGTAGATACCCACAGTTCTGCATAGAATTAGTGACAGACATACCTTAGGCAAACGATGGGTGAAACAAAGCCAGTGTTCTTGGTGAGGAGGGGGAGGGAGAAGATCAACATCATGGGGCATACCGATCAAGTCATGTGTAATGGTTCGTGGCTATGGAGCAGCGGTGAGATCAGAAAGGAAACCGGGGAAAAGTTAGAAATGACGATGGGAGAAATTCAAACAAAGCAACTCACTGATCCATGATATCCAAGGTGATCCTCCGGTCGATCACAGGTCCGATTCCCCGGCGGGGGGTGTCAGCGTGACCCAGTGGGTGAGCTGCAAGGTCTCGGCAGGAAGAACAATCACCCGGAGACGCCGAGTTGAGTCTGCGCTGTCTGGACCTCTGACGCTGTGCTTTGGGAGATGATGCGTGGGATACTTGCTTCCATGGCTCTGTCGGGAAGTAGAACGAGTACCACTCTGGAATGTCGATGGGAGGGATGTCGAGTTGCTCACAGAAGCCTGGAAGATCTTCCGGTGTGTGAAGAAGAGCAGTACGCCCCCTGCTGGTTGATGACATCCCTTAACCCTGGCTCTCCTGAGAATCTATTCTTTCAGGGGAAAGTTAACAATACAGAGCACTATGTCCCTGGGAGGTTCAGAGTCTCTAGGTCGATACCTCAGGGTTCGATGGATCCGTTCCATTTCAATAGGTGCATCGGCAGGCCTTTCAAGCAAATCATTAAAGATGGCGCATACCGTTGGAGGCATTGCGGCCTGGTCGATTCCCTCAGGGAGGCCCCGCACCCTAATATTGTGCCTGCGTCCCCTATTATCTAAATCTTCCACGTGTCTGTGCAAATTGAACATGTGGGGCAAGTACATATCATACGTTTTCTGAACTTACCTTATCGCAGCCGCTTGGAGCTGTGTGTCTTCCTCCACGTCTCTCAGCCTGTTTCCCATCGACTGTAGGTCCGCTTTCAGGTCCGATATGGCGGCTGTCAGAGAATGTTTGATGTCTAGAGCAACTGATTGCAGGTCTCTCTGCAGGTCAAGCAAGCTCGGGGTAAAGTTTCTCCCGCCATCCGCCATCAGTTCAGCCGAGCTTCCAAACGCAAATGGAGCTAAGGACCTGTGCAGCCGGCGAGGCCTGGGGAAGCTAGAGCCTCTGCATTGTGGGTTGCGGCTCGGGTCCGGAACATCTCCGGTATGCTGGAACCGAGCTGGGAACAAGCCTCTGGCATAGACCGGGGGGTTGAGGTGCTCCTTTGCGTTTTGCTCATCCTTAATTCAGCAGGTAAAGTCCCCAATACACGCGTTTAATGTCCTCAGTGTGCCGGAGCTAACAAATCATCCGTCCCCTGCTCTTCCTAGTTATCCCCTCCCATGGTCGCCTTCGGGACTTTTCCACAGCCTCTCCCATCCTCTGGAACTCTCTGCCCCAGTATGTCCGGTCAGCCTCTACCCTGTCCACCTTTAGGAGATCCCTGAAAACGTATTTATTCAGAGAACTATTCCGAGCCACCCCCATCAAATTCTCTGCAGCTATTACCTTTTGTACCACCACCCCCTCCCTTTAGAATGTAAGCTCTACAAGCAGGGCACTCCTGTACCTTTTTGTATTGAACTGTACTGTAATTGTGTTGTCCTCCTATACCTTATAAAGTGTTGCGTAAACTGTTGGCACTATATAAATCGTGAATAATAATAATAATAATAATAATAATAATAATAATAATATATAGAAGAATAAATACCCGACCACTCAAGCAATTTCTCAGAATGCATACAACTTTGTCCCATATAGATTTTATAGTGGTGTCCAATACCCTGCTACCTCTGATGGAGGAAGTAATATTCCACCCTGGAATGCTTTCAGACCCTGGACCCCTACTGGGTAACTCTCCACCTTACTCCTCAGGTTATGCCTCATCCTTAGTGATTGCACACTTTTTTAGCTGACTGCCCTGGCAAGAATGCAGTTTTACTTTAACTTCATAACTCTAACCGTGATACAGCTTAGATGGGGTTAGTATGGGGGGATCGGTATGGGAGGCTTTCAAATTACATGTCCACTTCCACTTCCTATTATCTAGGTGCATAAACCAGCTGAAAGCCTCCTCCAAAATTATTCTACAACAAGCCACTGACCGTCTGACGTCCCTCGCTGATACTTTTTGCTGATACTTTTGCGGGAAATTCTTCTCCCGACAACTTCATTGCGTTGAGATCACAAACTCAGCTTGTTGACCAACTGCACTACGAAAAAGCGAAACAAAAGCTTTTCTTTTGTAGGCAATGGATTTTTAATCGGGGTTAGCGGTCTGGTAAATTGCTGGATTAATTGGCACACCAAGACTGTAGGTTGTTATTTTGTTGGACATGCAGGGCACCAATGCTGCAGAATTGGGTTTAAATTATAAATCCTTATACTCCTCGCAAGTGACCGGTACTACTTTGGACACTTTACCCTTGAGTCCCTCTCTCCATGGATTAAATTGCCACTGCAATTGCCACCCTTGCCCCTGCTAAAGCCTCTAAACAAGACGGCCTTCCCCTTGACTTCTATGCTGCCTATTCGGAGCTATTAGTCCCCAAATTGTTTTCCCTGTACAAATATATCTTTGAAGCGGCTGTCCTACCAAACTTCATGAGGGAGGCCTTGAATATTGTGATCCCTAAACTGGGCAAGGACCTCACTAACCCGAATCATATCGCCCAATTTCTCTACTACATGTGGACATTCAAATCCTAGCAAAGGTTCTGCCCATATGCCTGTAACAAAAAACAAGATACTCTAATGGCTTATACGCAGCTTACAAGTAATGAAAAATATTTGTTTAATAAAAATATTATTTTTTATTTTCAATGGGTAAAAAATTCCATCAGCAGAAGTAGTTTCATTCTGATCCACCTTCCATGTTTGACAGCCTGCCAGACTTCTAATCTCTAATGTAAACACAGATCAGGTACACAGGACGAGGGGAGAGCAGAGTGCTGAGCCCTGATTAATGGCTACATTGCTTCTATTAGGAATTTAAGAATGAATTGCTCCATGATGCTAGGTTATATTGGAACAAAATGAGAGCCCCCCCACCCCAAAGCACCCCTCATGTTGAGGGAATATGGTTTGGGATGGTTCAGGAGGTGTGGCACTTGCTCTTTCCTGACCTGCTGGGCTGCATGCTCGGATAAGGGCCTGGTATGTTTTTTTTTTTTTTGGGGGGACCCAACGCCATTTATTTTAAAACAATTGTTTTTCCAGCATTTTGTTGTTTACATTTCAGCTGGCAGTGGGGAAGCCCACTGACAGCTGATGAGTCATTAGGACGAGGTGGCCGGCTTCCCGTTCCCACTGCTTAACAACCAGCTATTCTTCACACAGAATTTGAATTGATCGATCATTTTTCAACTGTTCCAAATAGTAATTGTTCTGAAAATTTGAAATTCATTACAAAATGAATAAACAAAATAAATGTAATGAATTTAAACTAAATGTGTTACTATTGTTACAATTTTATTCAGAGATTCAGATACAACCGAATCTCTTAATAACCAAAAACTTGTCAGAATTTGAATTCACACCGAAACAAATCACACGTGTGTAATGGGCACGGCTTGGTTTCATCCAGACATAACATTTAGAATTGAGGCCAAACATTTCTATTTTGGTTTC
This sequence comes from Rana kukunoris, assembly GCA_029574335.1. Classification (NCBI taxonomy): domain Eukaryota; kingdom Metazoa; phylum Chordata; class Amphibia; order Anura; family Ranidae; genus Rana; species Rana kukunoris. The sequence continues at coordinate 3,196,287 of CM056049.1, read as the reverse complement.
ATCAGATGAGAGAATCTCGGTCCTTACAGTCTGAGAGTTCTTCAGGGGATTGTTTTGTGAACTCCAAGAGAACCTTTATGTGTTTTGCACTGAGGAGAGTCTTCCATGTAGACACCAGAAATGTGCAATTCATTTATTTACACATCAAAATTCAGACAACATTTTCATTAATTGGAGATTTGGATGTCTCTGAATTTCAAAATTACAATCATAACAAATGTCATCTAATAAATTATAACAAAATGAATTATACAAATTTGCAAATGAATTTGAATTTGAAATAGAAACATATTACAATAACACTGGACTACAAAGAGTAGAAATGATATGAAAGTAGCAAAATGTTACCAGAATTGTGTCACTAATAAAGGAAAACAAAGTCCTGAGTATTCATTGGCTCCAGTTTCCAAGATACAACTTCAGGTCAAAATTCCATCAAAATAATTCGAGATTTTCCTAGCGTGTGATGGAAAATATTGATTATATGAAGACAGGAGGCGAGTATCTTATGCATTATCTTTCTTTAAAAATGCTCATAGCAGAACAATTTCTATAAACAGTTTAGAACTAAAGTCAATAGAAAACTGAAAAAACTACGTTTCCCAGCAGTCCTTTAGCCTGTGGCCACTCCCCTCTTGCCTCTATATAAGGACTGCTGCCCTGAAGAACTTCCTCTTTCTTCGTGCGAATCCCAACAGTAAACGGAACTTGACGTCCAACGAACTTCCCACATCCGAGTCTTCGGTCAACCAGCTTGTTCCTCATCCCGGAGGAGGGATCTTGCGTGCCGCAGGTAAGTCCCAACGAGGACCAACAATCATGAATCGCAGCCAACGGGGCGTCCGAACATATTAAAACAGTCCTGAAGTGCAGATCGCCGATATCCAGGGGAAACGGATGTTATCAGTATCCTGAAACAAAACAGATGTATGTAATAGGGATGGGTAGGGAGGGAAGATACTCGCCTCCTGTCTTCATATAATCAATATTTTCCATCACACGCTAGGAAAATCTCGAATTATACTTCAGACAGGAGGCTCATATCTTATGCAAGTTCAAAGCTTAGCATCAGGGATAAAGTTTACATTCAATAAAGAGACTTATGCAGTATACACAACAAGGAACATCATTGTAGGATTGTCATGGCCACATGTTCCTCTGGTCTGAAGTAAAAGGAGCGAAAAACGGTCTCTGAGGACCAGTCGGCCGCAAGAAGGAGGTCCGTTAAAGAACCCCCCGCTTTGACCACTTTGGTAGCCATGGCTCCTCTGGAAGAGTGTGCCCCAAACTGGGATATGTCTATGTCCGCCATGGCCATAGTTGATCTAACCCAACGTGCTAAGGTAGCGGAAGTTACTGGGCGATGGGGTGTGACGTAAGAGAGTAGGAGCTGGGACGACTCCGGGGAGCGTAGGTCAGCCGTGCGTGACTCGTAGGTCTGAAGACACCGTACCACACAGAGTCGTGGGTGGTCAGTGAAGAAAGGATAGAAAATTGACGTCAGGTCGGTCTTGTTCCTACGGGCCACCGAGAACTGTACGTCTTGCGGCGAGAATTGACGTCTGGAAACCTCCAAAGCCTTCACGTCAGAGACCCGCTTGACTAAGACCAAGCATAAGAGGACAGTAAGTTTAAGGGACAGGAGTTTGAGAGATAACGCCTCGTTATCGTCCCATTCTGAAAACATGTTAAGGATTCTGGAGACGTCCCAGGTTGTTTGGTACCTAGGACGAGGAGGGCGTTTGAATTTAATGCCTCGCATTAATTTGCAGATTACAGGATGCTTGCCCACCGGCAATGAGTCCACCAAGCCATGGTGGGCCGAAATGGCAGATCTATATACGTTGATAGATCGATATGCCTTACCGGTATCGAAAGCATCCACTAGAAAATTAACGACAAGCGTTATAGGTGCCTGGAAAGGATCAGCCTGCCGTTGATGACACCAATGCACCCAGAGTCCCCATGCTGATCTATATGCCGATCGAGTCCCGGGGGCCCAGGCCACGGCGAGAAGGTCCCTAGCTGACTGTGAAAAGTCGTCGTCAGTACTGGTGACCCCAACACCAGGCAAGCTAGAAGGGTCAGAGAACCGTCCAATACCAAAGGATGTACATCCTTGGACTGGTGCAAGAGGATGTGCGGAAATGAGGGAAGCACTCTGGGGTGGTCTATGACCATCTCCAGCAGAAGGGGAAACCATGGTTGCGTCGGCCACCAGGGTGCGACCAATACCACCGTCGCGTTCTGGGAAGCGATCTGTAGTAAAGTCCTGGGGATCATTGCGAACGGGGGAAACGCATAGTGTGTCTCCCCGCTCCAACATTGGCGGAAAGCGTCCACCGCTGTGGCCCCCGGGTCCGGCCTCCAGCTGAAATAGCGAGGTAGTTGATAGTTGAGACGGGAGGCGAACAGGTCCACCCCCAGGGGTCCCCAAAGTTGGTTGATTTGGGTAAATGTGAATTGGTCCAGACCCCACTCGCTGGATATCGGGAATTCCAGTCTGCTACGATATTGGAAAAGCGGTTGATGTATTGAACCGCCGCAATATTGTCCATGCGTATTAAAACGCAGCAATTGGAACTCTCCGAGAGAAAACTTTGGACTGCGAACAGGGCCGCCAGGAGTTCCAAGGCGTTGATGTGCAGCCGGGATTCCTGGTCGGACCAAAACCCCCCTGTCGAGGTCTCGCCCAAGCGAGCTCCCCAACCTTTCCGACTCGCGTCTGATTCTAGAATGACATCCGGTTGCGGATTGAAAATCGACTTGCCTTTCCATTCGACGGCATGTCGCAGCCACCATTGTAGTTCGGTTCTGGCTTCCGTGGACAATGGGATCACGTCTGCGTATCGGAGACCCTGCCGAAGATGAAGGATCTTGAGACGCTGAAGGGCCCTGTAGTGGAGGGGGGCTGGGAATATGGCTTGAATAGAGGCCGCTAAAAGGCCCACTATCCTGGCCAGAACCCGCAGTGATACGCTTCGTTTGCGTAGCACTGACCTGATCTCCTTGCGGATCAGTGCGAGTTTCGTCTTGGGGAGACGGAGGATCGCTTGCTTGGTGTCTACCAAGAAGCCCAGGAATTCCAACTCCTGAGTCGGGACCAGTATGGATTTCTCTTGGTTGATGAGAAAACCTAACCCTTCTAACAGATTTAGAGTCCAGGTCATGTGTGACAGGATTAGGGATTTGGAGCTCGCGATGATGAGGATGTCGTCCAGATAGATTATGAGACGCACACCTCTGCTCCGTAATGTCGCCACGACCAGTTTCAACAGCTTGGTGAAACACCACGGGGCCGATGACAGCCCGAATGGCAGGCATGTAAACTGCCACGTGCGTCCCCCCCACAGGAAGCGCAGCAGGTGTTGTGAGCCCGGGTTCATGGGTACTGTGAGATAGGCGTCCTTCAGGTCCACCTTTACCAACCAATCGCCTGGTTGGAGAAGATCTCGGAGGCAATGGATCCCCTCCATTTTGAAATGCCGATACGTAACGTGTTGGTTTAACTCCTGCAAGTTTATCACGGCACGGAAGCCGCCCCCTTTCTTCTTGACTAAGAAAAGGTTGCTGATGAACCCCGGGGAGTTTGGATCGACTTCGATGACGGCTTTTTTGGATATGAGGTCTCGCAATTCGTCGTCTATCAACATCGTGTTTTGCGTGCTGAAATGAATGGGGGCAGGTATAACGCCCAGTTGAGGTGGGGACATAAGTTCTATGTGAAACCCCCTGACGGTATTTAGTACCCACGAGTCTGCCGTAATCGCAGACCAGGCGTGGGTAAAATATCTCAGCCTTCCCCCCACTGGTGTGTGATAACAAGTGGTAATACTGGGACTTACCGGTAAACGGGCGAGATCGAGGGTCTCCTCTGCTCCCTCGTCCTCTCCATGGCCTCAATCGGGGTGGAAAGAAAGGCGCCGGTTGTGCCACTGCGGCGTATGAGGTCGGGGTTTGAGCATAAGGTGGTGCTGTTGCTCTGTTAAATGGCCTGAAGGAATGGTTACGGCCGGCAGAGCGGCCTCTACCTCTGCCGGCCCGGGCAAAAATCTTGGTATTGCCAGCTCTTTTGAGTGAGGACTGAGCCTTATCTAAGCTGTTGAAGAGCCCCACAAATTTATTAATATACTTGACTAAGGAATCCCCGAACAGCAATCCCTCAGCGACCGGGCCCGGTTCGGTTTCGGCTAGATGAGCCAATTGAGGGTCCAGGCGCATAAGGATGGAACGTCTGCGCTCCGTGGAGCAGGCTGAATTTGCATTTCCCAGAAGGCATATGGCCCGTTGGGCCCAACCCTGGAGTTGGGTCACATCGACCACAGTATCTGAAGCCACCGCTTGTTCCGAGAGGTTCAGGATTTTCGTCAATGGGCCCAGGAGATCCAGGATACGGTCCTGAATGTTCCTGAAGGAACGGTCAATGCCCTTTTTGGGGAATTTTCCCGATTTAGCCAGGTATTTGGCCAGGATGGGGTCAATCTCTGGTGTGTGGACCACTTTTTTTTTTTGGGATGTGTGGGCGTGGACACTCGGCTCGCAATTTATTGCAGTTGGTCCTGTCCAGGGGTCTGCGTGCCCAAAATTCAACATATTGGGACACATGTGGTAAAGGGGACCAATCACCCGAGCGGGGATGAGAAATGGCATCCGGGTGAAATAGTGGCTCGCCAAGGGCGTCCGTTATGGCATTGCCCTGATTATCAGGGTTGGCATCGTGGGGATGCGCCAATGACCCAGCATCCGCCCCGTCCTCATCTTCGGACCCAGAATCCTCGAATTCGGATGATGCAGCCGATGAGGTATCGTCCAAATCGAGTACGAACGAATCCGGCTTTGTTTGTCTAGTGATTTGACTCCCTGAGGCCCAGGGGTTGGAAAGGGTCTGAGGGATGCGTGGAGTGGCATTCCGTGTGAGGTAATGCCTCAAACATATTATTTACTTCCCCTGCCGGGGAGTCATCGTTTGCTGCCACATGCTTCCTCTTTTGAGAGGATTTACCCCTCTTCACCTGTGGCTCATCATATATGGCCAGTGGTGAGGGGGCGGTATGGGACGGAATCTGCGACCCCGAGGGGAGGGAAACCGCAGCCATAGCAGCTTGAATGGATCTAGTGATAAACTCTTGGATCTGAGCAGTGCTCAGGAATCCTGCTGCTCCCTGTGGCATGGAATCTTCCTTGGTGGGAGATGAATTTCCTTCAGCCATGGTATGAGTAATGCAGAGTACCTGTTAGATTTAGTTAATTCCCCTAATTGGCTTCTTATTACCGGAGGCGCAGGCACCGCTCTTACCCTTCCTTCACACTTCCACAGCGCTTCTGGTGCTGCTGTGTGGGAGGGGAGGAAAAAACGCTTGTTTCTCTCGAAATCCCACGAGATTACGGCTCCCGGGACCTTTCCATTGGCCGGCGTAATCCCGCGAGATCTCGGCGGCACAGGGGGATTGTGGGAATGCCCGCCCCCCCCGCCGAGCGCGAATGAGGGACAGAATATAGTGAAGATGGCGGCGGCACCTTAGGTAAGAAAGAGAGAGGCGCCGTCAGTACTAATAATACGACAGGTTAGGGGTAAAAACCCCACCGCCGTAGACAGCGCCAACCGCGCTGAGACCCCTAATAGAGTCTCAACCTAAAGAAAAAGTAATCCATCATAAGACAACAGTAATAAATACTACACAGAAAATATTCACTTATCTTGTTCCTTCTATGAGCAGAAAGAAAGAGAAAGTTCTTCAGGGCAGCAGTCCTTATATAGAGGCAAGAGGGGAGTGGCCACAGGCTAAAGGACTGCTGGGAAACATATTTTTTTCAGTTTTCTATTGACTTTAGTTCTAAACTGTTTATAGAAATTGTTCTGCTATGAGCATTATTAAAGAAAGATAATGCATAAGATATGAGCCTCCTGTCTGAAGTATAATTCAGAATTATGAGGGGGATGTGCGATTATACACCATGGGGTAAAAGACGCAGTGCGGACGGAATGTTTGGATATTTTTTTTTTAGATCCCTTTTACAATTGGGGGAACCATGAAAAAATATCAGTCACTACTATGATTGGTGAGTTCCTCCACACCATGGGGACTGGGAAAGACATGGAATGTTTCTTCTTTCTTTCTTTTAGCCAATGACTCAGATAAGTTGCACATGTAATGCAACAACAATGAGGGGCCCGACTCTTGTCCTGATCCCATATTTTGCATCCAAAATAAAGGTGTTATGTCTTTTTTACCACTACTGTCAATTTTGGGGGTGCAAATGTAACATTGTCACAAATGTGTCAGAGGTTTTCTGTGTTGTTTACACAGTTTGGAGACATCTTGTCTAGATGTGTGCACTGCCGAAAAATCCGTTTGTTTTTGTTTCATAATTTTTTTCGTTTTTGCAGGCGATTTGTTATGATCGTAATTCATAAATTCGTAAATTAGAAAATTAGGGAATCTGAAAATTCTAAAGAATAACGAACTAATAATAATAATAACTATTAAATTCTAGGTATTGAAATTTCCTTTCAAATTTGTCTGTTAGTGAACGTAAGAAATACAAATTTATCCCGAGTCAAAAATTATCCGAAACAATGAATGCCGTATCTAAACTAATGGAACGGAACAAATAAATAATAATAATAATGACACTAATAAAAAGATTTTATTATTGTTTTGTTATTATTAATTGGCTACGTTCCATTAGTTTAGATACAGCATTCATTGTTTCGGATAATTTTTGAAACTCAATATTCAAATTTTGAATACAAAGGAATAGAAAGTATATAGCCAACTTCTAAAATCGAAACTTTCAACTTTCAAATACAATAGAATATAATAAAATCTATAGCCAAGTTCCAAAATGTTAATTTCAAATTTTAAATAGAATACAATAGAAAGAATATAGCTGTTATCCAAAATCCAATTTCAAAATTAGAATTTTGAGAAAAATACTAAAATAGAAAAAATATAGATGTCTTCCAAAAATCAAAAGTTGAATAGATTAAAATAGAATGGAGTTGAATATAGTAGAAAGAATATAGCCGTCTTCCCAAATATGAAATGTGAAAACATTACAATAAAGTACAGGGTGGGCCATTTATATGGATACACTTTAATAAAATGGGAATGGTTGGTGATATTGACTTCCTGTTTGTGGCACATTAGTATATGTGAGGGGGGAAACTTTTCAAGATGGGTGATGACCATGGCGGCCATTTTGAAGTCTGCCATTTTCAATCCAACTTGTTTTTTCAATAGGAAGAGGGTCATGTGACACATCAAACGTATTGTGAATTTCACAAGAAAAACAATGGTGTGCTTGGTTTTAACGTAACTTTATTCTTTCATGAGTTATTTACAAGTTTCTGACCACTTATAAAATGTGTTCAATGTGCTGCCCATTGTGTTGGATTGTCAATGCAACCCTCTTCTCCCACTCTTCACACACTGATAGCAACACCGCATTGAAATCTTCTGCAATGACCTGGTTACTGCATTCTCTTTGTTTACAGCCATTGACATGTCGCCGAGATTAACACGTGGGAAATTGTGTTGATGTCTGGTGAACGCAGTAACCGGGTCATTGCAGCAGATTTCAATGTGGTGTTGCTATCCGTGTGTGAAGAGTGGGAGAAGAGGGTTGCATTGACAATCCAACACAATGGGCAGCACATTGAACACATTTTATAAGTGGTCAGAAACTTGTAAATAACTCATGAAAGAATAAAGTTACGTTAAAACCAAGCACACCATTGTTTTTCTTGTGAAATTCCCAAAACGTTTGATGTGTCACATGACCCTCTTCCTATTCAAAAAACAAAAGTTGGATTCAAAATGGCCAACTTCAAAATGGCAGACTTCAAAATGGCCGCCATGGTCACCACCCATCTTGAAAAGTTTCCCCCCTCACATATCCTAATGTGCCACAAACAGGAAGTTAATATCACCAACCATTCCCATTTTATTAAGTTGTATCCATATAAATGGCCCGTACTGTAGAAAGAATGTAGCCATTTTCAAAATGTTTATTTCAAATATAATACAATATAAAAAATATATATCTGTATTATGAAATTCAATTTTAGAAATATGAATTTTGAATAGAAACAATTAGATTTGGGTAAAAAATAAGTAAAATATCTTCTTAAATTCAAATTTCATATAGAATAAAATAAAATAGAAAAAAAATACATAACTAACTTTCAGTATTAGTATTTCAAATAGAATAAAAACGAAAAAAATATATCTGTCTTTCAACATTGAAATTTAAAATTTCAGAATTTGAACTTTGAATAGAAAAGAATAGAATAGAATATAATAGAGATAATATAGAAATCTTTAGAAATGTAATCTACAAATGTTGAATATAATAAAACAAAATAAAATAGAAAGAATATAGCAAATTCTGACATTTTAATTTTGAAAGAATACAGCCATCTTTCAAAATTCTAATTCTCAATAGAAAAAAAAAATGCAATAGAATAGAATAGAATAAAATAGAAAGAATATGGCAACCTTCTGAAATTCAAATTTTGAAATTTGAGTTTCACATTTTGAATACAATAGAAAAGAAACTATAAAGTCGTCTTCTAACAATTCAAAAATTCTAAAACTCAAATTACTAAATTTTAATTTCAAATCTTACATATAATAGAATAAAATAGAAAGAGAATAATTGCCATTCAAAATATTTAATTTTGAATAAAATAGCATTTATCTGTCCTTCAAAATTTAAATTTAAATTTTAAATTCAAAACATAAAAGAATAGAATAAAAAGAATATAGACATCTTCTGAAATTCAGATTTCAAATAGGATAAAATAGAAAACATATATAGCTGACTACTGAAATTTAATTTTGAAATTTTAATTTTTAATTTTAATAGAATAGAATAAAGGAGAAAGAATATAGGTGTTTTCCAAAATTCTAATTTCACATAGAATAGAATAGAAAGGATATAGCTGTTGTTTGAAATTCAAGCGCTGAAATTTGAATCTTGAATATAATAGAATACAATAAAAAGGCTCTAACGTCTTTCAAGGTTCAAAATTTGAATAGAATAGAATGAATATATTCATCTTTCAAAAGTTAAATTTCGATAGAATAAAATAGAAACAATATTTAGCGGACGTCCAAAATTAGAATTTCAGATCAGTTTGAAAATATTGAATAGACAAAACAAATTCCAAAAACAAATGATTGTAAGATAAGAAATATGAAGAAATTAAATGAGGAATCTAATGAAGGAATCTGAAATAAAAAACAAATGGGTTGTGTAGATCTCTACCAGCCCCTCCCCCATAAATATCCAGATCGGGGGAGGGGCTGCAAGTGATGTAGTTCATCCAATCACCACACAGGATCTCTGGAGCTCAGTCAGAGTGACCCTGAAAGATGTTAGAGCCTTTCTATTCTATTCTATTCTAATTAAGATTCAAATTTCAACATTTGAATTTCAGACTACAGCAATATTTTTTCTTTTTTATTCCATTCTATTCTAAAGTTGAAATTTAAAATTACATTTTTGAAAGTTGGCTTATTTTTTCTTTTCTGTTTTATGTGAATTTAGAATTTTGGAAAACAGCTATATTCTTTCTCTTTTATTCTATTCCATTAAAATTCAAAATTCTAATTTCAAAATTAAATTTCGGAACTCAGCAAAATACATTTTTTTATTTTACTCGATTCTATTTGAAATCTGAATTTCGAAAGATGTTCTTAATATTCTCTTTTATTATGTTTTAAATTTTAAATTAAAATGTCAAAATTAGAATTTTGAAGGACACATTTTATTACAAATTTAAAATTTTGGATGGCAATTATATTCTTTCTATTTTATTCTATGTTATTCTATTCTATGCAAAATTTGAAATTCTAAAATTATATATTTTTTTTAAATTTTTGAATTGTTAGACGACAACTATATAGTTTCTATTGTATTCAAAAATAATTTAAAAAATCAAATGTCAAAATTTGAATTTCAGAATGTTGCCATATTCTTTATATTCTATTTTATTAAAAAAATAAATTCTATTCAAAATTTGAATTTTTTAAAGATGGCTGTATTTTTTTTACAATTCAAATTCTAAATTGTATTTTTTATTTTTATTTTGTTTTATTATATTCAAAATGTCAAGATCACATTTCAAAAGATAGCTATATTATTTCTATTTTATTCTATTCCATTATTTTCAAAGAATAGGGATGAGCGAACATTTTGGTCTGAACTTAGATTTGGACTGACCTGTGGCTGGCGGGGCAATTGTCCAAATATCTGAACATTTTCCCATTCAGCCTCCTGTATGGTGAGAGCCGAGCATCTTATATAGAAGTGATATTTCTACCGCTACTCTACATTTATCCCGGAGTACGGCTTTAAGTTTGGATACTTTTCTGTCTATGGCAATATCAGCAATAAAAGTATTTTATTTTCTCTATGAGAAATGATATTTGTATTACTTTGTTATTCATTTTGTTACTGCATCTTTGAGTTCATAGAGAAATGTAAACTTTGCTCTGGTCCATAGGTGGGGTGCAGGTGTGAGAGAGGAAGGGGTTAAAAAAAATCAAGAGGTGTGGTCCTCAATCCACCATATATATTATATATATATATTTATTCATAAATAATAATAATAATAATAATAATAATAATAATAATAATCATAATAATAATAATATAATAATAATAATAATAAAATAATAATCATAAGTATGATTATTATTATTATTATGATGATTATTATTATTATTATTATTATTATTATTATTATGATTATCATTATGATTATTATTATTAGTAGTAGTAGTAGCAGTAGTACTAGTAGTATTGATATTTTATTGAACAGTACATTTAATCTTTAATTATAATATACATTTTCTTAATATTTTACATGCTAATAACAATTATATTATTTTGTAATCTTGCATCTATATTTTACATTTAATATATACTGAATATTCAGCAAAAGAAACGACTAAACTGTATAACTTGTATTTCTCGGCATTGCTGATCCTGGAAAGCAGTCTCTTTAGTAAAGTATTATTAGACGTCTTCTCCAGGGAAGAGCCGGAGTCTCTTCTATTGGATGGAAGTTGAGAGTCACATTTAGAATGATGTGACAATATCTCACACATGGCAGCAGATTGTAGAGAATAGTAAAGCCGGTGACTTCATTCTTCATTATTAGAGTGATTGTAAACCTTCTGTGTGCCGTTCTCCCGGGACGGCTGACACCTGAGCTGAGCGCCCCCTAGAGGCACCACAAGACCGGCACATGATTACAGTGGTGGGACCGCTCCCTTCACAATAGAACAAAAGTCACCAAAGAACAACAAACCTGAGATTTTATTGGATGAAAGTTTCTGCCGCATTCCCCCAGGAAACAGACGCTGAATTTACTGATCGCCATCTGCTTTCCAATACAGACTGTCAGCATACAAGTCTTACTATGTCTCCTTCACTTTAACTATTTATTCATCCTTGTAGGTGAATAGCAATAAAATACAACTGAAATGGTAAAATAGTAATAATATTAAATACATAACACATTATATAAATTACAATTAAATTAAATTTAATAAATAAAAGTATAACTAAATTCATATCATATCAAATTCATACATTAAAAAAAAAAAAAAAACATTTTTAGTACCAATATTATTATTATTATTTGTATAACTAGCACTATACAAATAATTAATACATTCTACAGTGATGATTAACGTGTACACTGCAGCTCTAGTTTATTATTAATTTTGAAATTCCAATTATTGATGTTTTTGGACATTTTCCCCCAAGTACATAATACAAATCAACCTTTTACTGAAAACGCATTCATAAATAAATAAATACATTTAATAATTTATAAAAGAACGTGAGGGGCTTTTTGTGTAATGAATAGTACATGCACTAAGCTCAATAATATGTCAGAAAAAATCCCATACACTATGATGTCATGAAAAAAAAATGGTAATTACATAGAAATATACTGTACAGCTAAATTGAAAAAAAAAATTTTGAAACAAAATCAGTAGATATCCATTAACATTTCCCACCAGAATGATCAATCTGTCTTAAAATAAACACAACGTAATTCATCTGGATACACAAAGTAGTTGGGATGATATGTACAGATTTACTAACACGTGTCACAGTTGCTAAATTAGGTTAGGGTGTTAAGGTTTGTTGTGACCCGGGTCATAAAGGGCTCATGAAGGGCTCATAAAGGGGTTAATGAGGGGGTCATAAAGGGGTCATGAAGGGGTCATGAAGTGGTCATAAAGGGGTCATGAAGGGGTCATTAAGGGGTCATAAAGAGGTCATGAAGGGGTCATGAATGGGTCATAAAGGGGTCATGAAGGTGTTATAAAGGGGTCATTAAAGGATCATAAAGAGGTCATGAATGGGTCATAAAGTGGTCATAAAGGGGTCATTAAGTGGTGATAAAAGGGTCATGAAGGGGTCAAAGACGTCATTAAAATGACACAAATCTTTGACAATAACATTCCTGTGGGATGTCTTATCGCTGAGTGTGACGCTGTGCTCCAGGACAACGCATTCCTGAAAAAGAGGAAATAATTCCCGGTGATAAATGATCTCTAAGTTCCCGACTTTTCTTTCTAATGTTTAAATAACAGATCCCCTAAAAACCCAATTCAGTCCATTGGAAGGACAGTACACATTGTTTACAAAAATTGCATATTGTTCCTTTACAAAAAAAATGCTGCGGGGGTCCTCCCTAAAAATAATTTTAATGCACATAAACTCAACATAATACCCGTTTTTTTGTGTGAAAATTATAAATATAGGGATTGCATCGAGTAAGGAGATACCAAACATGTTCAGCCTTAAAACTGACCGCATCTGTGAAATAGTGAAGAGCCATGGGACCCCAAATTGTCCATAGGGGGCACTTTAAAAGCATTTACAGTTCTTTTACATTCCCATGTGTGCACAGGGAGACAGGAGAGTCATTTTACAATTTCGATTTTTTTTATTATCCCTTAACCACTTCAATACAGGGCATTTTCACCCCCTTCCTGCCCAGGCCAATTTTCAGTTTTCAGTGTTCTGGTACTTTTGAATGACAATTGCGCGGTCATGCAGCACTGCTCCCAAATTAAATATTTTTTTTCCCTACGAATTTGGTGGTATTTGATCACCTCTGCATGTTTTATTTATTGCGCTATAAACAAAAGAAAAGTGACAAGTTTGAAAAAAAACCACAATATTTTTTACTTTTTGCTATAATAAATATTCCAACAAAAAGAAATCCTCAGTTTAGGTCGATTTTTCAAAAAACAAAAGTTTTAGATTTTATAAGGACACATTTTGCTGAAATGGGGTAATTTCTAAAAAGAAAAATGAAAAATTGGAGTAAAACAACAGGAGTAAGTAATCAGTGGGCACTATTAAAGTCTACCATCTTGGAGGCAACTAGATTATATGTCAGGCAAGTTAGTAAGTAAGTAAGAAAAAAACAATATGGTTCCCTAAAGAGGTAAGTAAAATAGTAAATGAAAAAAAAAATGCATATAGGGCCGCGTACACGCGAGGAGATATATCCGATGAAAGCGGTCTGACAGACCACTTTCATCGGACATGTCTACTGGGATATTTTGGTCTGATGTGTGTACACACGATCAAACCAAAATCCCCGCGGACAGACGGCGCAGTGACGTGGCGGTGACGTTGACGCCGCCACGTCACCGAACCAGGAAGTAAAATACTTCCACGCATGCGTCGAATCTATTGTACCCCCAAAGCCCCACTAAGCCACAGGGTATGCCACACCACAAAAAGGACCGCAGCCCCGCAAGCTGGCAGGATTTTACATATCACAGAACTGTGGGCAAAATGGTGGCGGCTCACCTCCACAGCAGGGGGAACAGCAACCAAGTCACACTAGAGCAGGGGTCTCAAAGTACCGGCCCGCGGGCCATTTATGACTGGTAATAAATGGCCCGCAGGCAGGGCGGGTGCCGCGGAAGTGTAGATCGAGGTGCATGAAGAGTAACGCAGAAAGCGTCTGTCAGAGGTTTGCTTCTCACTCATGTCACGCTGCTACTCCCCGGCGGCCTCTCCTCTCTTCTCATCCATCCCCATTTGCTTGTGACATTATCTGGGATGGACGAGAAGAGAGGAGGGGCCGCAGGGGAGTAGCAGCGTGACATGAGAGAGAAGTGAACCTCTGACAGATGCTTCCTGCACTGCTCTGCATCTGAAGAAAACAACAAGTAAATGCTGACCTTTACCCTGATTTGCTCTCATGTGCTCTCATGTGCCCTGATGTGCTCTGATTGTGCCCCATGTGCCCCATGTACCCTCATGTGCCCTGATGTGCCATGTGCCCCATGTACCCTGATGTGCCCCATGTACCCTGATGTGCCATGTGCCCCATGTACCCTGATGTGCCTCTTGTACCCTGATGTGCCTCATGTACCCTGATGTGCTGGGCTCTGTACATCAGGGTACCCTGTGCCCTGTACCCTGATGTGCCATGTGCCCTGTACTGATGTGCTGTGCCTGATGTGCCCTGGTGTGCTCTCATGTGCCCTGATGTGCCCCATGTGCCCTGATTGTGGCCCATGTACCCTGATGTGTGCCATGTACCCTGATTTGCTGGGCTTTTTACCCTGATGTGCTGTTTTATGTGCCCTGTACCCTGATGTGCCATGTGCCTTGTCCTGATGTGCCATGTCCTGTACCCTGATGTGCCATGTGCCTTGTCCTGATATGTCCTTTCCTGATGTGCTGTGCCCTGTACCCTGATGTGGCCCGTTGTGCTGTACCCCTATGTGCTGTGCTCTGATGTACCCTGTACCCTGTTGTGCTCTGATGTGCTGGGCTCTGTACCCTGATGTGCTGTACCCTGTACCCTGATGTGCGTTGTGCCCTGATGTGCGCTGTGCCCTGATGTGCGCTGTGCCCTGATGTGCGCTGTGCCCTGTACCCTGATGTGCTGTGCCCTGTGCCCTGAGTTGCTGTGCCATGTACCCTGATGTGCTGTGCCCTGTACCCTGATGTGCTGTGCCCTGATGTGCTGTGCCATGTGCCCTGGTGTGCTGTGCCATGTGCCCTGATTTGCTGGGCTCTGTGCCTTGATGTGCTGTGCCCTGTACCCTGATGTGATGTGCCCTGATTTGCTGGGCTCTGAGCCTTGATGTGCTGTGCCATGATGGTGAGTGGTCAGTGTGTAGTGTAGTGTAGTGGTCTGTCAGCAGTGTAGTGGTCTGTCGGCAGTGTGCAGTGTAGTGGTCAGTGTGCAGTGCAGTGGTCTGTGTGCAGTGCAGTGGTCAGGGTTAATAATGGGTTTGCTGACACCAATACTAGGGGTTAATAATGCGTCTTCTGACACCAGAGCTGGGGGTTAACAATGTGTCCATTGACACCAGTGCTGGGGGTTAATAATGTGTCCGCTGACACCAGTGCTGGGGGTTAATAATGTGTCCGCTGACACCAGTGCTGGGGGTTAATAATGTGTCCACTGACACAAGTGCTGGGGGTTAATAATGTGTCCACTGAAACAGAGCAGGGGGTTAATAATGTGTCCGCTGACACCAGTGCTGGGGGTTAATAATGTGTCCGCTGACACCAGTGCTAGGGGTTAATAATGTGTCCGCTGACACCAGTGCTGGGGGTTAATAATGTGTCCGCTGACACCAGTGCTGGGGGTTAATAATGCGTCCGATGACACCAGTACTGTTTTTGAAGTTTGAACGTTTGGATGCGGCCCCCATGGGATATGAAAACTTGTCTTGCGGCCCTCAGGTAATTTGAGTTTGAGACCCCTGCACTAGAGGATCAAATGGGCTCCCCTCCTGGCAACCAGGGCTCCTCTGGCCCCTCCACACTATTTGCCAAGAGTCCAGCAAAATCCAAGCCCCGCACAAAGTCATCAAGCAGAAGCAACCCGGCCTGCAACATGGAGGTAAGCCCTGCCCCAGCCTCTGTCTCTGCAGCTCAGCCAGACACCATTGCTGCTTTACCCACTCAGGACCTGGGAGAGAGAGTGTATAGAGTTAAACCTTCCATGTCTGAGGTGGTGGACGCTCATACGGCTCACTCCAAGGATATCATCTGATTAAAAAACAAAATGGCTGACCTGGAAGACAGGTCCAGGGGGAATAACATTAAAATAAGAGGGGTCCCAGAATCAGTCCCACCGGACCAATTGATGCAATATGCTCATGCCCACTTCTCTATTATTATCCCCTCTCTATATCCTACAGACCTCCTCATTGATAGAATACACAGGCTGCCCAAACCTTTCTTCCTGCCTTCAGAGGTCCCGCGGGATGTCCTGCTGAGGATTCATTTGATCCACACAAAAGAGAAAACCTTTTACACTACCTGGCAAATTAATCTCCTCCCTGAAATCTACTCCTCAGTGCAGCTGCTTCCTGACCTTTCGCAACACACCCTACAATGCCACAAAAACCTGACAACAGTGACCAAGGCCCTGCAAAATCACAAAATCACACACAAGTGGAAATGACCGGCTACCCTGCTGGTCACACACAATGGCCTATAGACTCACCTCTCTACCTTAGAGGAGGGCAAAAATGGACGCCGGTTCCTTGTGGGCAACTTCTTAGGTAGAATGCAATGAGGCATTTTCGAGAGCCAATCAACCACCATGAGGATAACTGTATTGCTCTGTGAGTTTGGTTACTCCACAATGAAATCCATAGACAGGTGGGTCTAGGGCCTCTCTCCATTGGGTATGGGTTTTAGGAGACCCACAGGAGGGTGTCATGGAGTCTTACTCTGAGCACACACAGAACAGGTAGCTATGGAAGCGGTTACATCAGTATGTAGACTAGGCCACCAGAATGGCCCAAAAGAGTAGACTCTTCCCAGGGTGGCCAGCAACCTTGGGAGAATGGTAGGTCTGGAGTAGGGCAGTATGGAGACTCTCTGGAACGAAGGAGCGGTCACAAGGTTTCTCAGGAGGAGCATAGACTTAAGCAGCAACAATTTTGTCACCTAAAGGAGAAGCGAGACTGTTGCGAACCGTAGCCAGAATACAATCAGGAGGAATCACAGGAAGCGGAACCGACTCCATCCTGAAAGTGGGAGAAAATTGATGTGACAAAGAGTCAGCCCTTGCATTCTTAGTACCGTGTAAGAATGAGACAATGTAATTAAAACTTGACAAGCCTATTATACCCTTCAGGGAGAGAGGCATTTAGCCTGAGACAAGAATGGGAGATTCTTTTAATCAGTAAGGTTTAGAACCGGCACAGCGAGGAGACGGCTCCATTCTTTCAGGGCTAAAATGATCGCTTACAGCTCTCTGTCACCAATCTTGTAATTGCACTCCACAGGTGACAATTTCTTGGAAAAGTAGCCACAAGGATGCATAGAGCTCTCAGAGGTAAGACATTGTGGCAGAAGGGCGCCAACTCCAGTCTCAGAAGCATCAACTTCAAGGATAAAAGGTAACGTAGGATCAGAATGTGCCAACACAGGAGCAAAAATAAAGGCAGTCTTGAGACTCTTAAAGGTCTTAATGGACTCCGGAGACCAATTATGTGGGTTACTGTCCTTTCTGGTCATATCAGTCTGGGGCTTGACCAGAGATGAGAAGTTACAAATAAACTTCTGATAATAGTTGGCAAAGCCAAGAAAATGCTGCAGAGGATAAAAACCCACGGGTCGGGGCCACTGTAGGACTGTTGAAAGTTTCTCTGGGTCCATTGAAGATCCAGCAGTGGAAATTACATAACAGAGGAAATTAACCTGTTCACGATGGAATTTGCACTTCTCCAGTTTACAATAGAGATTGTTCTCTCTTAGTTTCCGAAGGACACAAAGACATCTGTGTGGTGGCTCTTCAGGGACTTGGAAAATGTGAGGATATCATCGAGATAAACCACCACACAAAATTGCAACAAATCCCAGAGGACATTGTTAATAAATTCCTAGAAAACTGCTGGGGCATTACAAAGGCCAAAAGGCATTATGAGATACTCATAATGGCCTGTTCTGCTATTAAACACAGTTTTCCACTTGTCGCCCTCCTTAATCCTCACAAAATTGTTTGCCCTCTCAAATCAAGCTTCATGAAAACTGTTGCTCCCTTGAGGCGGTCAAATAATCAACAGAATTGGTAGGCTTTCCTAATTGTGAAACTATTGAGACTCCTATAATCAATACAAGGTGTCACTTCACTACTCCTCTTCTTTACAAAAAAGAAACCAGCACCAGCAGGAAACAAGGATTTGCAGATGAAACCTTGAGAAAGTGTATCTGCAACATACTCCTCCATGGCATTATCCTCCAATACCAACAAAGGGTAAACCTGGCCACAAGGAGGTATGGCACCAGGTTGAAGGTCAATTGTGCAATTTTATGACCGGCGTGGAGGCAAACTACCGGCTTGACCTTTGTCAAAGACATCACTGCAGGCAGGGAGGAGAGTGAATAGGTGCACATGACCTTGGTTATCTTCTGGAAGCATGTCTAACTGCCTCGGCATGGAGCCAATCAATAGAGCAGTTGTGCCTCTGTAACCAATGATAACCAATAACCAGCAAAAACTTAGGTGAGGAAATCATCTGGAATTGGATTATCTCATGATAAAGAGCCGCTACGGCCAAGGACAATGGAAAAGTCTCATGAGTCACATGCTGTAGAGGTCTCCCATCAAGAGCCTCAAAGGCAAGTGGAGTGTCACGCAGCTGCAGCGGAATTGAGTGCTTTAATACAAAGGCAGCATAAATGAACAGGCCTGCAGCCCCAGAGTTGATTAAAGCCTGTATCCCGACAGACGACTCAGCCAAAGAAAGAGTAACCAAAACCAGGGGCTTATCCTTCTGGAAAACTGGGGATGAAACAATGCCACCTAAGGTCTGTCTGTGACAGGACCTCAAAGTTCTGGCGTTCCCTGGACGGGTAGGACAAGACTTCAAAAAGTGACCTGCCTGACCACAATAAAGGCACAATGTTTCCCTCCTCCTAAAGGTTCTCTCATCCACAGAGACATGTGAAGCCCAGCTGCATGGGTTTACCTTCACTGACCGGCTCGGTACCAGGAGGCATGGGAGGTGAGGGAGGTAAGGGTGGGACTGCAAAGCTCGGAGACAACTGTACAGGAGGCTTCCGCAAGCGCTCCTTAAAAAGGAGTCTTTTTCAGAGTCTGGAGTCAATGAGGATGGCAAATGTGATCAACTTCTCCAGCTCAGTAGGTATATCTCGGGCTGCTATCTCGTACTTTATGGCATCCGAGAGACCATAGAAAAGGCAGCCACAAGGGCCTCATTGTTCCAAGCAACCTCTGCTGCCAGTGTATGGAATTCAATGGCGTAATCAGCAACAGTTCTCTTACTCTTAAAGGAAGTCAGAAGTACTGAATAACTGAGGACAACTAATTTTTGCATCTCCCATAGAGGGTTTGCCCAGGCCAAGGCTCTCTCAGAAAGCAAAGATATCACAAAACCTGCTTAGCTTCTATACGTGGGAAACTCCTTGGGCAGCATCTCAAAGTATATCTCAACCTGGTTGAGAAACCCTCTACATTGAGCTGGATCGCCCCAAATCGCAGGGGAAGTGGAGCAAAATCAGACATACCTCTTATAGAGGTAATACTTGAAGCAGGTGCCTGCACAAAGAGTGGGGCAACAGCAGGGTCGGCCTGAAACACAGTGGGAAATTTCAGATGGGCCGTGCGACTCAGGAGCATATGTTACGCCATGGAAAACTGATCCATGCAGTGATCCTGGTCATCCAATCTGGAAAAAATATTAACAGCAAGTGGATTGACTGCATCTTCTGAATTAATGGCCTTCGCTTGCTCTCAGAAACCATGAATCAGACCGAGACAGAACTACAGTTAAATCACACTTGTTTAATAATAATAATAAAAAGATAAACAAGGTAAACATAGTCAAAATATAGCTAGAGTTTAGGAACCGGATCGGATAGTCAGACAAGCCAAATATTAGGGAGCCAGAGATAAACGTAGTAGAACAGCACGCAGGATGTGGAGCCAGAAGGAATGTCAGCCAAGCAAGTCTTTAACAGGAACACAGGAGTCTCTGTGATGTTGACCAAGGTGAAGGCAGAGATCATCTGAGTTGGACGGCTTAAGTAGGCAGGACTGACAAGCAGGAAATCATCAACATGTGAGTCACTGTGGAGAGATAGGAGCTGGCAATTAGTCGACAGCTGAGCGGGCACCTCAGAGAAGGAAGGGCTGAGCCCAGCCCTGATGCTGTACTGGCATTCCAAGATGACAACTAGTGTTGCTCACGAATATTCGTATTGCGAATATTCGGCTTGAATATAGCATATTCGAGTATTCGCGATATATTATGAATTTAGTGGTGAATATTCGCTATTTCGAATATTCATATTTTTTCAATTTTTTTTTAGAACAGATCACATCCTAGAGATCCCCATCGACGTCTAAAAGCATTGCTGGTATGATTAGAGACCTTGGGCCGAGTAGCTGCAGCGCTCATTTTATATTGCCGAAAAATCGCAATTCGATTATTCGGCAATAGCAATATCGCGCGATTATTTTCGAGAAATTCGCAATATTGTTTTTAGCTAAAATAACACATATATTCGATTTCAGAGTGTTACTGTCGAAATTCCGCAATCAATTTCTCATTCGCATTTTTGCGAAATTACGATAAAATATCAAGAATATTCTGAGCCAATCAGAGTGCTCCATTCCGCATTTCTCGAAATTTCGCAATTATTTTGTATTGTAATATATCACGAATATTCTGAGCCAATCAGAGTGCTCCTTCCGCATTTGCCGAATATTCGCAATTATTTTGTATTGTAATATATCACGAATATTCTGAGCCAATCAGAGTGCTCCTTCCGCATTTGCCGAATATTCGCAATTATTTTGTATTGTAATATATCACGAATATTCTGAGCCAATCAGAGTGCTCCATTCCGCATTTCTCGAAATTTTGCAATTATTTTGTATTATAAAATATCACGAATATTCTGAGCCAATCAGAGTGCTCCTTCCGCATTTCTCGAAATTTCGCATTCGCATTCGCAATAGCGAAATTTCGCAATCATTTCATTTCCAAAAAATATCACGAATATTCGTATTTAGCGAATATATCTCGAATATTCGACTATATATTCGAGATATATCGCGAAATCGAATATGGCATATTCTGCTCAACACTAATGACAACTTCCAACTTAGGCCAAATGGCTGTATCAACCAGGCAGTAAATCTCCGGAAATATATTATATTAAACCATGTTGCCTTCCAACACCTGTCTTAGTGATAATGCTGACTGGGAAATGAAAATAAAGGTAAGTGCTTCTAAAGAGACATAGACAGCAATGAAAATCTGTGTACATTTTAGACAACAGTTCAATGTTATGGTGCTTTGTCCCTGTTGGAGAGTTGCTCCCTGAAGTAAATAAAAACCATGCAACAACCAACTATATGTATCTATCCTTTACTGTAACTTGTAATACCTATATATAAGCTATTGCATCTGTATTAACATGCATGAGTCCTGTATCTGCTACTGTATATCAGGCCGAAGTGTGCTCTAGGACTGAGGCTAATCATTAGTCAATGAGACAGACACCTTTAAAATTAAACAGTTATATTTATTCTAACAGAAAGTGTCCATTGTATAACAAACAATGATGTAACATAGAATGCCTATTGCTCAATATACAAGCACTAACAATAATCCATGGCCTATTACAGTAGTACGATAAAGGTATACTTAACGTTCTAAGGTCCGTTCCTGTCTGGCTCAAGATGGGAAAAGAGGAGCTTAGGCCTTGGCCTTGACCATATGGCTAAGGCCAAAATACCGGCCAGGCTTCCATGCGGCCTAGTCAATGTGGTCTCAGCATAGGCCTTCAGATGATAGGTTCACTCCAGCATTCAAGCGAATAGAGACCGAAAGTTTCTTTCAAACTCCCTTTTACCAAACCTCACTCATTACTCATTCGCAATGCCTCCCATGTTGCCTGCCCATCTGATGTTCAACCAATAGTTGCATTTCATGACTCCCATCCTTGTTCATTCCCTACCTAGCCACTGGGATTCCTTTGATCCTTGTAAGCATGTTTACCTAATCAAAGTCCTTTGTTTGTGGAGAGTGCCTAACAGCTGGTTTTGTTTCCTGGACCCATTGAAGTCCAGTGTAAGGAGTGTAGGAGATTGCCTTCCTGTGGGGGGGGGGGGGGGGGCAGGTATCCTGGCTTGTTTGACTGGAATCAGAGGATGGTCAGAATTCATACATTCATATTATTTGCAACATATGCCGCTTTGCGCCTAATAAGGCGCATATCCAGGGGCGTGACCGGATGTGGAAGCTGTGAGTGTGTGTGGCGTGAGGTGTGATGGAGCCTGTGTGATCCCTGGCTGCCTCGCTCCCTCGCTCCCGCTCCCCCCCTCTGCACGGGAATCCTTTTCTAAAAAAGCTCAGGATATGACATAGCTCTGCGTGAAAGCCCTATCCTTCTCCTACCTTCTCTCACTGCACTGGCCTGTCGGGTCCTGGCTTGGTTCCTTGGTTCCTTCCCCGTGCGGCGTCTGGAGTAGATTCGCTCGGACTGCTGGGAGGTCAGGTGGTCGGCGGCGGCGCAGCGGAACAGCGGGAGAAGCGAGTGGCGCCGTGTGACAGCAATGGCTGCAGCAGGACTGGAGAACATCTCGGAGAGATAGGCGGCGATCCCACGAGATATTGAAAGCTCGAGCAGTTTTGTGCCATAATGGGGAAAATCTGGTCAGTAAATATTTAATTCATTATTCTGGCAACAGCAGTGTAGAATGACAGCTCCCTGAGACTAGCATATGAGAAAATCTCCCCTTAACAGGTGCAGCATGGAAGGTATGCAAAGTATCTAAGTACCTAAAATGTATGAACTATGATAATGATGGGGGTACAGATAAAACTGTGACCTAATGTCAGTGTCACCTGTGATTTAACCGCAGAGGAACAGCACTTATTAAGGTGGAAGTGTAACTCAAGGAGCTGGATAGATTTATTTGGGTTATTACCAAGTACCTGGCTTGTTTCTCACATACTCTTTACAGCTACTGCGACTCCTGAAGTGCAGCCAGACGAATATTTTTATGTACTCTTGTTTATCCCCTTTATTCTCTGCTTGCCCCTGGCCCTAGATGCGAGGTTTAAAATCTGCTGGGAGAGAAATGGAAGAAATTGTCTAGAATAAGAGATATAATGAACCCGAATGGGACTTACCCCTACTTGCTTCTATAAACTGACAAACTGCCTATAGTATGCTGCAATAAGCGACTTGCTAGGGGAAACTTGTTCCTTTTTTTTTTTTTTTTCATATATATATAGCTTTGGACTGCTGCTCAAAGCTGTGCGGGGAGATTGCCCTCTCATTGTTCTGAACAACACTGTTACCAATAAAATGTTACAATTCCACAATTTTGAAAGAAAAAGCGAAAAAGTGAAATACCAACCGTATACTCTTTCAGCTTACGCCTGCGCTACATACAAACAGTGAGCGTGTGGGTGGGCCCCACTAAATAAGCCAAATAATAGAGCTAGTTGGCCACCTATTGTTCCCCCCTCCAAGAAAGACAAGAACTCGCCGTGTCCTACATGTTTACTATGAGTAAGGGTGCACCTCACTCAGAGGGTGCCCCTATTACAAGATCAACTAAAGAGAGAGAGAAGGGCAGCCAGGCCGCTGCAGCCAAACTTGAGCGCTTTGCTCATTCCCCTAAGTCAACTAACCATCCCCCTATACAGGGGGGGGGATCATCCATAGCCGCCCAATCCAATGGCACAACAGGGACATCTGTGGATAGGCGAAGCCTAGGCTCAGCGACTTCCAGAACAGCAGTCTCCAAAACAACAAATTTAATCAGTTCAATTGGGCCCAAGGCTCAAACTGTTAAGGAACTTGCAGAGGAGAAAATTGGTATGGCGGCTAAATCTGGATCTCCGGCTAGAGCTGCTTTGGAGCCAACTGAGGAGCCTACATTGAAAGATGTTTTAAGAGCGGTTAATGACTGTAAAACACTCATGGTGGGCTTCGATAACCAACTCAAGAGTCTGAAAGATGACTTCTCCGTATTACATCAGGATATGAGGAAAGCCATTGAAAGGATCACTGGTCTGGAAGAGCGACTAAGTACCCTAGAGGACATTTCGCACCCTATGAGGAACGAACTAAAGGGGCTATAGGGGAAAAATAACCTTCAAGCATCAAAAATAGATGAAATGGAGAATAGGCTTCGCAGGAGCAATGTGCGGGTGATTGGTCTCCCAGAACAGTGTGAGGGCTCCGACACTATAACATTTATGGAGAAATGGCTCAAAGAAACTTTTGACACCGCTATATTTTCACCTTTTTTTCTCTATTGAAAGAGCCCACAGGGTTCCCTCCAAACCCCCACAACCAGGAGGGCGCCCTAGATCTTTGCTCTTTAAATTTTTCAACTACGCTGACAAAGTCATCCTTCTCCAGAAAGCTAGGGAGAAGGGGGACATTATGTACAATGGCACCAGAGTCTTGTTTTATCCGGATTTCTCCCCAGAATTACAAAAACGGAGAGCGGAATTTGGTCCAGTTAAACGCATTCTACGGCAACATAATTTGATATACGCCTTATTGTATCCGGCTCGTCTTCGAGTTTCAGCACTGGGCAGGACTTTTTTTTTGACACGCCAGTTGAAGTATCAGGATGGCTGGATGGCATCCGCAAGGACTTATAAGCTCAATAGGCTGCAAGAATAGTCAAGTTTTTTCTCGCCCCCCCCCCTTTTTTCTTTTTCTTTTTTGGATACTACAGTTGAGGGAGAGGGGAGGGAAAAAAAGAAAAAAAAGGGGAGAACACTTCACTGTTTTACGTTGGTAGCGTCAATGAAGAGACGCCTTTAGGGTTTTTTCTTAAAATTATCATTTTTCACAGCACACTTAGGCACAATTTAGCCACATTTTTTAACAATATAGCAGATAAAAAAAAAAGAAAAACAATAGTAATTTTTGCTGAGTTTGTCTCTTTTTTCTGTCACTGCACAGCACAGTATACGCAATTAATGGATTGAGACTTTTTTCGAACTTTTCGACACTTCCAATTAGTTTGTGACACCATTTTCCTATTATGCACTTTTTGCATTTTTTTTTTCTTTTTCTTTCCTTTTCCCCTGCGGGAAATGGGACATCATTAAATACACTCAGCTTTGCTTGGTTTGTTTGGGGGAGGGGGGGAGAGGGGGAGGTGAGATCTCTCTCCACGGGGAGAGGGTGGACAGGGATGGTGCATTAGTGGTTGAATGTTGGTTGTTGGGAGAGTGGGCAAGAGAGGAAAGGTCACAGGAGAGGCCCCTAAGGGAAGCCCCAATGGGCAGGGTGGGAGTAGAAAGGGGGGGAGGATTTAGGCACAAGGGTGGGATTAGGAGGGGAGAGGAGGGGGGGTGGAGGGAAGGGGGGAGGGATGGGGGGAGGTTTGGAGTGGGAGGGCAAGCCAGGGGAAAGAGGGATTCCAAGGTTTTTAACCACTCTTAACACTATCAGTAAGGGGAGAGGTTTTGATCTGAGTAAACAGTTGAAGGAGAGGGAGAAGAGCAACACCACGCCATGGTCTATTCCCGCTTACTCACCACTTTACAATGCCCATGGCTTGGAGAATTAGATCATGGAACGTAAGGGGGCTGGGGGACCCTATTAAGAGGGCACTGGTACTGGCATCAATGGATGGACATGGAACAGGGATACTCTGTCTGCAGGAGACACATCTAACCCGAGAGACAATGGCCCAATTGGGTGTTCGGAAATTTCCATTCCGATACCATTCGGTACATTCCTCATACTCAAGAGGGGTTAGTATACTGGTGGGGAAGGGACTGCTATTCTCCTGCGAAAAAAGCTGGGTTGACGAACAGGGACGATACATTTTTTTATCCTGTTCTATCGAAAATAGCCCCTTCGTACTAGCCAATATATATATCCCTCCCCCTTTTAATTTTTGTGTACTACAGAAACTAGTTGAGTTTATGTTGGATAAGCCAGATATCCCTCTGATAGCAGTAGGCGACTACAATGTAGCCCCTGATAACGTGAACGACAGATTTCCCCTAAGACCGGACTCGAACACTGGACTGGGCGGCCGCTTGGTCCAGTTTATGGAGGAGGCAGGGTTAAGAGACATCTGGCGTATCCATCACCCACAGACTCGGCAGTACTCATGTTTCTCCAGCTCCTATGTCACCTTGTCAAGAATTGACCTGGCCATTGGCAATGAAAAACTACTAAATATGGTGAAGGCAATAGAGTATTGCCCAAGAGGAGTCTCAGACCACTCGCCTTTAGAACTAGTAATAAGAAAGAATGTGTCAGCACCCCCAAGGGAGTGGAAGATTAGTCCATATTGGCTAGAACTACTCGGCGACCCACAAGAATTATTAAATAATTTGACGGAGTATATCCGGATTAATACAGGTACAGCAGCGGCTGGGGTGGTCTGGGACTCCTTGAAAGCATACCTAAGGGGATTGCTAATACAAAGGGTGACAAGGTTGCAGAGGGAATCCAGGAAGTGGGAAGAAGAGGCTAGAAATGGGGCATTGATGGCCGAACAGCGATACATCGATGACCCCTCCCCAAGCTGCCAAAGAGAATGGCTAAACAAACAGCAGGTCTATAAAATGGCTTTAAAGCATTATACAAATCAAGGGGAGAAAATAAAGGCATGGAAGCCTTCTTTCAAGGCATTCCGTTTCCAAATTTGTCTGATATGGAAAAAAAAAAATTGGAATCCCCTGTAACGTTGGAAGAACTAAAGCTTGCAGTGGCAGGGTGTTAGGAGGGATGAGAGATCAGACCCGTGTGACTGCACAGAGAGACCAGACAATATGATTAGTGAAGTAAAAGGTGTTTAATTATAAGGAAATAAGGACAACCAGTGAAGATAGCAAACAATATATATATATAATCAAAAAGGGAATACCGTACACATAGGTCAAGCCAGGCCGAGGTCATACACAAGGGATATCAGCAGATGGGACAGGACGGAGCAGGGGTCGGATGGATGGACTAGCTGCAAGATACAGGCTAAGGGGAGACAGGGATCAGGAAGCAGGGCAGACAAGTCCAGGCAGGATCAGGGATCAGGATGCAGGGCAGGCAAGTCCAGACGGGATCAGGGATAAGGATCAGAACAGGATCAAGGTACCAAATCAGGATCAGAATACAGGTCAGGGTACAGGCTTAGGTCCAGAAGGTATGAAGATACCAGGGCGAGCTCTGCTTGAGCTCGCCGGGTATAAATAGGGGGTGTGTTAATTACGTTCAGGTCACACCTGAACGCAGGATAGACTGTGAGCTCCAGAAGACCAAGAACCCCCCGCTGGTGGAGGCCGGTACTGCAGCCAGAATAACAGGCATATTTACCAGCAGGGGGGACCATTCCTGACAGTACCCCCCTCAAAGGAGCGGCCTCCGGACGCTCCAACCAGTTGTTGCTGGGGAAGGATCATGGCGTCATCGAGCTGGGCAGAGGGCATAGGCTCTGGGTCATCGAGCTGGGCAGCAGACAAAGGCTCCGGGTCATCGAGCTGGGCAGCAGACAAAGGCTCCGGGTCATCGAGCTGGGCAGCAGGCTCCGTGTCATCGAGCTGGGCAGCAGGCTCCGGGTCATCAAGCTGGGCAGAAGACAAAGGCTCCAGGTCATCGAGCTGGGCAGCAGGCTCCGGGTCATCTAGCTGGGCAGCAGGCTCCGGGTCATCGAGCTGGGCAGCAGGCTCCGGGTCATCAAGCTGGGCAGCAGGCTCCGGGTCATTGAGCTGGGCAGCAGACAAAGACTCCGGGTCATCGAGCTGGGCAGCAGACAAAGGCTCCGGGTCATCGAGCTGGGCAGCAGACAAAGGCTCCGGGTCATCAAGCTGGGCAGCAGACAAAGGCTCCAGGTCATCGAGCTGGGCAGCAGGCTCCGGGTCATCGAGCTGGGCAGCAGGCTCCGGGTCATCGAGCTGGGCAGCAGGCATAAGAACAGCAGGCTGGCAGACTGGCACAGGAACAGCAGGCTGGCAGACTGGCACAGGAACAGCAGGCTGGCAGACTGGCACAGGGACAGCAGGCTGGCAGACTGGCACAGGGACAGCAGGCTGGCAGACTGGCACAGGGACAGCAGGCTGGCAGACTGGCACAGGGACAGCAGGCTGGGCAGCGGACTGAAATCATCAAGCCAGGCAGCAGACTGGAAGTCATCAACCTGGGCAGCAGACTGAAAGTCATCAAGCCGGGCAGCAGACTGGAAGTCATCAACCTGGGCAGCAGACTGGAAGTCATCAACCTGGGCAGCAGACTGGAAGTCATCAACCTGGGCAGCAGACTGGAAGTCATCAACCTGGGCAGCAGACTGGAAGTCATCAACCTGGGCAGCAGACTGGAAGTCATCAACCTGGGCAGCAGACTGGAAGTCATCGACCTGGGCAGCAGACTGGAAGTCATCGACTTGGGCAGCGGACTGGAAGTCATGAAACTGGGCAGCGGACTGGAAGTCATCAACCTGGGCAGCGGACTGGAAGTCATTGACCTGGGCAGCGGACTGGAAGTCATCGACCTGGGCAGCAGACTGGAAGTCATTGACCTGGGCAGCAGACTGGAAGTCATCGACCTGGGCAGCAGACTGGAAGTCTTTGACCTGGGCAGCAGACTGGAAGTCATCGACCTGGGCAGCGGACTGGAAGTCATCCAGCTGGGCAGCGGACTGGAAGTCATCAAGCTGGGCAGCGGACTGGAAGTCATCAACCTGGGCAGCAGACTGGAAGTCTTTGACCTGGGCAGCAGACTGGAAGTCATCGACCTGGGCAGCGGACTGGAAGTCATCGACCTGGGCAGCAGACTGGAAGTCATCGACCTGGGCAGCAGACTGGAAGTCATCCAAATTGGGCAGCGGACTGGAAGTCATCAAACTGGGCAGCGGACTGGAAGTCATCAAGCTGGGCAGCGGACTGGAAGTCATCAAGCTGGGCAGCGGACTGGAAGTCATCGACCTGGGCAGCAGACTGGAAGTCTTTGACCTGGGCAGCAGACTGGAAGTCATCGACCTGGGCAGCGGACTGGAAGTCTTTGATGGGCCAGCTCAGGGCGGAGCGGACTGGAAGTCATCCAGCTGGGCAGCGGACTGGAAGTCATCAAGCTGGGCAGCGGACTGGAAGTCATCAACCTGGGCAGCAGACTGGAAGTCTTTGACCTGGGCAGCAGACTGGAAGTCATCGACCTGGGCAGCGGACTGGAAGTCATCGACCTGGGCAGCAGACTGGAAGTCATCGACCTGGGCAGCAGACTGGAAGTCATCCAAATTGGGCAGCGGACTGGAAGTCATCAAACTGGGCAGCGGACTGGAAGTCATCAAGCTGGGCAGCGGACTGGAAGTCATCAAGCTGGGCAGCGGACTGGAAGTCATCAACTTGGGCAGCGGACTGGAAGTCATCGGACTGGCAAGCTGGCACAGGAACATCAGGTTGGCGGGCTGGCACAGGAACATCAGGTTGGCAGGCTGGCACAGGAACATCAGGGTGGCAGGCTGGCACAGGAACACCAGGGTGGCAGGCTGGCACAGGAACACCAGGGTGGCAGGCTGGCACAGGAACACCAGGGTGGCAGGCTGGCACAGGAACACCAGGGTGGCAGGCTGGCACAGGAACAAGCTGGGAGGCTGGCACAAGCTGGGCAGCTGGCACTGGAACAGGTTGGTCGGCTGGCACTGGAACAAGCTGAGCAGATGGCACTGGAACAAGCTGAGCAGATGGCACTGGAACAAGCTGAGCAGATGGCACTGGAACAAGCTGAGCAGATGGCACTGGGACAGGCTGAACAGGTGGCAATGGGACAGGCTGAACAGGTGGCACTGGGACAGGCTGGGTAACTGGCACGATGGTGTGAGTTGGGAAGTACTTCCGTTTCTTTTTAGACTTAGACACTACAGGTTTGTTAACAGAAGCGATGTATGAAGAAGATGGATTTAAGTAGGAGGAGGGGTTGGAATATGGCAGAGACACAGGGATGGTGACTGGAGGAGGTTCTTGTGGAGAGTGGGCAAGAGAGGAAAGGTCACAGGAGAGGCCCCTAAGGGAAGCCCCAATGGGCAGGGTGGGAGTAGAAAGGGGGGGAGGATTTAGGCACAAGGGTGGGATTAGGAGGGGAGAGCTCCAGAAGACCAAGAACCCCCCGCTGGTGGAGGCCGGTACTGCAGCCAGAATAACAGGCATATTTACCAGCAGGGGGGACCATTCCTGACACAGGGATGTCCAACCATAAATCACCAGGCCCCGATGGGCTCCCAATAGAAATTTACAAGCGATATGGTGACATATTGCTACCGGAGTTATTACACACTCTGGAATCAGCCTTCTCGGAGGGAAGTCTTCCTGCCTCCATGATGGAAGCCACAATCATCGTTATCCACAAGGAGGGGAAAGACCAATTAGACCCATCCTCCTATCGTCCAATTTCACTGCTCTGTACAGACGTTAAAATCCTGGCAAAAGTTTTGGCGACACGCCTAAAGGAATGTATAGAGAGACTTATTCACCCCGATCAGTCAGGGTTCATCCCGAATAGGTCAACAACTCTAAATATAAGAAGGGTCTTTTTAAATTTGCAGATCCCTACTGTCAATGAGGGCCCCAGAGCACTCCTGGCCTTAGATGCTGCTAAAGCATTTGATAGCCTGGAGTGGCCCTATCTATAGAAGGTTCTAGAGAGCTTTGGATTTGGCCCGTCTTTCATTAGGTGGATTAAACTCCTTTATAATGAACCACATGCAAAAATTAAAATAAACGGCGAAGCTACAGGCCTGTTTGAGCTGGAGAGGGGGACGAGACAGGGCTGTCCCTTGTCTCCTCTCCTGTTCGCACTGGCCATGGAGCCTCTAGCCATTAAAGCCAGGCTCAAGGAAGACATCCAGGGATTTAGGAGGGGCCTAGAGGAGGACAGGATATCGCTATTTGCGGATGATGTCCTCTTTTTCATAGGCAACGTTAACAACTCGTTGACCCCAGTGGTCCAAATGATTAAGGAATTTGGTGGATTCTCAGGACTGAAGGTAAATTGGGACAAGTCGGCTCTGCTCCCTATAGATTCGCTACAGGCCCAGGAGATAGCCGAAATGCCCCAATTAAAAATTTCAACAAAATTAAAATACCTCGGGATATGGATCACCAGGGATGTCAGGGAGTACATTATTGAAAACATAACTCCATTATTAGCAAAGCTGAAGCAAAAGAAAGATGCTTGGAACCGCCTCCCTCTCTCTGTAGCTGGGAGATGTAATTTAAATTAAAATGATCTGGCTTCCCCAGCTACTTTACTTACTCCATAACTCTCCGATCTGGGTTAACCAAATATGGTTCAAAAAAATGGAAACATTATTCCGAGAACTAATATGGAAAGGAAGGCAGGCCAAAATTGGATTGCAGACCATGCAGCTCCCTCGGGGAGGGAGGGATGGCGGTCCCGCATCCGAGAATGTACTTCCTTGCGTCTCAGCTACAGCAGATCGCAGGATGTGGGATCCCGGATCGAAGGAATGATTGCTTTAGGCTAATACTAACCGAGGCCCCACATAAAACATTGGTAGAAGTCTTGGAGGCAAACTCATTTGCCCACAAATGCCCAACTATAAAACTACTAAATAAAGTGTGGCAGACAACAAAGTCTCTATTGGGGTACTCTGGGATAACTGAGTTGGCCCCCCTTTGGAATAATAAAAACTTGCCAGAAGTAGCGGAAGTAGAAAAATTTAAAATCTGGGAGAGCCAGGGAATTACACGACTAACCCACTTATATGTGGGTAACCTTATGAAATCATTCTCAGACCTAAAACTTGAGTTTAATATACCAAATAAAACGTTCTTCAAATACCTTTAAATCAGGCATGCCATTCAGACCTAGACTAAGATCGACCTGGCTGATAGGATCCAGACTCCCATTCTTACTAAAATAGCCCAGGCTATCACAGCGAAAGGCTTAATTTCAGGGCTATATGACAAACCGGGGGCTAGGGCCATAAATCAGGCAGGTGTGTCTAGGAGCAGAGAGAAATGGGCAAGAGACATGGGATCGATAACTACAGAGCAGTGGAATAGGATCCTAAAGAGAGGGACTTTAGTATCCATCGCTCCGGCGCAGAGATTGTCCCACCTTTACCTATTGCATCGTGTCTATTATACCCCCATTTTTTTTCAAATGGGACTGAATCGGAGCGGTGGATGCCCTAGATGCAATGCTACAGGGGATCTTGTCCATATGTTCTGGAGATGCCCCAAGCTCTTTAGATATTGGACAGGAGTGGTTGATAAACTTAACAACGTTTTCAAATCCTCCCTAGAACCTGACGTTAGAACTTGCCTTCTAGGGGACATAGAGGACCATAGAACACCTCCGGGAAATTTAGAGGGTGTACTGCGAGGCCTGTTTCAGGCACGCAAGTTAATAGCTCAGAGATGGCAGGCGCATGTCCCCCCCTCTGTTGGGAATTGGACTGAAACTATAAATACGTTGATCTGGAGCGAGAGAGTGGCCTTTATCAAACAGGGCAACTATAGAGGGTTTGAGAGAGTCTGGGGACTATGGCTGAGGGATATAGGTGCCCTCGCTTAGAGCAACGATATGAGCGGTAGTATCCCCTGCCACTGTAATATAACAACCTCCTAATATATAGACATTAATTACAGGAAGGATGCAAACTTGACCCCTCTTTTTTAGAAGTAGCTTTGCATAGGTAACTTGGAGGGAGGGATTAGAGAGGGGATGGGAGGGGGGGGAGGGAGGAAATAGGTTTATACAAAGATTTACACGGAATTTGAAATTGGTGTTTATTTAACTAAAAAAAAAAGAGGAAAAAAAATAAAAAATAAGGCGCATATCCTCCTTCTTTAGACATGGCTCCCCTTGAACAGTCCATATGGTCTGAACAGTCCTCCACTGTTTCAATGTGTTGCATTCTTCAACATGCGCCTAAGAGACAGCTCCTATGGAATAGCCCACAGTGGTTTCACCGTGTTGCGCCTCTTTACCATAGGCTTCAGAACCGGCTCCTATGAAACAGTCCATTACTGACTTCCAACATGTGTCTCAAAATCAATACCTCTGGAACAGTCATCAACGGTCTTCCTTCCAACATGTGCTTCAGAAACAGCTCTTTGGGACAGTCCATAATGGTTTCAACGTGCTGTGCTCCTCAACACGTGCCGCTTTGCTTCTGGGTGACACACCAACATCACTCTTCCATGATGACTTCTATGTCTCCATTCTGTATCTTCTTCTTCTTCTTCTTCTTCTTTCTGACATCTTCATGATGGGGTGCAGAACAAGCAAGGGGCATCCATTCACTCACCATTCACCAGCACACACTCAGAGCACCATATTAATCAGCTTTCAGATACAGAGTCCCAAGGCGTGTCTTTCTTGCCCATCTTATTAGCCTAAAACACACCGTTATCACTTTCCGCCATGACATATATCACCCAACTTCTTAATACACATATATACATATAACCCGTCAAATCGCGTATCCCTCTCCCAACCTCCTATACCTCTTCACTGTAAATACAGGTCGGGATTATGCAGGCTTGCACAGTGTTTTTTTTTCCGACTGCAACTTGGCCTGTCTGTGGTACCTCGGAGATCGAAATTGGCAGCAAAGTCTCTAATTTGTACTAAGAGGAATTACCGTCAATTTGTCCCTCAACTTGCATAGATAAGCAGGAGCGCTTCCTATATAAGTTTTGAGTCTAACACACATATAAATCTCAAACAATGATAGAACACTAAAAAAAAAAACACAGAATTCCATCCCTGTGATTCGACTTCAGTGACTATGCCCAGGGTATATCCTGCACCTCTACCTACTGTTAGGTTCAAGAAATACCCTTGTTTTATGACTGACGTTACATTGGTATCCTTTAGGACAAGGACAAATTTGTCTACGCCCTAAGTAATAACCAGGTGCTTCCTTCCCAGCACTGATCTCTCCATCCAGAACACAGAGTACTGTGTATTGACCTGGTATGCAGAGGAGATAGTGGTCATGCTTTCAATAGAGGGAAATATAAACCTGCCCCCAGCTCTGTACTCCCTGACCCCATGTGGGTCATTTGGCCACAGATGCAACAAGATAGAATCCCCAGTCAGTAAGCCCCTTGACGCCACAAAATATACAAACCGAGTCTGCACTTCTGTATGTGGATTATACAGCACACCCTTTCACAATCCAAACCAGTACAGCCCATCCAGGCATTCGACTACCACTTTGGATTAGTGTAAAAGGCACGTATTTTGCAAAGCCTTACCGAGCGGTGATGCTAACTCATCAGGCCACTTCCCCTCATAGAGAGACTGTACAATCAGCTTGATGGTGGTCCATTATTCCGCCTACCGCTGCGTGCACGCCAGAGCCAATGACATATACCTGTCCTATACCATCTCACACTCTCTACCACCTCTCATCCTGGTTGACAAAATCTCGAGCCACGTTACACTGGGTCCTATTCCCCCAATATAGGGCTGAATACATCCCTCCTCTTCTGGTTACTCCTCAGAGATTCATGCCCTGAACATCACTCTGTGTCCGCACATCTTTGGGAGCAAGCCACTAATAGCCGTACTTAATTCAGGGTATATTCAGCACATATAGGGTAGGATTCTATAAACCATTGCGAGATGCTGAAGCGCCATGTGATGACGGCATACTGCACCCTGGTAGCCAGCCTTTTTACAAGTGCCAGCCCCCTAGGTACCTGCACCATATTCAGTTATGTCAATACATTTGAACAAAAAAACATTTCCTTCTTTCATTTCCTCCTCCCACAATAAAAAAACATATTTTACATCTTTTGTTCTGAAGGATTGGATACGTTATATTCCTTCCCCAACCTCCAACCCATTGCATTTGTATTCATAGTCCATTTGCATCCATAAATGACAGGAGAGACTTTGGCAAAATGTTTCACGCGTCTCGTTGTTGGGCAAAGTCTTTCAGATCCAGTATTAGTGCAAAAATTGTCCTTAAGCAAAAGAAACCTGATATTTCAAGTATTAATCTGAATCTTTTCACTCCTGAACGTTTATCAGAACAAATTTTCGGTGTGGTGTGGCACAGACGAACTGCCGACCAGATGAACATTCTTCATCTCTGTTCCAGAATCCTCTCCAATTTCGCTCCACCAAGATTCTGGAATTAAAGAACAAGAGCAGAATCAAATTCTTATCGATAATATCTCATAACACAGGAATTTAGCATTCCTGACTTCTAAACAAATTATCAAAACACCATGATTCCTCTAGGATGAACCCATTCTAAAATGGATCCCCATAGTACAAGCAAAAATCTAAAATATAAAAATAAATTAATGTGACCGTTGCTTCTCAAAAATTCTAAATTTTAAGCAATAAAAAAAACAATGCATTATCTGTACTTTAAGATCCATGCACCCATGCATTACTCCCACTTTCAGGTGGACAAACGACAAAATATTGGAATTCTTTCCACCTGAATGAAAAGAAAAGCCAACAAAAGAAAAACAAAACGCAATTCCCGCAGCTAAAAATGGCTTCCTAATGTCGCCAGCTGCTAATTGAGGACATAATTCAACGTCCACCAAGTCAGTTGCTAATGATCCTTTGCAGGTGTACTAAACCTAACAATTTTTTCCACCTGAACAAAACAAAACAAAAAACAAAAAAAAATTGAAAAATTGAAATTAATAAAAAATTAAAATTAAATAAAATTGAAAAATGAAAATTAATAATGAAAAAAAAAGACAAAAAATGAAAATTAATAAATTAATAATACATTTTTTTTTGAATAATAAAAAAAAATTGAAAAATATGAAAAATTATAAAAAATAATTACACGTGAGAGGGAAAAACAAAATATTACTAAAAAAAAAATGTAAAGGTTAGATAAAAAAAAATCAACTAAGAGGCTTATCCTCGAAAATATACATACATCAAGGTCCTCTATCATTTTCCAAACTTGACCGTTAAATCTCCAACTCGCATCTAAATCCTTATTCATCGCAAAGAAACGTTGACCCGAAAATTCTCACCATCCCTTCAGGTCTTTAAGGGCTGCTACCACTGTTTCCTCCCCTTGCTATATTTGAATGGACATGTGGCTCCTCTCCCTTTTCATAATAGTGATTCCCCTGTCTTAATTGAGTATTATGGACTCTATGCCCTGGGTTACCCCATCTCACTGAATACACTTCATACCGCCTTGGGGTAGTTTTGGGGTGTTGAAATCCTATTTTGATATTATTCGCCGCCCAACAAAATCTGGCAATGTGACCCCCCTTTTTACACAAAAAACATTTAAGGGTCGGTCTCCCTGCCTGGGGCCTTCTCTGAGTATAAGGCGATGGAGACCCACGTTGTTGCATAACATTACTCTGAACAGACTTTATACTTTGATCATCCGAGGAGTAGTCACTAGCGATGTTCTCATCAGATGTCTCAATACCAGAATCATTTTCTAATGCGGTTACTGCATTTCCATTTAACTTTTCAACCTTAATTTCTATCTTTATTATGCCGTTGGCATTTGTGGGGGGTGTCACCACTACTGTGCTTTCGGCTACTTCTGCAAATTCTCTTATGGAGCCTATTGTCTTGATCTGTCTCCCGAACCCAATCCCTTAATGTATTTACAAAGGTCTGGTACGAGGTGGCATTCCTCAGTGCAATTCTGGTATGGTAATCAATGCATGTGCACTTATTAGCCATAGAACACAGAAAACTGCTGTCATCGTGAGACATATCAGGACAATGGTATGTAGCCTTATAAATGGTGAAATATTCACTGCAAAAAAATATTGGATCAATTCCCCTTCTAAATGTAGTATTTTCTAGGGCATCTGAACCCCTAGTATCCCTTCCTCCCATTATGCGCTGCATTTCCCTCATTCTATCTGCCGAGTTCCCCCAATTTGAGTTTAACTCGGGAGATAGACCTCTATGATTCCCGACTGGTGGTTGCAGTTCTCCACACAGTTGCAATGGAAGCCATGCGCGAAGCAGTGTGCATGCATCCCTATCGTTTAGAATGTACTGTGTCACTACAGCTTCCAGCCTGATTGAGAGATTAATGGGTGAGGCGCTTGTGTCAAATTTTTCCAAAATCTGGCACAGATTTGTGCGATCTTGTATGGAGAGTGTCGTGGATTGGGTGCAACCCTCACTTCTTAAAATTGTAGATCCTGGCCAAGTACTTTGTGACGCAGGAGTAAATAGAGGCGAACTGTGATTGGCCTCTTCCATCTTGTCAGCTGACCATACTGGTTGCTCTTCTATTAGCATCCCTTCTCCCTGCACTTTTGTCACACTGGGCTGTGTAGACTTGTTACTTCCCTTTCTACAGATATAACCAACTCTTCCATCTCTGTCACTCTTGTTTGCAATGATTCTAAAAGTTTGCTCTTCATCTGACCGTCCGCGATCTGTGAATGAAGCTGCTCTCGCAGGTCCCTATTTATTCTCGACAAGCTGTCTGCTTTTGCCTGCAACCCCTCCTTCTCATTACTGGATGTTATTGCAATATTTCGAAGTTGTTCACTGTACTGTAATATTTATATATTTTTGTAATAAATTTGTATCTTTTTTCAAATTTTGGAATTATTATTTGTTGCCTATACAATCCCAATCCTTTGAGGTTATACCTTACATGAGTTGAATTATTTTCCAGTCCAACTAAACTTATCCTTAACCACTTCAGCTGGAAAACACTTACGATGGACTGGGGTACGATTCTACTACCAAAAAGCCAAACTTATCCCAAAACCATGCTCACCGGCCTTCCCCAAAAATACAGGAAATTTAACCCAAATTCCATATAGACAAGGCCCTATGGATCTGGTCCAAGCCTTGTCTCCCTGAGATGAAGCCCACCTGAGCTTTGTGAATGTATCCAGCAATAAAACTGGAACGTCTTGTTGCCTGGATTTTCGTCATGATTTTAAAGTCATTATTTATGAGGGAAATGGAATGGTAATTACCAACCTCACATGAGTCTTTCCCTAGTTTGTGTATGACTGTGATGAAAGCAGAATTCAGATCATTGGGAAGAGGGGCTCCATCCTGTTAAAGTTAAAAAAAATGCCATAAACATGGCGCCCGACTTAAATGAATAAGGACAACACAACTGAACTAGCTGTTACTCAAACTCCAAACATTAGAGACAAGCCACAAGCAGACCCCGAACCCCGAAAACTTTTGGAATTACAACTGCCACTGGGCCAAGCTAATCCAGGGAAGTCTCCGGGGCCGGATGGTTTCACCATTCCATATTACAGGGCTTTGCTCTCTTCACTGGCCCAGCACCTAATTGACCTATACAATGACCTGGGCTCGGGGGAGAAATTCCACGAGTCCACCCTACAGGCACATATTGCGAAGGAGGGGAATGACCCTACTCAATGCGGGAGTTGTCGCCCTATAACCCTTCTTAAATACCGACCTAAAACTCCTCACTAAAATCAAAGCTTCCAGACTACAGCAGCATTTGACGAAGCTCATACACTTAGATCAAGTTGGATTTGTCCCTACTAGAGAGGCTAGGGACAACACCACAAAGGTGTTAAACCTGCTTCACGTTGCCAACACCAATAAGACACCATGTGTCTTCCTGGGTATGGACACCAAAAAAGATTTTATGATGGCAACGCTAAAACATATAGGGCTGGGCTCAACTATGCTACACTGGATAGCAGCAGCATACTCCAAACCGACAGCCAGGGTAAGAGCACACGGGGTGCTCTACGACACCTTCCCGATTACAAATGGGACCAGGCAGGGTGGTCCGCTCTCGCCTCTACTGTTTGCATTGTCCCTGGAGCCCTTCCTCTGCCAACTGAGACAGAACCCGAACATAACTGGGATAGAGGTGAATAAGTCACAGCATACGGTCTCGGCCTTCGCAGATGACTTAATGTTTTCACTTACGAACCCAAAAACCTCTCTCCCCAACCTGATGATCGAATTTGATATATATGGCCGACACTCCAACCTTAAAATACATTTTGGGAAGTCAGTCGCGATGGGAGTGGGCCTGTCTTGGTCGCAATTGGCACACCTCCGCTCTAGTTTTCACCTACAATGGACGGACAGGGCCCTGACATACCTGGTTACGCGCATCCCCCCAAACTTCTCCCAACTGTTCCAGCTAAACTCCCCTCCTCTCCTTCAGACAGTCAATAAGCTCTTGGATGGATGGGACGGCGGCCTGCACTCCTGGTTTGGCCGCTGTAATATGCTTAAGATGTCAATCTTGCCAAAGTTCTTGTACCTTATGCAGGCATTGCCAATACACATCCCCCTAGATTATTTCAAACAAATTCAGGCGGTGTTACTGCAGTTTGTGTGGGTGGGGAAGAAATCCTGACTACATAGGAGGGTAATATCACATCCAAAGACACACGGAGGCCTGGCACTGCCGTACGTTCGCACCTATTACTCTGCAATACACTTAAGTCGCCTTATGAATTGGTGCCGACACAGGGACACCAAGCTCTGGGCACAGCTAGAGCAAGCACAAACTGACACCCCTCTTCAGAGGCCTCCTTGGTGCTCCGAGGCTCTGTCTTCGGGTATCAGGAGGCACCCGACGATTGGCGTTTCAATCAAAGTTAGCGCTCGGCTGATACCCCAATCGCCCCAGGAGTAGCCATTCGCCTTCTGGAAAGGAGGAGAAATTATAGGATTTGTTATGGTATGAGAAGTTTAGGCGAAGCAGGAAGGCCCATCTGTATGTGATATCTTTGTGTGCCAGGTCTTGGAGTAATGGTTTTATAGATGGTTGCTTTTGGACAGTGTATGACGACAGATGTGAGAAGATTTGAATCTGACAGCCCAAGATTTCCAGCTTATCAGTGGAGCTGGACCATTTCATCACTTCTTCTTTGACTGTATAAAAGTGGGGTTTTACTATAATGTCTTTAGCGAGACCAGCAGAGCGCGGTGGTTGTAGAGCTCTGTGTGTCCTATCCAGTTCCAGACTGTGAGCTGGTATGTCAAGGATCAGACTTTTAATAAATTCTTGGACTGTCGGGTAAACTTCTTTAACAGATTCTGGTAGACCCCTGATTTTGAAATTATAGTGTCTCGATCTATTTTCAAGGTCATCAACTTTGTAAAATGCTGATTCTAGTTGGTCCTAGAGATCCTGTAATCATTGCAGAGCTCTGGTTAATTCTGGAGACCACTTGGTCTGCTTTCTTCTCAATCACTTTCTATCCTGGTCCATTTTTTCTGTAAGTCAATGTGGATAGAGGCTGTAATCTAGGTTGCAGTTTGGGGCAGTCCCCTAGTTAGCATTTTTGGAAATTCAGCCATCATGAAGAAAAGGTATAAGGGGGTGAGAGTGGGGTCATGGGCCTCCTGTTCCCAGGGATCCTGGATTGTCATCAGTTCCTGCAATGTTGTCAGGACAGGGCCTCCTAAAAGCCTGTGGACATTGGGTGATAGCCGGCTGCTCCATGGTTGGGTGATGGTGATGCTACGCTGGAACGAGGGCTCAGACTGCTGCGGTGCAGGCTAGAAGGCTTGAGCGATGCTCCTGGGCTAGGCATCCATCATGAACGCTGCTGTGCATGCGCCTCTTCTGCACTTAATCTTTCAAATAATCCAGTGACAGTCTTTCGCAGAAAAGCCAGTTTAAAGAACAGATTGGCAGTATCACATGTATGTTCTGATTTATGCACTGATGTGGATGACATGCACAGAGGAAAACATAAAAAATAATCATAATCTCTCCCTACACAAAAGTGTCAGCTTCTCCTAAAAACACAGATAATATACTGTAGCTGCTGTGACCCCACCCGTCCATCGATAAGTCATCCATTCCTTCATCCATTCCTTGTGTACTGCATTAGAGGATGTTCTCTATGTTGGTGGTGAACCTGCAAACTTTTCAACCAAAAGTTTGTGTTTCACAAACTTTAAGAATGCCAGAGATTCCCCACAAATCTATCGTAGCTGCCATATGTATTTATAGAGCAATAATAATGATATGAATATTAATAATAATAATAATAATAATAATAATAAACACAGCATTCTTGGCCATCAAACTTCTAATTTGTACAGTTTCATGTACAAGATGTCATAATGGTATTATATTAACTTTCACTTGCTACAGTGCTGACAAATATGGATTCTGTCTATTTTATGTTTGGCCTTTTTTTCTTACTCTATAAGTAGATTCATATTCCAGTCTATCAGTAATAAATAACAGAATTATTCTTTATAAACCTGACACTCTCACAGCCTTCATCTCATCCATGAAGTCAGTGTCAGGATCCTGGGCTGCTGTCAGTGATGGTGAGAAGGGAGAAGAGGAAGAAGTCATTGGAGTCTATCAGAGACTCGGCCATGTTGTCTTCAGATATCCACTGATAATATTGTGGTTGTTGTCTTTGTGTGTGACCCCCTGCACATCTGACACCCAGAACTCTGCTCACCTCTGTGATATGACTATGAGGAATTATACATTTGAGTACAAGTATTCTCAGGATGGAGACATCATTATAGGAGGGATATTCACTGTACATTCTGCAGTGTCACAGTGGTTTCACGATAAACGTCTTATTAGAAATCTAATGTGTGCAGCGTAAGTGAAATATGAAATGTAAATCTTCCAATCTGATCTACAGAGCTGTGTCTTTAGGAGAGATGTG
The DNA here is from genome assembly GCA_029574335.1 of Rana kukunoris. Taxonomy (NCBI): domain Eukaryota; kingdom Metazoa; phylum Chordata; class Amphibia; order Anura; family Ranidae; genus Rana; species Rana kukunoris. The sequence continues at coordinate 3,154,636 of CM056049.1, read as the reverse complement.
TGATAATGTGCAGGACACATTCAGTCTGTTACACGGCATTTATATAAAATCAAAGCATATCCTTCAATGTGTTCATGAAAATCACGTATGGCCCATTCACATTTAGGTGTTCCATTGCCGGGTGTTAATGGTCACATTCATTCATTATGAATAGCTGCCAATGCACCACAATGGATGAAAAAACACACAATACATGTTTGTTAATAAGGCAGCACAGCGCAGAGCATGGTATGTATATTATGGAGCCTAGAGGTAAGTTATGTTTTGGGATCTACTGTACAATGCACTGGGGGGGGGGGGGGCAATTCACAATGAATGACACCGCATTGCACTGCCCATAGAGAAGGGGCTTTGTCATGAATTGTTATGTGTTACCACAATACACAAGTGTGAATGGGACCTTTAATGAGTTTGGCCCTTAATGACTACATATCTTTTTCTCACTTTTGAATAGAGTTGGGAAGGGTAAAGAATCCATGTCAGGTTTTTACTGCTATCCGGGGCCCCAAAAACAGATTTCCCATCACTTCCTGTCCTGCAGATAACATTCTACCATAGAAAGTGAGGAATCTCTCCAATAGCAGCACAGAAATAAACACAGTTTTTAGTAAAGTCCTGGAAGGCTGGAATCCCTGTCAGTCTTGTATGTCTGTCCCTATTGCAGATTTTTCCTCTCTTCCTGTCCGGTAGAATGTTATCTGCAGGACAGGAAATTAGGGGAAATCTCTCGAATGGAGCCCTGGACAGTGTCTGTCCAAAGAAAAAGGTTTTGGTTGGACATGAATTTTAAGGCATCACAATTAGAGTTAAGCGGACACCTGGATGTTCGGGTTCGGGTCCAAACCCGTACTTTAAAAAAAAGTTCAGGTTCGGGAACCCGAACTCCGAACCCGATTGAAGTCAATGGGACACAGACTTTTAGAAAAAAATGCGTGGGGGTCCCTGCAAATTCAATAACCAGACCCTTTAGGTCTGGTATGGATATAAAGGGGAACCCCGCCGTCAATTTAAAAATAAATAAATATGTGGGGTCCCCCCCAAATATCCATAACCAGACCCTTCAGGTCTGGTGTGGAATTTAAGGGGAACTCCACCCCAATTTTTTTTCAAAAATGGCATTGAGTTCCCCCTAAAATCCACACCAGACCCCTTATCCGAGCACGTTGACCTGGCCGGCCGCAGAAAAGAGGGGGGCACAGAGTGCGGCCCCCCTCTCCTGAACCGCACCAGGCCACATGCCCTCAACATTGGGAGGGGGCTTTGGGGTGCCAAAGCACCTTGTCCCCATGTTGATGGGGACAAGGGTCTCTTCCCCACAACCCTTGCCCGGTGGTTGTGGGGGTATGCGGGCAGGAGGCTTATCAGAATCTGGAAGACCCCATTAACAAAGGGGACCCCCAGATCCTGGCCCCCCCTGTGTGAAATGGTAATGGGGTACATTGTACCCCTACCATTTCACAAAGGAAGTGTAAATAGTAGTTGTTTGGAAGAAAAAAAAACACACACACCATAGAACTAAATATTTTATTCATTAAACCAAATTAAAATCCAGCGGTGAAAATCCACGATCGATGCTGCTCCCTGCTCCAACGTTGTCTTTTATCCAGCGCCGGGTGATGTCTCCAGCGCCGGGTGATCGGTCCGGTGACTGGTGATCGGTCCAGCGATGAGAAGAAGGTGGGTGTATTCCTTTTACAAATGTCAGGTACCTGTATATGGTAGACTTATAAGAAAGGCTCCGAGTATACAAGGTCCCCTGATATTGATTATATGACTAGCTCCTTACTAATGGTAAGAGAGTCCACTCCTGGGCTTGAAGTGATGTCAACCATATATTAGTGTTAATCCGTGAAAATGTGCTAAAGTGCTGATGCTACATGCATACGTGAACTTAAGGTAAAACGTGTTGGATAAACCAACCAAACAATCCAAAAACAACCTGACCACAAAAAAGTTGTAAAAATATCAAAATAATGGTGGATGAGGAGTAGGAATGCTCCCCAAGTACTCTGTGCAAGATTTGATTACTGAAATAGGTGTCTATAATATTAATATAGCGATTACAATTAAATCCGTGCTCAGTGCAATGCAATTAAGTGCCTGAAGCCGCGTACAAACGGCAGAGAACCTCGACGGGCAGAACACATCGTTCCGCCCGTCGAGGTTCTCTGCCGGCCGTCGAAATCGGCGACCCGCCCGTCGGGAATGGCAACCAGCCATTCATCCAGGCGGGCCGTCGAGCAAAAAGAGAGCGTGCTCTCTTTTCGCTCGACGGGATTTCCGACGAGCGGGGCGAGCCAGGAGCGTACACACGGCCGAGGTCCTCGCTGGAATGCAGCTTCCAGCGAGGTTCTCGCTGGTTTCCAGCGAGAACCTCGGTCGTGTGTACGCCGCCTGAGATGGGCTTGGATCCTGACTATTCAGGTGTCTTATTGTGTCAACAGATGGACATAAGGTATCCTTATTAACTTAATATCAACAATCAGAGTAGATGAATAAAGTCTATTCATAAAGATTTCCAATGATGAGGATCTAATTTCTTTGTTTCAGACATCCAACGATCCCCCCAACATGTATCCCCACTCACCAGAAAGTAGTCCCCTCAAGGGGGTGTCGAGTCTTAGGGATTTTGTGGGTCGCTTACCAGCTGTCCTATTTGTAGATCCTTTGTGGATGCTGACAATCTGTTGTCCTGTTTTTAGATCCTCAGCGGGTAATGTCGGTCTGGTTGGATGTTGTTAATCACATTGGTATGAAGAGGGAAAAGAAGAAGAAGGAAAAACCTCATAGGGCAGTAACCCTGTGCCGGGTGCTTTATTTAAAAGGAATTAAGCATTCCAAAAATAAAAATAAAAATAAAAACGAATAACTGATAAAAAATGCTTGTTTCCAAGCAAGCTAAAAAATATCCCATATAATGCCTGAGCCAAACAGGTCCCGGGTGTTAGCAGTAAACAATTTGGGGGGACCCCCACGCAAAGCAGGTTTTAAATTACTTTTTTTTTCCAGAAATTACACTTTATTTGACAGTTTATTTTTATATATTTTATGTTATTTTAAGTTATTTTCCTATCCACATTTGTTTGCAGAGTACTTGCCATGCCCTTCCCGACATTTTGCTGCCATTTGCAGCCCTCTAGCCCTTTCCATTCGTTTTTTAGAGACATTTTAGTAGTTCAAAGTCCGGGTCCCCATTGACTTCAATGGGGTTCGGTGTCAAGTTCGGGTCCAGAACCCAAATTTTTTTTTGAAGTTCCGCCGAACCCGCCGAACCCGAACATCCAGGTGTCCGCTCAACTCTAGTGTCAGCCCTGCCAAGTTTCTTTTGTTAAACTAATGTATGTGTATGTATGTGTTATCCCTCGCTGTCTCCTTCAATGTCAAATATATATTTGTGTGACAGCTGAACAACCAAAATATTGTGTCCCCACAACTCCAAAGTGTTGGCTGCACTTATCAAAATAAAAACCCAATCCTGCGATAGTGACATCAATACACATTACTTCAGAGTGTAACAAGAAAACATATAGGGGTAGATTCAGGATGGAGAGCCTATCTTTAAATTGGCCTAACGTATCTAATTTACGTTAGGCCGCCACAACTTTTTCAGGCAAGTGCTTTATTCATAAAGCACTTGCCTGTAAAGTTGAGGCGGCACAGCATGCGCCGGCCCGTGATTGGTTCCCAGTGTGCATGCTCCAAATCTCGACGTCAATTTGACGTGTAAACGACGTGAACGGCACTTACGCAAAGCCCTATTCGCGAACGTTTTACGTAAACGACGGGAAAAAAATCACCGGCACGCCGTCCATACTTAACATTGCCTGCGCCTCATATAGCAGGCATAACAATACGACGGTACTACGCTAACGCAAACAACGTAAAAAAAATAGCGCCGGCCGGGCGTATGTTCGGGAATCGGCGTATAGGCTCATTTACATATTTTAGACGGGAACGCCACCTAGCGGCCAGCCTAAAATATGAAAATAAGATTCAATGGCATAAGATACTTATGTCTGTTGGATGTTATGGAAATCTATGCTTAACTGATTCTATGAATCAGGAGCATAGATAGGAGGGCCAGACGCTGAAATAAGATGGCGTATCTGGAGATAAACCGGCTTATTTCTTTCCTGAATCTGCCCCATAGTTTGTAACAAATTTTCTTACACATGGTGCTCCTTAAATATGATCCTCTGTAACCTTCACCCTACGTGGGTTCAATACGGCATACATGTGCATCAATCCCCGGCACCGATTTACCACTGTGCTCACCTCAATAATAGACCTGTGTAGATCTTATCTCATCTCCCCCAACTTGAGTATAATCCAGGATGCTGAGACATCTGATCGGTGTCCTTCGCCTCCTTTCCCCTCTCCGAGTTATGCTAGAGGCTTTATGTAATTTTTCATCCGTTTCCCCTCGATCAAAGCAAACAACCTCCCAGTGTGAAGTATTTAAAAACATACCGGGCCAGATTCTCTAAGAAATTTGCCGGCGTAGCATAAGCCATTTACACTACGCCGCCGCATCGTACTAGAGCAAGTGCCGTATTCCCTAAGCATTTGCTCCGTCGTTTGCATTGGCGTAGCGAAAATGGCCCAGCGTAAGCCCGCGTAATTCAAATGAGGCGGCTTGTATTTAAATGAAGCGCGCCCCCGCGTCGAACGAACTGCGCATGCGCCGGCCGGGGAAAAAGCCCAGTGCGCATGCTCCACCTCACGTCGGAAAGCGTCGTTGAAACCGACGTCAAAACGACGTGAGCGTCATTTACGCAACTCCCTATTCGTGAACGAGTTAGTAAAACGACGTAAGCGACGGAAAAAGCCGACGCTGACCCGACGTCATACTTAACATGGCATCCGACGGCACCCGACGGCATCCGACGGAACTTCGTAAGGTTACTCCACATAGAAGCTGGGGTAACCTTACGCGGACGATAACGACGTACGCGACGACGGGGCAGCGTAAAAGCGATCGGGAATCGGCGTACTAGCCTCATTTGCATAGGCAAATGAGAAAACAACGTAAAGGCCACCTAGTGGCCAGAGTTGTCATTACACCTACAATCCGCAAGTGTAATGGTTTTACACTTGTCGGATGTTGCAGCGTATCTATGCAAAAGTGATGCTAAGCATCACGCGCATAGATACGAGGAAAAAAAAAAGGCGATACGACGGTGTATCTGAGATACTCCGGCGTATCGCCGATGAGAATCTGGCCCACCAAATTTATTGTAAGTATCCACTCACATCTAAGATAAAAACTGTGCATTCAACCTCTATCTCCAGCGGGTCGTGGGTCCCGTGTGCTGCCTGCACTCTGCCCAACACCTATTGTCACTACCACGTGACTTCCTCAGGGGTGAAAGGTCAGATGACCGCACATACGGGCTTTAAAAATCTGTCACTCAACACCTGACCTTTGACCCCTGAGGAAGTCACCTATTGGGTTTTTACAATGGATCATGTTGGTCATTTTTGCTTTTCCATAAAAAATTTATGTGGCCACTCTTGAAGACGTGGAGTTGATCCACAAAATGCATCAACCTTATGGGATACAGTCATGTCCCTAACATCCAGTTCCTTTTTTCGCCTTGATACAACAATTTTGTTTTTCCAATTGATCTTATGAAATCCGGTATTTATGGTTTACATTACCGGTACTGCAATATGTCACCATATGATCTACGCCCATATATGACTAGAACTATATTTATGTGCCACTATTTGATATATATACAGTATACAAATGTGTTACTATCTAGTTATGTATCAATTGCAAGTTGCTGGTCCTATGGAGCAATACACACGGCCACCAATCCCAACATAGATCTGTAGTAGAAATGTGTTCTACATTTTGCCATGAAGAATGTCCGCTTAAATCCGTGTCTTATAGACCAATGCAAAACTCCCCATTTTCTGCAGGGTTTACGGGAGAGAATACAGACATCTCCTGGCTTTTATATTTGCTATTGATGAGATAAACGGCAGTCCAGATATTCTTCCCAACATCACTCTGGGATATCATGTGTATGATTCTTGTGGACATGTGAATAAAGCTATAAAAGACGTTCTACAGATATTGTCTGGACATACAAAGGAAGCTCCAAATTATTCCTGTGTGGAGCGGGGTGCCCTGGCTGGTTTCATTGGAGATCTCCATTCTGACACCACTCTCCAAATGGCCCAGCTGCTGAATCTATATGGTTACACCCAGGTAAGAAAAGAAGAATTTCCTATATTATGTAACGTTAGGACAGCTAGTCATCTTATGGTGAGGTGGGTCCAAAGGGTGCAAATAATCCTTGTGGCAAAGCTTTGTAAAGTATAAGATTGTTCTAAAAAAGAAGGCAGTGCTGTGTATGGATGGGCCAATGGTTCAGTCTAATCTTTGACTGAACAAATGCCTGAACGTTTGCCCATTCAGTCCCCTGAGGATCATACCCTATATTACCAAAAGTATTGGGACACCCGCCTGTACACACACCTGAACTTTTTTTTTCAAATAACAGTTTTTTTATTTCGAAAAGGTTCAATACAAAACATAGTAGCAATTCACACGTATATAAAGGTACAATTTTTTTTTCAACAAGAATGCTCATGCCAGTCCAGAGCTGGTCCGGCGGCGGAAAGGGGAGTGAGAAGCATTATCTCCCTCTCCTTGCCTGCCCCTCCGCTAGTTGCAGACATATCTCACAACAGAACAATATGGCATTGCACCATGTCATGGTAGCATTAAAGTTATTTGTACTCTCTATGATATCCATAGTAGTTATGAATCAAAGAAAAGAAAGACAAAGACAGGAAGAAAGACAAAGGGGGGGGGGAGAAGGAGGCAGACTGGATGAGTGAAAGTAAACTGGTACCTCGATATGCAGGCTGCTGACTCATGGCAGGTTCTCCCGGGAATGCAACCTCTCCCAGACAAGGTCATGGTCATCTAGCCTGTCCCGGATCCTAGCAGTCATCTCTTCCATAAGTTCCACATTCTTGACCCTAGCATAGGGGGCCTCCTGGGATGGGGGCTGTGGCTTTTTCCAGTGAAGGGCTATCAGGCATCTCGCTGCAGTAAGGCTATGCCAAAGTAGCTTCTTATAGGGTTTGGCCATTTGCGGCTGAGATAGGGCCAGGAGAAACAGCTTTGGGGAGAGGGGTATGGGTACCTCAAATAAGCGGGATAGGAGGTCCCACGTTAAAGTCCAGTACGGGACAATCAGGGGACATGACCAGTATATGTGAAATAAAGCGCCTCAGGACTGGTGGCAACGCCAGCAGCGGTCAGATGTGGAGGGGTAAACCCTATGGAGTACGTCTGGAGTTAGGTACACTTAGGTACCCTATAAAGGGTGCAAATGGAGCTTTTAGCTGCCTGCCTCCAGACCGCTCTCCATGCCTCCTCCGGTATCTCCTCCCCTAGCTCCCTCTCCCATCGGAGCATGTAAGCGTGTTTACCTCTGTCTTGTATGGAGTACTCGTTCAGGATTCTGTATATGTCCGATATTAGTCCCCTACGAGCCGTACCCCTAACATAATACGCTTGAATGGGGATGGTTTGGAGAATTGAAAATGAGGGGCTATTGTGTGAGCATAATGGTGGATCTGTAGATAGCTAAAGAATGCCTGTTGTGGGAGGTCATGTTTGGCTTGGAGGTCAGCGAATGAATGCAGGGTGCGAGACCTAGGGTCCACCATGTGTCCGAAATGAAAAAGATTTTGCGAGGCCCAGGGCCATGACATCTGGTGGGTGAGACTCGTGGGAACCTTGGGGTTGTAGAGGAAGGAGGTCAGCAGTGAGCTCTCAGATTTAAGTTTAAAATCACGAGCCAGCTTTCGCCACATGCATCGAAGCTGCTGCATAGAACCCAGCAACCGTCCAGGCTCGACCTCCACATCTGCACTCCAGAGTAGGCTGTTGGGGTGAACTGGTGCTAGCCAGAGTTTTTCTACCTCTGTCCACTTATTGTAGGACCTCTGGGGGAACCATGATACTATCGCCCTCAGTTGGGATGCTTGGCAATATTTGACCAGGTCAGGGAACGCCGCCATCATGAACGATCGTGGAATCCGGTGGCGCTTGTGGCTCCTCACAAAATGGAGAAGATCTGCTTGTAGCGCGCACAAATGAGAGTACGGGATCGGGATCAGAAGAGTTTGGAAGAGATACAACAATTAAGGGAGAATTACCATTTTAACAGCCGCTATCCGGCCTAAGAGGAATATCTGATGGGATTTCCATTTGTGGATCAGCTCCCTGATTGATTTATACAGGGGGGGAAGTTGGCCTGGTACAAGGAGGTAAAGGTCAGGGTCATCTGGACTCCTAAATATTTTAAAGAGGTTCGCTTTCAGTTATACGGGAGCACTGACTGCAGGTGAAGGATCTCCGGTTCGGGCAGGTTAAGTGGCAGGACCATAGATTTGGAGGTGTTTGTTTTATAATCCGAAAGGGCCCCCGTAGCGTTCAAGTTTGGCGTTGAGGTTGGGCAGGGAGATGCAAGGGTGGGTTAGGGTGAGAATGATGTCATCCACGAAGAGGGAGATTTTAAACTCCCTCCCTATCACTGGGATTCCCTGAATACTCGGGTTGCCGCGGATCGTCGCCGCTAAGGGTTCGATGCAGAGGGCAAAAAGTAGGGGGAGAGCGGCACCCCTGGCGGGTCCTGTTAGTAACAGGAAAAGCGGGAGAGGTGGCGAAGGGGGTTTTCACCTGCGAGACTGGGTTGGTATAAAGGTGCTGAACTGCCCGGAGAAAGGGTCCCATGAACCCCATGTTTCTCAGAGTGGCAAGCATGAAGGGCCATCCCAAGCGGTCAAACGCCTTTTCTGCGTCCAGACTCAGGAGCAGAGATTCTGAGGCCTCCCTGCTTGCCACATCGATAAGATCTATCACCCTTCTTGTGTTGTCTCCTGCTTGACGAAGGGGTACAAAGCCCACCTGGTCTTTATTGACCAAGGAAGGCAACACGACGTTGAGGTGGAGCGAAAGGACCTTCATGAATATCTTGAGATCCGAATTCAGCAGGGCTATTGGCCTATAGCTGGCGCACAACGAGGGGTCCTTGTCGAGCTTAGGGATCAGAGTAATAAAGGAACGCTGCATGTCCGTCAGAATTGCGGTCTGGTGTAGAAATGCGTTAAATAGCTTGGTCATGCATGGGAGAAGGATAGGAAGAAAGGTCTTGTAATATTCATACGCCAGTCTGTCCGGTCCCGGGGATTTGTGGGCAGGTAGGGCTTTAATGGCCAGAGTCAGTTCCTCGTCAGTGATAGGGGCCTTGAGAGCGACACGATCAGCCGGCTGTAGCTGAGGGATGCCCACCTAAATAAGGTATTGTGTCATCCTGTCAAGCAAGTCTGGGGAGGGGGGTTATGGGGTATCTCCAGCCTATTTTACAGGTCTGCATAGAATTCAGGATGTTACCCCACCTGTCTTGTATCTGATGTGGGGTGGAGGCGAGCGAGCGGTCCTCCAATTTCCTTGCGAGAAGTGCTTGTGCTTTATTGCCCTTATCGTAATATAACTGCCACAGGCTAACTAGAGCTTTCTCAACGCGGCCTAACGCTAGGTCCTGAAGTGATGACCGTACAAGGACGATGCGCTTGAGGAGTGTCAAAGAAGGGGAGGATTGCAAACGGGAATCTAAGGTCCGGATCTGTGCCTCTGCTTGCTTTTTGGCTGACTCCTCATCCCTCTTGAGGGCCGAAGAGAGAGCCAGGCAGAGCCCTCTAATCACCGTTTTGTGGGCAGCCCACAGCATGGCGGTAGAGACATCAGGTGTGTCATTTTCGTTAAAGTAAAACTGTAAGGTGTTCTCTAGTTCCGTCCTCGAGGGGGCATGTTTCAGGAGAAAGTCGTTCAGTCGCCAGTTGTAGGGCCTGCGAGCAGGGGCGTCTAGGTCAAGGGACAAAATAATGGGAGCATGATCTGACCAGGAGATGGGTAGTATCCGTGCAGAGTCGGTGGAGTGTAGTGTGCATGTGATGAGGGGCTGAATAAAAGGTGTCCTGGGGTAAGCCCGGATGGAGCACCCACCACGCATCAAACAGAGCATGCTTTCTCGTGAGTTGGCGGAAGAGCCTAGAGTCCCTCAGGGCTCTGGTCTGGGAAGCACTGGGCCCACTACCATGGGCGTCACTTATTGGGATAGATTAAAGTTCCCCCCAACCACCAGTAGGTCGTGAGGAGAGCGAGCTAGACGGCTGAGGACCCGACCTAGAAATCTGTGTTGATGGGTGTTAGGGGCGTACAGGGTGCATAAAGTTATTTCTCGCGAGTGCCACCGCCCCCGTAGAACAATAAAGTGGCCCTAGGGATCAATGTAAGAATCTATGCAAGTGAAGGGGGTGCCTCCCTTAAATAGTATTGCAACTCCTGCTCATTTACGCGAGCTGAAAGCCTGGTAGATTAGAGGGTAGTGTCTGGAAACAAATGTGAAGGAGTCGCCTTTAAAGAAGTGGGTTTCATGTACCATGATGACCTCCACCCCCGACTGCCTAAATTCCCTTAATGCTAGGTGTCTCTTCTTGTCAGAGTTAAGGCCATGGACATTCAACAACAGTAACTTAGCCATTATGAGGGATGAAGAGAGCGTCAGTCATACTTATCTGAGTTCAGAAGTGTTGTGTCTGGTTCTGGTAGGGCGGCTGGGAGGGCGGCCGGGAGGGCCATAGAGGCGACGGCCTTCGAAGTTTGCACATGGATCCAGTCTGCAAGGGAATGGAGAGGGCGGGATCTGGAAGAAGAAAGAAAGATGAGAACAAGAAAACATGAAGAGATTACAAGAGCAATCAACATTGGGGACACATGTGGCCTGAGGACCGTAGAGTCCCAACAGTTCCTTAAAGAACGCCCGACCAGGAAGTCCAAAAAAAAGGTCGGGGGGCAGGGGGGTAGTGTCGGGAAATTCCACAAGGGGGGTTAGGGGAAAAGGAACTCTCAGGCAATCAGCCATTGGGGGGTCCGTAATCGGAAAGTCAACCTCCAAACAGAAAGTCTCATCCGAGACTTGCCCGATGTGTAGCTCAACAGTAAAGCAGGGGCAACCAGGGGAAAAAAAAGTGCAGTGACCAAAACTCAGACGGCTCTTAGGGCTTAAGCACCGTCTTCAGACAGGCCTGTGCCTGTTGGCATTGCGGGAGGAATCCTGGCCTTTGGGCCGTTTGAGTGGGGGGACTTTCTGCCAAACCAGGGGTGGGGGGGGTGGGGACTCCACTAGGTCCCATTCTGGCAGTTGAGGGACAGGGATGTCCAGCGTGTTACAGAAGGTATCTAAATCTTCAGGGTAGCGTAGGATGGCAGATGGTGTTTAGCGGACAGGCTAAAGGAGAACCCCCATCTGTATACAATGTCCTTCTCTTGTAGAGTACGGAGCAGGGGTTGTAGCAAGCGATGTTACTGCAGAGTGATCCAGGAGAGATCCGTGTAAATTATTGTCAAAGGCCAGCCTGCGGATGGGTCGCGCCCTACGCATAATAGTTTCCTTCAGAGGGTAGGAAGTCACTCGGCAAATGACGTCTCGGGGGCTAGAAGCTGAGCCTTTTGGCTTAAGGGCTCGGTGGGCTCTGTCCATTTCAATGAACTTGTCTGCTGCTTTGGCCAGAATATTGTTGAACAGGGTCTGAAGGGTAAGCTGCAAATCTTCGGCTTCTTCCGCTTCGGGGAGACCGCGTATGAGGATATTGTTGTGGCTCCCCCTATTGTCCAGATCCTCGATATGGCGCTGCATATATCTCAGCATAATGCAGTGTTCTGCGGCCTGAATTTGGGTGCGATGTACCGCTAGTTTAGTCTCTTGGATTTCCTCCTCCGCTATCTCTACTCTGTCAGCTAGGTGTTTGAGGCCTGTTTGAAGGACCTGGATTTCAGCACGGCAAGTTGCTTTAACGTCCTCTACGAGCTGTTTGAAGTCATCCTTCATGGGGATGGCCTGCAAGTAGGAGTGCCACAGAGGGCGGGGTGTAACGGAATGACCTTGTGACAGACTGAGATACTCTTATGTCTAGGGTCACCTTATGTCCACTAGGGCCATAGGGTGACAAAGAAATTATATCATGTATTGCAGAAGATGGGACATTAACAATAATTCATATTGCAGGACTGGCATATTACAAGGGGTCCATATTGACACCTGTTACACAGGAGAGGGACATTACAAGCTTATTCAATGCTTAGCTCCGGCTATTGAAATGTTAAGTGACCCGGCTTGTGAAAGACATTTCATTCTGTTGAAAGGTGTTTAATTGCATCTACTCCTAGACCATACATTGTCTATGGTACACAAATGTGTCAAGCCCTTTAGAGACACTAAGTCTGTCTAGATAATGTGATTGAGGTTCCTTGTATATGTGTGAAGATTATCTGTGATTGTGTATTATTCAAAAGGGAAAATCATTGTGTGATAGTTTTTGGTTTTGATGTCTTTATCTCAAGGAATGTATCTGTCAGGATCGGTGCCGACATGTCTGCTAGATAATTAGCCTCAGTGTGTGAATAGGGGGGTGGGGACTACATTGTCCTGTGATTAACTGTATTATGCTTGAAACTGTATAAGAAGCTGAGAAAATACCATTAAAGTGTTCATATCTTTGGAAGCAAGTGCAGAGCTGAGTCTTGTCTTGTTTATGGGAATTGATATGGATCGTGTATGTAGTATTGTCAGAGTGTGTCAGATAAGCTTGTCGTGGTTGGATGGAAGGTCGTAAACGGTGGTGACCGTTACATTTGGTGGCACAGCAGTGGGGTGATTCCATCTTCAGAAGGACGGCTACAAGGGCACATGACAATGGAGACGGTGTATGAACGGATGAAGCTCTCTTCCCTCATGGACTTACTGGAGAGCCGGGGCAGACCGGCCAGCAACCGTAATAAAAGGGACATTATCGCAGAACTGGTCGAAATGGATAGAGCTAAAAGCCCCGCTGTAACAGACAGGACACCCGAAGAAGCAAGGTTTGATCGGGCTGTTAACATAAGACTGACACATTATGGTCCTAACCCTCCACCGGAGATTAGGGACCGAGTTATAGCGGCTCTGAATGCCACCTTGCTACAGCGAAGAAGTCACAGCAGCACCAACTAAAGAGAGAGGAGAGGTGCAGATACCAGTCTCCATGGAAAAGGAATTCCAAAGAAGGTTACAAGAGATGCAGATACAGCATAGATGACCAGTATCAGAGGAGGTCCTGCTGGGATGGTCGGATGTAATTTGGTGCCAACTCTGGAAGGAAGCGTTAGCTCGGGAGCAGCATCACCAAGGAAAGGTCCTGCCCTCCATCTATGCAAGGTACTGGCCGCAGTATGATGTACGAATGCTGTTGTTGGGGGAACAACCGAAGCAGGAGTGGACAGCGGAGTTAAGCAGGCTGATCCGGGCATAGATGCAGCTAGACGAGAGCTACAGAGCCCTCCGGTGGTATGTAGCCCAAGAGTGCCCGTGGTCAGCAGATGACAGCCCCACAGAAGGCTATGACTATGATGGCCTGGGATTGTTGTATTGGAGGATGTCCAGTGATCCCGACTTTGGGGATGATCGGGAATGGCGCTTGGAGGACATAATGGAGCACAGAGAGGAAAAATTTAATATCTCGGGAGGCCACTGGTCACAGGAATATTTAGAATTTCTGGCCATTCAAGAATGGGAGCTGGAGGTCGCCTACAGACAGCTTCTAGACTCGGCTCAGCAGCAGGGTGGGGCTCCCATTGCCTGGGACTATGAGGAAAGTTCAGATGACAACTGTGAACTCCTGGCTGATGAATCGGCAGTGGAAAAAATGGAGATTGCCATCCCTAAAGCCGAAGCGGATGGTGTGGAGTTCCAGAGAGCCGGGGCGGTTGGCCCCTTTCTCCAGCAACAAGCTGAGGTGGTAAAGCTTTTACCCCCAGCTGAATCACTGTCAACAGAGCAGGGTGCCCCAAGCCTCTGCTCCCAACTAGCAGAAGATGGGGACCCTGTGGTAGTGGATGGGACTGTGGTCTCCACTGTGGAATATAAAAAGCCGCGCGGCTTTTTATATTCCATTGTCTATTTTGTTTATCACACGCTTGCTGCAGCCTGCCGTTCTTGGGGGGGAGGTGTTCTCATAGCGCGGTCTTTTTTGCTTTATTATGTGGTCTCCACTCACAGCAACACAGCGGAAGAGCTGGCAACAGAACAGAGTGTCATAGGCCTCTGCTCCTCACTAACAGAAGAGGGGGGCCCTGTGGTAGTGGATGGGACTGTGGTCTCCACTCACAGCAACCCAGCGGAAGAGCAGGCAACAGAACAGAGTGTCATAGGCCTCTGCTCCTCACTAACAGAAGAGGGGGACCCTGTGGTAGTGGATGGGACTGTGGTCTCCACTCACAGCAACCTAGTGGAAGAGCTGGCAACAGAACAGAGTGTCATAGGCCTCTGCTCCTCACTAACAGAAGAGGGGGTTCCTGGGGTAGTGGATGGGACTTCAGTCTCCACTGACACAACCCCAGAAAATGGTGCAGCCCTGAAACAGGAGGATGTCAGCTTTGCTTTGCAAGCACCGGGGGGTTTTCACCTGCCACCTGTGGATGGGACTGCAGTCTCCACTGGTATACTCCAGGAAGGGGGGCAGTTGGCCCAGACCCCCAACAGCATGATGGACTGAGCCCAGCCACCCTGCCTTCTCTCCAGTGGCTGAAAGGACTCCAGGGATTAGGGCCAGTCCAGGCCTCTCCCCAGCGACAGGCGTGTTCTCTGAGAGAGGCAGAGGTTGGCGGGGTGAGTAATGCTCTGTTTGGAGCCATTTATTTGGGGTACAGTATGGATACCAGCATTGGAGGACTGGAACTACTGACAGACTTCGGAGTCAACCCGTTTGGGGTTCCCACCTGTGTCCGTCTCCGACCGAAAGGGAAGAGATGTAACGGAATGACCCGTGACAGACTGAGATATTCCTATGTCTAGGGTCACCTTATGTCCATTAGGGCCACAGGGTGACAAAGAAATTATATCATGTATTGCAGAAGATGGGACATTAATAATAATTTATATTGCAGGACTGGCATTTTACAAGGGGTCCATATTAACACCTGTTACACAGGAGAGGGACATAACAAGCTTATTCAATGCTTAGCTCCGGCTATTGAAATGTTAAGTGACCCGGCTTGTGAAAGACATTTCATTCTGTTGAAAGGTGTTTAATTGCATCTACTCCTAGACCATACATTGTCTATGGTACGCAAATGTGTCAAACCCTTAAGAGACACTAAGGGCCAGATTCTCAGAGGCGCTACGACGGAGTATCTCAGATACCCCGTCGTATCGCCTTTTTTTGTCCTCGTATCTATGCGAGTGATGCTTAGCATCACTTTTGCATAGATACGCTTCTACATCCGACAAGTGTAATACCATTACACTTTCGGATCGTAGGTGTAATGACAACTCCGGCCACTAGGTGGCCTTCACGTTGTTTTTTCATTTGCATATTCAAATGAGGCTAGTACGGCGATTCCCGAACGCTTTTACGCCGCCCCGTCATCGCGTACGCCGTTTACGGACTCGTAAGGTTACCCCAGCTTCTATGTGGAGTAACCTTACGAAGTTCCGTCGGATGCCGTCGGACGCCATGTTAAGTATGGCGTCGGGTCAGCGTCGGCTTTTTCCGTCGCTTACGTCGTTTTACTAACTCGTTCGCGAATAGGGACTTGCGTAAATGACGCTCACGTCGTTTTGACGTCGGTTTCAACGACGCTTCCCGACGTGAGCTGAAGCATGCGCACTGGGCTTTTTCCCCGGCCGGCGCATGCGCAGTTCGTTCGACGCGGGGGCGCGCTTAATTTAAATACAAGCCGCCCCATTTGAATTGTGCGGGTTTACGCTTGGCGATTTATGAGACGCCGGCGAAAACTACGGAGCAAGTGCTTTGAGAATAAAGCACTTGCTCTAGTACGCAGCGGCGGCGTAGTGTAAATGGCTTACGCTACGCCGCCGAAAATATATGAGAATCTGGCCCGAAGTCTGTCTAGGTAATGTGATTGAGGTTCCTTGTATATGTGTGAAGATTATCTGTGATTGTGTATTATTCAAAAGGGAAAATCATTGTGTGATAGTATTTGGTTTTGATGTCTTTATCTCAAGGAATGTATCTGTCAGGATCGGTGCCGACATGTCTGCTAGATAATTAGCCTCAGTGTGTGAATAGGGGGGTGGGGACTACATTGTCCTGTGATTAACTGTATTATGCTTGAAACTGTATAAGAAGCTGAGAAAATACCATTAAAGTGTTCATATCTTTGGAAGCAAGTGCAGAGCTTGAGTCTCGTCTTGTTTATGGGAATTGATATGGATTGTGTATGCAATATTGTCGGAGTGTGTCAGATAAGCTTGTCGTGGCAGGATGAAGATCGTAAATGGTGGTGACCGTTACAAGGGGAAGGTGGGAAGGGTGGGTTAGTGGCGGCTGATGGTCAGAGTTCAGCTCTTGGGGCATCTGGCCTCTATGGGGTGGTTGCTGGGATGGATCCCACGGATCAGACCAGGCCTCAGCCTGGGAGGCCTGTGAGGCCTGGTGCTGGCCATTTGGGCATATGAGGGGGGAGAGGTCTTCATCCGATCTCCCATAGCAGGATGGATGGCTGGATGGGTCTGTCCAGAAGCAGCATGGGGGGACAGTTGTGGCCCAGTAGCAGTGTAGGAGCTGCTGCCCTCCGTGGTGCTCGAGTAGGCCTGGGAGTGAATGGGGGCTTGTAGGACCGGGAAGTCCTCCTCGGATGTGGGGGAAGGGGGGAACAGAGTGCTGTCCCACAGGCCGGGGTTCAATGCAGTGCGGAGCAGGCGTTGGAAGGCCCCAGTGCACTGGGTATCCTGGGCTGGAGCATGGGAGCAGCCTGCGGGTGGAGAGGCTGGGGCCTCAGCTCCGGAGGTAGCCGCTTCCGGTGCCATCTTGTCCTTGCCGTCTGTCGGCATTCCGGGCGGTTTAAAGTACTCCCGAAAGGACGTGGAGGAGCCTGGCGGGGGTTGGGATGATCTCCGTGCTGAGGTGGATCTAATGGTCCGCAAGCTGCCCATGCATGGCCAGTTTTTAGGCCCTTTTGGTTGCCTATTTGCAATAGAGAGGAGCTCTCAGGGAGTGTGTCCTTCCAGGTCGGCTTCCGGTCACTCCCCGCTCTCACACACACATGAACTTTAATAGCAACCCAGTCTGAGTCTGTAGGGTTCAATATTGAGTTGGTCCACCCTTTGCACCTTTAACAGCTTGAACTCTTCTGGGAAGGCCGTCTACAAGGTTAAGGAGTTTGTCTATGGGAATAATTGACCATTCTTCCAGAAGCACATTTGGACGAGAAGGCCTGGCTTACAGTCTGCACTCTAATTCAACCCAAAGGTGTTCTATTGGGTTGAGGTCACAACTCTGTGAAGGCCAGTCAAGTTCCTCCACCTCAAACTTGCTCATCCATGTCTTTATGGACTTTGTTTGTGTACTGGGGGGGGGGGGGTCATGTTGGAACAGGAAGGGGCTATCCCCAAACTGTTCCCACAAAGTTGGGAGCACAAAATTGTCCAAAATGTCTTGGTATGCTGACACCTTAAGAGTTCCCTTCACTGGAACTAAGGGGCCAAGCCAAACCCCTGAAAAACGAACCCACCCCATAATCCCCCCTCCACCAAATGATTTGGACCAGTGCACAAAGTAAGATTCAGAAAGACACGGATGAGGGTGTTTTAGGTGGAGGAACTTGACAGGCCTGCACAGAGCCCTGACCTCAACCCAAAATAACACCTTTAGAATGTATTAGAGCATAGACTGTGAGAATTCAACATCTATGCCTGACCTCTCAAATGCACTTCAAGAAGAATTGTCAAACATTCTCATAGACACATCTCTAAACCTTGTGGACAGCCTTCCCAGAAGAGTTGAAGCGGTTAAGATTTTCTTCTATCCATTTGGATATTAAGAGTTCCACATTATTTATACAGACAATTTTCTATCTTTCTAGATTAGTTATGGAGCCAGAGATACTTTGCTGAGTGATAGAAAGATGTATCCAAACTTTTTCCGGACAGTTCCGGATGATGAGATGCAATATGTGGCCATAGCAAAGTTACTGGAGAGGTTGAAGTGGAACTGGGTCGGGATCCTTACATCTGATGATGAATACGGAGAGAGGGAGATCCGACATCTCAGCAAACATTTATCTGATCATGGAATTTGTATTGAATTCAAGATTCTGGTGTCTAAAGAGAATTATAATACAATTCCTCCAGAGCTGCGGAGCTCAACCACGGAAGTTCTTATTATTTGTGGCTCAGTTAGTATGATTTATTACAAGTTTTTGTATAAAAATGTCCCTTATTACACGGAGAAAACATTTATTATACCAGATTCTTGGTCAATGAGTGAAATTTTTTTTCCTCTCAGTAACTGTAGCTTGGTGTTTACATTCCCCAATCTCTACACAAAGGGAATGCTGGAATATTTTTATAATATTTATCCATCCAGACGCCCAAATGACCCCCTGATGGAGGATATTCTCATAACTGAATGTGAATGCTTTTCAAAAAACCGAATGAAAAATGTCCTTATTCCACTCATACATAGAAGTCCTCTTAGGGACTGCAGTTTGGAGACACGTCCACTTGATTTATATTATCCTGATGAGAAAACATCCTATAACGTGTATATCGCAGTCTACATTTTGGCTCAAGCATTACATGACATGGATTTCTCTTTTAAAATAAATAACAAAAAATCGGAAATAAATCCACACACACTAAAGTATAAGGTGAGAGCGTCCAATGAAAGTTTACTTTTTATACTCAGTTCAGTACTGGAACACAATGCGCCCAGACAAAGATTACACCCAGTTTAGGTTCATGTTCGGTGTTGGTGCAAGGATTTTTTGACCCTAGGCAAACTTTAATTTTGCCGCCCCCACCTTGACTCCACCCTGACTCCACCTCCTTTGGCCTGTCCATGTATACAGTGGAAGTATCAACCTAACATCATGCAGCACGTGGTTACAGCAGTACACAGTGTGAAGAGAAGAGCTCCCAGAACTACATATCCCAGCATGCCTTTGCTGCTATGACATTGTCAGTCGTGGTCACCCCAGGATGGTGCTGGAAATTAATGGAAGGAAGGTTGTCATGTACTGTGCAGGGAGAAGGAGGATCGCCTTGTCCCATTCCTCATAAAAGCAAATAAAAAATATTCAGCGCTTGGAAATAAACAATAAACAATAATAAATATATATGCAAGCAAGCACTCATTTAATTCATAAAAAAGTCCCAAGAAAATTAGCAATAAAACAGTGCAGCGCAAAAAAACAAAATAACATAAAAAAAAAAAAGTCCAAATGTGTAGGTGAAAAAGAGGGGAATCCAATCCACTTTCATCACACAGTGCAGAGAAAAAAGTGACCAGACAGATATCCTCCACCATGCCTAAGGATGGCCTCTCACCTCATATCATCGACTTAAATAGGTCACAGGGCAATAAACGCCAAAAGGATCCTGGTTAGATATAGCTGAGATTTGCTGGGCAGCTCTGATTGAATCACCAATGAGCAAGATTCAGCAGCAACAAAACCACCATGAGAAAAAAAGGAAGAAGATCTAATGCTCTCTGTAGCAACACATTTAATAGCACACAACATTTTAAAGCACTCACATGTTAAAGCACTCAATGCCGAGTGCTAGGCTGACGAGCGTGTAATACAGGCAGTGTAGTAATCCAGACAGCGGCGATCTCGGGTGACGTCATGCGTGGCTCCTCCCCCATACGCGTTACGTCCTATGGGTGGGGACTTCTTCAGCACGGGGCAGGCAGACACCCAGACGTCCTGCTGGTAATCATATATAAAGCGTCATAGTAACCGTTCATTGGGCTGATCAGGTCACAACGAAAAAATGGTCAATCTCAAACACAGAGGGAAACCTGATAGACCAGTGATGGCGAACCTTGGCACCCCAGATGTTTTGGAACTACATTTCCCATGATGCTCTTGCACTCAGCAGTGTAGTTGAGCATCATGGGAAATGTAGTTCCAAAACATCTGGGGTGCCAAGGTTCGCCATCACTGTGATAGACCAATCAGGATATCACAATGCACTCAAAGTGCTAAAGAAATGAGAATATAGTTTAGTAATGGTAAGTGCAGACTGGTCATTAACTGCGTAAAGGAAAATACTATAAACGATACCCAAATGTGAAAATGGGGAAAGGGAGGACCCCCTGAAATATATAACACGAGGTATCAAATTTCCTTACAACCAGAAAATAATCATAAACATTAATAAACCTCTGTGTAAAACTGAAGGGTAAACATTAACCTATTCATTGCAAAAAGGTAGTTTGCAAAAAAAATAATAATAAATAAATGACGTCACCCACGATCACCGTAAATAAAAACGAATACATAAAAATATATAAAAACCTTAAAATATACTTATATGTACCTAAAAACAAAAAGGGCCAGATTCTCAATGGAATTACGCCGATGGATGTACACATACACCGGTGTAATTCGAATTTCCCTCCGGCATATCATTGTTTTCTATTCTGAAAACATGATACGCCTGTTTTACGCTTGGATCCGACTGGCGTAAGTCATTTACACCATCGGATCCTAAATGCAATATTCCGCCGTCCGCTAGGTGGCGTTTACGTAGATTTCACCGCCGAATATGCAAATGAGCGATACGCCGATTCACGAACGTTTTTGCACCGCGGCGACGTAGTTTACATAGTTTGCGTGCACGTAAGGTTACCCCTGCTATGTGAGGGGTAACCTTACGGCGGTCCGCCGTACGTAATGATAAGTATGGCCGTCGGGACAGCGTCGGCTTTTTTCATCGTTTACGTAACGCGTCGTGAATAGGGCCGTGCGTTAATTACGTTCACGTCGCAAGCAATTTATTTGCGGCGTTCTACGGAGCATGCACAGAGGCCTACGTTTAAGGCCAGCACATGCGCAGATCGTTCGGCATGGGGGCGCACTTAATTTAAATACAAGCCGCCCCCTTTGCCTTACGCCGGGCCATTTACACTACGCCACGCAAAGTTCTGGAGCAAGTGCTTTGAGAATACGGCACTTGCTCCAGAGAGTTGCGGCGGCGTAGTGTAAATGGCTTACGCTACGCCACGCTTGTAAAAACACAGATCTACGAGAATCTGGCCCAAAGTGTAATGAATTACACTTTAAATAAAATTTAAATTTAAATTTAAAATTTAAAAATAAATACAAATAAATACATTATCTGTTAGAAATGAAACAATTGAGATTTAATTCGACGTTTAATCCTGAAGGCGATAAGGCCTTGATCTCAAATATCCAATAGGATTCACGACGACTCAAATGACAAATAAAATGCCCCCCCCCCCCCTCCAATGATTAGAAACCTTCTCAATTCCCCAAAATTGTAGACCCTTTGGATCTCGTTGATGACACTTCCTAAAAATGCCAGGAGATGCTGGAATTGACTCTGTAACATCCCGGTTGGGTCAATATCTGGATTTTTTCTTGCAGCCCTTAGTGCATAAGATGGACGCGTATCTTCGTGATACCAAACAAATTATCCAGATACTGGACACCTTACCATGTTCTTCCAATACGATTTTGGTTACCGCGGATGTAGGATCTTAATATACAATTATTGATCATGATGCAGCCTTGGCCTCAGTCAATAGGCATTGGCAGCTACAGATCTTAAGAGTCAACGTGTTCAGTTTTTGTTAGAGAGCCTAAGGCTCCTTTCACACGGAGCGGACCGTTTTTGTGTCCGCTCCGTGTGTGTCCGCCGGCACAGCGGGCATCCCCGCTAAGCTGTCGGCGGACAGGGCGGTCCCCGCACACTGTGCAGAGACCGCCCTGTCTTTCCTCCACTCTCCCCTATGGGGAATCGGATGAATACGGACCGTGTGTCCGTATTCATCCGATCCGATCCGCCGGACAGAAGAAAGATAGGGTTTTCTTCCGTCCGAAAAACCGTATCTTTGCGGATCTTTGCGGATCCATCTTCCGCTAACGGACGCGATCCCATAGGGAACGTAAACGGACTTGTAAAAACGGAGCGGCGGATGCGGACGTGTGAAAGGACCCTTAGGTTTTGTCTCCTTAAAAATTCTTTTTGGTTTAATAAAGATTTCTATTTGCAGCGGTGCGGCGTAGCGATGGGCGCTCGCTTTGCTCCCAGTGTGGCCAATTTATTTATGGCCCACTGGGAGGAAGATGTAGACTTTCAACATCGGCCACCGCAGCTACTGTGTTACAAAAGGTATATAGATGATCTGGTGATTGTCTGGGAGGGCGATATGCTCAGTTTCCAGATGTTTATGGATAAGCTCAATGGTAACAACAAGAATATTGTACTTACCTGGACAGTTGCCTATGATCAGATTACTTTTTTAGATTTTAAGATTTTCAAAAAAGGTCTCAGGTTACATACAAGAAATCACTTGAAGACCACAGACCGCAATGGTTATATACCCCTCACAAGTTGTCATCATAAACTGTGGCTGTGTAACATACCTAGAGGACAGTTTGTCAGACTCCGTAGGAACTGTACATCTGAATCAGATTTCCTCTTGCAGTCACAAGTCTTGGCCAACAGGTTTAAACAAAAAGGGTATTCTCAGCCCTCTATCGATCAGGAGATCGAGAGAGTTAGGGCCATGGATAGAGGAATTATTGTTGCTGATAAAGTAGTGGATTCTACCAAGAAAGAGGTTGTTGGTGGCCATAAGATGATTATGGATTATAGCATCCAACATAACAAATTCGAGAAGATTGTAGCCAAGCATTGGCCAATCCTTAAAAGGGATGGGGTTCTGGGCTCCGTTCTTCCTGATCACCCTCAGTTTATCTATAGAAAGGCGCCTTCTCTCCGGGACAGTATAGCCCCTGGGGTGATTGATCCACCCACTATAGCCCAGCCAAAGCTTTTCAACTTTTTGTCAGGTTTTTATGCCTGTGGTCACTGTGCGACATGTAAACATGCTAAAAACGATATAAAAAAAGTGTAAAACCTTTTGTTCTTCAGTCACACAGACCCAATACCCTATAAAACAGCTTATTACATGCGCCACGGTTGGCGTGGTGTATATGCTTGAATGTGAATGTGGCCTGCAATATGTTGGGCATACCTCTCGTCCGCCCCATGTTCGCGTCGGGGGAACACATTAGTAACATCAAGAGAGGGGTAAAAACGCTCAGTGTCTCCCGGCATTTTAGGAAGTGTCATCAAGAGATCCAAAGGGTCTACAATTTTTGGGGACTGGGAAGGTTTCTAATCATTGGAGGGGGGCATTTTATTTGTTATTTAAGTCATCGTGAATCCTATTGTTTCATTTCTAACAGATAATGTATTTATTTTTTATTTTTTTTTAAATTTTATTTTAAATTTTATTTAAAGTGTAATTCATTACACTTTCATTGGCCGTTTTTTCGTTGTGACCTGATTGGCCCAATGAGCAGTTACCATGATGCTTTATATATGTCTGCCTGCCCCGCACTTAAGAAGTCCCCACCCATAGGATGTAACGCGTACAGGGGGGAGGAGCCACGCATGACGTCACCCGCGATCGCCGCTGTCTGGATTACTACACTGCCTGTATTACACGCTTGTCAGCCTAGCACTCGGCATTGAGTGCTTTAACATGTGAGTGTTTTTAAATTTCGTGTGCTATTAAAAGTGTTGCTGCAGAGAGCATTAGATCTTCTTCCTTTTTTTCTCATGGTGGTTTTGTTGCTGCTGAATCTTGGTCATTGGTGATTCAATCAGAGCTGCCCAGCAAATCTCAGTTATATCTAACCAGGATCCTTTTGGTGTTAATTGCCCTATTTAGGTCGATGATATGAGGTGAGAGGCCATTCCTCATCAGCCAGGTACAGCCCCATGTCCTCCTGCTCCACCCTGTCCTCCTTTCACCTATCTCTGCCAACACTGACCACCACCGCTGGAAACACAGAGCATAGCCAGGGAAGCGTCAGAGAACTGGCAACATGTCAAGGGCTCACCTCTGTCAACTTTCACACAGTGCTGCCACCTGGTGGTGTAATAGGAAAAGGCCTGAATGGTGCAGTGATAGTGAGGGAGTTCAATCACAAAACAGTGCAATGACCGAACATCCTGTGCATTACAATGTCTTGGAAGCATTGAGTACAGCGGCTGTGCAGGAAAGCGCTATGTCAAGCAGCCCGCATTCCCGAACTTGCACTTGGCGCGGGATGCACCGTAGTGTTTACAGGTGGTGCCCGTGACTGATGTGCACTCTATGGCTATGCCAGAGCCTACCTTGCCTATCGGTAGCGCCGGCCCTGTTCATATTTAGTTAAGAGGTGTTTAACCACTTCCTGCTCGGTCAATAGACAATTGACGTCCGGGAAGTGGTTCTGTTATCCTGACTGGACGTCTATTGACGTCCAGCAGGATAACATGCCGGCGCACGCCAGTGGGGGTGTGCAGCGTGGTGATCGGTAATGTAGAATTTCAGTCTGACACCCTGCATCTCCGATCCCTGTAAAGAGCCTCCGGCGGAGGCTCTTTACCACGTGATCAGCCGTGTCCAATCACGGCTGATCACAAAGTAAACAGGAAGAGTCGTTGATTGGCTCTTCTTTACTCGCATCTGACAGACACGAGTAAAGGAGAGCCGATCGGCGGCTCTCCTGACAGGGGGGTGTTTGCGCTGATTGTTCATCAGCGCAGTCCCCCCTTGGATGCCCACACTGGACCACCAGGGAAGCCGCCAGGACCACCAGGGAAGCCTTCAACATGTGGCCGGTATTGAAGTGGTTAACCATTACACTTCTGGAGATGTTTTTTTTTTGCACCCATATTTAAAAAAATCATTTTAGACCTGAAGGTTATATAAAAACCCTAAACCAGGTACTGATGGCCATCCAGATGTTGAAAAACTACAAGTCCCATGAGGCATTGCAAGCCTAACTCCTACAGGCAGATGCATGATGGTACTAGTTTTTAGACATGTGCACACATTTTTTTTTCTTTTTTTTTGTTCCATTTGGTATCGTTCGGTTTTTTTGTTTCCGTTCGTTTTTCGTAAGACGCCCGTTTTCCTGTTCGTTCCCGTTCGTTTTTCGTACAACGTGATTTTTTCGTATTCCGATCGTTTTGTATTTTCGTTACCGTTTTATTTTCGTAAATGCGGGATGGTTCAATATTCTGTTTAATTCATGTTCGTTACTTGTTAGACAATAATTTTTGTGAATTTTCGTCAATGATTTGCATTCTGTATCTTGAAACCTTTTTCTTTTGGTATTTTCAGTCGTATGTTCATATGACATCTATAACAAAAGATTTGCATTCTGTATTTTGAATTCCCTTTTTGTGCTGAGTACACTAGTACAGTGAGTATTGCAGTAAAGCCAAATAAACTTGTCTGTGGATTTTCATCTGAAGGGAGATCAGTTGGTCAGACTTTTGAACCCAAAAATGGATTTCTGATGTAGTTTGTAAACAAACAAATTTTCTGAGAACGAATGGAAAACGATAGTTTTTATGTTTGTTGTTAAAAAAAAGTCTGACCAAGTGTATGAGGCTTAACGATAGTTAATATGGATGACCCGCATGTTGAAAGTGCCGCAAATCCCGCGATATATTTACGAAAATACAAAATGACGAAAATCCTTTTTCTGTTCATATTTTCAGTCGCATGTTCATATGACATAGATGTCATAAAAGTTTATTTGGCTTTACTGTACTACTCTCTGTACTCAGCACAAAAGAGAAGCTGCTTCACTAGTAACTCTACACTCACTGCCCATTCAAAAAAAAAATACGAAAATGACAAAAGATTTGCATTCTGTATCTTGAATAGTTTTTTTTTTGTTTTGGGATTTTCATTCGTATGTTCATATGACATCTATAACAAAAGATTTGCATTCTGTATCTTGAATAGTTTTTTTTTCCGTATGTCGTATGTTCATTGTTCATGTGACATCTATAACAAAAGATTTGCATTCTGTATTTTGAATACAAAATACGAACAGAATGCAAATCTTTTGTTATAGATGTCATATGAACAATGAACATACGACTGAAAACAAACAGAAAAAGGATTCAAACAAAATACAGAATGCAAATCTTTTGTTACAGATGTCATTTTCGTTCTTTTGCCATTTTCGTTTTGTCGTATTTTCGCCGGATCGTTCGTTCGTATTTGCGGTTGTTCGTTAATCCCTTCGTTTTCGTATTGTGGTGCTTTCATTTTTTCGTAGACATTATCCCGCGCGTACGAAAATGAAAATTTTCGCACGGAAATAATATTTGTACGAACGGGAATGCACACATCTACTAGTTTCTTAACACACGGAGGGCCGCCAGTTTGAGACCCCTGCCCTAACAGTATTTCCTGAAAGCAGAGACCCTGGAGAAACAATGTTTGCAGTATCATCTTTTTCTGTCACATGATATTAGTACAATGGTTTACCAAATATTTAGGGCATACAAATGTATAATATTACCCACTTATTTGGTAAAAAATATAAAAGATGAGGTTACACTGAATAAATAGATAGCCAGTATGTCAACCCAAACAATGACGGGCACCTCTGAAATGGTGACAAACTTTAGTACCTTCACTTTTCCATAGGTGATGCCTTTAAGGGTAAGTTCACCTTTTGGAATATGTTACTTGGCACATCAGTATTTAGGGTGTAATATATTCAGAGCACATGTTTCCCCACGCTTATGGGGGACTTTATCAAATTCTCCACAGGCCTTCCTCTGTCTAGATGGCAGCTCACTTCCTCATAGAATGGTAGCAGAAACAACCTTTTGTAAACCCATGCTGATTACTACTAATGATATTTTTTTCTCCAGTAAATTTTTGGATACAGTCCCTTATCATCTCCTCCAATAATTTACCTACTATTGATGTTAGGCTGACTGGCCTGTAGTTTCCATGGATTTGTCTCTGCCTTTTTTGGAATATTAGTACCACATTACCTTTTCTCCAATCAGCTGGGACAATTCATGTTCCTGACCGCAAACTATTTGCAACAATGGTCTGGCTATTATCTGACTGAGTTCTCTAAGGACTCTCTGGTGCAAGCCATCTGGCTGGTCCTGGGGATTTATTTGTATTACGTTTATTAAAGGGTTTGTAAAGGAAAACATTTTTTTTGTCTTAATAGCTTCCTTTATCTTAATACAGTGCTTGTTTCATGTCCTCATTGTTCGTTATTGCTCTTAAGTTGCTGTAATCCTTCTCTGATATCCACACATCGTGGTTGTCTGTTCACCACATTCCTGGGAGCTTTCTCTCTGTGGTCACTAATCAAAGAGGTGTGATTACTGTGTGTCTAAAACCCCTCAGCACCAATCACTTTCGTTTTACAAACCATCACTGCCCTGTATTGGCACTGTGGCTCTGTACATCAGAGAGACAGGAAACAGCATGCAAAAACAAAACTGAAACTGCAGGTACATTATATGATAGTTTTTTATCTATTTTTAGTCATTTTTAAAATGAATCAGTTAACTATTATGGGCCAGATTCTCAAAAGAATTACGCCAGTGTATCTACAGATACACCGGCGTAATTCAAATTTCCTGCTGGCGTATCATTGTTTTCTACCCAGAAAACAAGATACGCCGGATTTACGCTAAGATCGGACTGGCGTAAGTCACTTACACTGTCGGATCTTAAATGTAATGTTACGCCACCCGCTAGGTGGCGTTTCCGTCGATTTCTCATTTGCCTATGCAAATGACCCTGATACGCCGATTCCCGAACATTTTTGCGCCGCCTCGTCGTCGTTTACGTCATTTCCGTAAGCGTAAACTTACCCCTGCTATATGAGGTGTAAGTTTACGAAGGTCTGTCATATGCCATGTTAAGTATGGAGTCGGGACCGCGTTGTCTTTTTCCGCCGTTTACATCGTTTTCCTAAGTCGTTCGTGAATAGGGCTTTGTGTAAATGACGCTCACGTCAGCTTCATTGACGTTTTCCGACATCCCAGGGGATGTTTTGTTCAGAATTCACTTTTTCCATATCAAAGATAGAGCCATGGCTGCATCACGTACAGGAGTAAACTTCCTGACCCATTCTCCCACATCAGCATCTACACTGACCTCTCGGCTACCACCCTATCTCGTCGTAGACAGTTTGCACCCATTGCAGCAGATCTAAGAGAGAAAAAGATCATGTACAACTGGTTCTTCCCTGCCACCTTACAAGTCACACATCAGGGGCAACAATATATCTTACACTCACCAGCAGGAAACTGTCCCGACAATGGGGCACCTCCACACCACCTACAAAGGATGGGGAAAAATCCCCTAACCCTCGCCCACAAGCTCAAACCTAGATCACTCCTTCTGGCCCAGGCTAACATAGTAACATCACATCTGGACTACACATTATACCAATTAATGGCATGACAATGCTTTAATGCAGCAACTCACCCCCTCTTGGTTTGGAACCCTGTACCTTGCACCAATATGCATCAGTTGTTAAAAGTTTGGTTTGTGACCCCAGGTCCCTCTTTACTGATTGTTTGTATTTTATAATCTGTTGCATACTATTTAGTGGACTTAGTATATTATTTGTAATACATAGAGCAACCTTATAAGTACTTATATTTGTATTAGCACTACCTTATATCTGTTCAAGCTGTGGTACATCCCTCTCCAAAGCACCACACAACACAAGAGTGGGACATTCCAAGCTCTTTGCATAACATTTCCTACTCTAGTGCTCCACCACTTTGGAAATATCTCTAAAAATTGTTTCCCTAAATGTAAAGGGCCTGAACAGTCCCTACAAATGATCCTTGCTCTGGAGAGAGGCTCTCTCCCAGAAATGCGACATAAATGTGCACGCAAGAGACGCATTTAACTCAACCCAATGCATCACAAGTCTCCCACCATAAATTCCCACACTGCATCTGTGCCAATTTGGAAAAGAAAACCAAAGGTGTAATGATAGCTATTAGGCTGCGTACACACGATCAGTCCATCCGATGAGAACGGTCCAAAGGACCGTTTTCATTGGTTAACCGATGAAGCTGACTGATGGTCTGATGTGCCTACACACCATCAGTTAAAAAAACGATTGTGTTAGAATGTGATGATGTAAAACACAACGACGTGCTGAAAAAAATGAAGTTCAATGAATCCAAGCATGCGTGGATTTTTAACCGATGGTCGTGTGTACTAACGATCGATTTTGACCTATCGGTTAGGCGTTCATCGGTTACATTTTAAAGCAAGTTCTATTTTTTTTGTACCAATTACCGCAACCTCTCGACTAGCCTTTGTTTGGAGAAGGGGTGCAGCGGATCAAAAAACTCACAGTTCGGATCGTTCCTCGGATCAGAGTCACGGATCGGATCATTTTTCGGGTCACGACCATATATAGTCCCCACTGTAATGTCCACATCTCCCTCACTGTAATGTCCACGTCATCTCCCCCACTGTAATATCCACATCATCTCCCCCACTGTAATATCCACGTCATCTCCCCACTGTAATATCCACGTCATCTCCCGACCGTAATATCCACATCATCTCCCCCACTGTAATATCCACATCATCTTCCCCACTGTGATATCCACATCATCTCCCCCACTGTGATATCCACTTCATCTCCCCACTGTAATATCCACGTCATCTCCCGACCGTAATATCCACATCATCTCCCCCACTGTAATATCCACATCATCTTCCCCACTGTGATATCCACATCATCTCCCCCACTGTGATATCCACTTCATCTCCCCACTTTAATATCCACGTCATCTCCCCACTGTAATATACACATCATCTCCCCACATTAATATTCACGTCATCTCCCCCACTTTAATATCCACGTCATCTCCCCACTGTAATGTCCACATCTCCCCCACTGTAATGTCAACATCTCCCCCCACTGTAATGTCCACATCATCTCCCCCACTGTAATATCCATGTCATCTCCCCACTGTAATATCCATGTCATCTCCCCACTGTAATGTCCACATCTTCCCCACTGTAATGTCCACGTCATCTCCGAACTGTAATATCCACATCATCTCCCCCACTCTAATTTCCACATCTCCCCCACTCTAATGTCCACATCATCTCTGCACTGTAATATCGACATCATCTCCCCCACTGTAATGTTCACATCATCTCCCCCACTATAATGTTCACATCTCCCCCACTGTAATGTCAATGTCATCTCCACACTGTAATATACGAGTCATCTCCACACTGTAATATTCACGTCATCTCCCCCACTGTAATATCCACATCATCTCCCCCACTGTAATGTTCACATCTCCCCCACTGTAATGTCAATGTCATCTCCACACTGTAATATACGCGTCATCTCCACACTGTAATATTCACGTCATCTCCCCCACTGTAATGTTCACATCTCCCCCACTGTAATGTCAATGTCATCTCCACACTGTAATATACGCGTCATCTCCACACTGTAATATCCACATCATCTCCCCCACTGTAATGTTCACATCTCCCCCACTGTAATGTCAATGTCATCTCCACACTGTAATATCCACGTCATCTCCCCCACTGTAATGTTCACAACTCCCCCACTGTAATGTCAATGTCATCTCCACACTGTAATATCCACATCATCTCCCCCACTGTAATATCCACATCATCTCCCCCACTGTAATGTCAACGTCATCTCCACACTGTAATATCCATGTGCTCTCCACACTGTAATATCCACGTCATCTCCCCCGCTGTAATGTCCACATCTCCCTCGCTGTAATGTCCACATCTCCCCCACTGTAATTTCCACATCTCCCCCCTCTGTAATGTCCACATCTCCCCCTGTAATGTCCACATCTCCCCATGTCTCACCTAGGCCGCAGCTGCCGGGTGTACCAAGATGGCCGTAGCTCCGGAGCTAGGCTGAAGCCGCAGCTTTTCCTATGGCTGAGATCCGAATGCGGCGTGATCATTTGGTTTACGGATCAATGATGATCCGTTGCACCTTTATTCGGGAGTGATGGCTTGCCGCATGCAGGTGTTCTGCTTCATAATATAGGGGGACAGCAAAGCCAACAAACTGTGAAAAACATCATCCAAAGATAATTCCTGAAATCATCAGGATTATTCTCCTGGATCTCTCGCAACAAAGGCATATGAGAGAATTGGTCACGCTGGAGCAACCAATTCTTTGTTCATGAACTCCTCACCACCCTGTTCATGGACTGGGCTTGTGTCGAAGTAAGAACACCAAGTCCTTGCACAGCACGAACTCTACGACGAGTACGTAGCCGTAATATGGCTAGGAAACGGTCGTCTGTTCAGAACAAACTTACAAAACACACTAAAAAACAGAAAGGCCTGAGCAAAAAATCTGAAATAAGTGGACAAGAATGCACTGCAAACCAGATATGAACTGACTACATGCACTGAAAAATAAATACGAACCCAGAAGTACAAACTGAAGAGCAGTAATGGACTGAAAAACACAAAGGCTGAAAAGCGCAAATCGTCTTTCACCAAACTTCTACTAACACAAGATTAGCAGAAGGAGCCCAGAGGGGAGGGGGGGCGCACTTGGTATGGAATTTACATTTTATAGTGCCGTCGTACGTGTTGTATTTCACCGCGTTCTTGAAGAATTGGTTACACCAACCTCTCCCCTCTCCTTCCCCTCACCTCTCATAAGTCCTCCGGGCAAGCATGTACGTAGATTTGACAAAGGAGCAGCTCATGCTCAGGAACGGGTTACCACGCACCGCCTTCATTTAATGTTGCATCGGCCCGTGTGCATTCCAGCTTGGTTCCAGAACCAGTGACGCCACATTGCAACTTCCCCTCCTCGCTAATTAACGTCATCAGGGAATCTGACAACTGCAGGACGGCTCTCTCCCCCAGATAGCAAGGATTATAGAGATCTACATGAGGACTAATCATTATATGCCTTTGACCTCTTACGCTCTTGTAAGTGTGTTTCATCCCATTGTGCCTGTAATAAATATTTGAACCACTGCCTTTCTCTTTCCTTTACAAAATCCAATTTGTATTTGTTTTGGTTTTTTTACTTTCAAAGATTGTATTTAAGTAATACAAGGAGTATAAGATAATATAAAAGGAATGAAAAATAGCAGGTTACGTCTAAACAGCCTGGGAATGATAAAATATCTTCACACTTGATACAAGAGTGGGCGAAAGGAAGAACACTCCAACACCCCCTATGGGAGCTAGCTGTGCCGCAGTGAACCACCTGTAGCCCGAAAAGAACATATTGATTTAGGACTAATCCAGAAACATGGTATTATAGCCTACCAACAAAAACGAAAAGATCTAGGATCAACACATATATAAAAAAACAAAAAGAAGAGAAAAGCCCCAGAGCATGACCAAATCCCGGGCAAAAATAAAAGGTTCCTGCTTACTGTTTGCCTGGATGATAATAGATGCTTGCTGCCTTCTATTAAGTGAACACTAGGTGGCGCAGGTTTCCAGGTTTTCTTTTGTGTTCATGTTGCTGTGGCAACGGCACATTATTTAGATCAGAGCGGGACGTTCACGTTGATCTCTCCACCCCACGCTGAAGTCCCGCCCACTGGGAAGTAACGCGTATGAGGGGGAGGAGTCACCTGACGTCACCCGCGATCGCCGTCTCACACGTGTTTGCCGTCTGTCCTTCCGGAAACCTGGAGATCCAGGGCATACTGCATTTTACCATACACTCTGCCGCGAGTGTCAGCTATGTGAGTTTTTATACCGTTATTTTAATAAATCAGTTTGCTACAGAGAGCACTAGTCTTTCCCTTCTTTTATTTGCTATCTGTGGACCCGGGAACTGCTAAGCTGCCTGCTGTTTTGGTATCCCTATCTTAAAAGATCTGGATGTGCTTGTGTTTATGCTGTGTGACCTAGCCCTGGGTCGATTAACTCAGGTGAGAGGCCATCTTTAACTATCTGGTGGAGGATCTGTCCTGTGGGTCAAACAATCTATAGTAAAAAAAATACTAAAGCTTCTATATACTTGTTACCTATAATTATTTCTGTTATTATTTAAGCTGTCCCGCTATGTAAAAGAAGTCCAGTACAAGGATCCGTATGGCGAGGTCATGGGATTTAATGATAAAGGAGAACTGCCCAGACCAATGGAAATTGTAAATTGGATTACAAGAATTAAAGGTAGAAATATCACTGATTGGAATCATGTGGGTGACTTTGATGGGTCCCTTTCAGAGGGTCAGCAACTTACACTAGAACCAGAGCTAATATCATGGAAAGGAGACAAGGTGAGTTACACTGGGGAAGCTGATCCACAACTTATACAAGAAACATTCTAGTTTTGTCCCTAAACCCATCTCCAGATAAGTCCTAAC
The DNA here is from genome assembly GCA_029574335.1 of Rana kukunoris. Classification (NCBI taxonomy): domain Eukaryota; kingdom Metazoa; phylum Chordata; class Amphibia; order Anura; family Ranidae; genus Rana; species Rana kukunoris. The sequence goes on along the minus strand of CM056049.1, from coordinate 3,121,346 downwards.
CCCCCTCCCCCATCCTGTTCATAGACGGCCAACATCTTCCCTGACCCATTCCATGGTGATTAGATGAAGGTGTCAGGTCTAGATGTGTGGATATAAATGCTGGGATATCTTCTACATTACAGAACAAGTCCAGCTGAATGTGACTGACTGACTACTAATACCTCCTCCCCCCTCCTTATCACACAGACCGGGACATAGACATTCCAAAAAGGACCCAGAATCCTGTGCAGAAGATGAAAGACTTTGGAGTGGAATGACTACCAGTATTATCTATGGCCAGATTCTACTCAGACCTTCTGAATTCATTAGGCTGTAAACAGAAGTAAAAAAAAAAAAAAAACGTTTTGATTAGTAATTCCCCCGATCAGAAATGTGCAGTAACTGTATATACATTAAAAAACAAAAAAAACGGTTTCAGCAGATGAATTTGATCGTGTGTACGCGGCCTTAGAGGTCACGTGAAATCACTGAGAAAACAATGCTAAAGGGCAATTGGATAACAAACTTTTTTCATCAATACATTTTTATTAAAGTTTTCTCATAACAATGCAATACAATGCTATACAATGCAATCTAAGCAATTCCATCAAGCATAACATCATAGCAGTTATTGACTCAAGGTAATACAAGAACAAGCATGGCGGTCAAACAATACCATGGCATTTCAACAAGTTGTAACTGTAATCCATTATCTACAACCGGATTCCAATCTCGATAGTAGCCTCCATGTGGCAACAGAGGAAAAGGCCATGGTACCTTTGATATGTGTGTTCCAGGGGAGGGCCACCTCTAGCTCCAGACACCCCCAACCGGGTTCAAGACTGTTTCCTGAGCCCCAAAGCGGGCCCCCCTCAAGTTTGGATAACAAACTTCATGTGGAGGAAACAATAGTGTCAGGGGGATGTCTACACAGACACCCAATACTCAAGGACAGGTCAGTGGGCTGCACTAAGGAAATAGGCAGAAGGTAAAGTGCAGGAACATCAGACTGGCAAAACGGGAACACCTCTGGCTGGGCAGCAAACGGAACACCTCCGGCTGGGCAACTGGCACAACAGGCTAGCAAACTGGCACTGGAATGGACTGGACCACTGGCACTGGAGCATCGGCCTGGCAAACCGACACCGGAGCATCAGACTGGCAAACCGGCACTGGAGAAACAGACTGGCAAACTGGCACCGGAGCATCAGACTGGCAAACTGGCACCGGAGCATCAGACTGGCAAACTGTCACCGGAGCAGGCTGGCAAACTGGCACAGGAACATCAGGCTGGCAAACTGGCACCAGATCAGGCTGGCAAACTGGCACTGGAGCATCAACTGGCAAACTGGCACTGGAGCATCAGACTGGCAAAATAGCATTGGAGCATCAGACTGGCAAACTGGCACTGGAGCATCAGACTGGCAAACTGGCACCGGAGTTTCAGACTGGCACCGGAGCTTCAGACTGGCAGACTGGCACAGAAGCATCAGACTGGCAAACTGGCATCGGATCAGGCTGGCAAACTGGCACTGGAGCATCAGACTGGCAAACTGGCACTGGAGCATCAGACTGGCAAACTAGCACTGGAGCATCAGACTGGCAAACTAGCACTGGAACATCAGACTGGCAAACTGGCACTGGAGCATCAGGCTGGCAAACTGGCACCGGATCAGGCTGGCAAACTGGCACCGGATCAGGCTGGCAAACTGGCACTGGAGCATCAGACTGGCAAACTGGCACTGGAGCATCAGACTGGCAAACTGGCACCGGAGCATCAGACTGGCAAACTAGCACTGGAACATCAGACTGGCAAACTGGCACCGGAGCATCAGGCTGGCAAACTGGCACCAGATCAGGCTGGCAAACTGGCACCGGATCAGGCTGGCAAACTGGCACTGGAGCATCAGACTGGCAAACTGGCACTGGAGCATCAGACTGGCAAACTAGCACTGGAGCATCAGACTGGCAAACTAGCACTGGAACATCAGACTGGCAAACTGGCACCGGAGCATCAGGCTGGCAAACTGGCACCGGATCAGGCTGGCAAACTGGCACCGGATCAGGCTGGCAAACTGGCACTGGAGCATCAGACTGGCAAACTGGCACCGGAGCATCAGACTAGCAAACTGGCACCGGAGCATCAGACTGGCAAACTGGCACCGGAGCATCAGACTGGCAAACTGGCACCGGAGCATCAGACTGGCAAACTGGCACCGGAGCAGGCTGGCAAACTGGCACCGGATCAGGCTGGCAAACTGGCACAGGAACATCAGGCTGGCAAACTAGCACCAGATCAGGCTGGCAAACTGGCACAGGAACATCAGACTGGCAAACTGACACCGGAGCATAAGACAGGCAAACTGGCACCGGAGCATCAGACTGGCAAACTGGCACCGGAGCTTCAGACTGGCAAACTGGCACCGGAGCATCAGACTGGCAAACTGGCACCGGAGCAGGCTGGCAAACTGGCACAGGAACATCAGGCTGGCAAACTGGCACAGGAACATCAGGCTGGCAAACTGGCACAGGAACATCAGGCTGGATAACTGGCACCGGAACATCAGGCTGGATAACTGGCACCGGATCAGGCTGGCAAATTGGCACTGGAGCATCAGACTGGCAAACTGGCACTGGAGCATCAGACTGGCAAACTAGCACTGGAGCATCAGACTGGCAAACTGGCACTGGAGCATCAGACCGGCAAACTGGCACCGGAGCATCAGACCGGCAAACTGGCACCGGAGCATCAGACCGGCAAACTGGCACTGGAGCATTAGACCGGCAAACTGGCATTGGGGCATCAGACTGGCAAACTGGCATCGGAGCATCAGACTGGCAAACTGGCACTGGAGCAGGCTGGCAAACTGGCACAGGAACATGAGGCTGGCAAACTGGCACCAGATCAGGCTGGCAAACTGGCACAGGAGCATCAGACTGGCAAACTGACACCGGAGCATCAGACTGGCAAACTGGCACTGGAGCATCAGGCTGGCAAACTGGCACCGGAGCAGGCTGGCAAACTGGCACCGGATCAGGCTGGCAAACTGGCACAGGAACATCAGCCTGGCAAACTGGCACAGGAACATCAGGCTGGCAAACTGGCACAGGAACATCAGGCTGGCAAACTGGCACAGGAACATCAGGCTGGCAAACTGGCACCAGGTCAGGCTGGCAAACTGGCACTGGAGCATCAGACTGGCAAACTGGCACAGGAACATCAGGCTGGCAAACTGGCACCGGAGTAGGCTGGCAAACTTTCACAGGAACATCAGGCTGGCAAACTGGCATCGGATCAGGCTGGCAAACGGGCACAGGAACATCAGACTGGCAAACTGGCACTGTAGCATCAGACTGGCAAACTGGCACCAGAGCAGGCTGGCAAACTGGCACTGGAACATCAAGCTGGCAAACTGGCACCGGATCAGGCTGGAAAACTGGCACCGGAACATCAGGCTGGCAAACTGGCACAGGAACATCAGGCTGGCAAACTGGCACAGGAACATCAGGCTGGCAAACTGGCACCGGAGCATCAGGCTGGCAAACTGGCACATGAACATCAGGCTGGCAAACTGGCACCAGATCAGGCTGGTAAACTGGCACTGGATCAGGCTGGCAAACTGGCAACAGATCAGGCTGGCAAACTGGCACCGGATCAGGCTGGCAAACTGGCACCGGAACAGGCTTGATAGCTGGCACAGGAACAGGCTTCATAGCTGGCACAGGAACAGGCTTCATAGCTAGCACAGGAACAGGCTTCATAGCTGGCACTGGAACATCTGACTGGGCAGCGGACAGGTTAGTTACTGGCAGGATCGTCTTGGTTGGGAAAAACGTTTTCTTCTTATTTGGTTTCACCACTGAGGATTTGTATATGGGTATAGGGTTGAGGCAATGGATTTTGGTGGAACAGAAGGAGGCAGTTGAGAAGCAGCAGAAGGGTTAAAGGCAGGGTAAGTGCAGCAGGAGGAAACAGGGGACTGGTATTTTGCTGTTAGCAGGGTGTATTGTTCAGCAAAAGTGGGAATTGGGGGTAAAGAAAAAGACATCCCAGCAGGTTGGTAACTAGACAAAGAAATGGATGGTTGAGAGTTGACAGCAAACTGGCACCGGAGCATTAGCCCGGCAAACTGGCACCGGAGCATCCGACTGGCAAACTAGCACTGGAGCATCAGACTGGCAAACTGACATCAGAGCAGGCTGACAAACTGGCACAGGAACATCAGGCTGGCAAACTGGCACCATATCAGGCTGGCAAACTGGCACAGTAACATTAGGCTGGCAAACTGGCACAGGAGCATCAGACTGGCAAACTGACACCGGAGCATAAGACAGGCAAACTGGCACCGGAGCATCAGACTGGCAAACTGGCACCGGATCAGGCTGGCAAACTGGCACTGGAGCATCAGACTGGCAAACTGGCACCGGAGCTTCAGACTGGCAGACTGGCACCGGAGCTTCAGACTGGCAGACTGGCACCGGAGCTTCAGACTGGCAAACTGGCACCGGATCAGGCTGGAAAACTGGCACCGGATCAGGCTGGAAAACTGGCACTGGAGCATCAGACTGGCAACCTGGCACTGGAGCATCAGACTGGCAAACTAGCACTGGAGCATCAGACTGGCAAACTGGCACCGGAGCATCAGCCTGGCCTACTGGCACTGGAGCAGGCTGGCAAACTGGCACCGGAGCAGGCTGGCAAACTGACACCGGAGTAGATTGGCAAACTGACACAGGAACATCAGGCTGGCAAACTGGCACAGGAACATCAGGCTGGCAAACTGGCACCGGATCAGGCTGGCAAACTGGCACCAGATCAGGCTGGAAAACTGGCACTGGAGCATCAGACTGGCAAACTGGCACAGGAACATCAGGCTGGCAAACTGGCACAGGAACATCAAGCTGGCAAACTGGCACCGGAGCAGGCTGGCAAACTGGCACCGGAGCAGGCTGGCAAACTGACACAGGAACATCAGGCTGGCAAACTGGCACAGGAACATCAGGCTGGCAAACTGGCACCGGATCAGGCTGGCAAACAGGCACCAGATCAGGTTGGAAAACTGTCACTGGAGCATCAGACTGGCAAACTGGCACAGGAACATCAGGCTGGCAAACTGGCACTGGAGCAGGCTGGCAAACTGGCATAGGAACATCAGGCTGGCAAACTGGCATCGGATCAGGCTGGCAAACTGGCACAGGAACATCAGACTGGCAAACTGGCACCGGAGCATCAGACTGGCAAACTGGCACTGTAGCATCAGACTGGCAAACTGGCACCAGAGCAGGCTGGCAAACTGGCACATGAACATCAAGCTGGCAAACTGGCACCGGATCAGGCTGGCAAACTGGCACAGGAACATCAGGCTGGCAAACTGGCACAGGAACATCAGGCTGGCAAACTGGCACCGGAGCATCCGACTGGCAAACTGGCACAGGAACATCAGGCTGGCAAACTGGCACCAGATCAGGCTGGCAAACTGGCACTGGATCAGGCTAGCAAACTGGCACAGGAACATCAGGCTGGCAAACTGGCACAGGAACATCAGGCTGGCAAACTGGCACAGGCTGGCAAACTGGCACCGGAACATGCTGGCAAACTGGCACAGGAACAGGCTTCATAGCTGGCACTGGAACATCTGACTGGGCAGTGGACAGGTTAGTTACTGGCAGGATCGTCTTGGTTGGGAAAAACTTTTTCTTCTTCTTTGGTTTCACCACTGAGGATTTGTATATGGGTATAGGGTTGGAGGCAATGGATACAGCTGGTAGGGGTGATGAAACAGAGGATTCCGACCTTGAAGAGGATTTTGGTGGAACAGAAGGAGGCAGTTGAGAAGCGGCAGAAGGGTTAAAGGCAGGGTAAGTGCAGCAGGAGGAAACAGGGGACTGGTATTTTGCTGTTAGCAGGGTGTATTGTTCAGCAAAAGTGGGAATTGGGGGTAAAGAAAAAGACATCCCAGCAGGTTGGTAACTAGACAAAGAAATGGATGGTTGAGAGCTGACAGGGGCTGAGTACAATAAACTAGACCAAGCTTGTAATAATGGCTTCACAAAATCAGGTTTGCACACGGCTTGTCTGACCAGAGACTGCACAGAATCAATGCATGCTCCAAGCACCTGTTGAGGACAAGCTGAGTACTGCTCATGAAAAAAGGCTGAGTCATCTTCCAACAGCCACACCAAAGACTCTACCTGAGCTGCACTAAAAGGAGTGGTATAATCATCACATCCACTAGAGGCATCAGACCGGGCCAACTCTGTGCAGATCCGAATCTATGGCTGCACATCCTCAAACAAAAAACTGCCACGATCAACAAAAACATGAGCCATACGGATACATTCCAATAACTGCTCTCTGGTGTATTCACTTAATTCCTGATAGCAGAAATCTCTGTCATCTGTTGCCAGGAGTGACAGGTACAAAATATCTTCCAGATGCATTTTTTTTTACAATAGCAAGTGCCCAGAACCAATTTCCCAAGTGCAGCCGACCTGTTTATATGGCTGCAGTATTATGTCAGGGGGATGTCTACACAGACACCCAATACTAGAGGACAGGTCAGTGGGCTGCACTAAGGAAATAGGCAGAAGGTAAGTGAACAATATGAATCTATTGAGGACAAGGCACACGTGAAAAAACAGGACACCCACAAACAAGCACACCAAATAAACGTCAAAACCACCAAAACTAGAACATAAATATGTACAATAAATCAGAACGTAACCAGCAGGGATAAGCAACAATCAAGTCCAGGGTCAAAGCGGGGGTCAAGGATCGGAGACGGCAGCGAAGTCCAGAAGTACAAGCCAAGGTCACAGGGAGCAGATCAAGAAACAGACTGGTATCAGGACGGACAAGAACAGGGCTTAACAGACAAAATACTGCAGCACTGGACTGAAGTGCAGGGCGGGCTTATATACCAGTGCAGCTGCAACTTGGGAGACACCTGCTGGTGGCCACCAAAACTGCACCCCTGTTACCAGAGGGAACAGTGCCACCAGCAGGCGACCCAAGTCATGACACCGATCATGACAAATAGTGTCAACATCAAAATTCTCCGGCCACACAGGTTGGATCCGAGAAGGTGTCTGTGAGGACCCGAGTCTAGGATACCTAGTACGATCGGATGGAGTGGATGGGAAGCTTGGATGTAGACGTGTCATTTGGTCACGGTGACCACACAAGCCTGATTTGACTCCTCCTGTCATGTGATAGAGAGGATCAACACCGTCCATATCCTGTTTACCATGTTTTTTACCTGTGGGAAGAAATGTGCCAGACGTAATTCTTGGACAGGAAAACAATTTGTATTAATTTTGGACTTTTAGATTTGAGTTCACATTGAGAATTTTAATGTTGACACTATTGTTTCCACCACATGAAGTTTGTTATCCAATTGTCCTTTACCATTGTTTTCTCAGTGATTTCACGTGACCTCTAATAATTTGTCACTTCATATATATTTTGTTTCTTGTAGATATCACTGATTGCCCGGTGTCTCTTTATCCCAGCAAGCGTTGTATATCACGGAGTCTATCCAGTGTTGTTGAATTTTCCACCATACTATTAGTTGTTACAGAAGCTGCATTTAACACAACATTTATAATTTAACTATTTTTAGTAATCGAGGCGTGGGAACTGTGATGTAGATTCACATAGATCAGCGGATCTTTTGATCCGCGTGATCTATCTTTTTTACGATCCGCCTGCGCCAGTTTTTGAGGCAAGTGCTGTATTCAGAAAGCACTTGCCTCGTAAGTTGCCCTGGCGGATCGTAAATCCCCCGGCGGAATGCAAATTCCGCGGCTAGTGGGAGTTTACTATTTAAATCATGCGCGTCCCCGTTCCGATCGTACTGCGCATGCGCCGCCGACTAAATTTCCCAGCGTGCATTGCTTCAAATGACGTCGCAAGGACGTCATTGTTTTCAACGTTAACGCAATTAACGTATGGCCGCATTCCCGAACGACTTACGCAAACAACGTAAAAAATTCAAAACTCGACGCGAGAACGACGGCCATACTTAACATAGGATACGCCGCACTTACCCCGCATATAGCAGGGGTAACGATCCGCCAGAAAAAGCTGAACGTAAACAACGTAAAAAAAAAAGCGACGGCCGGGCGTTCGTTTCTGAATCGGCGGTTCTCCTCATTTGCATATTTGTCGAGCATAAGAACAGAAGCGCCACCTAGCGGACGGCCGGAGATTGCAGCCTAAGATCCGACAGTGTAACTCACTTACACAAGTCGGCTCTAAGGGAGATCTATGCGGAACCTGATTCGAGGAATCAGCCGCATAGATCCGAGCGTCGGATCTCACAGATACGACGGTGTATCAGTAGATACACCGTCGTATCTCTATGTGAATCTACCCCTATATGTTTAGCACATATACACATTTTTGAGCGTTTTGAGTGTGGTATTCAGACTAATGAAGGGCCACCCTCTGGAATGGTCCATGTGTTTCCACCAAGGTATACTGTACATGCTGCTTCATTGTAAACATCAGAAACTTGGCTTCCCTACACTATTATATCTGTACTTTTACTCTTGAATAGATCATATCCTTCTATATTATCTCAGGTCCCAAGAGGTCAATGCTCCGAGGAATGTCTTCCGGGGTTCCGAAAATCCATAAGAGAAGGACATCACCCATGTTGTTATAATTGCGCTCCGTGTTCAGAAGGAGAAATATCAAACCAATCTGGTAAGTTTTATGTTTCTATAAGTATAAATTCTAAAATTGAATTAGAAGCTGAAAACATTTAAAGTCCTTTAAAGTGATTCTGTACACTTTACACTTTGCAGGCCGAACATCTCCCTAAACTGTATAATCATATGAAATGAATGATTACTGATGAGGCCTTTCTGCACTTTTCTTCTACCTCTTACCTTAGTAAAAACAACACACCTCTCTCGAGTTCATGCACAAAAATACACTTAAAAAAAAAAAAAAAACAACATACACAGTACACAAAAGCACTGGCTAGACACACAGTAAACCCTTTTATCTCACCCGATGTTTAACCCCTTCCCAGCTGCATATTTTTAGCATAGATTACTGTATTAGTGTCACTGGTTTCCGCAAAGTGTCAAATTGTCACCCAGACTTGTGTCACCAATCTCTCTCATTTCCACAATGTGTTCTCTATGTATATGCCCTTGACAGACTACAACCCGAAGAAGTCTCGGCTACATATCCCTGGATCCAGATCCATTCAATCCACAGGTCTACACTCCACCTTTCTATCACCCAGCCTATCAGCAGACAACAATGTCACAAGTCGCTGATCATTGCCATTACTAGTATAAAAAAATGTCATAAATATATACCACAGTTCACATAAACCAATCAATGTATGCTTATTGGGATATATATATATATATATATATATATATATATATATATATATATTTTTTTTTTTTATTTTTTTTAACCAAAGACATGTAGCACAATACAGTTTATGAAGGAATGCAATTTTTTATTGAATGTGTTTTATAGCAGAAAGTTCATTTTTATTTTACATTTTCAAGATTGTTGGTCTTTTTTTTTGGTTTATAGCACACAAAATACAGAAATGGACAAAAAATGGCCTGGTCATGAAGGGGGGTAAATCTTCTGGAGGGCCCCGTGGTTAAGGAAAAATACAGATTTTTTTTTAATGCTGTCAAATACTGTAGCTGCCATGCCTAATGTTATTTTCACTTCTTTTTCGTCTACAGACAGTGAACTCTGCAAGAAGTGTCCTGACAATGAATGGCCTAACAAAGCTAAAACTATTTGTAGTGACAAGGTCATAGAGTATTTATCATACGAGGAGGACATTCTAGTTTTATTTTTTTCCATAACTTCAGTCATATTTGCTACAACATCTCTCCTTATACTTGGACTATTTGTTTGGTTTTGGAGCACTCCCATAGTCAGAGCCAATAACCGGAACCTCAGCTTCATTCTGCTCCTCTCCCTCATACTGAGCTTCCTTTCTGTATTCCTGTTCCTTGGCCGTCCTGTGGATATTACCTGTATGCTGCAACAAGTCACTTTTGGAATTCCCTTCACCATCTCAGCATCTTCTATCCTCGCCAAAACCATCATGGTCTTCATTGCTTTTAAAGCCACCAGACCTGGAAGCTCTTGTAGAAAATGGGTGGGAGTCAAACTGCCCAATACAGTCATGTTATTCTGCTCATCCATTCAGGTTATGAATTGTATTCTCTGGTTGTCCATCTCTCCACCATTTCAGGAGTATGACATGGACTCCTATCCTGGGAAGATCCTCATTCAGTGTAATGAAGGGTCAGTGATCGGCTTCTACTCTATGTTGGGTTATATGGGGTTTCTGGCAGCTGTGAGTTTTCTTCTGGCTTTCATGGTGAGGACATTACCGGACAGTTTTAATGAGGCCAAGTACATCACCTTCAGCATGCTGGTGTTCTGCAGTGTCTGGATTGCCATGATCCCGGCCTATCTGAGCACCAGAGGGAAATACATGGTGGCTGTGGAGATATTCTCCATACTGACCTCCAGTGCTGGAATATTATTGTGTATGTTTTCTCCAAAACTCTACATTTTACTTTTCAAACCTGAACTGAACACAAGAGGGACAATCCTGGGGAAGAGAATGGTGGAAATGTAACACATTGATTCAATGTATAATGCTGTAGATCAGATTAAACAAATCCAGTCATATTGTTACCATCATCATCATTATGAATGACATTATCATCAGAATTATGATTTTTGGGTCCATTGACTGCCTTCTGTCTGCCTATTGTACATAAGTGGGTGGAAGGTGGATGTCACAGGATTGGATGATATTTTAGGGCTTAATTTTTTTCTTGCTCTTACACGCCCCCCCCCCCCCCAGCATGCAAAAGCAAAGTACTGTCACTGCATTGTCCATTGGACAGTGCTGATCATAAATAAAATGCTGTGACCAATCAAAGCCTCACACAATGTAACCAACACCTGAAGATAGCATCTTGCCCCCACTTTGTCCTCACACTCTGATTGGAGAGTGATAGAAAAGAAAGATTCCAGATCACCAGCCAGTACAAGTGCAATCCAGTACCAGCAGGACCAGAAACAGCTTCAGTCTTCCTTCTTGTATCATTCAACCCTCTACAGAACGGATATCAAACACAAGGCCCACGGGCTGAGTACGGCTTGCCAGGCCTTGACATGTGACCCTCAAATCCATTTGCAGCCGGAATGTGGAGCTCCATTCTAGTTCTCACCCTCCGCTCCTCACTGACTGTCACTTGTAAACACAGAAGCCTTCTAAGTCTACAAGGGACATCTTTGCTCTCTGTGGTTCCTGGAAATAACAGATCCCTGTACACACTCACAGTGGGGCACATCAGGGACAGATCTCCAGGATCTGAGAGAGAAAACGATCTCCCTGCAGGGTGAGGCAGAGTCACCTACACAGGGAGGTACTAGAGTCAGGCCAGGTAGGAGAGAGAGATGTGAGGAAGCTTTGGAGAGGGGGTGAGGTTGCACACTGTGCATAGTGTTCCCCTGAACCCTGTACTCTGTACATAGTGCACTCCTGAATTCTACACTCTGTACATAGTGTTCCCCTGAACCCTGCGCTCTGTACATAGTGCACTCCTGAATTCTACACTCTGTACATAGTGTAATCCTGAACTCTGCATTCTCTATGTAACACACTCTTTATCCCTGAACTCTGTACATAACACAGTCATCCGAGACCTGAAGAGAAACATCTTGTACAGGCATGTGGTTTTGCATTTAAGGGCCATCCTCCTTATCTAGATTCAACCCACATCTGTTGAATGTAATTTCCTGATGAATTTGCATTTCTGAATATTATTTCTACTTATATCTCATTGTGCTGCTGGATTCCTTCCTTGTCTCTTTCACAAAGTTAGATTTATTATTTTTCAGTGTTGATCAGTATGTCTGGGGGGCCATACGCACTTAAATCTAGTGAATGGGCTGAGGATGTTCAGATAAATTCATAGTCATCTCTGTAGGTGCAGACTAGTGTTGCTCACGAATATTCGCATTGCGAATATTCGCTACGAATATTGCATATTCGAGTATTCGCGAATAACACGAATATCGCGGCGAATATTCGCTATTTCGAATATTCGAATGTTTTCAATTTTTTTATTAGAACAGATCACATCCTAGAGATCCCCATCGACGTCTAAAAGCATTGCTGGTATGATTAGAGACCTTGGGCCGAGTAGCTGCAGCGCTCATTTTATATTGCCGAAAAATCGCAATGCGATTATTCGGCAATAGCGATATCGCGCGATTATTTTATATTGTAATATATCACGAATATTCTGAGCCAATCAGAGTGCTCCATTCCGCATTTCTTGAAATTTCGCAATTATTTTGTATTGTAATATATCACGAATATTCTGAGCCAATCAGAGTGCTCCATTCCGCATTTCTCGAATATTCGCAATTATTTTATATTGTAATATATCACGAATATTCTGAGCCAATCAGAGTGCTTCTTCCGCATTTCTCGAATATTCGCAATTATTGTGTATTGTAATATATCACGAATATTCTGAGCCAATCAGAGTGCTCCTTCCGCATTTCTCGAATATTCGCAATTATTGTGTATTGTAATATATCACGAATATTCTGAGCCAATCAGAGTGCTCCATTCCTCATTTCTCGAAATTTCGCAATCGCAATTCGCATTTGCAATAGCGAAAATTCACAATAATTTCATTTCCAAAAAATATCACGAATATTCGTATTTAGCGAATATATCTCGAATATTCGACTATATATTCGAGATATATCGCGAATTTGAATATGGCATATTCTGCTCAACACTAGTGCAGACACTGTGGAGTAATTAATCATCAATGTTTCCAGCAGAAGTAGTTCCATTCTGATCCACCTTCCATGCTTGACAGCCTGCCAGTAGAGATGAGCTTCGAGTTCGAGTAGAACTCATGTTCAACTCGAACATTGCCTGTTCGCCGAACAGCGAACTATTTGGGGTGTTCGCGGAAAGTTTGTGTGAACTTTAGAACCCTGTTAAAGTCTATGGAACTCGAACGTTTGAAATCTAAAGTGCTAATTTTAACCACTTCCTTACTGGGCACATATACCCCTTCCTGACCAGGTGAAATTTCAGCTTGTGGCACTGCATCACTTTAACTGACAATTGCGCGGTCGTGCGACGTGGCTCCCAAACAAAATTGGCGTCCATTTTTCCCCACAAATAGAGCTTTCTTTTGGTGGTATTTTATCGCCTCTGCGGTTTTTATTTTTTGCGCTATAAACAAAAATAGAGCGACAATTTTGAAAAAAAAACTATATTTTTTACCTGTTGCTGTAATAAATAGCCCAATTTGTTTTTTAAAAAACATTTTTTTCTCAGTCTAGGCGATACGTATTCTTCTACATATTTTTGGTAAAAAAAAAAAAAAAAAAAATCAAAATCACAATAAGCGTCTGGTTTGCGCAAAAATTATTGCGCTTACAAAATAGGGGACAGAATTATTATTTTTTATTATTTTTTTTAATACTAATGGCGGCGATCATCATTTTTTTCGTGACTGCGACATTTTGGCGGAGACATCGGACACTTTTGACACATTTTTGGCGCCATTCACATTTATACAGCGATCAGTGATATAAATATGCACTAATTACTGTATAAATGTGACTGGCATTGAAGGGGTTAACACTAGGGGGTGAGGAAGGGGTTAATGTGTATCCTAAATTGTGTTCTAACTGTGGGGGGAGGGGGGGTGACTGGGGGAGGTGACCGATGCTGTGTCCCTATGTCCCTATGTACAAGAGACACAGATCTGTCTCCCCTGACATGACATGGATCTCTGTGTTTACACAGAGATCCATGTCTTGTCCCTGCAGCCACCGATCCAGAGTTCCTGGCGGCCATGACGGCCGCCAGGCACGCGCATCGGCATGTCAGCGATGCGGCGGGCACGTGCGCGCTGCCGCCGGGCGCGCGCGCTGCCGACGGCGGTGCTCGAACGCCCCCCAGTGGCCTGGCTAAGAACAGGCCATAAAAACACGGCCTGTCAGAGATTCAGGATGTCCCTTCGGCCGTATAAAGTAGTATGGCCGTTAGGAAGTAGTTAAAGGCTAAAATGCAAGTTATTGTAATAAAAAGTGTTTGTGGACCTGGATCCTGCCCCAGGGGACATGTATCAATGCTAATTTTTTTTTAAACTGCAGTTTTTTTGGCAGCAGTGATTTTAATAATTACTTTAAGTGAAACAATAAACGTGAAATATTCCTTTAAGTTTCATACCTAGGGGGGGTGTATAGTATGCCTGTAAAGTAGCGCTTGTTTTCCATGCTTAGAACTGTCCCTGCACAAAGTGTCATTTCTGAAGGAAAAAAAGTAATTTGTCATGGACCTGGAGATACTAAAATGTCTCTACTTGACATCTGTTACACAGGAGAGGGTGGCTAATAAATCATAATTCATGTATTGCAGAAGATGAGACATTGTGGATAGTACATATTGCAGGATGTCTTGGGATATTATCAGGTGTAAATATCTTCTGTCAGTTGAGACAGTCCGTCTGTCTAAAGATATGGATTGAAAGACATACCATGTTCTATTGTGTGATGCCAATACTGTGTTGTAACTGATTAAGTCAAAAGGGTCTCTGCCCTGTCTTAAGGCTAACTCACTCTCCAGATGGTCCCATTGTTCTGTGGCTGGCTGTTGTGTACATTGATTACCCCCTGGGGCTTTTGTCTCAATACACATAACAATCTTTCTATTCAGACTATCCGACAAATCTCTGCTGCGTCATTTTCAAGTCCTCATTTGCATGGTTAAGGAGGATCTGAGTGTAGACTGCATATTTTACAATGGACCAATAGGAAAGCGGTTGTTGGGGGCGGGATGTTCCAAATTCTGTATAAAAGTGTGCTGTGTACCTTCAATAAATGAGTCCTGTTTGAACATACATACAGCCTGCCTGGTGTTATGTTCTAAATGGGTCCGATCGGCACATAGCTGTAGGTCGGATCCCGGAACCTTGGATGATGGACCATCAGATGTTGCAATTGGCAATCTGATCCAATAGAAGCAGAGTGTCGGGAGAGCAGAACCGAGTGAGCAAGGGTCTCGTCACATCATTTAAAATCACTCCGGCTATAATGAATTGTCGGATCCCGGCAATACAGAGAAAAGTCATTCATAAAAAAAAATGTGTGGGGTCCACGGCATTTTTTTTTAATTTGGGGTGGAGTTCCCCTTAAAATCCATACCAGACCTGAAGGGTCTGGAATGGATATTTGGGGTGAACCCTACATATTTTTATTTTTTTAATTTGACGCAGGGTTCCCCTTAAAATCCATACCAGACCCGAAGGGCCTGGTAATTGAATTTGGGGGGACCTCCATGCATTCTTTTTTTATGAATGACTTTCCTCTGTATTGCTGGTATCTGACAATTCATTATAGCCACGAGTGATATTAAATGACTTTTTTCCTTCAGAAATTACATCTTGTGCAGGGACAGTTCTAAGCACAGGAAACAAGCGCTACTTTACAGGCATACTATACACCCCCCCTGGGTACGAAATTTAAAGGAATATTTCAATTTTATTGTTTCACTTTAAGCATTATTAAAATCACTGCTCCTGAAAAAACAGCCGTTTTTTAAAACTTTTTTTGCATTGATACATGTCCCCTGGGGCAGGACCCAGGTCCCCAAACACTCCCCTGGGGCAGGACCCGGGTCCCCAAACACTTTTTAGGACAATATCTTGCACATTAGCCTTTAAAATTAGTACTTTAGATTTCAAAGGTTCGAGTCCCATAGACTTTAACAGGGTTCTAAAGTTCACACAAACTTTTGGTCTGTTTGCAGGTTCTGGTGCGAACCGAACCCGGGGGTGTTCGGCTCATCCCTACCTTCCAGACTTCTAATCTCTAATGTAAACACAGATCAGGTACACAGGAAAAGGGGCGAGCAGAGTGCTGAGCCCTGATTAATGGCTACATTGTTTCTATTAGGAATTTAAGGATGAATTGCTCCCTGATGTTAGATTATATTGGGACAAAAACAGAGCCCCCCACCCCAAAGCATCCCTCATATTGAGGGCATGTGGTCTGGTATGGTTCAGGGGGTGAGGCACTTGCTTGTCCCCCTCTTTACTGACCTGCTGGGCTGTATGCCCTGAAAAGAGCCTGGTATGTTTTTTTGGGGACCCCACGTAATTTTTTTAAACATTTTGTTTTGCTGACATTTTGTTGTTTACATTTCAGATGTCGGTGGGGAAGCCCGCTGACAGCTAAAGAGTCATCGGTTGTTAAGGATGCGGTGGCCGGCTTTCCGGCCTGCTGCTTACCAACCAACAGAATTTGAATCGGTCGATCGTTCTTTGACTGTTCGGACTTGTAATTGTTCTGAAAATTTGGAATTTATTACAAAACGAAAAACAAAATAAAATGTAATGAATTTCAATGAAATTTGTTACTATTTGTTACAAATTTTATTCAGAGATTCAGATACAACCGAATCTCAGAATAACCAAAAATTTGTCTGAATTTGTATTCGGATCGAAACAAATCACACATGTGTGATGAGCACTGATTGGTTTCCTCCATACATAACATTTAGAATTGAGGCCAAACATTTCCATTTTGGTTTCATCAGATGAGAGAATCTCGGTCCTCACAGTCTGAGAGTTCTTCAGGGGATTGTTTTGTGATCTCCAAGAGATCTGGAGAGAGTCTTCCATGTAGACACCAGAAATGTGCAATTCATTTATTTACACATCAAAATTCAGACAAAATTTTCATTAATTTGAGATTCGGATGTCTCTGAATTTCCAGATCACAATCATAACAAATGTCATCTAATAAATTATAACAAAATGAATTATACTATACTATATTTTGAAAATTAGAATTTGAAATAGAAACAATAACACTGGACTACAAAGAGTAGAAAGGAAATGAAATGAAAGTAGCAAAATGTTACCAGAATTGTGTCACTAATAAAGGAAAACAAGGTCCTGAGTATTCGTTGGCTCCAGTTTCCAAGATACAACCTCAGGCCAAAATTGCATCAAAATAATTCTAAATTATGAGGGGGATGTGCCATTATACACCATGGGGTAAAAGATGCAGTGCGGACGGAATGTTTGAATATTCTTTTTTGAGATCCCTTTTACAATTGGGAGGACCATGAAAAAATATCAGTCACTACTATGATTGGTGGGTTCCTCCACACCATTGGGACTGGGAAAGACTTCTTTCTTTTAGCCAATGACTCAGATAAGTTGCACATGTAATGCAACAACAACGAGGGGCCCGACTCTTGTCCTGATCCCC
Source organism: Rana kukunoris (assembly GCA_029574335.1). Taxonomy (NCBI): domain Eukaryota; kingdom Metazoa; phylum Chordata; class Amphibia; order Anura; family Ranidae; genus Rana; species Rana kukunoris. The sequence goes on along the minus strand of CM056049.1, from coordinate 3,104,038 downwards.
TGACTTACCACTGCTGTCACTTTTGAGGCACAAATGTAATATTGTCACAAATGTATCAGAAGTTATCTGTGTTTTTTACACAGTTTGGAGGCATCTTGTCTAGACATGTGCTCTGCCGAAAAAAAAATGTTTTCTTTTAGTTTTATTCATTTTTTTCCGTGTCATTCATTATAAACACAATTTGTAAATTCGGTAATTTCGAAGTTTGAACATTTGTAAGTTGGAAAATTCATAAATTAGAAAACTAGAAAGTCTGAAAATAAGAAAGAAAATCTTAAAATTTTAAACTCTTTAACTATTTAACAAACTAAGGGGCAGATTCACAGAGAATTAGATTCTCGTAGAGTATCAGAAATACACTACGCCGCCGTTTTTTACCTGGCTCTATGTGGAATCCAGGTAGATTTTGTCCAGAAAACGACGGCGGCGTAGTGTATTTCTCCCGTCGCAATCCATCTGCGCGAGTAGGGGGCGTGAAGCATTTAAAATAGGCGTGTTCCCGCGGCAATCGAACTGCGCATGCTCCGTTCGCAAATTTCCCGCCGTGCATTGCGCGAAAACACGTCGTCACGTCGTAGTAGCGTCGTTTACGTACATTCCTATTCCCGAACGAGTTACGTTAAAAAAAAATATATATTTTCAAATCGACGCGGGAACGACGGCCATACTTTACATGGGTTACGCACTGTTAGACCAGCAAAAAGCTCCTCTAACATTACGTAGCCAAAAAATGACGTAGGCGATTGCGAGGGACACTCGTACCTTCGTGGATCGCCGTAAAAACTAATTTGCATACCCCGACGCATGAAAACGACGCAAACTCCTCCCAGCGGCCGCAAAAATATTGCAGCGCAGATCCGAAGGCTTACGAAGACGAAGCCGCCGTATCATGGTTTGAGGATTCAAACTAGTGATACGGCGCGCAAAATTTGAAATTACTCATGTCTAACACCAGTTAGACAGGCGTAATTGCTCTGTGAATCTGGGCCTAACTATCTAACTAACTAATACTATCTAACTAATAAATTATAGGTATTGGAATTCCCTTTCAAATTTGGCTATTAGTGATTGGAACAAATACGAATTTATCCAAAGTTACGAATTATCCAAAATAATGAATGCTGCATCTCAGCAAAACAGATGGAACGCAACAAATAATTAATAAATAATAATAATAAAAAGTTTTTATTATTATTATTATTATTTATTTTTATTAATTTGTCACGTCACTTTTGTTTAGATGTGGCATTCGTTGTTTCCGATAATTTGTAACTTCAGATACATTTGTATTTGTTAAAATTTAAAAAGTATTTCAATAAATGTGTTAATCCGGAAATATCCAAACAAATGAAAACCCATTTAACAATTTTTTCAGAATATTCATACATTTTAATGTTTGAAAATTCATAAATTGGTCAAATTGAAAATTCGGAAGTTTGAAATTTGAGAATCCGAAAACCTGAAAATTTGAAAATATGAAATAATAACTTACTAATAATAACTATTAGTGACTAATAAATTATAGGTATTGGAACATCCGTTGAAATTTGGCAGCTAGTGAATGTAACAAATACAAATTAATCTGAAGTTACAAATGATCCGAAACAACGAATGACGCATCTAAACAAAAGTGACATGACAAATTAATAAAAATAAATTATAAAAACGTTTTATTATTATTTATTAATTATTTGTTGTGTTCCATCTGTTTTGCTGAGATGCAGCATTTATTATTTCGGATAATTTAACTTTGGATACATTTTTTCCATTCACTAACAGTCAAATTTGAAAGGATATTCCAATACCTATAATTTATTAGTTAGATATTATTAGTCCGTTAGATAGTTAGAGAGTTAGGTATTCTTTCAAATTTTCAGATTTTCTTTCTTATTTTCAGATTTTTTAATTTTCTAATTTATGAATTTACAAATTTTCAAACGTATACTTTTTCAAACTTAAAAACGTTCAAACTTAGAAATTTATGAATTGTCAAATTCCAAAATTTACAAATTGCGATAATAACGAATGACCCAGAAAAAAAATTAACTAAAAGAAAATATTTTTGTTTCCGGCAGTGCACATGTCTAGACAAGATGCATCCAAACTGTGTAAACAACACAGATAACTTATGATACAATTGTGGCAATGTTACATTTGTACCCCAAAAGTGACAGCAGTGGTAAATCAGGGGATCAGGACAAGAGTCGGGCCCCTCGTTGTTGTTGCATTACATGTGCAACTTATCTAAGTCATGGGCTAAATAAGAAGAAAAATTCCATGTCTTTCCCAGTCCCAATGGTGTGGAGGAACCCACCAATCATAGTAGTGACTGATATTTTTCATGGTTCCCCCAATTGTAAAAGGGATCTCAAAAAAGAATATCCAAACATTCCCTCCGCACTGCGTCTTTTACCTCATGGTGTATAATCGCACATCGTCCTCATCATTTTGAATTATTTTGATGGAATTTTCACCTGAAGTTGTATCTTGGAAACTGGAGCCAATGAATACTCAGGACTTCTTTTTCCTTTATTAGTGACACAATTCTGGTAACATTTTGCTACTTTCATTTAATTTCCTTTCTACTCTTTGTAGTCCAGTGTTATTGTAATATGTTTCTATTTCGAATTCAAATTAAATTGCAAATTTGTATAATTCATTTTGTTGTAATTTATTAGTTGACATTTGTTACGATTGTGATCTGGAAATTGAGAGACATTGGGGCTGGGAAAGACATGGAATTTTTCTTCTTGTTTAGCCAATGACTCAGATAAGTTGCACATGTAATGCAACAACAATGAGGGGCCCGACTCTTGTCCTGATCCCCTGACTTACCACAGCTGTCACTTTTGAGGTGCAAATGTAACATTGTCACAAATGTATCAGAAGTTATATGTGTTGTTTACACAGTTTGGAGGCATCTTGTCTAGACATGTGCTCTGCCGAAAAAAAAATGTTTTCTTTTCATTGTATTCATTTTTTTTTCTGTGTCATTCATTATAAAAACAATTTGTAAATTCAGGAATTTGAAAATTCATAACTTTCTAAGTTTGAACATTTGTAAGTTGGAAAATTCATAAATTTGAAAATTTGAAAATCTGAAAATAAGAAAATCTGAAAATTTGAAAGAATAACTAACTCTTTAACTATTTAACTAACTATCTAACTAACAAATAATATCTAACTAATAAATTATAGGTATTGGAATTTCTTTTCAAATTTGGCTATTAGTGAACAAATACAAATTTATCCAAAGATATGAATTATCTGAAATAATGAATGCTGCATCTCAGCAAAACAGATGGAACGCAACAAATAATAAATAAATAATAATAATTAAAAGTTTTTATTATTATTTTTTTTAATTAATTTGTCACATCACTTTTGTTTAGATGTGGCATTCGTTGTTTCCGATAATTTGTAACTTCAGAAAAATGTAATCTCCAATTAATGAAAATGTTGTCTGAATTTTGATTGATAAATAAATGAATTGCACATGTCTGGTGTCTACATGGAAGACTCTCCTCGGTGCAAAACACATAAAGGTTCTCTTGGAGATCACAAAACAATCCCCTGAAGAACTCTCAGACTGTGAGGACCGAGATTCTCTAATCTGATGAAACCAAAATGGAAATGTTTGGCCTCAATTCAATGTTATGTCTGGAGGAAACCAAGCCGTGCTCATTACACATGTGTGATTTGTTTCGGTCCGAAAACAAATTAGAATTTTTTTTTGGTTATTCAGAGATTCGGTTGTATCTGAATCTCTAAATAAAATTGTAACAAATATTAAAACATTTTGTTGAGATTCATTAAATTTAAGTCGAAGAACAGTTGAAGAATGATCGACTGATTTGAATCCTATGTGAAGAATAGCTGGTTGTTAGGCAGTGGGAACGGGAAGCCGGCCACCACGTCTTTAACAACCAATGACTCATCTGCTGTCCACGGCTTCCCCACTGACAGCTGAAATGTAAACAACAAAATGCTGAAAAAACAATAATAGCGTGGGGTCCCCCAAAAAAACATACCAGGCCCTTATCTGAGCATACAGCCCAGCAGGTCAGGAAAGAGGTGGACAAGCAAGTGCCACACCCCCTGAACCATACCAAACCACATCCCCTCAACATGGGGGAGTGCTTGGGGGGCTCTGATTTTGTCCCAATATCATGAAGCAATTCATTCTTAAATTCCTAATAGAAGCCATTAATCAGGGCTCAGCACTCTGCTCTCCTCTCTTCCTGTGTACCTGATCTGTGTTTACATTAGAGATTAGAAGTCTGGCAGGCTGTCAAACATGGAAGGTGGATCAGAATGAAACTACTTCTGCTGATGCAATTTTACCCATTGAAAATAAAAATTATATTTTTTATAAAACAAATCTTTTTCATTACTTGTAAGCTGCGTATAAGCCATTAGAGTATATTGCTTTTTGTTACAGGCATATGGGCAGTATCTTTGCTAGGATTTTAATGTCCACATGTAGTAGAGAAATTGGGCGATATGATTTGGGTTAGTGAGGTCCTTGCCCAGTTTAGGGATCACGATATTCAAGGCCTCCCTCATGAAGTTTGGTAGGACAGCCGCTTCAAAGATATATTTGTACAGGGAAAACAATTTGGGGGCTAAGACTTCCGAATAGGCAGCACAGAAGTCAAGGGGAAGGCCATCTCGTTTAGAGGCTTTAGCAGAATCAAGGGTGGCAGTTGCAGTGGCAATTTAATCCATGGAGAGGAGGACTCAAGGGTAGAGTGTCCAAAGTAGTACCGGTCACTTGCGAGGAGTATAAGGATTTATAATATAAACCCAATTCTGCTGCAGTCAGTGATGGACCAGTAATTTGAGTGCCCTGCATGTCCAACAAAATAACAACATACAGTCTTGGTGTGCCAATTAATCCAGCAATTTAACATCCTGCTAACCCCGATTAAAAATCCATTGCCTACAAAAGAAAAGCTTTTGTTTAGCTTTTTCGTAGTGTAGTTGGTCAACAAGGCGAGTTTGTGATCTCAACGCAATGGAGCTGTCGGGAGAAGGATTTGCCGCAAAAGTATCAGAAAAAAGTATCAGCGAGGGATGTCAGCCGGTCGATGGCTTGTTGTAGAATAATTTTGGAGGAGGCTTTCAGCTGGTTTATGCACCTAGATAATAGAGAGTGGACATGTAATTTGAAAGCCTCCCATACCGATCCCCCCCATATCAACCCCACCTAGGCTGTATTACGGTTAGAGTTATGAAGTTAAAGTAAAACTGCATTCTTGCTGAATGTCCTCTTGATCCACCAGGGCAGTCAGCTAAAAAAGAGTGTAATCACTAAGGATGAGGCATAACCTGAGGAGCGAGGTGGAGAGTAAGTAGGGGTCCATGGTCTGAAAGTATTCCAGGGTGGAATCTTACTTTCTCCATCCGAGGAAGCAGGGTAGTGGACATCACTATAAAATCTTAATGGGACACGGTTAAATGCATTGCTGAGAAAAAAGAAAATGCTTGAGTGGTTGGGTATTTCTTATTATTATTTTATTATTATTATGATTATTATTATTATATACGATTTATATAGCACCAACAGTTTACGCAACACTTTATAAGGTATAGGGGGGCAACACAATTACAGTACAGTTCAATACAAAAAGGTACAGGAGTGCCCTGCTTGTAGAGCTTACATTCTAAAGAGAGGGGGTGGTGATACAAAAGGTAATAGCTGCAGAGAATTTGATGGGGGTGGCTCGGGATAGTTCTCTGAATAAATGAGTTTTCAGGGATCTCCTAAAGGTGGACAGGGTAGGGGCTGATTGGACATACTGGGGCAGAGAGTTCCAGAGGATGGGAGAGGCTCTGGAGAAGTCCTAAATGCGACCATGGGAGGAGATAACAATGGAGAGCAGGAGGTCCTAGGAGGAGCGAAGGGGGGGATTTGGGCGATATCTGCAGATGAGGTTGGTGAGGTAGATGGAGGCGATGTTGTGAATGGCCTTTTATGTTATGGTTAGCATTTAGAATTTTACACGGTGGGGTAGGGAAAGCCAGTGAAGGTATTGGCAGAGAGGAGCAGCAGTCATGGGTCAGTTAGTGAGGTGTATTAGTCTAGCAGCAGAATTCATAATAGACTAAAGGGGTGATAGCATGCTTAAGGGTAGGTCATTAAGGAGAGAGTTTCAGTAGTCAAGTCGGGAAATAATCAAGGAGCGAATAAGTTGCTTTGTGGTGTCATTAGTCAGGAAGGGTTGGATTCTGAAGATGTTGCGGAGGTTAAGGTGCAGGATTTAGCCAGTGATTGAATATGGGGGATTGAATATATATTTATAACACCAAGTGTTCTTCAAAGCAAAGTCCTCAAATAAACAACTTAATTGAGTCGGCAATGCGATAGCAGAGAATGGGTGCAGGCAATCTAGTGATGGATTGAGAACCATATCAAAATTTCCCAACCAAATAGCTGGCATAGCTGTAAATTGGGCCATAAATAGAAAACCGTCACTAACTACCATAGAACTGTGGGGGGGTGGGGGAGGGATGTAGCAGGCCAAAATTAGATAAGACCTCCCATACAATACCACATGCATAAAAAATGAATTTGCCCTGAGGGTCCAAGATTACTGATAGAATCTCAAATTCGACTGTTTTGCCAATCAGAACAGAAACTCCCTGGGACTAAGGGGTGTGCGTGGCATGGCAATCCCAGCCTATTCAGAGGAGCTTAATAGCAATTTGAAGTTGCCCAGTAATGTATGTCTCAACTAGGATCACTGTGTAATTTGAGGTAATTAAAGACAGTGAAGCATTTAAGCTTATCACAGATTCCACAAACATTCTATGTGAGAAATGTTATGGGGGCCATGGGTTAAGCAAGATTAAGACCACCCTGCCAAAGATAGTGATCAGGAGATTCTCCAGAAAGGTAGCAGGGCTGGGGATTTCTAATCCCTCAGGGAGGCCGATAAAGCAAAAAGCAAATCAAGCACCGGACTTGATTCTCCAGGTCAACTGGTTTCTGGGTGAATTGCTGGATCTGATGCTGCACGGGTTCCGAGGTGTGCTTCTGGGGTTGTCCTCAGTTCTTCTGATCCTGGCCTCCATCTCTGTGATATGATCTCACAGTTTGTGCATATCATGTCTTATGAGGGATATGTCCACTTTCACCTCCTCTATCTTAGTCGTCAGAGTCGCTTGGCAGGTGGAAATAGCCTTCAGCACTTTAGCGATGTCAGCCATGGCAGGATCCGGAGCTATTGCAGCAGCGGCGCCATCTTCCTTCAAGTGATTGCGCTTTTGCCTCTGATATTTGTCCAGAGAAGGCATAGGAGTAGTGGATTTATGGAACAGGGACATGTGGAGAAGAGTTGACAGTGCACTAAATGAAGATAAAAATACCAAAAGTGGGCACTCAGGATCTCAGGAATAGGACAAACTGGAAGCAGAGCTCACCACATGTGTACCCTACTCCAAGACACGCCCCTCATCCACCACCCACTGTGCTTATTGACCCATTTCAATTATTTTGTCTCTCAGTATTTAGACATGTACTGTAACTGAAACATGCTGACATGTTTCAAAATATTTAAAAACATTGTTAGGGATGAAGTTCGACTTCACCACCACAATGAATTCTCGGCAATTCCCCGGCATTCATAAAGTTTGCACATTTTAGACATTTGGCTGATAAGTTTGCAGGTTCACCAACAGAAATAAGGGGCAACCTATAATGCAGTGAATACTTATTGCCTCTAGCCAACTGAGTCACAAGAGCCAATAATGTAAAGGAATGGATAACCCAAACCTCTTCTTATATAAGGGTGGCCTTACAGCAGCCATATTGTCAGTGTGTGTCAGAATTTTTAGGGACATCTGACAATTCTGTGTACGGAGAGATTTTGTCATTGGTACATCTTTTGACCTCTGCATCAGAAAATGTCAGCTTGTAGGCCTTGCCTTGTCCCACTACACAATGTGATATCAAATACAAAAACAGGTCTACAATACCTTCTGCTGGATCACAGATTTATTAAGTCACAAAATGTCAGACATCAATATAGAGACCTTGGCTCGCCACAGAAAGGTTTTTATCCTGATTTCAAATTGTCAAATTCTCATTAGTGAGTGAAAAACGTATATAGCGCAACACATGCAAACTGAATTGCCTCTGGGCGCTTAGAATCCTTTCCCTACTGTGCTTTTGATCAAAAGATGGGTTTTGAGTTTTTTCTGAAGGCCAGGTGATTCACCTCCAACCGGATGCTGGTTGGTAGAGCGTTCCATAGTCTAGGTCCTTGGATTCCAAATTGGGATTGTGACATTTTTCATTTGGACTGAACAGCATACAATGTAAAATTGTCCAGCAGGAGAATAATTTTAATTGGGGATAATAGGCCTAACTGGTGTATGCCTAACTGTTATCTTATTAGTTGGTGTAGGGGGATTTGGTGAATGATGGGCAGTGGATTAGGTGCACACTGTTCTTTCACTTAGTCTTTCAAACAATCCAGTGGCAGTCTTCAAACAAAAGGCAGCTAAAAGAGCAGACTGGCAGTAACATGCTAATATTCTAATTGATGCACTGCCATGTACCGATTAAAAAAATAAAAAAAATAATAATAATAATCTCTACACAGAAGTGTCAGCTGTCCCTAACAACACTGATAATAAAGCTGCTGTGACCCCACCCATCCATCGATACGATAGGTCATCCATTCCTTCATCCATTCCTTGTGTACCGCATTAGAGGTTGTTCTCTATGTTGGTGGTGAACCTGCAAACTTTTCAGCCAAAAGTTTGTGATTCACAAGCTTTATGAATCCCAGGGATTAACCACAAATCTATGGTACCTGCTGAACCTTTTCTATACACCTGTATTTATACAGATTAATAATAATAATAATATGAATATGAATATGAATATGATTATTAATAATAAACACGGCAGTCTTGGCCATCAAACTTCTCATTTTTACTGTTTCATGTACAAGATGTCATAATGATATTTTTTATAACCTTCACTTTTTACGGTGCTGACAAAGATGGATTATGTGTATTTAATGTTTGGCCTTTTTTTTCTGCTCTATAAGTAGATTCATATTCCAGTCTATGAGTAAAACATAACAGAATTATTCTTTATAAACCTGACACTCTCACAGCCTTCAGCTGATCCATGAAGTCAGTGTCAGGATCCTGGGCTGCTGTCAGTGATGATGAGGTCGGGAGAAGAGGAAGAACTCATTGCAATCTTTCAGAGACTCGGCCATGTTGTCTTCAGATATCTACTTAGAATATTGTGGTTGTTGTCTTTGTGTGTGACCCCCTGCACATCTGACACCCAGAACTCTGCTCATCGCTGTGATATGACTATGAGGAATTATACATTTGAGTACAAGTATTCTCAGGATGGAGACATCATTATAGGAGGGATATTCTCTGTACATTCTGCAGTGACACAGTGGTATGAGGAAGAAAGTTTTATTAAAAATCTCCTGTGTGCCGCGTAAGTAAAATATGAAGAGCAAATCTTCCAATCTGATCTACAGAGCTGTGTCTTTAGGAGAGATGTGTGATAATATTATGAATAGTATGGCCAATGGACCACAATGGATGTAAAACCCACATGACCTTTTTTTTTTAAGGAATGCAGTGCTTGGTATGGGTATTATGGTGCTCTGAGGTGCGGTGTGTGTTGTACTTACTGTACTGGTAGGACATTTATCTGCAGGACAATGAAGTGAGGGGAAATCTCTCAAATGAAACCCCGGACAGTGGCTGTCTAAAGGAAAACAAGGTTTTGGTTTGACATGAATTTTAAGGCACCACAATAACATTATATTGTATTTCTGTTTCTGATGGCCGATATTGCATTCACCTTTTCACCGGAATGCACAATTTTAAGGCTTTACATGTTGGGTCTCTATTTGCTCGGAACAACCTCATTTATATTTTACCAAATGTTGTGTAATGCATCTCATTTGTGTGCAGTAAGATTACTTTTAGTGTATTTTCTACTGAAAATATTTATTTAATAAACTGCGCCTCTAATATCATAAAAAATCAAACTACCACCATTGTATTCTGCAGGGCCTTTGCTTTTTTCCCTGCAAACTGTAGATTGTCCATAGCAAACAAAAGTGTCCCTTTATGTCAAAAGTGGTTTTAGATCAGCTAAAAAACAGCGATAATAAATTATAATCACTTGCAGAATTTAGCGATAGCGATTTGTGTGAAAAGTCGTCATAAAAAAAAAATAATGACAGCGACAATTCTGCAACTGAGCAAATTTCAGTGATTACATTATTGAATAATTTTTACTATAATTATATTATTATTTGTTATAATTATTTATAATTATTTATTATATTATAATTTATAATTTATTTATTTTTTAAATGTCATACCCGGGAAGCCTATTAGGCCGCGTACACACGATCAAACATGTCCGCTGAAACTGGTCCGCCGACCAAATTCAGCAGACATATCCGATCGTGTGTACGACCTAGCGGACAGGTTTTTCCAGCGGACAAATTTCAAAGCATGCTCTGGAAACCTGTCCGTCGGACATGTCTGCTGGTTAGTACGCCTAACCAGCGGACATAAATCTCCCGCATGCGTCGAATGGATTTGACGCATGCGTGGAAGTATTTTACTTCCTGGAGTGGTGACGTGGCGGCGTCAACGTCACCGCCATGTCACAGTGTCCTCAGTCCGAGGGGATTTTCATCCGATGGTGTGTACTACAGCTGAGGTCCTCTAGACATCCTAAAATGCCAACCACGACTATAACTTATATAAGTGCAGGAATGATTAAATATCAATCCCACCATAGATCTGTGGTTGAAATGTATTATCTATTTTTGCATAAATAATTTCTGCTTGAATCCTTGTCCTGTAGACCAATGCTAAACTCTCCATTTTCTGCAGGGTTTACGCGAGAGAGTACAGACACCTCCTGGCTTTTATATTTGCTATTGATGAGATAAACGGCAGTCCAGATATTCTTCCCAACATCACTCTGGGATATCATGTGTATGATTCTTGTGGACATGTGAATAAAGCTATAAAAGACGTTCTACAGATATTGTCTGGACATACAAAGGAAGCTCCAAATTATTCCTGTATGGAGCGGGGTGCCCTGACTGGTTTCATTGGAGATCTCCATTCTGACACCACTCTCCAAATGGCCCAGCTGCTGAATCTATATGGTTACACCCAGGTAAGAAAAGAAGAATTTCCTATACTATGTAACGTTAGGACAGCTAGTTGTTTTATGATGCGGTGGGTCAAAAGGGTACAAATAATCCTTGTGGCAAAGCATCGCAAAGTATAATGCCCCGTACACACAATCGGAATTTCCAGAGGGAAAAAGTCTGATGGGAAACGTCTGATGGACTTTTTCCATCGGATTTTCTGATTGTGTGTAGCCCCATCTGAGTTTTTTCATTGGAAATTCTGATGAATTCCATTGGACTTTAGATATAGAACATGTTCTATATTTTTCTGTTGGAATTCCATTGGAATTCTTATGTGATTTGGCCGTGCAAAAGCTTGATCGTGTGTATGCGGCATAAGCTTTTTCTAAAAAAAAGAAGGCAGTGCTGTGTAGGGATGGGCCAATGGCTCAGTCCAATCTTTGGCTGTTATTGTATTTGGACAAATGCCTGAACTTTTGCCTGTTCAGTCCCCTGATGATCATACCTTATATTACCAAAAGTATTGGGATGCTTAACTTTACACTCACATGAACTTTAATGGCACCCCAGCTTTTATCCGTAGGGTTCAATATTGTGTTGGTCCACCCTTTGCAAACACCTTTGGGGTGAAATAGAGCTGAAACTGTGAGCGAGGCCTCCCATCCAACATCAGTGCCTGACTTCACAAATGTGCTTTTGAAAGAATGGTCAAAAATTCCCATAGACACACTCCTAAACCTTGTGGACGGCCTTCCCAGAGTTAAAGCTGTTATAGCTGCAAAGGGTGGGCCAACTAAATATTGAACCCTATGAACTAAGACTGGGATGCCATTAAAGTTCATGTGCATGTAAAGGCAGGTGTACCAATACATTTGGTAAAAAAGTGTATATGCAAGTATTATTTCAGGAAACTAGGAGCCACCAAAGCTACCAATGTGAATGGCTTACATGGCCATTAATCCCCAGCCATGACCATATTTGATCAGTGACATCATTGCTATACCCATCCCTTCCCTGTCATGTGCACTGGGTCTGTTGGGTTTTTAGTGTTGACAGATTGGCAGGCAGTAGGCATAAAAATAATGATGGATTTACAATGAGGAGCTTTTATTGGGTATGTTTTTTTTTTTAAATAAAGGATTTTTTTAAATGTGGGTGTCTTTATCTATAGGTTACATTTTTGTGAATGAGTAGGAGTACTATGTCCCTCTTACTCATTCACATAGGGGGGTCGGTATCTGGAGGCCTCCTTATTTTTAAAAGCCTCCCGCCTGAAAAGCCCCACAACCACCGTGCCAGGGTTGTGGAGTTCGTATCTGTCTTTCAGGGCATGTAGTCAGGTCGTATTTGTTTTTCAGTGCCTTCTTGTCCACTTGTTTCTGTTTTTCAGGTTGTTCTTCATAGGACTGTCTGTTCCTCAGTGCGTTCTGTTTAGTTCGTTCTGACCAGATGACCGGTTTCTAGCCATATTGGAAGCACGTTCTCGTCATAGAGCTCGTGCTGCATTTGGGCTTGGTGTTGGGGTTAATACTTTGACCCGAGCTCAGTACATGAACAGGATGAGGAGGAGTTCATGTACGAAGAATTGGTTGCTCCAGCGGGACCAATTCTCTCATATACCTCTGCTGTGAGAAATCCAGGAGAATAATCCTGGTGACTTCAGGAATTATCTCCGGGTGACGGACCCTGTTTTTCACAGTCTGTTGGATTTGCTGTCCCCCTATATCAGGAGGCAGGACACTATGATGCGCCAAGCCATCACTAGTTGCCATGTTGAGATGCCTGGCGACAGGGAGAATCCTGCAGGACCTTAAGTCCTCAACAGGCATCTCCCCCCAGGCTCTGGGGATCATTATCCACTTCCCGCCCGGCCAATAGCCGATTTACGGCAGGGAAGTGGTTATGACATCGTGACTAGACGTTCTCAAACGTCTAGCACGATTTCATGCCGCACGCGCCCGTGCGGGCGCGCAGCGCGGCGATCGGTGATGCGGGGTGTCAGTCTGACACCCTGCACCTCCGATCTCGGTAACGAGTCTCCGGCGGAGCCTCGTTACCACGTGATCAGCCGTGTCCAATCACGGCTGATCACGATGTAAACAGGAAGAGCCGCCGACGGCTCTTCCTCACTCGCGTCTGACAGACGCAAGTACAGGAGAGCCGATCAGCGGCTCTCCTGACAGGGGGGGTTCGCGCTGATTGTTTATCAGCGCAGCCCCCCCTCGGATCGCCACACTAGACCACCAGGAAAATAAAAAAAATACAAAAAAAAGACACAAAAAAATGACAAAAAAAAAAAAAAAAAAATGACAAAAAAAAAAAGACAAAAAAAAAAAGGGGTGGCAGTAAAAAAAAATGATGCCAATCAGTGCCCACACATGGGCACTGATTGGCAACATTGATCCATCAGTGCCACCCCTCAGTGATCATCAGTGCCACCCCAGTGTCTGTCAGTGCCACCCCACAGTGCCAATCCATGCCCAGTGCCCACCTACCAGTGCCCACCTGTGCCACCTATAAGTGCCCACCTGTGCCGCCTATCAGTGCCCACCTGTGCCGCCTATCAGTGCCCACCTGTGCCGCCTATGAGTGCCCACCTGTGCCGCCTATGAGTGCCCATCTGTGCTGCCTATGAGTGCCCAGTGCTGCCTATGAGTGCCCATCAGTGCCGCCCATGAGTGCCCATCAGTGCCGCCCATGAGTGCCCATCAGTGCCCAATACCAGCGCCGCCTATCAGTGCCCATCAGTGCTACCTAATCGGTGCCCATCAGAACTACCTCATCGGTGCCCATCAGTGCCACCTCATCGGTGCCCATCAGTGCCACCATATCAGTGCCCATAATTGAAAGAGAAAACATACTCATTTACAAAAAAATTAACAGAAAAAAATAAAAACTTTATTTTTTTTTCAAAATCTTCGCTCTATTTTTAGTTGTTGCACAAAAAAAAAAAAACGCAGAGGTGATCAAATACCACCAAAAGAAAGCTCTATTTGTGGGGAAAAAAGGACGCCAGTGTAGCATGACCGCGCAATTGTCATTCAAATTGCGACAGTGCTGAAAGCTGAAAATTGGCTTGGGCGGGAAGGTGCGTAAGTGCCTGGTATGGAAGTGGTTAAACCAGAGACCTGTTCTGCCATAATTTGTGTCCGGCAGAAGGACTATATTAAGGTAAGTTTTCTCCTTTAACATCACATTCTATGTATTTAATGTATGCTAATGAATTGTATTTCTTTAATCCTTCCATAATTACCATGATTGTAATATGTTGTGAATGTCCCCTTTGTCCCCAATGCATGCTGTAAGGTTTTAATGCTCCTTTTGTGGCCTACATGCATATTTCCCTTCACTAACCTCTCCAGCAAGCTACACTGGGCCCATATACACCTACCCTAGTCACTTACCAATGTATTTTGTCAGCTCCATTGTAGTGCTTCCCCCAAAAATGTGTACAAATGTTTTTGTTCTCATTAAATTCAAGCAGAGTGGCAGAGGCTTTTTTGGAGGGCCCAAATTCATCTAGACCCCCCTCCCCCCTAAAATGTGTACAAATATTTATTTTTTCTCATTAAATTCAGGCAGGGGGGCAGAGGCTTTTTTGGAGGGCCCCAAACTCAGCTAGAACCCCCTCCCCCCTTAAATGTTTACAATGGACCATCAGAGGGGGTGAGGAATCTGATAATTGGACCTTCTATTTTTGTCTTTAAATACTCCTTAAAATAAATGTTATACTGATGTTGGACAAGAATGTATTTTTGCAATCTGCTTGCAATGTTATGTGCAAAAGCGGTGGGACTTCCCCAACTGTGGAGGGGCAATGGATGGGAAGCACGTCCGCATAGTGCCACCACCACATTCTGGGTCATAATTATAACTATAAAGGTTTTAATAGTATTGTATTAATGGCGGTGGTATTAGTATGAATGTCTGTATGTGGACGTGGGGAAGAATGGCCGGATGTCTGATGGTGGAGTGTTCACACAGACAGAATTTGCCCAACGTCTCCAGACTGGTGGCTTGGCACTGCCACCTGATCTAGACAACGTTGAGGGCCTTCCATGTGTTTTTATCACTGATGAGGTTTTCGAGCTGGGACCACACCTGATGAGGCCATTTCCCCTGAGGACCCTCACCTCGGAGAGGAGGGTTTTTATTTACCAGCTAGCCAGAGCCCGAAGGGTTGTTGAGAATGCCTTTGGGATAATGGCCAGCCGGTTCCGCCTGTTCCTTACCACTATACATATGACGGACTACAAAATGAATCATTTAGTTTTCTCCTGCTGCATATTGCACAACTTTTTAAGGAGAACTGCACTGAGTTATCTGACCACAGTTGGGCCCGAGGCCGGGCTTTCAGATAATCCCCTGACGGCCTGGATACTGGCCATTCTGGCTTGGCCCCCCCCAAAGCACCCGTGAAGTGCGGGAGAAATATATTGAATATTTTATGGGTAGGGGGCCATTGCTATGCCAGACAACGTTTAAGTTCTAAAAAATAAAAATAAATTCAGTGAAAAGCTAGATTTGACATATTGCCTGTATTTCTTTTATCTGTCTCCTAGGTTCTCCTAGTGCACTTTAACTACCACATGGATTTGTCTTTAGTACATTACCACCATTGTCACTGTAAACAACAACTTCATTTTAAAACTGGTATTGAGCATAGAAAGAAGAGGCCACACATTGTTGATTATCAAACTATTTTTACTCTGTGCACATTCACATGCACATTATACATTTTCGGAAAACTAAAACCATTTTTTTTTAAACTTTTAAAACTTTTTTTTGGTTTTGCATAAACAGGCATGTTTAAAAAAAAAACATATAAAAAAAAAACATATAAAACTATGGAACTTACAAAGTTCAACCTTTTTAAAAGGAAATATCAGGCATTATATAGTGTTTAAAAAATGTGTTGCTGTTGCCTTCATGAGATGGGGTGACGTCTCCCCTGAACAAGCCAAATTTTTAAGATGCACACAATTTGTTTGTCAATATGGGTATTTTCCTCCTGATCCCATGCCAAATGTCAACATGTGCTATCTCCCATAATGGGGGATCAATGGATGTGTTTTGGGGGTGAAAACCCTTCCTCTTACCTACTTTCATTGCGAGGAAGGGGTTGCACCATCAAAACACCATCAAAACACGTACATTGAGATCCTGTGGTGGGAGATAGTACAGGTTGACATACCGTTTGCATCTTCAAAATTTGGCTTGTTAAATTACACAAACATGTTGTCAATTAGTCCACAAAAACGGTGGCATCTCAAAGATCTTTAGACTCCTCCCAACACATCAATCATGTTCTTAATTTGTTGGTCAAAACAATTGAGTTTGTGCCTTATAATGTCCATTTCACGACTCATAACCATGAGGTCCTGGATTATGATTTGTGCGATACCACTTGAGAAAGGAGGAGATTGTTCTTCAACAAGCAGCACATCATCTAAGAATAAAAATTAAAAAAATAAACAAGTCTTATAAATATTCAAGCATGTATTCCCTGAATCTGTGGTGACAGACACTCACCCGTTGTGGTGACAATTTTGCCAACTTCCTCCACCTCTCCTTCCTCCATCTCTTCTTCCTCCACATCCTGAGGTTGGGGTTCTCTCTGGGGTGTGGAGTTCCTGGGCTCCTCAGAGTGATGTCCTCCGAGTCTTCGCTACTCTATGTAACAGCACTGGTGAACAGAGTGAACCACAATTGCTGTAGCAAGGATTTCAATGCTATTCTTTTTGTGAGAATTCAGTATTAGGCCCCAGGTGTCACTCCACACAAACAGGAGTTTGGGGGTTCTCTACATCATCTCTCTCTCTCATATTTAGAAAGGCGTTGAGCTACTGAGCTTGGACACATTACAACATAAGACCAAAGCTTAGAGTTTTTAAATTATAGTATGCACGTTAAGATTCCAATGCACAACTGTATGCAAGCGATTGTCAGTATTACATAGCGTTGTGCATTAGGCCACTAAGGGAGAAGGTATGAAATACATCAACCTTAGCATAGAAAAGTTTAGGAGAACATGTTCTGCAACTTAGGACATAGGTCCATAAACAGGTAGCACTTATGTCAAGCACGTAGTAATTAGGTGTTGTTGAGACAACTAATAATTATATATGAGAGGCAAATATAACTCAGGTACTTTGTGAGTACACATAGTAAATAGAAGTTGTAGCAACAACTAATAGTTGCATCTGGGAGGCAATTATAGCACAGGTACATTGAGAGTACACGTAGTAAATAGGAGTTGTAGCGACAACTAATAGTTGCACATGAGAGGCAAATATAGCTTGTAATAATAGTTGCATATGAAAAACAAATATTGCTGAAAAGTATGCAGCAGATCTTTCTGTAGAACTACAAGTGACACAATGGCTACTTATCTGTTTGCAGGGCTTCAGTGTTTGGCAGCAAGGGACTCCGTAGTGTAGAGCATCAGCAAGGAAGAACTCAGGTTGTCCGCATCGATGGCAGGCTGGACGTAGTGAAGGTCTTTGCTAGCTGGCCATAATATTGCCCCTTGTTGTAGCGTGGCCGGTACGGCTGACAACAATAGAACAAGGCTTGTGTCTAAGCTAAATGCCTTTATAGGCAAGTAACAGATGCAGCACATTAGCACTGATTCAAAGAAATCACCAATTTGTGGTGCAACTTCTGCCTTTCAGGCTGGAACGCACACTACAAAGGGATAAGTAGCCATTGTGTCACTTGTAGTTCTACAGAAAGATCTGCTGTATACTTTTCACCTACAGCAATTGCTGTTATTTATTATGGCTTTTGGCTATTAACATACTAATTGGGATAGACTGTTGTGCCTATGGCTCTTTGCTAAGGAATATCTTAACCGCTTAATCACCGCCTTATAGCCGAAATACGGCTACAAGGCGGTTCCTTAACTCTGGGAGGACTCTGAATGTCCGTGACCGCCGGGTCCTCTGGATCTGCATCACGGATTGCGGTAAATTGCCGCTGATAGTGGCCGTTTACCACGTGATTGCTCCGTTCAATGATGGAGAGATCACATGTAAACAAACCGGCGTCATTTGATGACGCCATTTCCTCCCTCCTCTCTCTGTACCGATTGGTACAGTGTGAGAGGGAGGAGCGCGGGTGTCAGCAGCGCTGTGGCTGGATCTGTGACTATTGCAGTCACAGATCCATCCATCCCTGCTCAGCCATCCCTGCAACCCCTGCCCTAATACTCTGCAATACACCCTGCAATACCCCCTGCGCTAATACTCTTCAATACCCCCTGCGCCAGTACTCTGCATAACCCCCTGCGCCAGTACACTGCAATACCCCCTGCGCTAATACTCTGCAATACCCCCTGCGCCAATACTCCTACTTTCCTAAATGTACATAATATAACTGAGTTTTATCATCGGTTATTTATCCATCGGTTAAAAAAATAGGAACCACGCACAAAATACACTTTAAAAAAAAAAAAAATAGGAACTTGTTTTAAAATTATCTGATGGTTAACTAACCGATAGAAAAAAAAACAATCGTCTGTAGGCACGTCCACTGGTTAAAAACCCACGCATGCTCAGAATCAAGTCGACGCATGCTTGGAAGCATTGAACTTCATTGTTTTTCAGCACGTCATTGTGTTTTACGTCACCGCGTTCTGACACAATCGTTTTTTTTAACTGATGGTGTGTAGGCGCGACTGATCATCAGTCAGCTTCATGGAAAAATCCATCAGACCGTTTTCATCAGACTAACCTATCGTGTGTACAGGGCATCACAATTAACCCGTTGAGTTCAGAATCAACAACCTGTAAATAGTTATTACAGATATCCTGGAATATATTGTGGATAATAATTAAATAATCCCATCTCAGGTAGTCCAAGATATCATTTCTAAGT
The DNA here is from genome assembly GCA_029574335.1 of Rana kukunoris. Taxonomy (NCBI): domain Eukaryota; kingdom Metazoa; phylum Chordata; class Amphibia; order Anura; family Ranidae; genus Rana; species Rana kukunoris. The sequence goes on along the minus strand of CM056049.1, from coordinate 3,084,992 downwards.
CATCCTATGCCCCTAGTGGACATAGGATGATTTTTTTTTTATATATATTTTTATTGAAGGAATTACATACAGAGAATAAAAGCAGAATATATGCACATTTTCGAGGTTGTTGTACAAAGAAAAAGGATGAGTCGAGAGTAAACATAAGTAAACAATAGAGTAAAGGAGCGGTGGGTCTCGCAATATTTGGGGGGGGGGATACCCCACAGCCCTAACAACAGGGGGGGGTAGCCTTAAAATGTACAACCATAGTCAAGATACAACAATAAGACAATAAAACAGCAAAGAATGAAACAATAAAGGAAAGGGGGGAGGGGAGACATTTGCACCGAAAATAACATAAAGAAACCTGTGTGGATGGTGAGGTCGAGGAGGGACAGAAGAGTGGCCCCCCTAGAGATTCAGCTCGAGATTACACTTTCTGTACAATCACAACGTGGGCGATGGAGTAGGCTCAGGGGAAGGGGAGGGAACTTGGTATAAAAATTACATCCTCTTGAAATTCACCATATTCGTGGGAGTGAGCGTGTGGACCATAAAAGGTCTCTATTTGTGGTAGAAAAGCGCATTAGTCTGCTCATGGGTTAGGTCCGCATTTAGCTTGTCCTTGTAAAGTAATTTCAATAGTTCCTTCTTAACTTGGGAGGTGGTTGGGCTGGCGTTTGAAATCCAGTCCTGTAGAATGGCCCTCCTGGCGAGCAAGAAGCAAACCAGGATCCAGTCTTTGCCAGGGTGGGTGGGTAAATGTGACCAGGGGAGCAGTTGGGGGTCCCAGTGGTCAAAAATTAGTAGCAGAGGGTCCTTGGGAAGTTTCAGCAAGGTGACTTCGAAGACATTTTGGAGGATTTGATCCCAAAAAGTGGCGATGTGTGAGAAAGACCAAAAACGGTTAGTCAAATTTGGCTTGGGTTAGTGGCACAGGGGGCAGTCAGGGGTGGCGTGGATCCGACTGAAAGGGATATAGGCCCGATGGACAATTTTGATTTGAGTCTCTCTCCAGATCTCGTTAGGGACGAGTTTGTGAATGGTTTCTCCACCAGCTCAGAGTCGGGGAAATCCTTGGACCAGTTGACAGCGGACGAGGTTGCTAGGGGGGGTAGTCTGCAGGAGAAGAGGTAGGTAAATGTCCGATATTTTGTACAAACCCTGGGCAAGAAGGGTGTCAATAAACAGGCTCTTGAATCTCTTGCTGTCATCCCTGCAGGCGTTTTTCAGAAAGCTAACACATTGTCCGTATTGGAAGATGTGTGACAGGGGGAGCGAAAACTTGTCAGCTAAAGCACCGAAACCGATAGGGCGACCCAAGTGCGGGTCACAGAGTGAGAAGAAGTCATTGAGACCCTTACCCTGCCAGGTGAGGTAAGGCTGATTTTCTAGGCCAGGGAGGAAGCTTGGGTTCCCCCGGATTGGGAGGTAGCGGGAGACATAGGAAGGTAGATTTAGACTTTTCCTGACCTCTCGCCAGGCAATGACCGTGTCTCGAAGAAGGAGGTTGTGTTGGAGGGGCGGGGGGATAGATTTCCACCGACAATGGAGAAGGGCTGTTAAAGAGAAGGGGTGGACCATTGCAGTTTCCAAGGGGAAATTTGAGTAACGGGAGAATTGGGTCATCCAGTCTAGACTCGTCCTCAACAAACATGCTAAATTATATGTTCTGATGTTAGGTAGGGCAATGCCCCCCTCGCGCCTGGGAAGATAAAGTTTGACAAAAGCTTTGCGGGCCCGTCGTCTTCGCCAGAGAAATTTAGATATGGCAGAATTTAGAGATTCAACATCTTTATGGCGTAGAAGTAAGGGAATAGTCTGAAGTGGGTATAGTAGACAGGAATAAATAACCATTTTTACTAGGTGACATCTACCCAATAGCGAGAGTGGCAACTCCATCCAATTGTGGAGTTCATGGGATATTTTCGTGAGCAGGGGGGTAGTTGAGGTGATATAGAGAGGAGGGCAGTTTACTTATTTTAATACCCAGGTATGTGATGTGAAAATTAGCGACAGTAAACAAGGAATTTTGGGTCCAGGAGGGGGTTGAGAGGGAGCCTATGGGGAGAATCTCACTTTTACTATAATTTATACGAAGCCCCGAGCACTGTCTGAAGTCATCAAAAGTCTCTTTTATCGTGGCCATGTCATGAAAGGGGTTAGATGTGAAGATAAGGACATCGTCGGCGAATAGTGAAGTACTTAGGTCATGGTCGCCTGTCCTGATACCATGGAGGGGGGCTACTTGAGTCAGATATCGAGATAACGGTTCTAGGGCAATGTTAAAGAGGAGAGGGGATAACGGACAGCCCTGTCGTGTACCTTTGTGTAGGCGGAATTCGTCCGATAGGAGGCCAGCAGCCACCAATCTCGCGGCCGGGGCAGTGTACATGGTCTTGATGAGGTGGGCGAAGGGGCCGGAGAAGCCCATTTTAGACATGACCATGGAGAGCCATTCGAAACTAACGTTATCGAATGCTTTCTCCGCATCTAATGTGATGATTGCATGTTCTCCCTTCGGGTTACATTTTGCATGTTCCAGAGCTAACATCACCTTCCTGATATTCATGGTGGCCGTCCTACCTTTCACAAAACCCGATTGGGCGGGGTGTATCAGGGAGGACATGATGGCTGTCAGTCTAGTGGCAGGATGATTTTAGACAAAAGATGGTTCGGGGATGTCCCGGATGAGTCTGTCACATTTCTCCCCCATCAAAAGTCGACTAACAAGGTCCCAGACCTCCACCTGGTCTGGACATGCGTTAGTCGGACAAAGTGAACTCACATAGTCTGTCTGCATGACCTCCAATCTTGGATGCAAGGAGTAGTTGACACCAGTAGGTGTTGGTCAGAGGTCATTGACTCTGTGTTTGGCTGCCAGCGCTTCAGCTGGGTGGTTTTTAACATTCCAGGGGTTGGTCTGCTTCTAGGCAGAGGGGCCAGTGATGCTCTGCCCTTTTGCTAGCACTTCTGCTGGGGACTCCACATCATCCGCTCCAGCCAACCGTTGGGCAAGGAGGCTAGATTCCTCCACACCCAAACTGTGTAGCTGCCATTGGGGAGGTGAGCTGGCTGCTTCCTTTTCTGTTCCCTCATTTGGCTGCTGGGACATCATGCCTGTGATACTGTCTCCCAGATGCACAGATCTTTACTGGGGAGGAAAGACCACGTTCTCCACCCTGGCCAACTGTTGGGGAGGGACGATGCACACCTCCTCTCCCTTCTCCCCCTGTATCTTCTGCTGGGAAGTGATCACCACCTTCTCACCCTGAGCCTCTGGAACTGCCACAGGGGTGGGGCAGAAGTCTTGAACCCTCTGTCCAGTGACCAGCGCTTTAGCTGGGGAAGTTCCTTGCAACTCCACAGATACTGCTGTTGGTGATGGGCAGAGCATAGTGTAGTGTGGCCCTGATATCAGCTCTTCTGCTGGAGGCTCCTCAGGTTTTTATTCCTCAGCAGAAAAGTCTATCAAATCTCCTGTCTCTGAAACTGGTGTCCGGGGGTCGAGGTTCACCAACTCCTGTCCGTGGAACCCAGAAGATGCTATCGGTGCTGGGCAGAGGTTAGCAGTACTCTGGCCTGCTGTCAGCACTTTATCTTTTGCCGATTCTCTGGCATACTGCTGGACAGACACATTACTCCATCCAAGATCTTCTCATGCAGAAACAGGATCATCAAGGTCAGTCAGCACCATGAGACCTCTGCGTCCATAGCTGCGGGGGCAGTTTGGCAAAGCACACCGTTAGGCCTCGTACACACGAGGGGATATGTCCGCTGAAAACGGTCCGATGGACCGTTTCAGCAGACATCTCCGCTCGTGTGTATGGGCTAGCGGACAGATTTCTCCACCCGACAGATTTCAAAGCATGCTTTGAAATCTATCCGGTGGGAATCGGTCCGCCCGACATGTCTGCTGGTTAGTACACTTACCAGCAGACATGTCGTCCCCCACCGCCGCCGCGCCGCCGCCGAATGGATTCGGCGCATGCGCGGAAGTGTTTAACTTCCTGGTGTGGTGACGTGGCGGTGACGTGGCGGCGTCAACGTCACCGCCGCGTCACCGCCACGTCACCGCGCCATCCGGCGGTGGGGAATTTGATCCGATGGTGTGTACACGCCATCGGATCAAACTCCCGATCGGACATATGCGATAGAAATGGTCCGCGGACCGTTTTCATCGGATATGTCCGATCGTGTGTACGAGGCCTTACACTGCCACATTGCCGACTCTTCAGCCAGGATTTCAGTGTTGTCCACTGGTATTTCCTGATAGTCCCAGGCAAAGGGAGCCCAGCCCTGGCGCTGAGCAGAGTCTAGCAGCCATCTGTAGGCGATCTCCAGCTCCCATTCCTGAACGGCCAGAAACTCTGTATCTTCCAGTGCTCTTCCAAAATGTTCAGTAGCCCTTCTCTGAAATCCATGATTTCATACAACCGACACTCCATTGGGCTGTCATCCACTATCCAGGGACATGCTTGGGATACATGCCACCGAAGGGCTCTGTAGCTCTCATCCAGCAGCATCTCTGCCCAGACCAGCCTGCTTAATTCAGCTGTCTGTTCCTTGTGCGTTTTTTCTCCCAATAACAGCACCTGTATCCATACTGCGACCAGTACCTATCCTGGTTGGAGGGGAGAACTTGTCCCCGGTGTCGCTGCTCATGGGCTAGCGCTTCCTTCCAGAGTTCGCAGCAGACAGAATCCGACCATTCCAGCAGGACCTGCTCTGATACTGGTCCTCTATGCTGTTTCTGCTTCTCTTGCAACCTCCTTCTGAATTCCTCTTTCATGGTGGCTGGTATCTGTACCTCTCCTCTCCTGCTATCCGAACCTTGGATCCAGGTGGAGGTTGGATGTCCCCAACTGCAGGAAGCATCCCGCTGCTAGCCACCAATGTAACGGAACGTCCCACACTCTGATTGAGTGCTTCCGTCATATACCGCTTCCTATCAGTCTGGATAAAGATATCAGATATTCCAGCTGCCCTCAACACACAATGAGACAAGACTTGTTGTGTGCTAAACATGGAGTGTTTAATGGAATCAAGAATACAGCCTTATATACAGTTAGAGGAGGTAATCAGAACATAAATTAACATGAGCTAATTAACCAATTATTTACCCAGACACGGTGACTCCGAGATATGACCTTTCAAGGTAGACATCCCACCTCCTCTCACCTGCTATACAATACACATTATCATAAGTGTAAACACAGGACACCTCCACAAAACAGGGTCAATTAGCATCTAACAGTATGTGTCCCAACATGATGACTGAACCACTCTTACAATTAACCTGTTGAGTTCAGAATCAACAACCTGTAAAGAGTTCTTCCAGATATCCAGGAATATTTTGTGGATAATAATTAAATAATCCCATCTCAGGTAGTCCAAGATATCATTTCTAAGTCATCCTATGCCCCTAGTGGACATAGGATGATTTTAGACATAAGATGGTACGGGGATGTCCCGGGTGAGTCTGTTACACCGATCAATGATGCCACACGTCCAGCACCGCCCCCCTACAGTTAGAAACACATATGAGGTCACACTTTACCCCTTCAGCGCGCCCAAGTTGTTAACTCCCAAACTGCAATTGTCATTTTCACAGTAAACAATGCATTTTTATAGCACTTTTTGCTGTGAAAATGACAATGGTCCCAAAAATGTGTCAAAATTGTCCGATGTGTCTGCCATAATGTCTCTGATCGCCGCCATAAGTAGTAAAAAAATAATTATTAATAAAAATGCAATAAAACTATCCCCTATTTTGTAAACGCTACAAATTTTGCGCAAAGCAATCGATAAACGCTTATTGCGTTTTTTTTTTACCAAACATATTTAGAAGAATACATATCGGCCTAAACTTAAAGTGGTTGTAAACCCTTCTATCATTTTCAGCCAAGGAAGCTGCCATCTTGGCCTCTGTTTAATCTTCAACTGCCATGGTGCTGCACATGTGATCAGTTATGACACCAGCCATTGGATGGTTTGACAGTTTGGTTGAGAGCACATGTGACAGTTGGCAATCCCGGCATGCCGGAAATTTAACTGCTTTTTCAAACTGTTAAATCGATGGGTTTACTTCCGCTTTAAGTGGTTAATTAGTGCCTACTGTATATATTTTTTTTGATTTAATTTTTTTTTTTTATTGAATTGTGTGATTTACACTTAAAAAAAAATAATAATAAAAATGCCCTATTTTGTAAACGCTATAAATTTTGCGCGAACCAACCGATAAACGCTTATTGCGAATTTTTTACCAAAAATATGTAGAAGAATACGTATCGGCCTAAACTGAGGAAAACTATTTTTTTAATATATTTTTGAGGGATATTTATTATAGCAAAAAGTAAAAAATATTATTTTTTTTTTCAAAATTTTGGCTCTATTTTTGTTTATAGCACAAAAATTAAAACCGCAGAGCTGATCAAATACCACCAAAAGAAATCTCTATTTGTGGAAATAAAAGGACGCCAATTTTGTTTGGGAGCCACGTCGCACGACCGCGCAATTATCAGTTAAAATGACGCAGTGCCGAATCGCAAAAAGGGGCCCGGTCCTTTAGCTGCATTTTGGTCCGGGGCTGAAGTGGTTCAACATTTTCTAAGGTTCTCTTTTTTCCATTTGGATAGTAAGGCCGCGTACACACGAGGGGATATGTCCGCTGAAAACGGTCCGATGGACCGTTTCAGCAGACATCTCCGCTCGTGTGTATGGGCTAGCGGACAGATTTCTCCACCCGACAGATTTCAAAGCATGCTTTGAAATCTATCCGGTGGGAATCTGTCCGCCCGACATGTCTGCTGGTTAGTACACTTACCAGCAGACATGTCGGCCCCCACCGCCGCCGCGCCGCTGCCGAATGGATTCGGCGAATGCGCGGAAGTGTTTTACTTCCTGGTGCGGTGACGTGGCGGTGACGCGGCGGCGTCAACGTCACCGCCGCGTCACCACTACGTCACCGCGCCGTCCGGCGGCGGGGAATTTGATCCGATGGTGTGTACACGCCATCGGATCAAACTCCCGATCGGACATATCCGATGGAAATGGTCCGCGGACCGTTTTCATCGGATATGTCCGATCGTCTGTACGCCGCCTAAGAGTTCCACATTATTTATACAGAAGGTTTTCTTTCTTCCTAGATTAGTTATGGAGCCAGAGATACTTTGCTGAGTGATAGAAAGATGTATCCAAACTTTTTCCGGACAGTTCCGGATGATGAGATGCAATATGTGGCAATAGCAAAGTTACTGGAAAGGTTGAAGTGGAACTGGGTCGGGATCCTTACATCTGATGATGAATACGGAGAGAGGGAGATCCGACAACTCAGCAAACATTTATCTGATCATGGAATTTGTATTGAATTCAAGATGCTGGTGTCTAAAGAGAATTATAATAAAATTCCTCCAGAGCTGCGGAGCTCAACCACGGAAGTTCTTATTATTTGTGGCTCAGTTAGTCTGGCTTATTACCAGTTTTTGGATAATAATGCCCCTTATTACACGGAGAAAACTTTTCTTATACCAGATTCTTGGTCAATGAGTGACATTATTTTAGCTCTCAGTAACTGCAGCTTGGTGTTTACATTCTTCCCTCTCTACATAAAGGGATTGCTGGAATATTTTTATAATATTTATCCATCCAGACGCCCAAATGACCCCCTGATAGAGGATATTCTCATAGCTCATTATGGATGCTTTTCAAACAACCAAATTAAAAATTTCATTATTCCATTCATAACTGGACGTCCTCTTAGGGACTGTGGTGTGGAGACACTTCCACTTGATTTATATTATCCTGATGAGAAAACGTCCTATAGAGTGTATATCGCAGTCTACATTTTGGCTCAAGCGTTACATGACATGGATTTCTCTTTTAAAATAAATAACAAAAAATCTGAAATAAATCCACACACATTAAAGTATAAGGTGAGAGCGTCCAATGAAAGTTTACTTGTATCTTTTTTTTTTTTTTCGTATAATGTTTTTATTTTGAGATATTAGATTACAACAATTACAGTATGTTAGATGACAACAATTAAGAATGAGATACAATATTAGAATACAGATTAGTACAGTAATTATCATACTGTTGGCGTTGAACTATTATACAGATTAAATAGACATAAATAAAAGGAAATGGGGACAAAAGGAGGGGAGGAAGAGGGTAGTGTTGTTCCGAAGGTGGATTTTCACTTAATTATTTCACTATATTCAATGAAAGGGTGTCAATACCATGACATGAGAACTCTCGAGTCAAAACAGTCTGAAGTATAGTATATGGCCCAGGGTTTCCATATACTATCCAATTTCTCCAGCCCATTCTTATCTAGCGCTTCCAGTTTAGCATGTATAAATGAAAGATTCATTCTCTTTTCAGCTTCCGGTAACATTAATGTAAGCGATTTCTGTTTACCTGTTTCGCGGCTATCATGAACAAAATAAATAACTTATGTTGATTCCTTGAAAGGGTTTCCGGTTTAATGTTAAGTAAGGCTGTCATTGCATCCGGTAGTGTAATACAGTTAAATATTTTAGAGGCGATCCTGAAGATCCCTTCCCAGAATTTCCTTACAAGTGGGCACTGCCACCAGATGTGAATATATGTACCTTTGTCTGGGCAACCGCGGAAACAGAGATCTGAGCAATTTGCTGAAAATTTGGCTACTCTATTAGGAACCAGATACCAACGGGAAAGCACTCTGTATGCTGTTTCTAATGCCGCCACATTTATAGATGGAGAGCTAGTATTAGACCAGATGCTTGCCCATGTATCATTATTAATTGTACATTCTAAGTCTAATTCCCACTTAGCAGTGTAGGAGGGTGTTAGAAAGTTGGATAAAGTGATCAGTTGGGAATAAATTGTTGAGATATGACCAGGGGCGGACTGACAACTCATGGGTCCCCAGGGCAATAGAAGATTATGGGGCCCCCGGGCTTACAGATGGCCACCAAGCCAGGTGGCAGTACAGAGGCGGGGCAGCTAAAATCTTGGGATTTTCACATCAAAAGCATGTAGGTTTTGGACATAACAGGGACAGATGTAAAAAAAAACACAGATTTTTACATACTGTCCCTGTTTTTAATGAGCCTGGCAACCCTGATGTGGCCCCCTAGTAGCATGGGGCCCTCGGGCAGTGCCCGAGTTCCTCAATGGTCAGTCCGCCCCTGGATACGACTCTTGGCATGTGGGTCTTTTAGACATATCCTTTCAAATTGTGTGATATTTTTTGGTTTATCGCTAAAGCTGAGGGTAGGTCCATAAAAGTTCTTGATATCTGAAAATTTCTGTGTTGGGGAGGCCGGATGCCTCGCATAGGTCTGGAAAGGATCGGATTGTATTTGTTGATGCTATGTGGTATAAGCACGTAATTCCAGCCCTGATGCATGCCTTAAAGGTTCTTGGAAATACCCATGCTGGATAGAAGGATGGGTTTTTATAGAAGGAAAGAAGTGGGTCGTGTGGGGATTGTAATCCATGAGAGGTTCTGTAGCTGTCCCATAGTGATAATGAGTGTTTAGAGATTGGATTTTTCTACGGTCTTGAGAGCTCAGCCAAAGGATATTGTTAGTGGGGAGGGGATCAAAGTCTATTGCCTCAATGGGTACCCACAATGGGATTTCTGTGGTTGAGTGGTACTTAGATAGTTGTGCCAGTTGTGCTGCTTTTTAGTATGTTGCGAAATCTGGAAATCCCAGGCCGCCCATTAATTTGGGTAAAGTTAATGTTTTTTTAGGCAATCTGGGTTTTTTCTTCCCCCAGGGGAACTGTGTTGCTTTATGCTGGATCAATCTAAGGAAAGAAGCAGGAATGTGAATTGGGAGAGTTCGGAATAGATATACAAATTTGGGGAGAATAGACATTTTTATTATATTGATTTTCCCAAACCAGGAAATCGGTAACGAAGACCAGTCGGCCAACAAGCTAGTGACGCATTTCAATAAGGGAGGGAAGTTGGCAGCAAATAATTCTGAAGCATTAGCCGTAAGCTATATACCCAGCTATGGTATACTGCGGTTTGCACATTTAAAGGGTAGGGAGAACTGTAAATTTTGTTTCAGGGTGTCACTGAGTGAGATGTTCAGTGCCAGGGATTTTTGGCTATTAACTGTGAGGCCGTAAATGTGGGAGAAATCGTGAAGTACCCGCATGAGATTTGGGGCCGATATCTGTGGTGAGGATAAAAATAGAAGTATATCGCGGACGCCAGGGACAGCGAGTAGAGACAGACGTGTGCCAGTGGAGCTCCGTGTATCCAGCCTCTATACACTGCCACCCTGGGCTACAATTCCCACAGACGGCCACCAAACTATCCATCCTGGCCTCAGGGCACCCCAGAAGCTGGTACCAGGTGATATTGAGGCCCCCAGCCAGACGTTTGCCATTCGCCTCGGCCTGCAGCCGGTTCCATATGCGACGGACCCGCTGCCATCTTGCGGCCTACTAGTCCTCCGCAGCCTCCACGCTCGCATGCCGGGATCCACGGGATCCACGGCACTCCGGGGCATCAGAGGCAACCCCATAGGTTCCGACGGACTGCATCTAAGGCCCGCTGGTGGATCTGGATGGGTGACGCCGCTACGAACATTCCGGTGAGTGGCTTGCTGCCCGCCGCTCCCTGAGCTTCCCCGCTGGTCTCTGAGATCCTGGCCACCTGAATCCCTACCTGAGAATTATTGCGTGGGGGCGTGACCTGGATGGGACCCGGGATGGCCGCATGATTTGAAAGCTACGGCATACTGAGGACATAAAACGCTTTTTTTGGGGACTTTACCTATCAAATTGAGAATGGGCAGGACACACAGGAGCACCTCAACCCCCCTGTCAGGGCCAGAGGCCGGATCCCAGCTTGGATCCAGCATACCAGAGATGTTTCGGACCCAAGCAGCAACCCACAACGCAGAGACCATGGCTTCCCAGGCCTTGCAGGCCGCACAAGCCTTAGCCCCATCCTCGCTTGGTGGCTCAGCTGACTCAGGACTGTTGCCCCGAGCCTTCTTGACCTGCAGAGAGACCTGCTATCGGTTGCTCTGGACATTAAACATACCTTGACCGCCGCTATATCGGAGCTGAAAGCGGACCTGCAGTCGATGGGAAATAGACTGAGGGATGTGGAGGAAGAGACATAGCTCCAAGCGGCTGCGATAAGGCAAGTTCAAAAAACGTATGATTTACACTTGCCCACATGTTTGAATTGCACAGACATGTGGAGTACTTGGATAATAGGGGACGCAGGCACAATATTAGGGTGGGGGATCTCCCAGAAGGAATCGACCAGGCCTCAATGCCTCCAGCGGTATGCGCCATCTTTAATGACTTGCTTGAAAGGCCTGCCAATTCACCTATTGAGATGGAAAGGATCCATCGAGCCCTGAGGCCCCCCCAGAGATTCTGAACCCCCCAGAGACATAGTGTGCTGTATTGTCAATTTTCCCTTGAAAGAAGAGATTCTCAGAAGAGCCAGGGCGAGGGGACCGATTTTATACAATGGCGCCGACATAAAATTGTTTCAAGACCTGTCTCAGATAAACTTGCAAACTAGACGCAACCTGCGCCCTCTCCTGGACACGCTTCGAGCACGCAATATACCCTACAGGTGGAAGTTTCCGCTCTGCCTATCTGCTACCAACAGGGGACGCACTGCTCTTCTACGCACACCAGAAGACCTCCCAGGCTTCTGCGAACAACTCGACATCCCCCCCGTCGATATACCTGAGTGGAATTCATTCTACCTTCCGACGGAGCCGTGGAAGCAAGTATCTCATGCATCATCTCCCAAAACGCATCGGCAGAGGTCCAGAAGACGCAGACTTGACCCCACGTCTCCGGGAGATCGTCCTTCCCACCGTGATTTTGTCGCCCAACCACTGGGTCACGCTGACACCCCCCGCCGGGGGGATCGCGACCTGTGACCGGTCGGAGTACAGCTCTGGAAAGCATAGATCAGTGAGTTGACATGTTTGAGTCTCCCCCATCATCATCTTTGACTTTCCCCCTGTTTTTTTTCATGTTCCTACCGTCAATCCATCACTGCAAACTTCTACACGTGATTCAAACTGTGTACCGCGAGATGTCAACCTTCTCCCTCTTCCTCCTTACCGAGAACGCTGGCATGGTTTTGTTCATCGTTTGTCCCAGGTATGTCTTTTGTTGACTATGTGCAGATCTGTGGGAAGCCACAATACAGACGGCCCACCCAATCCACTGGGAACCTTGCCTCGGCGGCCATCCATCCCATGATCAAAGCTCCCCCCCCGGTTGTGTTTATTTGTTTTTGAAGGGGGAAGGGGGGGCAAATCGTGTGACTGTCACTCGGTTGCTTAATACTCTATATACTTATCGCATTATTTGATCATGCATGTACTTCTCTTAGAGATTTGGTTGCTCCAGCACGGATCATGGGGCCTCTGACACGGCTGTTGTCAGAGACCTTCCCCGGACACGAAGCACCTGAATGGTGGGCAGGGGACACTGGAATGTGGCTGCTTATTCATCGTTTGCCCTGCATGTCCCTAGGTTATGTCAATGTTATGTCCCGCTTATTCTGCCTGCTGCAACATTAGACAGGCTCCCTAATGAGATGACCAAAATTTTGCTGTGTCCACCTTATCACCATACACCCAAGCTCCCATACCCATGTGTTCTGCGGAAACACCGCAGCAAGCATTAGTGGAAAGGGGTTTTTCCAGACTTTTGTGTGCCTGCAACCCCCCTTCCCCTTCCACTTATGTCCCCCCCTTTCACCCCTCCTGTCCCTTGTTTCTCCCTGCTCTTCCCCCTTACCTTCCTTCCCCCGAACCTCCCCCTCTCCCCTCCCCCTACACTTATATCTCAGGTGGAGCTGAGTGGTGAATGGAAGGTACTTTTACTTGGTTGTTAATTTTCCATATGTTGTGATGTGATGACAAATGGAGCTGAGATTTTTCCTCACGGTTTGTTTATTTGTATAGTGAACTGATCTATGACTGATATGTACTGAACAATAAGGTTGCCTAGTCCTAAGGCTGTGTTTTATATGGTTCATATTATAGATTATCTGTTATCAGGAAGGAAGTACCCTGTTTCTTCCTAATGCCCCTCCTACATAGGCTCCCCCCCCCCCCCCCCGAGTACTCTATCAGGGTTTCCTGCAATTATTGGCTATCCATGCCAATTTTACTGCTATAGACCCCCTACAGCACTCATGTAGCACTATACTTGGTGCTCACCATTTCAAGGTGGATATGGGTGCTACTGTTCAATCCCATCTTGTCCTCTTTAGTGCCGAGTCCCGAGTCTCCCTTCAGGTTTACTAGTGTTGAGCAGAATATGCCATATTCGATTTTGCGATATATCTCGAATATATAGTCGAATATTCGAGATATATTCGTTAAATGCGAATATTCGCGATATTTTTTGGAAATGAAATGATTGCGAAATTTCGCTATTGCGAATGCGAATGCGAATGCGAATTGCGAATGCGAATGAAATTTCGAGAAATGCGGAAGGAGCACTGTGATTGGCTCAGAATATTCGTGATATTTTATAATACAAAATAATTGCGAAATTTCGAGAAATGCGGAATGGAGCACTCTGATTGGCTCAGAATATTTGTGATATATTACAATACAAAATAATTGCGAATATTCGGCAAATGCGGAAGGAGCACTCTGATTGGCTCAGAATATTCTTGATATTTTATCGTAATTTCGCAAAAATGCGAATGAGAAATTGATTGCGGAATTTCGACAGTAACACTCTGAAATCGAATATATGTGTTATTTTAGCTTAAAACAATATTGCGAATTTCTCGAAAATAATCGCGCGATATCGCTATTGCCGAATAATCGCATTGCGATTTTTCGGCAATATAAAATGATCGCTGCAGCTACTTGGCCCAAGGTCTCTAATCATACCAGCAATGCTTTTAGACGTCGATGGGGATCTCTAGGATGTGATCTGTTCTAAAAAAAAAATTGAAAAAATACGAATATTCGAAATAGCGAATATTCACCGCGAAATTCGTAATATATCGCGAATACTCGAATATGCCATATTCGAGCCGAATATTCGCAATACGAATATTCGTGAGCAACACTAAGGTTTACTACCCCCACGCAGCTGTCCGTTAGGACCTTGGCTGACGTTCCGGACCTTCTTTCTCCTCCCCCTCTTTCTTTTCTCCCGTCCCCTGTCATTAGGTGACACAGTTTTCCGTATAGTTACCTCTGGAATCTCTTGTTACGAGTGGTTCGCTCCACAGTAACTAGACTTTTTTTTTATCTCCCCCCATCCCTGTCTTCAGCTGAAACTCTGTGTATGCCACTGTATACTCCCCCGGTCCCGATTCTGACTTGCCCACCTCCTCTCTCCCGCCTAACACCCCCCACAAGTCCCCCACGAATTCTCTTTATCTCTCTGCTACTTATACTTACCCTCCCCTCTCTCCCCCCTAGGTTCCACTCCTCCTCACCTTTGGGTCGAAATATATCTGACCCCGAGGCCTCTAACTGTCCCGCATACCTTGCCTGAGCCGCAGATTCTAGCGCTGGGCGTCTAGGACCGTAAACTGATCAAATGGACAAGCTAGACCACCTATCTCTTAAATGCCTTTCGCTAAATGTGAAGGGCTTAAACGCCCCAGAGAAGAGGTCTCAGGTCATGGCCACCCTCTCCAAACACAAGGCGCATTTCCTGCTGCTACAGGAGACCCGCTTTAGATCAGATGCCGTTCCAAGATTAGCAAACCATATTTACAAACAAGCACTGCACTCTACTAACCCAGACTCCAAGACCAAAGGGGTGTCTATCCTTATTTTTAAACATGCTGATTTTACTCTAGCTAATACGCTGATTGATCCAGAAGGCAGGTACATCTTCCTTAATGGTACATTCGCCTCCAAACCAATTACACTGGCCAATATCTATAGCCCAAACAAACACCAAGTCACATTCTTTAGGAAAATAGGCGACATTCTATCTGCCTTTCAAGAGGGGCTGCTACTTCTGGGCAGGGATTTCAATGTTCCAATGAATCCTTCCCAGGACTCCTCGACTGGTTCTTCCACACTTCCCTACAGGGCCCTACGACAGATCAAATAACAACTACAGAACCTGACACTCCATGACCTGGCGTACCCTGTTCCCTAATGTCAAAGACTACACTTTCTTTTCCTACCCTCATCAAAAATATTCGAGAATAGACAATTTTTTCCTTTCCCAATCTGACTTGTCATTCTTGTCCCACGCCACGATAGAACCAATGTTCCTTTCCGACCATCACCCCATCACTGTGATGCTTTCCTTTCCTGAAGTGAACACTTCCACTAAAACATGGCGCCTGAACCCAACCTTACTAAAAGATCCGGCGACGGGTGCCCAGATCAAGGCCCACATTCAGACGTACTTCCAGTAAAATTCTTGCCTGGAAATCCCGCCTGTCACACTGTGGGAAGCACATAAGTGTGTCTTAAGGGGAAAGCTCATCGCTCTAGCAACAGCCACCAAAAAGCAACATCAGGAATCTATTAGGACCCTTATGAGGACCATTAATAGGTTGGAAGCAACACACAAACAATTTTCTTCGCAAGCGGTGCTGCAAGATCTTTTGCAGGCCAGGTCTGCACTCCTAGATGAACTAGGGAAGCGAACGAGGAGGAGATATATCCTCCAGCAGAAAGTGTTCTATGAACAAGGCAACAAAAGTGGCAGAATGTTAGCATGCACAGTTCAGGCAGCCCGTCTTTCCTCTAGGATCCATCAAATTTGTGACAAACACGGTGCCCTCCTCTCCAAAAACGAAGATATAGCAGGCCACTTCGAGAGATTTTACTCCAAGCTTTATAACTTGCCCCAAACAGACCCAGAGAGCACCGCAGGCTCTGACCGTACCTCGCAAATACGGAAATTTCTGGCTGACTATTGCCCCAAGCCCATCCCCACCCGACAATCTGAAGCCCTCGAATCCCCTCTCTCCAAACAGGAACTATTTCTTTCCATGAAACAAATGAAGGTAGGAAAAAGCCCTGGCCCGGACGGCCTACCACTCATATAAATCCTTCCAAGACGTCCTAAGTCATGATATGCTTAATATGTTTATCTCCCTGGCGGAACCACACTCCCACCCATGCAGACTCCTAGAAGCCCACATAACGGTCCTTCCTAAGGAGGGTAAAGACCCTCTACTAGCTTCAAATTACAGGCCCATCTCTCTACTCAATGTAGATATTAAACTTGGACCAAGTGGGGTTCGTGCCGGGCAGGGAAGCTAGGGATAATTCCATACGCGCTCTGAACATACAACATTGGATCCAGGTGTCGGCTTCCAAAGGTTTTTTCTTATCCCTTGACGCTGAGAAGGCGTTTAACAGGGTGGCATGGGACTATATGCGAGGGGTCCTGAAGGGAATTGGTCTTATGCCTCGCATGGCCACATATATTAATGCCCTCTACTCCAACCCTTCGGCCAGGGTGGGGGCCAACGGCCTCCTGTCAAGCGCCTTCTCTATCAGCAATGGAACACACCAGGGATGCGCACTATCCCCTCTGATCTTTGTTTTGTCACTTGAACCCCTGTTAAATAGAATTCGTAGCAACACTGATATCAAAGGAGTCACCATCGCAGGCAGGGAATTCAAAGTCGCTGCCTTTGCAGATGACATTTTGCTCTCCATACAGGTTCCCAGAATATCCCTACACAATTTACTTAAAGATATAGGCCAGTTTGGAGAAATTTCAAATCTTAAGATTAACTACTCAAAGTCACATGCCTTGAATGTTTCCTTACCCCCCCCCCCCCCCAAGAGGTGGCACACTGCCAGGAGTCCTTCCCATTTCAATGGAAGGAGGTGGCGAAAACCTACCTTGGCATCCAGATTGCTAGGAACATGGCAGGGTTGTACAACTTGAACTTTTTAAAAGCCCTCTCTAAAATTCAAAGTTATCTGAAAGAATGGGCCAACCTAAACATCTCCTGCTTTGACCGTGCGGCCTTGGTAAAGATGGTAGTCCTCCCCCGCCTAACGTACCTAATACAGTCGATCCCAATACGTCCCCCCCCTCCTTCTTTGCAGCCTACAAGAAGGCCTGTACAATTTTCCTGTGGAAAAACAAACCTCCCCGCATAAACTACTCACGCATCACTCGCCCTAAGTGTAGGGGTGGAATCGGTCTACCAGACCTCCACAAATATTACCTGGCCTGCCACCTGACCAGGGTTGCAGATTGGAAGATACATCACCTAGAAAAAGCCTGGGTCCTCCTGGAAAGGCACTTTATACATACGCCTACGCACATACTCCAATGGCTCCCCACTCATCTGTGGCCCCAATCACTCAAAACGCACCATTTCATATACCCTTCCCTAGTAGCTTTTAACAGGGCGGTGTCCCATCATAAACTCTCCTCACACCTTGGTCCAATGACGTCACTGAGGGGAAATCCGGATTTCACCCCGGGAGGGTCCAATTTTCTCCAGATAGAATGGCTACACGCAGACATTCTTGCAACCCATTTGTTCCTGAGAGGGACTCCACGATATTACGAAGATCTAGTAGCCGATTCATGCACAAAGATGCTCCCATTTTAGCCCTACAGGCAAATGAGACATTACCTCGCGACCACGGCCGCAAACGCGACTTGGTCGAGACAACTCACCCCCTTCGAATCTCTGTGTATGCGCCCTGCCCCTCAAAGACACCTTATCTCTTTTATCTACACCTACCTACAGGATGACTCCCCTCCCCCGGCTTCTAAACGCTTACATGACTCCTGGGAAAGGGAGCTGAAAATAGCTCTTACGGAGGAGGATTGGGAGAACATCTACACGAGTGCTCATAAGAGTTCACTAAACGTTGCGATCCAGGAAAACGGATACAAAATTATAACCAAATGGTATAACGCTTGCATAAATTCTCACCAACGATTCCCAACACGTGCTGGAGGTGCAAATCTGAGGTGGGATCCATGATCCACATATAGTGGGAGTGTGGGCCCATTCAGCTGTTCTGGGCAGAGGTCCATTTTATCATCAAAAAAGTCACGACATATGAGCTGGACTATGGCCCGGCTCAATACCTCCTCCACCACTCAACCCTACCCAAACATGACTACTACAAATCCCTAGCCATGCATATGGTTAACGTGGCAAGGCATTGCATACCAAACCATTGGCGCTCATCAGATGCTCCCACCATTAGAGAATGGCTAGCAAGGATAGACAGAATAGCAGAACTAGAGGAACTGATCCACACCTCGCAGGAACGCTTACAGAAGTTCACACTAACCTGGGCATGCTAGACCCATTTTAAGTCCTCGGACTGTTACAAAGCCTACTTCTCCCCATGAAGCGGATATGACCTGAGCATCCTGAAGTAATTATGGCCTCCCCCTACTGACCTCAAGCTACAGTTCTTTGTGGCGAAGTGACGGAGGAGTGGACCCCACCCCCTTCTAGCCCTCCCCCCCTTTTTTTTTCCTTTTCATCCCCTCATTCTCTCTTCATTCCTTTACTCCTGATACTTCCTGATCACCTACTCCTTTTCTGGAAGCCTAATCCAGACTGGAATACTATAGTGGTATGCACTGAATGTTTTAGGTTTGTCATTACAACCCGTCATTGTATTGCCTGTAATATGTATAACTTGACAAACGTCTGTACCTTTTTTGTTGATTTCGCTTTAATAAAAATCTTGGTGGGAAAAAAAAAAAATAGAAGTATATCATCTGCGAATAAACTTATTTTGTGATGGCATCCGCCTAACTCTATACCCGTGATCGTTGGCTCCGTCCTTATCCTTTGTGCAAGCAGTTCGATAAGTAAAGCGAATAATAGGGGACACCCCTGACGAGTCCCTCTCTGGATATTAAATTCTTCCAATTTGTAACCGGCATATTTGATGTAGGCCTTGGGATTATGGTATAGTGCTGCAATCCAACCCATAAAATGTGGGCCAAAGCCCCACTTCTCAAGAGCGAATCGCATATACTTCCATGAGACTGTATCAAATGCTTTTTTTATGTCAATAGAAAGAAAGCACGAGGGTATTCGACGTGTTTTGGCTGCATGGGATAGGAGGACAGTGCGTCTGATGTTATCGCCTGCTTGTCTGATAGGGATGAAACCAGTTTGATCACGGTGTATTAGCTTGCCAATTATCGTATTTAATCTGGTTGCTAAAACTTTGGCTAAAATTTTCACATCGATATTCAGCAGGGAGATTGGGCGATAGTTTGAATCGTCCGCATGCAGCTTCGGTAGCATGCAGATATTTGCAGTTAAGGTTTCTTTCCTGAAAGAATGGTTGTCCAAGAGGGAATTAAAGGTATTCGTCAAAATTGGTGACAGGATATCTGTGAAAGTTTTGTAATAGAGGGCAGAAAACCCATCAGGCCCTGGTCGTTTATTTACTTTCAAGGTTTTGATAGCCTGGGACACTTCTTCACTAGACACCGGTTCCTCCATCATTTCCATTTGTGCCTTGGATAATACAGGAAGGGAGAACTGGGAAAAAAAAGGTGTTTACCTTTGATTGATTCAACTCGTTATGAGATGAGTAAAGACTTTCTAATTGTGTTTTACATTTTTGCAGGATTTTCACAGGATTAGTGGAGTATACTCCTCTTGAATGCTTTAGGTGAATTGGTTTGTTGTTATTTTGACAGATTTTCAATGTTCGGGCTAGAAGTGTATTTGATCTGTTTGCATTTACAAAATAATTATGTTTCGATCTTTTAAGTATTCTATCCGCTGACTCAGTGAGGAATAGATCAAATTCCAGTATTGCTTTGTCTAGTCGTAATCTGGATGATGTAGAGGGGTTTTGCTGGAAAGCCATATGGCAGGAGTTAAAATTTGTTAGGGTATGGTACATATTTTTCATTTCTCTATTGCATAGATTAGCTTGGCGCAAACATACTCCCTGGAGAACAGGCTTATGGGCTTCCCATAAAGTAGTTGGGGAGATATCTGGGGTAGCATTGAATTTCAAATATTCTCGTAGTGCAATTTCAATATTTCGTTTATATATTGGGTTTTTGAGCAAAAAGTCTTTAAGCAGCCATGTGGCGTCACGCTTTTTCGGTATTGTAGATGATATGGTACTGAAGACTGCACTATGGTCAGACCATGGGATGGGTATAATTTGGGAGAACAATATTTCCGGCATCATACCTATGGGTAGGAAGATGTGGTCTATTCTTGAGAACGACTGACAGGGATAAGAATAGTGTGTATATTGCCTCTTAGTTGGATTCATTTCGCGCCATGAGTCGACTAGATTGTATTTAGTGAGTAGTTTTGAAAAAGGTTGCTTATCTGCCTTTTGGGATTATGGGATGGGTGATTTGTCCAGAAAGGGAAAGATGGTCTGATTGGAATCTCCCGCTAATATTAGAGTACCTATTTTTTGGGAATCGATGACTTGTAGAAGGTGAGATAAGAAAGAGATGGGTTGCTTGTTGGGGGCGTAATATGATACTATGGTGATATCTGAGTCCAATAGATGCCCTGTAAGAATCAAATACCTGCCTTCCGGGTCCTTGATTTCTTTTGAAACTGAGATGGGGGTACTACTGTGGAATGCTATAAGCACACCTCGTGTTTTTGTAGAGGCCGAGGCTGTATAAACTCGTGGGTAGGACCTACTAAAGAATTTGGGTGTGGACAGTGGTGTGAAATGTGTTTCTTGTAGGCATATGACATGTGCTTTTTTTGAACTAAAGGTGCGAAAGGCTTTAGTGCGTCTTTGTGGGATATTTAAACCCTGAACATTAAAGGAGAGTATGTTTACCGGGGCCATGATAATAAAAAAATTATAGGTCTAAGTGGAAGGAAGACGGCATTAAGTATTTGGGTATAACACTGACTGCCAAAGTGGAAAACCTGGTAAAGGCTAATTACACCCCATTCCTCCTGGAATTGAGCCGTAAGTTACAGAATCTCTCCTGGAAGGAATCGACCTGGTCGGGGCGGTTGGCTGCATTTAAGATGATGATCTTACCTCAATTTATTTTTTTGTTTAGGAACCTCTCTGTTCCAGTGCCTGAAAAGTTCTTTGCCTCGGCACAGTCTCAAATTAATAAATATTTATGGCAGGGTAAGAAAGCTAAGTGTGCTATGCATAAATTGTTGAAATCTAAACTAACGGGAGGAGCAGGTTTTGTCATGATAAAAGATTACTATACGGCCTCCATCCTGGCTCAAGCAAAGCAGTGGTTTCCGGGGGGACCACCTCTAGGTGGTATGAATTGGAAGCCTCTCAGTGTCTCCATTATACTCTATACGACTTGTTAATGTCTGTTAGGAATGTAACTAGTCCCCCTCCGGGTCTGTCGCCTACCATTGTGGTAACCTTCCAAATGTGGAATTTTTTTTTGGATGAAATCACAGTAGACCCCGACCATAAGACTCTCCATCTTCCTATCTCTAGTCTGCATCTAGTTATTCCTAATTTAAACAGAAGTACGTGGATAACTGGAGGAGTTTCAGTGCTTGAGGACCTACGGGTGGGCCTGGCACTCAAAACCTTTCGGTCCCTCCAGATTGAATTCGGGGGTAACAGGTGGGGACCACTATGCCTACAATCAGATCTCACACCTCTTAGCAACCCCCTTAATGACCCACATTGAAGTCCCTTGGCGGGTATATTTATATTTATCTAATGCCCATACCTCTATCAAAGGCATATCTCTTTTTTACAATTTGCTTGGGAAGAAAAATACTATGGAAAAAACACCATCTATGAGAACATGGGAGCTAGACTTAGGATGCACGTATGCATTACCCCAATGGAAAAGTGCGGTGGAGTCCACCTACAAGGCCACGAAGAGCGTAAATTTATGGGAACAGTCACAAAAAATATTGCTTCGTTGGTATCTAACCCCGGCAAGTTTAGCAGGGTTTAGTAAGACATACTCCCCTCTTTGTTGGAGGGAGTGTGGGGCCAGAGGGACCCTGTTGCACATACTGGGTAAATGCCCTAAAATAGAACATTTCTGGGGGGAGGTGTTTGGCCTTTTGGGCCACCTGACAGGTTCACTAATGGCCTTCGATTTGGGTCTTACAACACTTTCCCTAGGAATTGATAGGATCCCTAGCAATCGTAGGTGCATAATTTCACAAGTACTACTGAGTGCAAGACTGGAAATAGTGAGGAGATGGAGGTCTAAGGAGCTGCCTTCCCTTAAGGAAGTAATCAAGACCACTAATCTTCATATTACATACAAATCAATGTTTATGGCGTCGCAGAACAACTTTGGTGGTAGGTGGCAGACCTGGAAACCATGGTTTGACTGGTATAAAAGATGTGCAGACAACCCTTGATGTTCTGGTGTACTCTCTTTTGGATTATCATACTTTCTCAGGATTCCCCTCCCTCCCCTTCCCCTTTTTTCTACTCTTTCTCTTTTCTTCTTCATCTATCTATATGTACTAGCTGTTTATTATTCTTCTACTCTTCCCCTCCTTTTTCTTTTACAGATACGGTTATGTTCTAATGAATAGGTACTAGAAGTGGGAGTATGTGCTTCTGCTATGTTTATTTTGAAAATAGTAATCGGAAGCTGTGGGGGCGGTGGGGGTCGGCCGGGTGGGGGATGGCTCTCTGGGAGCAGTGTGTTCCCTCTCGGGGCTCTCGGGGGGCGCTCCCCTGTCGCGGGGACCTCTAAAACCTCCACTATATAATCAGTGAATCTCCAGGTTGATTGAACTAGCTGACACGCTATGGTTATAAGCGTCCTGAGATTGATATGTCATTAATAACACTATGTTAATATTGTTTGGATTGAAGATAGCAATACACAGAGTTGTGGTTTATCGGTGAGATACATAAATCACACTATATACATGTTTATGATGTAATTCCCACCTTCTATATTACTATATTATATTATATGACATCACATGTAAATCTGTTTTTTTTTTTTTTTTTTTACATTACATGCGTGTTGGTTTTCTACTGTATCTTGTAATGTTTCCGTATTTATGTTCTACTGATATCTTTTACTAATAAAAATTTATTGAATGAAAAAAATTATAGGTCTAATGTTGCCCAGACATGGAGTAACTAAAGAGGAAAACACCTTCGGGTAGTAAGGAGAAAATGAAGTTGAGGGGGAAAAAGGAGAAAAAGGAGGACTCAGGGGGGGAGTACAATTTAAATATATTTTCAAAAGAAAGCAGATTAAATATAAGTTCATAACATTTCTGTTGAGGGGAGAGAACATCTCCCTCCAAGGGCACAAGAGCTACTGTCAACCGTCCACTGGATTACTGGGCGGCTGAGGGTAGCAAGGGGAGGCGCAAGAGAACAATCCCGCGGAACTCAGGGAGCCAACCAAATAAATTACATTTTAACAAGCTTCAAGTAGAAACCATACTCCAGAAAGTAATGCACTCTTACTAACTAGTGTTGCTCACGAATATTCGCATTGCGAATATTCGCTACGAATATTGCATATTCGAGTATTCGCGAATAACGCGAATATCGCGGCGAATATTCGCTATTTCGAATATTCGAATGTTTTAAATTTTTTTTTAGAACAGATCACATCCTAGAGATCCCCATCGACGTCTAAAAGCATTGCTGGTATGATTAGAGACCTTGGGCCGAGTAGCTGCAGCGCTCATTTTATATTGCCGAAAAATCGCAATGCGATTATTCGGCAAATAGCGATATCGCGCGATTATTTTATATTGTAATATATCACGAATATTCTGAGCCAATCAGAGTACTCCATTCCGCATTTCTCGAAATTTCGAAATTATTTTGTATTGTAATATATCACGAATATTCTGAGCCAATCAGAGTGCTCCATTCCGCATTTCTCGAATATTCGCAATTATTGTGTATTGTAATATATCACGAATATTCTGAGCCAATCAGAGTGCTCCATTCCGCATTTCTCGAATATTCGCAATTATTGTGTATTGTAATATATCACGAATATTCTGAGCCAATCAGAGTGCTCCTTCCGCATTTCTCGAATATTCGCAATTATTGTGTATTGTAATATATCACGAATATTCTGAGCCAATCAGAGTGCTCCTTCCGCATTTGCCGAATATTCGCAATTATTGTGTATTGTAATATATCACGAATATTCTGAGCCAATCAGAGTGCTCCTTCCGCATTTGCCGAATATTCGCAATTATTTTATATTGTAATATATCACGAATATTCTGTGCCAATCAGAGTGCTCCTTCCGCATTTGCCGAATATTCGCAATTATTTTATATTGTAATATATCACGAATATTCTGTGCCAATCAGAGTGCTCCATTCCGCATTTCTCGAATATTCGCAATTATTTTATATTGTAATATATCACGAATATTCTGTGCCAATCAGAGTGCTCCATTCCGCATTTCTCGAATATTCGCAATCGCAATTCGCAATCGCATTCGCATTCGCGATAGCGAAAATTCGCAATGATTTCATTTCGAAAATATATCACGAATATTCGTATTTAGCGAATATCTGTCGAATATTCGACTATATATTCGAGATATATCGCAAATTCGAATATGGCATATTCTGCTCAACACTATTACTAACTGGTGGCCAGTAGGGTACATACCATACACATGAGGCCGAAAATCGGGAAAAGTCGAGCCTATGGGGTTAAGGGTGTCCACTAGTCATTCAGTAGGTTAAATAATAAATAGTTGATTACACTCGAAAATTTAAGCTTAGACCCGACTCAAACCTGGAAATAAGATAATGGTTATTAACAGTACACTAATTACTATATAGTCTGTATTGTAAAGAACAATAGGTTAGGCCTGGTAAAAATAAACTGTAAAAGAGAAAAAAGAAACTTGAGAATAGTCACTGTCATAATGACTTATGCGTGAAGGTCAACAAGTTAGTCATAAAAAGGCCAGAACAAGACCAACCAGGTCAAGTAGATTCCCCCCAAAAAGAGGGGAGGGGGAATAAAGGGAATAGGCATATTTTGTGACCTTGTTCAGTCCATTGAGTCGCTTGCATCAGGAACAGGTGACGACTTGCGAAGTCTTTTGTTGGGACTATGGTTCCCATTTACTTCAGAGGCAGAAGAGGAAGTATGTTTATCAGGAGGCGATTAATATCGTTGGTGGGCATCAGAGGCGGCATTGGTGGCATTCATCAGTCCTATATTCTGTAAGGTAGTTTGCAGCTCCATTGCGCTACGGCAGGTATATTTGCGATTTTGGTAGGAGAATCTCACAGAGAAGGGGAAACCCCACTGGTAGATGATAGTATTGCATTGCAATATTTGAAGGAGTGGTTTCAAAGCCCTTCTTTTGGTAATAGTTAGTTGTGATAAATCGGCAAAGAGTTGGTAGTTATACCCTTGAAATTGCAATACGCTCTTGTGCCTTGCTGCATTCAGAAGTTGTTCTTTGGTTCAGTAGTAATGGAATTTAGCGATAATATCGCATGGCGGGCCGTCCGTTTTTTTGGAGTAAGGGCTCTGTGCACCCTATCCATTTCAAGCCGCTCCACCGGTATTCCCGGTTGCAGTTCCTGGAAAAGGGCTGTCATTGTGGCTTGTAAATCGATCACTGTTTCAGGGATTCCTCTAATGCGAATATTCGAGCGCCTGGCGCGATTTTCGAAATCTTCCAATCTCGTTTGTAGGAACAAATTTTCCTCTTTTAGATTATCAATTTCTGAAGAGAAATCTGCTGTACATTTTTCCAAGTCATTTGTTCTTAATTCAAGTGCTGAGGTGCGCTGACCTAGTTCCCTAATCTCCTTAGTGAGGCTGGTAGTGATATAATCTGAGGTGGCCTTTAATGATCTTTGGAGCAGCAGCTCTATTTGTTCCAATGTTATTTGTGGAGTTAATTCTCTCTGCAGTGTTTTATCAAAATGTCCTTTTTCTCCCATATTATTCTCTGAGGAGAAATAAGGGTGACATTGTTACTTTAACTGGACAGGAACTTCGCTGTGTGATGTAACAGGAGGGGCTGTCTGCTGTTTCAGCTCCCTCCCTGCTATCTCTGCATTTGTCGGCTGTAGCGCCATGACAGGAGCTCTGTGTCATTGTGTGGCTGTGAGGGGGCTCCCTCCCGCCGACTTTCTGCTCAAAAACTGCCCCAAAAACCTCCAGGGAGTATACCTCCGTGAGGTAGGTGACCTTAGGCAGTTGTGGGTGTGCTTTTTATGCCGTTTTTTGGGTTGTCTCACCCGTAATTAGGCTCTCCTGTCCCACGGTGTACGGAGCTCTAGGCAGACAGCACCATCCCGCCAAGCTCCGTGCGCTCCTACTTCTTGTATCTTTTTATACTCGGTCAGTTCAGTACTGGAACACAATGTGCCCAGACAAAGGTTACACCCAGATTAGGCTCATGTTTTGTTTAGAGATGTTTAACCCTTTCACTTATGGAGCAGTTTTTTCAATTTTTGCACACATGTTAATGTAGCGCCCTGCTCCTGTTGAACAGGTGCTGCTGTAAATTTAGTGGGGGTCTGAACTGTTATTTGGCTCAGACAAATGTGATTGAGGGCAATTTAGCCTCTGTTCCAGCCATGGCTGTCCTGGGAGTACCCACCATTGCTTGCATGGGGGTGTTATTACCATCCCAGGCCAAGGATGTAGAGTATGGACAGTAGGGTACTGTAACAGTGCTTACTTACAAAATAAGGTAACAATTAATTTTTAATAATTTATTAAAAAGGTATCACAAAGACATAACATGGTACAAAACAAAGTAAATAAAAACATATGGATCTGGATACAAATGATCTGGGTAGCTGGAGGTCCCGTGTATGTATACATAGAGCAGAGTATGGCGAACGATCACAACCAAGATGATATTGCCCAATGTATTTTGCCTAGTCAAGGCTTCCTCAGGGGTGAGGTTGGGATCAAAAGAATTAGCCAGCTCTAATAATAGAAAAATACATATTATAGACAAAATCACAAAAATATAAAGAATCAAAAATTATTAAATACATTTAGATTTGCCGGTGCAGGGGGCGTTCCCGGAAGTGAGCGGAGAAGGACGCAATCCAGCAAAGCTCCACAAACCCAGGCCTAATCTCCTGCCATCCACATCGGTAGGCCGTTCCAGCCCTTTAAAAAACAGACATCCTGGTCCCTGAACCTCTCCTGGACAGGTACATACCTGCATAGTGGCCCCTAGATGCCCGCTTGCCTCGGAATTCGTCCCGCTGGAGGATCACCCTTCTGGACGAGCCGCCGCCATTTTGAGGCCTACGACGCCTCCGCAAACACCGGACTCGAGTTTCGCTGCCGCGATACGATCGAGGCTGACCATCGGATGCATCGGCACCTCAGCACCATCTCTACACCTCTCCCCTGATCTCCGGTGCCCTCCAACTTGTTCTTCACCGTCCGCGAGCGCCGCTGTTCTCCCCGTGCGGGCATCAGAACTAGGAAAGACCGCGGCCTCGGCCTAGTCCTGGAAGCAGCGGCCATCTTGCTTCACCCGACGGCGGAACCAGGGCATTCCCTCGGCCTTCCTACTGCTTCAACACCCGGGCTTTCTAGCTCCCACCTCTGGATTGCCTCTGGACACCATTGCTGTGCCTCCTGGACCCTGCAGCTCTGTCCAGGTCAGTCACTGTCTCCGGCCTAGCCTCCCATCGGCGGCCATCTGGCTCCACCTGAAGATATCACTGCAGGCCTTCTCCTACACAGAATCAACTGTCCTTTGCCGCACGCCCCTTCTCTTGGAGACGTAAGTTGTCATTTCTACCGCCATCTCTAAAATACAATCATTAACCAGTAATAATCGTACAGGCTTTGCTAAGGCACGGTTGCCATCTTGGTGTACCTTGCTCTCTTGCTCACTGAAATTTCCATGTTTCTAACGCCGTTATTCCCTGTAAGTGACTGAACTTCCACCATTCTTGACTTTCTCTGCAGTATGACTACGGCCTGTGTAGTTATTTTATTCTTCATATGGCACTGAGGGATGATGCTTAAGCCGGACCCTGTCTAGCTACCGACCTGATTTCAAATAGCAATGCCAGCAAAAGTCTCTGCCTCCCGTTCATCGATAAACAAACGGTCCGCTAAATCTTCAACTGCTCATCAGACTTCTGTTGGCTCCATCAAACACTTTCTTGCTGCTGAGAGGGCGAACCCTGGCTCTATGAGCGCTAAAACCAGGGCATCAAGGTCTCTTATCTCGCCAGCTTCTCACACTGCCTCTGTCCGCGAAAGCTCGCCAGCCTCCTCCTGTGGATCGGAGATAATGGATGATCCTGGTTCCCCCACTGGTTCTGAAATGTCCTCCTTTCTGCTTGAATTTCGAAAAGAAATGGCGGGTATGTTCCATGATATGGAGAAATCGATCAAAAAAGAAATTTCTGCGGTCCGAGCGGACATGGCTCACCTCCTCGACAGGGTTGAGGAAACGGAACAGCGTCAAGACTCGCACGAAGTGGCTATCAAAGAGCTACAGGACACTGTCACCCAATTGTCATATGCTCACAGGGCCTCATTATATAAACTTGAGGACCTCGAGAACCGTAACCGCAGAAATAACCTGCGTATCCGTGGCCTACCGGAAGCAACTGGGGATAATGATCTTGAACCCTCGCTACGCGGCATCCTCAACACCATCTTAGGCAGGTCACCTACGGATCCTCTGCGGTTTGACAGAGTCCACCGTGCTCTTCGACCCCGTAACCTCTCTTCTGAACTACCCAGGGATGTGATATGCCGTCTCCACTACTTCGAAGATAAGAATGCTATCATGATCAAATTGCGGAACACCCCTAACATTGACTTTGATGGAGCTATTCTTCACATCTTCCCGGACATAGCTAAGGAAACCCTCGATCGCCGCAGGGTCCAAAAACCACTTCTGGAGAGTCTGAGAAGTGATGGTATTACCTATCGGTGGGGCTTCCCAGCTTGCCTAATTGCGACCAAGAATGGTCGATCGTCCACACTGCGTTTCCCTGAGGACCTTCCTACCTTCCTACAAGATCTCCACTTACCACACATGGAACTCCCAGGCTGCAGAACCCCATCCCCACCTTCTCCACTCTTCGTTCATCCCAATGGAAGAAGACCCCTGCTAAGCAGTGGAAGCTTTCTACTCCAAGCTCTTCCAAGATGAATGGGTGAGGTACTCCTGAGCACCCAATCATTTTTCCTTTTAGCAATTCTCCTTACGGTGGCGATGACGTGTTTTCCAGTCTGTTATTTTTTACATTGTTTTCTGAATTTCCTTTGCCGCCTTGAACACTTGATGGCTAATTTTTGAAATTAGGATTTGTTTAAACCATATTGCTCCCTATTTTGAGCCCTGCTGAACGTACATCACGTCATCTGATAGGCTAACCTAGTGTTTGGAGAATGCTATGTTTATGTTTTATGTTTTGTGCGTTGCTAATTTCTTTTTGATATAACTACCTTTTATTCACAGGTCGGTAGCTGACGGGACCTCTGGCTCCATGTTGATACACTTACCGGGGACATTGTTTCTCCCCCTTCTCCTTTTGGGGTTGCTGGGAAATGGTGGTCTTTATTTTTCTCCTAGTGTTTTTTTTCTTCAAATCCTTTTTGACCGCCCGCTCCCTTCATCCCCACTGGGACCACCGCAGGTTTCTGCGTGATCGTTACCTTACTCCCAATCGTTCTACTGAATGTTCTGATACTTTTTTATGTACTTTTGTACTTTTCTTTCTCTTCTCTTTCATTTTTCCTCGTATCTCTTTTCTCTTTGCCCCCTCTCTCCCTTCCCCCTTCTCCCCCTCCCTATTTTGCTGGTCCACATGGTCGTTTGACTTGTTCACTTGCTTCTTCCTGGAACCATGGCTACTTTAAAAATCTCCTCTTATAATGTACGAGGCCTAAGTGTGGCCGCTAAAAGACATCAAGTCCTCCGGGAATTGCGAAGTTCTGCCTGTTCTATCGCTTTCCTTCAGGAAACTTACTTGACCCACGCTACACCTGTGAAACTCTATTCACCACACTTCCCGCAATGGTATTATAGCCTATCTGACAATAACAAAGCCAAGGGAGTGGCCATTGGTTTCAGTAGGAATGCATCATTTCGCTTTACAGAAATGCTTACGGATGATCACGGTCGTTATCTTTTTGTCAAGGGATTCATAGGTAACACTAAATGTACTCTGGCCAATATCTATTGCCCCAATCATAATCAGACCTCTTTTTTTACACAAACTCTTACAAAACTCTCACAATTTGCTGAAGGACTGATTGTTCTTGCAGGAGACATAAATATGCCTCTAGATCCTACGATGGATACTTCCTTGGGAACGGTCAGGTATTCCATTCAAGCGGCTAGTGCAAGTAAAGAAAAAACTCCTTGATCTCCAACTTATGGATGCTTGGCGTCTCATGCACCCTACAGATAGAGATTATTCCCATTTTTCTGCAACCCATAACTCTTATTCCAGAATAGATAATATCTTCTTAGATCATTTCCACCTTCCCTTTCTCCGTTCAGCCTGTATAGGCACTGCCTCTCTCTCTGATCATGCTCCTGTTTCCATATGCCTGACTATACCAGATTTACCTCACCGCCCCAATAACTGGAAACTCAATGATTCCCTCATCACTAATTCGACAGAGGTATCTGCCTTAACCAAAACGCTTTCCCAATATTTTGAGGAAAACTCTGTCTCAGACGCCTCTCCATCTCTTTTGTGGGAGGCGCATAAGGCTCTAATAAGAGGAAATCTTATCAAATTGGGTGCGAGGAAAAAAAGAGAACATGGTCAGCAGCTCAAACAGGTCTTGCATCAGATTGCTGAGTTAGATAAACAACATAAACTTTCTCTCCATGTTTCCCATCTAAAAGCCCTTGCCCTTAATAGAGAAGAACTCAAAACTCTTCTTGCCCTTGAAACTCGGCGAAAGTTTCACTACATCTCCCAGAAAGTATATGAATGGGGTAATAGACCGGGGAAACTATTGGCTAGGTCCCTTGCAGCCAGAAAAACTCTATCATTTATACCCAAAGTGAAAATGCCATCAGGAGACTTAGTACACACCACCCTTCAGATATCGCAAGCTTTTAAAGAATTTTATGCTGACTTATATAATGTGGAGGGTGGTTTGGCTTCTCTATCTCTTGCCGAAAAACGTAAACGAATCCTCGCCTTTCTTAGCCAAGCCAATCTCCCTAGGCTTTCAAAGTCTGCCCTTAGCGCTCTTGAAGCAGATTTCTCCGTGGAGGAATTTAATTTAGCACTCAAGTCCTCCTCTTCTGGTAAGGCCCCTGGCCCTGATGGCTTCACCCTCCTATATTATAAAACCTTTAGAGATGTCTTATTCCCCCACCTTGTAGCCTATGCAAATTCTGTTTCCCGTGATTCTCCCCTTCGCCCTGAATCATTGTCTGCTCACATCACGGTTATCCCTAAACCTGACAAGGACCCAACCCTATGTAGCAGCTATAGACCCATCTCCCTTTTAAATGTTGACACTAAACTCTACGCCAAAGTAATAGCGAACAGATTGCTTCCCCTCTTACCTAAATGGGTCTCGGCTGATCAGACCGGTTTCATTCCGAATAGAGAGGCGAGAGATAATTCCCTCCGTACTCTATCACTGATCCATTATGTGCGGAAGTGTTCCCAGCCCACCCTTCTCCTCTCCATCGATGCTGAAAACGCATTTGATAGGGTGGACTGGGAATACCTTAAAACTACTCTCTGTCATTTTGGCCTTGGTCCTAAGATGTCTTCTCGTATCTTCTCCCTTTACTCCAACCCTACCGCACAAGTGCGTATTAATGGTTCCTTAAGTGATCCATTTACGCTACGTAACGGAACCAGACAAGGTTGTCCTTTATCCCCCTTGTTATTTGCTATTTCCCTTGAGCCCTTTTTGGCTACTGTTAGGAATAACAGGGGAATTCATGGTATCCAGATTGGCACTAGAATACATAAATACGCAGCCTATGCGGATGACATTTTATTCTTTATCCAACAGCCACGTATTTCACTGCCGAATCTGATGTCTGAATTCTCCTCATTCCAAGATCTCTCCAACTTTAAGATTAATCTTTCAAAATCCGAAATCTTAAATGTAACAGTTCCCCAACGAATAGCTGATCAGCTGAGACCCCTATTTCCCTTTCGCTGGGTTCCATCGCGCATGAAATATCTTGGCATTTATTTGACTCCCCACCTCCATTCCCTCTTTAGGCATAATTATATCCCTCTTCTAAATGCTATTAAGGATGATCTCCGTAAGTGGTCCTCCCTCTCTCATTCTTGGCAGGGTAAGGTCAGCATAATAAAGATGAACGTACTCCCCCGTATTCTTTTTTTGTTACAAATGATTCCCTTGAAGATCCCGATAGTTTTTTTTACCCTTTTACAAACCATGGTCTCTCGCTTTATATGGAGGGATGGGCGTCCCAGGGTTTCTAGAGAGACTCTTTTCAGAACCAAATGTTCAAGGGGCCTGGCTTTACCTAATTTTAAAACTTACTATCAAGCAGTTATATTAGCACGGATTGCGGACTGGAAATATGCCTCCGCCTCCAAATTATGGGTCCAATTGGAACATTCTTTATCTGGCTCTGATCTCTCTGTGACCCCTTGGATCTCACGCTCTTTTAGAGATTTATCCCTTACCACCTCACCTCTCACCTTATCCTCCCTACAAATTTGGGATGATCTACACAAGAAATTTACGTGGTCATATAATTCCCCATTAACTCCCTTGATGTCTCACAGATATTTCGCCCCGGGTCTCCTTGACTCAGGCTTTCAGAACTGGTCACCGGGCGGCCCTCTCCTACTGTACCATGTGGTTTCCTCCAATTGTCTCAGGCCCCTATCTGAGATTCTGGATCATAATTCACCCTCATTCTTAGATAAATGGAGATACAAGCAATTGAGTAGTTTTTTCCATACATTACCACGTCCCTTAAGAGGTATCCCAGATCTCAACAGCATAGAACAGATTCTCCTGCCTAGGGACCCTCCTACACGCTCTATCTCCCAATTTTACAAGGCTCTCTTAGACTTACAATCCCCTCTGTATCCAGAATATCTATCCCGGTGGGAGAAGGATTTGGGAACTACTATTACTGATAAACAAAAGGATAAGATGCTCAAGCTTACGCATGTCTCTTCCCTGGCTTCTTTTATGACTGAATCTAACTTCAAGCTCCTTACTAGATGGCACCACACTCCTGCCAAGCTTCACCGTATGTTTCCTAGTAATTCTCCACTCTGTTGGAGGAACTGCGGTCAAATTGCCACCCATGCCCACATTTGGTGGTCTTGTCCCCTCATTCGCCCTTTCTGGACAGAAGTCTTGAACTTGATATCCCAGATCACCGAGGTACAAATCCCCCTTGAACCGTGGACGGTTCTTTTTCATGCCACCTCTAGATCCATTGGCAAATACAAACGTTCAATCATCCCACACCTTCTTAATGCAGCCAAAGCTATTATCCCTCGTCTCTGGGGTCAACCTGAAACTCCTTCCATTAAAACATGGCTGCAAAAGATTTCTGAGGTTAGCCTCATGGAAGAACTCACTCACATTGCAAGAGACACCAGCGAACAACACTCCTTAATATGGGCGTCCTGGTCTTCATTTATCTCTACACAGTGCTATTTAGATATTATTTCCTCACCCCCCTTACAGGCCTGAAACCACATGAGGTTGTTTTTCACCATATTGCGACCCTTTCTCCCACTCTCTGATGTGGTTCCCCCTTGTTCTTGATATCTTCCTAAATAGTTTAGCGATATGCTTGATACGATTGCTATGTGTTCCGGCCTTCTACCTTCCCTTCCCCTCCCTGCTTTTTCTTCCTCTATCCCTTTAATACCCTTTTCTCCATTTATTTTTTTATTTTTTTTATTTCTTTCTGCTCTCTTGCCTCTTCTCTTTCTCTTTATTAATAGACAATTGAAATGTTTGTGCTCTCTATGATGCATCATTTGTCATATTTCCCAATTTGTTACTCTGTATTGATGCTTCTTTAAAGAGTTGATTTACTCTTATTGTACTGTCTATTTCTATCAATAAATATATATTAAACAAAAAAAAAAAAAAAGATTTGCCGGTGCATGTAGAAAGTATGCTGACCTTGTATCACTGGATGGAGAAAAAGACTGGGAGGGGAGGGGGAAGGGACTCATCAGATCCAGATCAGGGTAGGGAGATCAAATGCCTTGGCCTCAGTTGCGCTGCATGCAAGAACCAAATGCACCTCCATAGGAGGGGAGCAAAAAAGAGCTATAGGGAACACAGGACACCTAGTGAGTAATGTGCTCCAAAGGTATTAATTGGCAGAAAAAAAATAGTATATTCAACAAGTTCAACTTACAAGGGCCAATATATAGATGCACATACGGGAGCAACCACAGAAACCAGCAGATTCGGTACTGACACCGATAGAAGGAGGAACAATCAAGACACCAAACTGATACATGAAACAAAGAAGAAAAAGGAAAAAAAAGGAAGTATTTTTTATCATTTGTACATATATATTCATATAGTCATAAACAGCATAACATGTCTGTTAATGAAGGGTGTTATATGGATAGGTCCTTCCGTGCAAAGCATACAATAGGCTGAACAGTTAAGGCCATATAGAGAAAGGAAAATAAATAAATAAATCAATTTACCTGCGTGATGATATTATGTGAGGTTGCTCCCAGTACAGGTGCAGCACAGCGGAGGTATTAAACTGGCTCCTTAAATAGCCCCCCCTCCCACACGCCCGTGAGTCTGACGTCATCAGGTGTGCGTGGACACATCACGTCAACGCGCATGTGTCAAAAACATACACTCCCGAGTGCCTACAATTCCCAAAATGCACCGCGGTCTGGGGGAAGGATAGAAAGACGTTTCCTATGGCGTGAGAGACGCCGACCAGAGGCAGGCTTACAGGCAGCCGAGAGATACGCCCATAGGACAATGGGAAAGCTCAGAGCGAACCAACCAATGGGAAAAGGGAGACACTGTGGCCGAAGAAAGGGGCAGGGGAAGGATGTAAAAAAGCCCTTGGGTGTCCATATGGAGGTGCATAAAGATCATACAGCAACACAAGAAACCAAGGAGGGCGGAATAAATTAGCACAGACCTAACACCATAACCCAGGGAATCGGAGTGTCACACCTCTAACCTCCCAAGTAGTAAAAACATAGCCATCCAAGTATATCCCTCAATATAAATTCCCACAATACAAGGACTGCAAAGAAGGATCTAACATACATGCAGAGGCAAAAGTAATTACAGTTACAAATCTATACAGAAAGATTTAATAAATCATATAAGA
This sequence comes from Rana kukunoris, assembly GCA_029574335.1. Classification (NCBI taxonomy): domain Eukaryota; kingdom Metazoa; phylum Chordata; class Amphibia; order Anura; family Ranidae; genus Rana; species Rana kukunoris. The sequence continues at coordinate 3,049,778 of CM056049.1, read as the reverse complement.
AAAAAAATTGTTTCTGACTAGGAAGGAATGTGTAATTTTTTTTTGGAGAATACGGACTGGTATTGTCCTTTATCCCAGTCGGTGCTCTCCGAATTTAAAAATGAATTCTATTCTCTTATCACCCAGGCCTATCATCATAGTGTGATCAATAAGGATACTTGGAATTTTTTGAATGTGCAGGAACCTAGGATTCCTACTATGAACGCCCTTCCCAAGATCCACAAATCTATGGATTGCCCACCCGGCAGACCTATTGTATCTGGCTTTGCCAGTTTAACAGAAAATGCTAGTGCCATGGTGGATAATTACCTCCGTCCGCATGTTATGTCTCTTACTTATATTAAGGATACCATAGACTTACTACAAACCATTGAGGGAATTTCTGTCCCCTCTAATACATGGCTTGTAGCTATAGATATTGAAAGTCTTTACAATGCTATCCCCCATGAAAAAGGCATTGAGGTCATTGGCAATATCCTCAAGGATAGAGGTGATCAGGCTCAACCATATAACTCTTTTATTTTTCTCAGATTTATTCTTACTCGTAATGTGTTTTTGTTTGGACTCTCCCACTACCTCCAGGTGCAGGGGGTTGCGATGGGGACTAAATGTGCCCCATCGTATGTCAACCTGTACCTGGGGGGGTGGGAGAAGGAACTTTTTTTCTAATGATGACCCGTCAATGTGCCTGTGCCACGTTATATCGTGGTACAGGTACATCGACAACGTCCTACTTTTGTGGTCAGGCACCAGGTTGGAACTGGATTTAAAATGTACTATGGAGTGTAGTCAAAAAAGCATAATTTTTTTGGATCTTAAGATCTCCATTGATCAGGATGGGACTGTTTACTCCTCATTGTATCGTAAACCTTCATCAGGGAATACCATTCTCCATGCTTCAAGTGGCCATCCTCTTTCTCTAGTCAGGAGTATTCCTTACAGCCAGTCAGTGGCGGCTGGTGCTCAAATTTTTTTGGGGGGAGCAAACAAAACAAAAAAAACAAACAATTGCAGCCTCATTGGGCCCATCAATTTTATCACCACTGTGCCATCAAACGCAGCCACTGTGCCATGCCATAAAATGCAGACACTGTGCCATCAATTGTGACCATTGTGCAATGCCATCAAACACAGCCACTGTGCCTTCAATTGTCACCACATTGCCATGCCACTAATTGTCACCACTGTGCCCATCATTTGTCACCACTGTGCCCATCAATTGTCACTGTCCAGACATCCATCCACCTCGGAGCTTTATATTATAACCTGCTGGGACTTGTAGTTCTCCATCGTCTCCTGGGGCTCAGGTGCATGCAATCCACCATCTTTGTCCAGTTTTTCTATCACTGCTGGGACTTGTAGTTCTACATCTTCTCCTGGTGCTCAGGTGCATGCAATCCACCATCTATGAGACTACAAGTCCCAGCAGTGATGTACATGTAGAATAACGAGCAGAGGGGAATGTACATGTTACATGTACATTCCACTCTCTGCTCCTCTGCTCATTATTCTTATGTGCCGCCGAAATAGTGGCCGTCACCTATCCCCCCCCTGCTTATTAACTAAATGTCTTTTACAGTAAAAGACATTTAGTTAATAAGCGGGGGGTGGGGGGGTGACGACCATTATTTTGGCAGCACATAAGAATAAAAAGCAGAGGAGCCATGATTCAGTCAGGAAGCGAGGAGGGGGGGGGCTGGAGGATCGTGGCAGCTACTATTTCTGCACTCAGGGGAGTAAAGATAACAGGCACAGGAGCGGAGGGAGGGGGATGCATACCTTAATGTCCTGGGAGTCGGGACCACACGGGCGCTGAGCTGCAGAGGGTTCCGACGTCACTTCCTGTACATTGAGTGACGTCGGATCCCTATAGTGTGTGCACCCGCTCGGCCATCTCCCCGGAAGTTTGTGGCGGGATGGAGAGCGCCACAAAGGCATTTTTTGTAGCGCCTCGTCTGCAATCTTATGATTGCAGAGACGTGGCGCTACCCGTACTGGTGCCGGCGCCGGGCACAGTGTACATAAGGACCATTTTTGGGGGGAAAAAAATCTTAAAGGAACATGTTTTAATAAATCATTTTTTTTTTTATAGTTTTTTTTTTTACTGACTGGGGGAGGGTGGGCCGGCGCCGGGGGGGCCCTCTATGGACGGGCCGCCACTGCAGCCAGTGTATTAGATTAAAAAGAAATTGTGCTTTGAGCAATGATTATGTCATCCCGATGACATTCTCTGATCGAGATAAAACTAGATAAACAATTTATACTTAACAAAATGACTAAACGTTCTATATACTTGTTACCTATAATCATTTCTGTCATTATTTAAGCTGTCCCGCTATGTAAAAGAAGTCCAGTACAAGGATCAGAATGGCGAGGTCATGATTTTTAATGATAAAGGAGAACTGCCCAGCCCAATGGAAATTGTAAATTGGATTACAAGAATTAAAGGTAGAAATATCACTGATTGGATGATTGTGGGTCACTTTGATGGGTCCCTTTCAGAGGGTCAGCAACTTACACTACAACCTGAGCTAATATCATGGAAAGGAGACAAGGTGAGTTACACTGGGGAAGCTGATCCACAACTTATACAAGAAACATAGGCCCAGATTCACAGAGCGATTACGCCGGCGTTACAGGAGATGCGCGGCGTAAGGCTAAATGTGCGCGTGCGTTTCGATGCACGGCATCCCCAAAACGAGATACGCAAGAAATCTACTTTTTTTTGTTTGGCGTAATTTCGTTAGACAGGCGCATCCGTCCACGCAAAACTGCGCTAGACACACCATTGATTTGCTAGTCAAATATGCTAATGAGGAGTTACGGAGATCCACAAAAGAACGTTGGTGCAGCGCAGGCTACGCGGTGTGCGCAACAGCTAAATGTCCTGTCTAAAATTAGACCATAGAAAAGGTGGTATAAAATTAGACAATCCGTCTACATGTCAGATAAAGCAACACTGTTAGTGAGGAGCTGAGCAGTCACACTTGTTGCCCAACAAACTGTATGCCAACATGCCGGTGGCATCCATGCTCATAGCTATACTACTGACTTTAGATGAGCAAAGAAGGAGGAGGGCACTGAGGAGGGCACTGAGGAGGGCACGGTAGAGTTTATTTTTTATTTTTATTGTAAACTTTTTATTTGCTTCCATAAACATTACAATCTAATCTAATCTAATAAAAAATTTTTATCGGATACAAGCCCCTCACTCTTCACACTTCACTCTTCACGGGAGAGGATATGTCACACACGCATAGACATCTATGGCATGAGTGATTCTGAGGTGTCTCGCATCTTCAGATTCACCCCTCATGCCATCATGGAATTAACCACAACCTTGCAGGAGGACATCACCAGCCCAACACATGACACCACCCATGACACCCATGACAGCTACATATACAATCAGAGCCCCATCCCCACAGATTTCGAACAGAACATGTATGGGGACAGCTGGCTGGTTGGTGAGTGACATGGGTGGCAGGCATGACTGCCCCCCCCCATGACGCACACATCACAAGGGGCACATGCACTACTAACATCCTCCTGTCTTTTCCCTTCAAGGTGACTCTGCATATGCACTGGGACCCCATCTCATGCCAGCTCACATTATGCATCTTTGCACGTTAAACACACACATTAATCATGGCACAATGAGAATGCATGCATGCACACCACTGTGGTCCCTAGCACACACACCCCACATCCTCATCATATTGGATTTGCACAAGCCCACCATGCAGGACTTGTGAGCAGCAACGCCACGCCACGGCTCCAATTATGTCACTGTACACTCATACACCATTCACACGGACCTGAGGATCACTTCTCCCTGGTCCTGGGGAACCCTTCTCCACCAAAAATGAGGATGACACCCCTTTTCCGGCAGGAATGTCACCCCCACATTCAAACAGCATTCACAACCCAAAAAAAAAATGCCCAGCAAAAACAAAAATTTTCCAGCAAAAAAAAAAAGGTAAAAAAAAAAAGGGGGGGACAAATTAAGGCCGCTGGCGTGAGCCACGCCTGGGGCGCCCACAGCCACGGCCCCGGCTCCTCAGGGGAGACTCATGGGGGGGGTAATCCAGGGAAGGAGGAGCAGCCCCTGGTCTCTGCCCACCTGGCGGCCTGCCCTCCAAGGCCACGGCTATTCTGTTCAGTCCAGCACCTAGTGTTGCCGTGTTGGCCTGGATAGCCTGGGTGAGGGCCCTCACATCCTGCCCAACGCCTGCTGTTGTAGTCTGCAGGTCGTTTAGGCAGTTTGTAAGAGCCCGGGAGTGGCAGTCCAGGTTCCCAAGCGTATCCTTTATGGAGGACAGGCTCTCCTCCACCCGCACCAAAGTCTGGCTGACCTGTCCCAGATGGCGGGTCTGAAGGGCCTGGTCCCATCTCAGATTGGCGGGCAGGAGATCGGCCATCCCCCTGGTCTTCTGGGTCGCCTTCCGGCCTCCAGCTGATGCTTGTGGCCGGGGAGAAGGGGAGCCCCTTGGGAGGGGAGCCATGTTGGGGGAGGAGTGGGACGGGCTACCCCTCATGGAGGGCTGGCTGCTGCCAGCCAGAGGGGAAGAGTCCTCCAAAAACAAAAGTCCACTGCCTGACATGGACTCCTCCTCCTCCTCCTCAACCTCCTCCTCTTCAACCTCCTGCGAGGACTCCGGCCTTGTCGGGGGGTCCTCATCAGGCTGCTGTCCTGGGGATGGTGCCGTCAGGCCAGATGGCCCAGCACCCTCCTGCACATCTGTGGATGACACAAAACATTCACAGGTTGGAGGATCCACACACTTGCCACATATTCCCTTCCCCCCCACACATGCTACACATCTGATAGGGCAAAAAAACCTTACCTGGCATCACGCCTTCATGACTTGAGTCATAACCAGGCAGGCCCTCCACCTGTTGTCTATGAAAGGTCTGGGCCACCGCACGCTCCACCGCTGTCAGCCTAACAGAGCATGGTGGACCCCCTCCTGTGCCCCTGGCATGGGCTGCCATCTTGGCCAGCTTCCCATGGACCAGACGCCGGAGATCATTGATCTTATTTTCGATCCCCTGGCGTGTCCGGGTCTCCCCCCCCCGCCGAATTCACCTGCTCAGTAATGTGGTCCAAAATCTCTCTCCTCCTGGCCGGGGTGGTGTTGGCACTGTCCGGGCCGTGGAGGTAATGCCCATATTGGGTAATGGCCCGGCCAATTATTAGTTTCTCCCCCAAAGTAAAATTTAACTTCCTCTTCTTCTCAGTCATGCTCATCCAACAACTCTCTCCCAAACAATCACCAAAAATCACTCACAAAAATAAGCTGGAAAAATCAAGCAACAAAACAAACAAACAAAATCTAACAACCAAAAAGTCTCACAAACAGTCACCAAAAAACACTTTCAAATATATTGTAGCAAACACTAGATCAAACAGTCAACAAATATCACCAAAACAAGTCACAACGCAACAAACAACAGAACAAAAGCACCTTGCTGTATAGGGAGGGATACAAAGGGATGTACTTTTGCAAAGGAAGGGCGTTTGTGTCTGTCTATTTAAGGTCTCTGCGTAGTTCAGCAAAGTTGCCCGGGTCCACTTACAATTTCACTGATTGCGCCGTTCCCGAGTTGTGAGCATGCGCACAGAGGCGCTGACCATGGTCTCCTTCAAGCGTGCATGCGCGATCCGGACGGCCCTTCATTTGCATGGAGTCACGGCTCATTTCAATCCAACATGCCCACGTCCTTCCCAATTTGAATTACTCCGCCTTGCGCCTCTGAAATAACGTTGCGCAGGCGCAATTTACTGCGCAAAACCTACGAGAATAGGGTGATTGCGCTGCTACATTGCGCCAGTCTAACGTAAAGGCGGTGCGCTACGCCGGTCCAATAATGTGCAGATGTACGTGAATGTGGCCCATAGTTTCTAGTTTTGTCCCTAAACCCATCTTCAGACAAATCCTAACCCCCTCCCCCATCCTGTTCATAGACGGCCAACATCTTCCCTGACCCATTCCATGGTGATTAGATGAAGGTGTCAGGTCTAGATGTGTGGATATAAATGCCGGGATATGTTCCCATCACTCATTATACCTGAAGAAGTGGATGAACTACAAAACATCTTCTACATTACAGAACAAGTCCAGCTGACTGTGACTGACTACTAATACCTCCCCCCTCCTCATCACATAGACACTCATAGAAGTACCCCGACTCCTGTGTACAGAAGAAGATAAAAGACTTTGGAATAGAATGATCGCCAGTATTATCCATGGGTAGATTTTATCCAGACCTTCTGAATTCATCTGACTGTAAAAAGAAGAAAAAAAAAAGAAAGTATTAATTCTTCCGATCAGAAATTTGCAGTTACTGTATATTCATAAAAAAAGAGCTACCTGGATTTCTGTATGAGTGACTCCTAAAATGTGGTTGATTTTTACATATAGTTACATAGTAGGTGAGGTTGAAAAAAGACACAAGTTCATCAATCCAACCTATGTGTGTGATTTTATGTTAGTATTACATTGTATATCTCTGTATGTTGTGGTCATTCAGGTAATTATCTAATAGCTTTTTGAAATTATCGATGCTCCTTGTAGTTCTGCAACAGCTGGAGGTCGACTAATTGCATATCCCTGCTCTGCGCAGTTTAAGGTTAAACCATTTTTCTTCTAATTTTAGTGAATGGCCATTTGTGTTATTAAATTCCCTTTCGCGGAGAAGTTTTCTCCCTATTGTGGGGTCACCAGTAGGGATGAGCTTCAAGTCGAACTCATGTTTGATTTGAACATTGCCTGTTCGGCGAACAGCGAACAATTTTACTCCAATGTAAGAATGCATATAAAAGCAAAGGAGAAAGCCTTCCAAAAATGCAAGGCTGAGGGATCATCATCAGCATTCCAACATTACAAAGAATGCAACAAGATATGTAAGGGTGCAATCAGGGTGGCTAAGATAGAACATGAAAGGCACATAGTGGAGGAGAGTAAAAACAATCCCAATAAATTATTTAAGTATATAAATAATAAGAAAGGGAGGTCAGATCATATTGGTCCCATAAATAATAATGAAGGGAATTTGGTTACTAAGGATGGAGAGATGGCAAAGGTATTACATTTATTCTTCTCCTCAGTCTTCACAGTGGGACTTCAGTAACCACAACTGCAATGTTTATCCTCATGACACATCACAGGAAGCACCCTCATGGCTAACAGAGGACAACATTAGAAATAGACTTGAAAAATGTAATATTACTAAGTCACCAGGACCAGATGGCTTGCATCCGAGGGTCCTTAAGGAACTCAGTCAAGTAATTGCCAAACCCTTGTTCCTAATTTTTATGAATAGTCTACTGACTGGAATGGTACCAGCTGATTGGAGAAAAGTCAATGTAGCGCCGATATTTTAAAAAAGAGCCAAAATACATCCCTGGGAATTACAGACCAGTCAGCCTAACAACAATTGAATGCAAGCTCTAGGAGGAGATTATAAGGGACTATATACAAAATTTTAGTCATGACAACAGTATCATTATTAGTAATCAGCATGGATTCATAAAGAATCGTTCTTGCCAAGCCAATCTATTTACCTTCTATGAGAAGGTGAGCTGCCATCTAGAAAAAGGAAGGCCCGTAGACGTGGTATATCTGGATTTTGCAAAAACATTTGATACAGTTCCCCATAGACATTTACCGTACACAGTAAGATCCGTTGGCATAGAGAAGTCGGCCCAATTCCCCAGGAACCCAAACCCCTCCTTTCTACACCAGCTCCTCAGCCACTTGTTTGCTTCCCTAATCTCCCTCTGCCTTTCTGGTGTGGCTCGAAGTACCGGTAGTAATTCTGAGAATACTACCTTGGAAGTCCTTTTCCTCAATTTAGCTCCTAAGTCCCTAAAATAGCTTTTTAGGACACTCCATCTCCTTCTGACTTTGTCATTGGTGCCAACGTGCACCATGGCAGCTGGGGTTTCCCCGCCCCCTCTCAGTGATCTTTGTGTAAGGTCTTTGTGACAGATTGCCCTCTCTATCCTTCTAAGAATTTTTACTTTGGATTTTTAAAGCAGAGTTTATAAGGTACTGATAGTTTTATTGTTATAACTATTCTAATGAAAGGATTCTGCTAGTACTCCTAGATGTATATTTCTGTCTTCTGGATCAGAACATATTCTGTGGTATCCGGACTAATGAAGGGCCACCTTCTGGAATGGTCCATGTGTTTCCACCAAGGTATACTGTACATGCTGCATCCTTGTACACATCAGAAGCTTGGCTTCCCTACACTATTATATCTGTACTTCTTTTCTTGAATAGATCATATCCTTCTATATTATCTCAGGTCCCAAGAGGTCAATGCTCCGAGAAATGTCTTCCGGGGTTCAGAAAATCCATAAGAGAAGGACATCACCCATGTTGTTATAATTGTGCTCCGTGTTCAGAAGGAGAAATATCAAACCAATCTGGTAAGATTTATGTTTCATTTAAAGGGGTTGTAAAGCTTTGCTGTATTATCTTCTTAATGCATCCTATGCAGTCACCGGCCCCCCCAGCCCCCATTTTACTTACCTGAGCACCGAATCTCTGTTGTCGCAATCCTGTGTTGCTTTCCCCCAAACCTTGTCTGCTCTTCATTGGATGATTGATAGCAGAGCAGCCATTGGCTCCCGCTGCTGTCAATCTAATCAATGACACGGCACTCCGGAGGGCGACTATGGCCACCCACTGTATCACACAGGAGCATGCCCGCAAGGTGACACCCTCAGGAGAGAGCTTCTCGGAGGGGGTTATCTCTTGCGGGGAGGAGCCGCGAGAGCCTCTGTGGGACCCCAGAAGAGGACAATCAGGGCCACTCTGTGAAAAATGAACTGCACAGTGAAGGTAGGTATGATATGTGTCTTTGTTTTTTAAAACCCGGAACCTTTAGTGTCCCTTTAAGAATAAATTCTGATATTGAATTAGAAAGTGAAAACATTTAAATTCCTTTAAAGTGATTCTGTACACACTCTACACTTTGCAGGCCGAACATCTCCCTAAATTGTATGAAATAAATGATTACTGATGAGGCCTTTCTGCACTTTTCTTCTACCTCTGACCCTTCTGGGAGTGTTGGAGGCTTTCTCAAGCAAGCGACTGGAAGCTCCTCCCTCCTCCCATCTGTCTGACAAAGCCTCCGACACATTTACATCTATCTAAAAGAAATGATCTGGAAAATGATTTCACTGAAGAGAATAAAAGTGGTAAAATAAGGGAATTTCATTGTTACATAGTTAGTCAGGTTGAAATAACCTACCGCTAATCTAAATCACACTCTCTCTGTCCACACCAACAAAATACTACACAGGGCCAACGTGCAGGCAGCATTACATAGTGTGGGGTGTGGACTTAGTCCCCTTGAGCCATGAATATGGCTCTCTTAGCAGAGGGCGCTGAGATTGGCCAAAGCATGCAGGTCATGGCGCATGCTTTGGCTAATCATCATACAGCAATGCACTGCGATCTCGCAGTGCATTATGGGGCATTCCACAGCGCTAGAATTTGCCGTGAAGTCCCCATAATGTTAGTTTTTCGGCGAACGGGTGAACACCCGATGTTCGAATCGAACTTATGTTCGACCCAAACCTCAAACTCATCCCTAATAATGCCCCCGGATTCTCAACCAGGCGGGTTGAGGGTTTCCATGGAGTTGTGTCGTTCAGCGGAAACTGGCTTTTCAGTTTCCTCAGGCCGTGTACACACGATCGGTCCAAACCGATAAAAACGAACTGAAGTTCCGTTTTCATCGGTCCAAACCGATCATGTGTTGGCCCCATCGGTCAGTTATCCTTTGGTTAAAAAAATTTGAACTTTCTTTAAAATTGAACCGATTGACGCCTAACCGATAGGTCAAAACTGATCGTTAGTATGCAAAAGCATTGGTTAAAAAGCAGCGCATGCTCAGAATCAAGTCGACGCATGCTTGGAAGCATTGAACTTAATTTTTTTCAGCACGTCGTGTTTTACGTCACCGCGTTCTGACACAATCGTTTTTTTAACCTTCGCACCATTCTCATCTGATGGACTGATCGTGTGTACGCGGCCTCAGGATTTGGTAAAGTCTGTTTTGGGACCTGAAGCCTGGAGATTCCAAAATGATCCGGGTGGGGTAAAATATCTATTCCTGGGTCCAGATTTTGTGAACAGCCAGCACACTAATTGGTCAGGTGGGTGCTGGGCTTTTAGTAGTGACCTGACTATGGTTCAGGGCTCCATCTGGCATACATAGGAGGGCTCTGTCCCGGAGTACAGGTGGAAGCCAGAGGAACAAGACAGAGCCAAAGTGTTGTATGTATAAACCTGGAGGCGGAATGTCTATTTCATTGCAAGAGTGAAATGCTGAAAATCCCTGTGAGGTAAACAGGTTTTTGTTTTTTCTGGAACTCTGAACTTTCTTTTAATAAAATTGAGCAAGAAAAGTGAGTGGAAAAGTTTTTTGGGCAACCATCCTACATATCTCAGATCAAAAGATAACAGCCTTTTTGCCCCCAGACTGTGAAGCTGAGGGTCCATTATTTTTGTTTAGTTGGGTCACCAAAGGGGGAGTGTGGCACCTCACACTTTGCAAGTTTGGAGCACCGTTGCAATTTATTCAATTACTAAATGAGCACCAAGCATTTTACAGAATTGTGTATATTATTTTTGTTGTATTTTGATTGCGTATGGCACAAGTATATTGATTTATATGGCACCAACCACTATGAATTGTATAGTAATAGTAATAATACATACTGCCAGCGCTGTGATATATATTTTCTCTAAAACTGTGTGATAGATTACTATAATTAATTATATTTCCCTTTAAGTCTAGTACACACGGGCTGAATATCGGGTGACATTTGTTCAATATGTAAGGCAGCAAACCTAACAGAATCTGGCTGCCGATCTACCCCCCGATCAGCGCTCTCAGTCAATAGATGAGAGTGCTGACCGGAGTGTTCTGGCAGGGGGTCATCCCCCTGTCAGAACACCAAATCTCAGTGGGGAAGATCACTGTACTAACATTATTTGGGAGCTCTCTAGTTTTTTTTGTTAAACCGAGGGGGTTGAATGGAAAAAATATTTCAGTGTGCACTAGGCTTAAATGTCCCCCAATGCACTAATGGAAATCCTATTGCTAGCTGTGAGACAACCCAAGACAATTCATTATCTCAGAAGCTCTGACCCCGATGCTCATTGTGTTTGTATTGTTCTTCCTGCAGACAGTGAAAACTGCATGAGATGTCCTGATGAAGAATGGCCAAATGAGAAGAAGGATCATTGTGTTCCAAGAGTGGTGGAATTTCTCTCCTACACGGATGATCCCATTGTTGGAGTATTTTCAGCTGTCTCCATTCTCTGTTGTCTTCTGACTGGTTTAATATTGGGGATATTTATACATTTCCAGGACACCCCCATTGTTAAAGCCAATAACCGGGACCTGAGCTATCTTCTCCTGGTCTCCATCATGCTGAGCTTCCTCTGTGTCTTCTTGTTCCTTGGCCATCCAGTAAATGTGACCTGCATGCTCCGTGTCACCTCTTTTGGTGTCATCTTCTCGGTTGCCGTCTCTTCTCTACTTGCCAAAAGTATCTTGGTGTGTATTGCTTTTAAAGCCACCAAACCTGGGAGTCCCTGGAGGAAATGGATGGGAGTCAAACTGTCCAATTTTATCATTTGTGTCTTCTCACTAGTCCAAGTCATAATCTGTGTCACTTGGTTGTCTATTTCTCCCCCCTTCCAGGATCGGGACACTCACTCTTATCAGGGGAAGATCATCATTCAGTGTAATGAGGGTTCAGTGATCGGCTTCTACTCTGTCCTGGGATATATGGGGCTTCTGGCAGCTGTGAGCTTCATTATCGCTTTTTTAGCCAGGACATTACCGGACAGTTTTAATGAGGCCCAGTACATCACCTTCAGCATGCTGGTATTCTGCAGTGTCTGGATTGCCATGATCCCGGCCTATCTGAGCACCAGAGGGAAATACATGGTGGCTGTGGAGGTTTTTGCTATAATGGCATCAAGTTCTGGACTTCTTGGCTGTATATTTTTCCCAAAGTGTTACATAATTCTGTTCAGACCCGACCTGAATACAAAAATAGCTATCCACTAATATGGATGGAGGAACACTGGGTTACCAGTAGTCATAGCATTATCTCTATCATTGGTAATTTTAGTATTTTGCTAGAGTATTGAGAATGAACATTGTTTAATTTAAATATTAATACTTACCTCTCTGATGGATGGTGAGTTTAATTTCTGCTTTGGACACCGCTGGGATCACACACTTTGGGTTGGTTGGAAATCTTGCCCCCCCCCCCCCCCCCGCTGGGTGTAGTGGTTCCTCCCACCAGCCGTTACATCACTACAGAACAATGTATTCACTCAGTGAGGAGGAACCACAGTGACCAGAAGAGGACAAAGTATTCAAATCCTCCTAAAGTGTCAGATACCAGAGACACCCATCACTCTTCAAGAGAGGGAAGATTTCACTCACCACCTTCCCCGGAAAATAAATATTAAACATGTTCTTTTATAAGCTGCTTGTAATGTATTTTTAGTGTCAGGGCCACTTTATTATATTGTATGTATCCGGATATAATAATAAATACATTTTGTTGGTGTATTCCAAAATTATTTTTATTATTAGTTAATGTTGATGAGATCATGTCCTCGGTAATTCACATTTTAAAGGATATTAACTTTCTCGGACCTAATATGGCTTCCCCATACAATGCTGCAGAGGCAACACTCCTACCCCACACCTCGCCAGATCCTGATATGAAAACCTCCAAAGCTAAACACAGGTTCCAGGTGCTCATTGATCAATCATAGGATTTATTCTGAAGAAGACATTAAACATTAGAATTATGTTGGCTTAATATGTTTTGAAATGAATGTTCTTACCCATAAGGGCCCCAATCCTTTCCTATAAGTATTAAAATCAAATCAAATCAAATCATACACAGCACTGCATAAAAATAAATAAATAAATAACCCCCAAAACATTATAAATTTGCGGCCCCTGGGTGGAGTTACCGCCGTTTTCCACGTCGGGGTATGCAAATGAGCTTTTGCCGTCGATCCACGAAATTACGATCTTCAATCGCAATCTCTTACGGCATCTTTAGTCATCTTTTTGCCGCGTAAAGTTATACCAGCTTTTAGCTTGTCTAATATTAGACAGCCCATGTTAAGTATGGCCGTCTTTCCCGTATCTACTAGTCAAAATGTTCCTCATTCCACATATTCTATACCTGTTCCGTTCCATCCCCCTGCCATTCCTGCAAGATCAACTGGCCAAATTGCAGAGGATCCTGAACTTATTTATCTGGAATGGTAAACACCCTCGAGTCTGCCGCTCTACCCTATACGCTCCCACACACATGGCCGGCTTTAATAATATCAAAAGATATTATAAAGCTAAACTACTAGATCAATCGGGGAGATGGTGGACCTCATCGCAACAACATTTGTGGCTACAAATAGAGGAAACGGTGATGGGATGTTCACCTAAGCAACTACTAGCCTTATGGCTTAAACTGATTCCTCCACACCATTATCTTGACTCAATCACGGCCACAATAAGAGTATGGAACTCCATATTACAAGTATCTCAAGGAATACCAAAAGCACTTCTCAAACGGCTCCCTCTAACAGCTATGAATCTCTTATGCCAGGATCTGAGGATCGACTCTTGGGTTGAAGCTGGGATCCAAACCGTTGGGGACCTTTTTGATCACAAAGTCTTATCTTCCTTCAACACCCTTAGGGCCAAGTCGCACATCAGCCATAAAGACTTTTACAAATACCTGCGCATCAGGCACGCTCTCCGTGACGCTCTCTGGTCAACCTCCACTATACCCCAACAGCTCATTCAGTACTACGAAAACTCCTCCCGCACGGTCAAAGGGATCTCTATTTACAAAGTATTGGCATCCAACAAAGAGCATCGAAAACTCCTATCTATGGAAAAATGGGAACATTACCTCCACTTCACAGAGGAAACAGAAAATTGGCATTGAGCTACGACTTACCCGCTAAAATTTTCTAAGTGCCTGACACATTGGGACTCAGCGCTCAAAATTCTTCACCTATGGTACTACACGCCAGCCAAGCTGGCGCGAATCTACCTATCGCACTCAAATTGCTGCTGGAGGAACTGTGGTCTTCCGGGCACATCCCCGCACGTCTGGTGGTACTGTCCTTCAATCACCCTGTTCTGGAAAAATGTCAACTCCCTAATATCTCAACTCACAAACTCATATGTATCATTAACCCCTGAAACTGCTCTGCTGGGATTGGGGTTACAAACATGGCATATACAATTCCATCCAATAATCACACACGTAGCCCTTGCCCGAAACTGGAAATCTATTCATCCCCCTACTTTTCAGCTCTGTATATCCATTCTTAACCAGAATATCCACATGGAATACATGTATGCTAGGGCGCATTATACACTTAAAAAATTCCTTGCTCAATGGGCCCCTTGGTTACAAGACTCCAGATGTAAGTTAGTTATTACATGAAATTAGACCTTTTGCCACCTTTAAGCCATTGGTCCTTACTCACAGCAAAGTACAGTAATAACCCTATTAGTTACCCTTCCCTAAATTTTGAGAATACCATATGTCTTATTCTCTCCCCTCATAAGGCCCTCTCTCGATTCTCTACATACTGCCTTGGGATATGACACAGCCATGTGTTACTGCTGAATGCTTGCTTATCATTACCCATTATCTAAACAGAATACAGCATTATTCTTTCTTTTTTATTCCATTCAATTCTATTCTAAAGTTGAAATTTAAAATTCAATTTTCGAAAGTTGGCTTCTTTTTTTTTCTGTTCTATGTGAAATTCGAATTTTGGAAAACAGCTATATCCTTTCTCTTTTATTCTATTCTATTAAAATTCTAAATTCTAATTTCAAAATTAAATTTCGGAAATCAGCAAAATACGTTTTTTTATTTTACTTGATTCTATTTGAAATCTGAGGGCCAGATTCACAGAGCGATTACGCGTGCGCAACTGCTGTTGCGCGTGCGTAAGTCTAAATGTGCGCGTGCGTATAGTTGGACGCGATTCACAAAACAATATACGCCAGAAATCTACGTTTTTTGGTCCGGCGTAATTGAGTTAGACATTCGCTTCCCTTCGCGCAAAACTGCGCTAGACACACCATTGATTTGCTAGTCAAATATGCTAATGAGGGAGTTACGGGGATCCACAAAAAAACGCAGTTGCTGCGCAGGCTACGCGATGTGCGCAACTGCAAAATGTCCTGTCTAAAGTTAGAGCACATAAAAGCTGATCTAACTTTTGAAAAAAAGTCTAATTGTCAGATAAAGCAACACCGTTATTGAGGAGCAGACCACACACACGTGTTGCACTACAATTTGACTGCCAACATGCTAGGGGCATCGTCGCTCATAGCTGCACTAGTGAATATAGATGACCAAAGAAGGAGGAGGGCACAGAGGATGGCACGGAGGATGGCACGGGAGAGGGTATACCGCACCCGCATACACCTGTTTGGCATGAATGATTCAGAGGTCTTTCGCATCTTCAGATTCCCCCCTCATGCCATCCTGGAATTAACCACAACCTTGCAGGAGGACATCACCAGCCCAACACAACGCTCACATGCAGTGCAGCCACTGGTCAAGGTCCTGGCAACACTCCATGTCCTTGCCAGTGGCTCTTTTCAGCGTACAAGTGGAGTGGTGGCTGGGATGTCACAATCCTCCATGAGCAGATGTGTGCACCAGGTTGTCCCTGCAATCCTCACACGCTTGGCCAACCAAATCATCAAACCCACCACTGAGGAGCTTCGAATCAAGGCAATGGCAGATTTCTACCGAATTGCCAGATTCCCACGCACCATCGGGGCCATAGATTGCACACATGTGGCACTCCAGCCCCCCCATGAGACCGAGCACATGTACCGCAATCGGAAGAATTGGCACTCCATCAACGTACAGGTGATAGTTGATGCCCAAGGCCTCATATGGCACGTCCGTGCCAAACACCCAGGGTCCAGCCATGACAGCTACATCTACAATCAAAGCCACATCCGAACAGAATTCGAACAGAACGTGTATGGGAACACCTGGCTGGTTGGTGAGTGACATGGGAGTCAGGCATGACTATCCCCTCCCGTGATGCACAACAGAAGTGGCACATGCATGACTAACATTCTCCTGTCTTTTCCTTTACAGGTGACTCTGCATATGCACTGGGACCCCATCTCATGACTCCTATCCGGAACCCCCAAACCCCAGGAGAGGAACGATACAATGAAGCACACATCAAAACCCGTGCAGTGGTGGAGCGCACCTTTGGCCTCCTGAAGTCACGTTTCCGATGCCTGGATAAGTCTGGGGGTACACTGTTGTATTCCCCAAACTTCGTGTGCCATATCATCGCTGCATGTTGCATGCTACACAATCTCGCAGTGAGGAAGGGCCTGCAGGTTGAGCTACGTGATGATCTGACCCCCCAACCAGAAAATCAACCCCTAACCGAGGATACCCCGTCTTCTGAGGGAAGAGCAGTCAGGAGGCAGCTCATATTGGGCATCTTTGCACGTTAAACACACACATTAATCATGGCACAATGAGAATGCATGCATGCACACCACTATGGTCCCTAGCACACACACCCCACATCCTCATCAAATTGGATTGGCACCAGTCCACCATGCAAGACTGGTGAGCAGTAACGCCACGTCAAGGCTCCAATTATGTCACTGTACATTCATACACCATTCACACGGACCTGGGAATCACTTCTCCCTGGTCCTGGGGAACCCTTCTCCACCAAAATTGAGGGTGACACCCCTTTTCCAGCAGGAATGTCACCCCCACATTCAAACATCATTCACAACCCAAAATATGCCAAAAAAGTCAAACAAACAAAAATGCATAGAAACAAAAAATGCATAGTAAAAAAAAATTGCTTAGAAAAAACAAAAAAAAGCAGAGAACAAAAATAAAAAAGCTTTCAAAACAAACAAAAGGGGGAAAAAAAAATTAGTGCCCTCTGCCTGAGCCACGCCTGGGGCGCCCCCGGCCACGGCCCCGGACCCTCAGGGGAGACGCATGGGGGAGGGGAAAAGCCGGGGAAGGAGGAGCAGCCCCTGAGATCTGCCCACCTGGCGGCCTGCCCTCCAAGGCCACGGCTATTCTGTCCAGGGCAGCACCAAGTGTTGCCGTGTTGCCCTGGATAGCCTGGGTAAGGGCCCTCACATCCTGCCCAACGCCTGCTGCTGTAGTTTGCAGGTCATTTAGGCAGGTTGTGGAGGCCCGGGAGTGGGAGTCCAGGTTACCCAGGCTATCATTAATGGAGGACAGGCTCTGATCCACCCGCCCCATAGTCTGGCAGAGCTGTCTCAGAAGGCGGGTCTGGGTGGCCAGGTTCCTTCTCAGACAGGCGGGCATGAGATTGGGCGCCCCCCTGGTGCTTGGGGATGACCTCCTGGCTCTTGCTGATGGTTGTGGCCGGGGAGAAGGGGAGGCCCTTGTGAGGGGAGCCATGTTGGGGGAGGAGGGGGGGGGGCTGACCCTTAGGGAGGGCAGGCTTCTTGCAGCCAGAGGGGAAGAGTCCGCAGAAACCAAAGGGCCAGTGCCTTCCATGGACTCCTCCTCCTCATGATTCTGCTCCTCCTCATGATCGTCCTCCGCATGATCCTCCCCCTCCTCTTGTTCCTCCTCTGCGGACTCTGGCCTTGTTGGGGGGGCCTCATTAGGCTGCTGTCCTGGGGTTGGAGCGGTCAGTCCAGATGGCCCTGCACCCTCCTGCACAGCTGTGGATGACACAAAACATTCACAGGTTGGAGGATCCACACACTTGCCACATATTCCCTTTCACCCCCTCCCCCACACATGCTACACACCTGAGAGAAATAAAAACCTTACCTGGCACCGCGGGGACCGGACTTGTGTCAAAGCCTGGCAGGCCCTCCACTTCATGCCGGTGAAAGGTCAGGGCCACCACACGCTCCGTCTCTGAAAATCTAACCCGGCATGGTGGGCCCCCTCCTGTGCCCCTGGCATGGGCATTTATTGCGGCCAGTTTTTTTTTCACCTCACGCCGGAGGTCATTTATTTTCTTTTCTATCCCAGAGCGGGTCCGTGTCTCCCCCTCCCCCGATGAATTGACCTGCTCCGTGATTATATCCAATATCTCCCTCCTCCTGGCCGGGGTGGTGGTGGCACTCTGCGGGCCGTGGAGAAAACGCCCATAGTCGGTAATGGCCCGGGCAAGAATTCTTTTTTCCCCCACAGTAAAATTGAGCTTTCTTTTTCTCTCAGTCATACTTCCAAACAAACTCACTAGCAGTCACCAAAAATCTGTCACAAATACAAGCACAACCAATCAGACAAGAACACACACAAAGAGAAAAAGAACAGCCAAAAATCACACTAGCACTCAGCAAGAAACAGACACAAAAAAATCAGATGAAAAAATAAAGCAAGAAAACAAACGCTCAGAAATCTATCAATCAAACAAACAGTCTCAAACACTTATCAAAATACACTTTCACAAAACTACCAACAAGCACAAGATCACACAGAACACTAATCTCACAACTACAAAACACACTCTAACGAACAACAGAGCAAAAGCACTTGATTCAATGGGAAGGGACACAAAGGGATGTACTTTTGCAATGGAAGGGCGTTTGTGTGTGTCTATTTATGCTGTCTGCGTAGTTCACAACATTGCCCTAGTCCATTTCCAATTTCAATGATTGCGCCGCTCCCGAGTTGTGAGCATGCGCACAACGGAGCTGACATGGTTTCCTTCACGCGCGCATGCGCGAGTCGGCCGGCCCTTCATTTGCATGGGGTCACGGCTCATTTCAATGTAACACGCACACGTCCCTCCCAATTTGTATTACTCCTCCTTACGCCTACGGAAAAAACCTTACGTTTGCGCAAGCTCTTGCGTAAAAGCTACGTGAATCGCCGGATTACGCGGCTAGATTGCGCAAGTCTAACGGAAAAGTGGTGCGCTACGCCGGAATGATAATGCGCCGATCTACGTGAATCTGCCCCTGAATTTCGAAAGATGTCTATATTCTTAATATTCTATCCTATTATGTTTTACATTTTAAATTAAAATTTCAAAAATAAGAATTTTGAAGGACAGATATATTCTTTTATTAAACATTTATCATTTTGGATGGCAATTATATTCTTTCTATTGTATTCTATGTTAGAAGACAACTGTATAATTTCTATTCTATTGTATTCAAAATTCTAAACTCAAATCTAAAATTTTGAATTTCAGAACGTTGCCATATTCTTTATATTCTATTTTTTTCTATTTAAAATTAGAATTTTGAAAGATGAATGTATCCTTTTACAATTCAAATGTCTAAATTGTATTTTTTTTTTTTTAGAGAGACAGCTATATTCTTTTATTTTTCTTTTGTTTTATTATATTCAAAATTAGAATTTGAAAATGTTGCCTTATTCTTTATATTCCATTTTATTCAAAATATTGAATTTTGAAAGCTGGCTGTATTCTTTTACAATTCAAATTTAGATTTTTTTTTTTTTTTTTAGAGACAGCTATATTACTTTTTTTTTTCTTTTTTTTCTTCATTGTATTCAAAATTTGGGATTGTAGATTGCACTTATCACTATGTGTATCAAAAACCCAGAAATAACAGGCAAGACGTGAATTTTTGAGTTTTAAAACGGCCGCGGCACCTTTATTGGTATCATGTAAATAAATAAATAAATCTTTATTAAATATCAATTATTGAAAATATAAGTAAATATATACATCAAAATTCAAAACAAATTCTGAACCGGCTCAGTCATAGGACTCGAGCTATACTGAATAAATTGATCCAAGGGTGACATAACCACATAATGGCGCCAG
This sequence comes from Rana kukunoris, assembly GCA_029574335.1. Classification (NCBI taxonomy): domain Eukaryota; kingdom Metazoa; phylum Chordata; class Amphibia; order Anura; family Ranidae; genus Rana; species Rana kukunoris. The sequence continues at coordinate 3,029,889 of CM056049.1, read as the reverse complement.
CGACGGGGTGGGAGGGAGGGAAAGCTCCTATTCCTAATTGCCTCAGGGCTGCAGTGAGGGATTCTGTCACACAGGTGGATTATATAACCCCCGGCCACCCGTGACTCACGTTGTTCCCGCTCACATCCCCGTGCCAATGCTCTCCTTTTTTTCCTTTTTTTTTTTTACTTTGAATAACAATTTTAAAACAAAAACTTTATTACTTATGCAATCACAATCCCATGTTGCGGGCTCCTTATTGTGCCTACTGCTCATTTCAAAAGATGGCTATATTATTTCTATTTTATTCTATTCCATTATTTTCGAAGAATAAGGATGAGGCAACATTTTGAACTTAGATTTGGACTGACCTGTGGCTGGTAATTGGTAATTGTCCAAATATCTGAACCTTTTCCCATTCAGCCTCCTGTATGGTGAGAGCCGAGCATCACATATAGAAGTGATATTTCTACCGCTACTCTACATTTATCCCGGAGTACGGATTTAAGTTTGGCTACTTTTTTGTAAGGCAATATCAGCAATAAAAGTATATATTTTTTTGCTCTATAAGAAATGATATATAATACATATATCATTTCTTATAGAGCAAAAAAAAAAAATATTTTGTTATACATTTTGTTACTGCATCATTGAGTTCATAGAGAAATGTAATTGTTGCTCTGGTCCATAGGTGGGGTAGAGGTGTGAGAGAGGAAGTGGTAAAAAAAAAATCAAGAGGTGTGGTCCTCAATCCATCCATATATATTATATATATTTATTCATAAATAATAATAATAATAATAATAATAATAATAATAATCATAATTATAATAATAACATAATATTAATAATTATTTTGATTATTATTATTATTATTATTATTATTATTATTATTATTGTTTATTAGTATTAATACTATTATTATTATTATTATTATTATTATTATTATTATTACTAGTCGTATTGATATTTTATTGAACAGTACATTTAATCGTTAATTATAATATTAATAATAATAATAGTAATAGTAATAATAATAATAATAATAATAATAATAATAATAATAATAATATAATATTAATAATTATTTTGATTATTATTATTATTATTATTATTATTATTATTATTGTTTATTATTATTAGTATTAATATTATTATTATTATTATTATTATTATTATTATTATTATTATTATTATTATTATTATTACTAGTAGTATTGATATTTTATTGAAAAGTACATTTAATCGTTAATTATAATATTAATAATAATAATAATAGTAATAATAATAATAATAATAATAATAATAATATATTAATAATTATTATGATGATTATTATGATGATTATTATTATTATTATTATTATTATTATTATTATTATTATTTTATTATTATTATTATTATTAGTATTAATATTTTTATTATTATTATTATTATTATTATTATTTTTATTATTATTATTATTATTATTATTTTTATTATTATTATTATTACTAGTAGTATTGATATTTTATTGAACAGTACATTTAATCATTAATTATAATATACATTTTCCTAATATTTTACATGCTAATAATAATTATATTATTTTGTAATCCTGCATCTATATTTTACATTTAATATATACTGGATATTCAACAAAAGAAACGACTTGATGTTTATAACTTTTATTTCTCGGCATTGCTGATCCTGGAAAGCAGTCTCTTTAGTAAAGTATTATTAGACGTCTTCTTCAGGGAAGAGCCGGAGTCTCTTCTATTGGATGGAAGTTTAGAGTCACATTTAGAATGATGTGACAATATCTCACACATGGCAGCAGATTGTAGAGAATAGTAAAGTCGGTGACTTCATTCTTCATTATTAGAGTGATTGTAAACCTTCTGTGTGCCGTTCTCCCGGGACCACTGACACCTGAGCTGAGCGCCCCCTAGAGGCACCACAAGACCGGCACATGATTACAGTGGTGGGACCGCTCCGTTCACAATAGAACAAAAGACACCAAAGAACAACAAACCTGAGATTTTATTGGATGAAAGTTTCTGCCGCATTCCCCCAGGAAACAGACGCTGAATTTACCGATCGCCATCTGCTTCCCAATACAGACCGTCATCATACAAGTCTTACTATGTCTCCTTCACTTTAACTATTCATTCATCCTTTTAGGTGAATAGCAATAAAAATACAAATAAAAATGGTAAAATAATAATAATATTAAATAAATAATACATTTAATAAATTACGTTTAAATTAAAATGAATTCAATTAATTAAAGTATATTTAAATTCGTATATCTGACATTAAAAAATACATTTTAAGTACCAACATTAGTATTACTATTATATGTATTTCTTTTTTTTAACTATGCAAATAATTAATAAATTCTACAGGGATGTTTAATGTGTACATTGCAGCTCTGGTTTGTTATTATTGTTAAAATTCCATTGATGATTTTGGACATGTTGCCCCTATAAGATGCAGTACATAATACAGATCAATATATTATTTAAAATTAATTCATCAATACATAAACGAATGAAATAATAAAAGAATGTGAGTGGCTTCGTGTGTAGTAAATAGTGCATGCACTTAGCTACATGACATATCAGAAAAAATATGGCGCGTAAGTGTAAATATGCGCCGTCGTATCTGTGCGCCGTGCCCACAGAAATAAGATACGCTCTTCATCTGACCGACGTAACTTGCCATACCGGCGTAGAGTGGGCGCATATTTATGCTGGACGCATCTGGCGCTCCCATTGATTTCCGATGCAAATATGCAAATAAGGGAGATACACCGATTTACGAACGTACTTGCGCCCGACGCATGATATACGCGGTTTGCGTAAGTTTTACCTTTGGCGTAAAGTTATTCCTCATATTGGAGACGCAACTCATGCAAAGGTATGGACCAGGGAACGAATACTGTCGTGTTTTACGTTGTTTCCGTAGTACGTGAATAGGGCTGGGCGTAGGTTACGTTCACGTCGTAGGCAGCGATTCGATGTATCTTAGGCAGTTGCTTTGACGTGATTGTGAGCATGGGCACTGGGATGCGTCCAAGGCACGACGCATGCGCAGTTCGTTTTAAGTACTTGTGTGACGCTCGGCCCATCATTTGCATGGGGTCACTATTATTATTATTTTTATTTTATTTTTATTTATTTTATTATTATTATTGTTATTTATTATATTTATTTTATTATATTATTATTATTATTGTCTATTGGATAATCTCTGGAATATCCCGGATGCGTATGTTAGCTCGCCTGCTGCGGTTCTCAAAATCATCCATCTGAGAAATTAGGGCCTCTATCTGGTGACTCTGAAGCCTTGTACACACGAGGGAATAGATCCGATGGGAACGGTCCGACGGACTGTTCCCATCGGATCTGTCCGCCGGATTGCTTTGATCCGATGGCTGTACACACCATCGGATCAAATTCCCCGCCGGCGGACATCGCGGTGACGCGGCGGTGCCGTTGACACCGCCACGTGACCGCCACGTGACCGCACCAGGAAGTAAACACTTCCGTGCGCATGCGTCGGATCCATTCACAGGATACGACGCATGTGCGGGCAGATATGTCCGCTGGTTTGCCGTACTAACCAGCGGACATATCTGACGGGCAGCTCTCCGGCGGAAAAATTCCAAAGCATGCTTTGGAAATTTTCCGCCGGAGGAATCCGGACAGAACGGTCCGTTTGCCCCTACACACGAGCGGATTTTTCGGCTGAAATGGTCCGTCGGACCATGTTCAGCGGATTTATTCCCTCGTGTGTACAAGGCCTGAGCCTTGCATGTCTCCTGCAGCAAAGTTATACTGGGTAGAGAATCCTCAAAATGCTGCTCCAGGGTCTACAGCCTGCCCCCCAGGTGAGCAGTGTCAGTCTTAAGCTGGGCTATGTCCTGGGTAAAGGCCTTCTCAATCCTGGCAGTGAAACGTTCCAGGTCATCCCTGGTGGGAAGAGACCATATGTGCCTCTTTAAATTTTCATCCCCCAGCAAGTCCATCGAGTCTGGACACAGACTCTGGGAGGAAGGGGAGCCTGGGGAAGCAGGGGGAGCCGCATCACTCACCATCTGAGGGGATGGGATAGGAGAGGACGCCAGTCCGGAGGCACCATCCGCGTGCAGTTTAGGGCCTTTCTTCTCCGCCGCCATCTTAGACTCTTTCCCAAGCCGCTGCGGCTCCATGCAAAATGAATCCATCGTTCAATGTGTCGTCCGCTCCGCCCTCGGAGGCTTAAAGGGCGCCCTCGTTCGCTGGGACATGCAGATTCTGCCCCTCTGGACGCTAAATTAAGCTGCGGTGTGAGCGGAGCTGAGAAAACACACGTCCTCACTCCACCATCGCTCGGCCACGCCCCCCGTCCACCATGTCCTTAATAACCGATGACCCACTTACCTTCCCCACCGACAGCTGAAATGTAAACAACAAAATGGCGGCAAAACAATAATGTTTAAAAAAAATGGCGTGGGGTCCCAAAAAAAAACATACCAGGCCCATATCCGAGCATATAGCCCAGCAGGTCAGGAAAGAGGGAGGCGAGCAAGTGCCACACCTCCTGAACCATACCAGACCACACGTCCTCAACATGAAGGTGCTTTGGGGTGAGGGGCTCTGTTTTTGTCCCAATATAACCTAACATTATGGAGCAATTCATCCTTAATTTCCTAATAGAAACAATGTAGTCATTAATCAGGGCTCAGCACTACACATTAGAGATTAGCCTGGCAGGCTGTCAAGCATGGATGGTGGATCAGAATGAAATTACTTCTGCTGGAAACATTGATGATTAATTACTCCACAGTGTCTGCACCTACAGAGATGACTAGGAGCTTATCTTATCTGAACATCCTGAGCCCATTCACTAGAATTAAGTGGGTATGGGCCCCCCGATGTACTGATCAACACTGAAAAATTATGGATCTAACTTTGTGAAAGAGACAAGGAAGGAATCCAGCAGCACAATGAGATATAAGTAGAAATGTTCACAGAAATAATATTCAGAAATGCTAATACATCAGGAAATTACATTCAGCAGATATGTGTAACTGCCTAAGGACGTCCCCTCATACATATACTGCTGCAGGGCGGCGCTTAATTGCGAAAGCACATAACTGTAAATTATATTTCTCTTCAGATCTCGGATGCACACACGCCACCAGACACCTGCTCTTCCTGTGATTGGACACAACGGGAGCCAATCAGCGCGTTCGGCAATAATTCCAAGAGAGGCAGAACAGCAGTCTGACTATGTAAACAAGGCAGACTGTCGCTCTGCTAGTAAGGAAGACATACAATTGGTGAGAGACACAGATATCTGTCTTTGTACAGGTAAGTCACCCCCCACACAGTAAAAAAAAAAACACCCCCAGGGAACACATTTAACCCATTGCTCACCCTTGATGTTAACTCCTTCCCTGCCAGTGTTATTAGTACAGTGGCAGTGCATTTTTTTTAGCCCTGATCACTGTATTGGTGTCACTGGTCCTCAAAAGTGTCAGTTTTTTTTCTGCCGCAATGTGACAGTCCCGCTAATAATCGCTGATTGTCACCATTAGTAGTGAAAAAAAAAAAAAAAAAAGATTGCATAAATCGATCCCATAGTTTGTAGATGTTAAAAAGTTTGTGCAAACCAATCAATATATGGTTATTGGGATTAATCACCAAAAACAGAATACATGTTGGCCTAAATTGATGAAGAAATTTGATTTTATAATACATGTTTTATGGGATGTGTTTTATAGCAGAACGTAAACGATTTTGTTTTTGCGCAAAAAAAACTACAGAGGTGAATAAATACCACCAAACAAAAGCTTTATTTGTGGGAAAAAAGTAAAACTACTTTATTTGGATACAGCATCCCACGGCCGCGCGATTGTCAGCTAAAGCAACACAGTGCAGTAGTGCAAAAAATTAGCTGGTTAGGAAGGGGGGGGGGGGTGAATCTTTTGGAGCTGAAGGGGTTAATGCCCAAATATGTGTAGTCACCTGACCTTCACACCTATATGGGCTGATTGGGCATCCCATTTCAAAATGATGGTCATTAAGATGGAGTCGCCCTCCACCTCTGTGCCTATAACTGTCTCCACTTCTCTGGGAAGACTGTTCACAAGATTTTGGAACGTATCTGTGGGGCTGTGGGGATTTGTGCCCATTCAACCAAAAGAACCTTAGTGAGGTCAGGTACTGATGTTGGATGAGAAGACCTGACTCACAATCAGGCTGAGGTCAGGACTGTGTTCATGACATTTGAGTTCCACCACACCAAACTCTTTATGGATCTGGATTGATGTGTGTCCAGGGGGACAGTCATGCTGTAACAGAAAAAGTTGAAAGAAAACAATTGCCTACATATACTGTAGAGCAGGGATGTCAAACTCAATGTCATTGTGGACTTCATCAGCAGTATGGGTGCCTTCAGAGGTCCAGTTGTATCTGGGATGTGTTATGTACAGAGTTCCCAGGGGTGAAGAGTGTGTTACATAGAGAATACAGAGTTCAGGATTTCACTATGTACAGAGTGTAGAATTCAGGAGTGCACTATGTACAGAACGCAGGGTTCAGGGGAACACTATGCACAGTGTGCAACCTCACCCCCTCTCCAAAGCTTCCTCACATCTCTCTCTCTTCTACCTGGCCTGACTCTAGTACCTACCTGTGTAGGTGGCTCTGCCTCACCCTGCAGGGAGATTGTTTTCTCTCTCTCCGATTCTGGAGATGTGTCCCGCTGGGCCCCACTGTGAGTGTGTACAGGGATCTGTTATTTCCAGGAATCACTGAGAGCAAAGATGTCCCTTGTAAACATAGAAGGCTTTGGTGATTACAAGTGACAGTGAGGAGCGGAGGGTGAGAACTAGAATGGAGTTCCACATTCCGGCTACAAAACTGGGTTGGAGAGTCACATGCCAAGGCCTGGTGAGCCGTAGTCAGCCCGTGGGCCTTGTGTTTGATATCTGTGCTGTAGAGGGATGAATGATAATAGAAGGAAGACTGAAGCTGTTTCTGGTCATGCTGGTACTGGATTGCACTTGTACTGGCTGGTGATCTGGAATCTTTCTTTTCTATCACTCTCCAATCAGTGTGTGAGGACAAAGTGGGGGCAAGCTGCTATCTTCAGGTGTTGGTTACATTGTGTGAGGCTTTGATTGGTCACAGCATTTTATTTGTGATCAGCACTGTCCAATGGACAATGCAGTGAGAGTACTTTGGGGGGGGGGGGGGGGCGTGTAAGAGCAAGAAAAAAATGAAGCTCTAAATATCATCCAATCCTGTGACATCCACCTTCCATCCACTTATGTACAATAGGCAGACAGAAGGCAGTCAATGGACCCAAAAATCATAATTCTGATGATAATGTCATTCATAATGATGATGATGGTAACAATATGACTGGATTTGTTTAATCTGATCTACAGCATTATACATTGAATCAATGTGTTACATTTCCACCATTCTCTTCCCCAGCATTGTCCCTCTTGTGTTCAGTTCAGGTTTGAAAAGTAAAATGTAGAGTTTTGGAGAAAACATACACAATAATATTCCAGCACTGGAGGTCAGTATGGCAAATATCTCCACAGCCACCATGTATTTCCCTCTGGTGCTCAGATAGGCCGGGATCATGGCAATCCAGACACTGCAGAACACCAGCATGCTGAAGGTGATGTACTTGGCCTCATTAAAACTGTCCGGTAATGTCCTCACCATGAAAGCCAGAAGAAAACTCACAGCTGCCAGAAACCCCATATAACCCAACATAGAGTAGAAGCCGATAACTGACCCTTCATTACACTGAATGAGGATCTTCCCAGGATAGGAGTCCATGTCATACTCCAGAAATGGTGGAGAGATGGACAACCAGAGAATACAATTCATAACCTGAATGGATGAGCAGAATAACATGACTGTATTGGGAAGTTTGACTCCCACCCATTTTCTACAAGAGCTTCCAGGTCTGGTGGCTTTAAAAGCAATGAAGACCATGATGGTTTTGGCGAGGATAGAAGATGCTGAGATGGTGAAGGGAACTCCAAAAGTGACTTGTTGCAGCATACAGGTAATATCCACAGGACGGCCAAGGAACAGGAATACAGAAAGGAAGCTCAGTATGAGGGAGAGGAGCAGAATGAAGCTGAGGTTCCGGTTATTGGCTCTGACTATGGGAGTGCTCCGAAACCAAACAAATAGTCCAAGTATAAGGAGAGATGTTGTAGCAAATAGGACTGAAGTTATAGAAAAAAATAAAACTAGAATGTCCTCCTCGTATGATAAATACTCAGTGACCTTGTCACTACAAATAGTTTTAGCTTTGTTAGGCCATTCATTGTCAGGACACTTCTTGCAGAGTTCACTGTCTGTAGAGGAAAAAGAAGTGAAAATAACATTAGGCACGGGATACAGAGAACACAACTATTTGACAGTTTTGGCCTCTTCCGTGTAATCATTTTCCTGACCATTACTTTTAATAATTGCAAAACTGTCGGAGGCTTTCTCAGGCAGACAGGAGGAGGAAGCTGATTCCCATTGCTTGTTTAAGAAAATATCCAACACTCCCAGAAGGATCAGAGGTAGAAGAAAAGTGTTGCAATCTTTTCCAAAAAAATGGCAAAAAGGCTTCATCAGTGATCATTAATTTCATACAATTTAGGGAGATGTTCAGCCTGCAAAGTGTAAAGTGGTTACAGAATCACTTGAAAGGACTTTATCCACTTCAGCCCCGGAAGGATTTTCCCCTTAATGACCAGGCCATTTTTTTGAAATTCGGCACTGCGTCGCTTTAACTGACTAATGCGCGGTCGTGCGACGATTCACCCAAACAAAATTTACGTATTTTTTTTCCCACAAAAAGAGCTTTCTTTTGGTGGTATTTTATCACCTCTGTGTTTTTGTTTTTTTTTGCGCTATAAACAAAGAATGACAATTTAAAAAAATATATATATATTTTTTGTACTTTTTGCTATAATACATATCCATAATACATAAAAAATGTACTCATTAGTTTAGGCCAAATTATATTCTTCTACATAGATTGGTTAAAAAAAAAAAAATTGCAGTAGGCGTATATTGATTGGTTTGTGCAAAACTTGTTGCATCTAAAAACTACGGGATAGATTTAGGGACTTTTTTTTTCAATTGTTTTTACTGGTAATGGCGGTGATTTGCAATTTTTAGCGGGACTGCGACATGGCAACGGACAACTCTGTCTCCAAATTACACTTTTTGAAGACCGGTGACAGTACTACATTGATCTGTGCTATAAATATTCAACCGATAAATATAAAAATGACACTGGCAGGGAATGAGGTTAACAGTAAGGCCTCGTACACACGATCAAATCTGTCCGCTGGAAACGGTCCGCTGGACCGCTTCAGCAGACAGATTCGATCGTGTGTACAGCCGAGCAGACAGATTTGTCCACCCGACAGATTTTAAAGCATGCTTTGAAATCTATCGGGTGGGAATCTGTCCGCCCGACATGTCTGCTGGTTAGTACACTTACCAGCAGACATGTCGTCCCGCACCGCCGCCGCACCGCCGCCGAATGGATTCGGCGCATGCGCGGAAGTGTTTTACTTCCTGGTGCGGTGACGTGGCGGCGTCAACCTCACCGCCACGTCACCAACACGTCAGCGTGCTCTCTGCTGGCGGGGATTTTGGTTTGCTCGTGTGTACACGCGAGCAAACCAAAATCCCAGCAGACAGATTTGTTCAAATCTGTCGGACGGACAGATTTGAACAAATCTGTCCGCTCGTGTGTATGGGGCCTAAGGGTTACTCAAGGGGTTAACTGTTTTTTTTTGTGGTTGTTTTTTTATCTAACTGTATGGGGTGGACTGCCAGGGACATGAAAGAGATCACTCTTCCCGGTCACTGGGAACAGTAGATCTCTGTCATGTCTCCTAACAGAATGGGGATCCCCAATCTGCATTTGTACTAGACGATCGCAGGTCACAGTCAGACATTGAGTCTGCCCGACCCGCGGGCACGCTCCTGCACAAGCCAATGTACAGCTACAAAGATTAGCACAAGAGAGCCAACCTGTCGTTGTATAATGATGCCAGCTGGTGAAAAAAATATATTTTCTAATTCAATATCAGAATTTATACTTATAGAAACATAAATCTTACCAGGTTGGTTTGATATTTCTCCTTCTGAACACGGAGCACAATTATAACAACATGGGTGATATCCTTCTCTTACAGATTTTCTGAACCCCGGAAGACATTTGTTGGAGCATTGACCTCTTGGGACCTGAGATAATATAGAAGGATATGATCTATTCAAGAGCAAAACTACAGATACTGCATAATAGTATCAATAATCCAAACTTCTGATGCATACAATATTGTAGAATGCATACCTTGGTGGAAACACATGGACCATTCCAGAAGGTGGCCCTTCATTAGTCTGTGTAACGGCTACCCAAGTAGGGAGAGGGTATCAGCCGCTGACGACGTCCTTTTCCCTGGCAAGTTGCTATATAAGTAAGTCCAGTATAAGCCCATCCACGAGATCCAGAGGGAGAGTCAGGTCCAGTTGTAAGAGGCACAGAATAAATCCCATTGCATTCCCTTCCATAAACGAGACAGGCTACGTTTGAAGGGTCCAGTAGACTAACTTTAATGGTACATTTCTTGGTTTATATCTTAGTTACAAACTTGTGAATAATCAAGGAACAATGGAACTCTCCGCCCCCTCCATCCACAGGGGGGGCCTCAAGTTAGACACACTGTCACCAGGCTAAAGAAGCCACATTCCTTTCTCAAATACAATTCAATCACAGATAATCCCCTCCGTAGCTAAACATTTCGGCTCCGCAAAGCCTGACAGTTCTTCTGAACATAAGTGACATGCTATTTCAATACAACTGGCCGGATACTGCTAATTTGGAATACAATATACAATCTCTTAAGGATAAACACAGGTCTTTCACACACACAATAGATCAATTAACCTTTGGGAATAGAGAGGTGAATTAGCATACTAAAGAGAGGTTTCCAGAGACAGGCTGATTCAGTTCTAATCTACATCTTTACAGACAGAGGATGTTCACACCTCATAATATACCACTGCATGATTATTATAGATGTACAGGCAGAATACATAGTTCCGTTACAGTCTGGATACCACAGAATATGTTCTGATCCAGAAGACAGAAATAGACATCTAGGAGTACTAGCAGAATCCTTTCTTTAGAAAGGTTCCAGCAACAAAACTATCAGTACAATATGAACCCTGTCTTAGAAACCCAAAGAGAAAATCTCCTACAATACAAAGAGAAGAAAACAAGTAGCCGTGTACCTCTAGTAATCACATCCAATCCGGTACTAGAAGGGATGAGAGAGATAATGAAATAGATGGAACCCATCATAACAGAGGACAGAACCCTGAAAGGAATATTCCAACAACCCCCAGTGCTGACCTTCAGGCAACCGCCCAACCTCAGACATCAATTATTCAGCAGGAAGCTTCATTCTGAGGACGGGGAATCAAGAAAAGGAACAAAACCAACAACAAGTGCTGCAAATGTTGCAAACTGTGCAGCCACATAAATGTATTAAACATTGTCACACAAACACAAGGAACCTTCAGTATTCCAGGATCATACAGCTTGGCCTCCAGTAATGGGATGTACTACATTCAATGCAAGCATGGGTCATACATAGTGATGAGTAGGCATGTGCATTTCGTTTAGTTCCGAATCGAAATTCGGACGAATTTTCCATTATTCGGACATTCGGATGCATACGAATTTCCGAATTGCTATAATAGCGAAAAATTTCGACCGTTTTCGGAATTCGTTCATTTTCGACCGAATTTCGAAAAAAAAAAAAAAAAAAATGGTCGAAATCGAATTTTTTTTTCGAATTCCGAATCGAATACCCGCGGACTAAATTCGATCGGAATTCGAAAAAAAAAAAAAAAAAAAATATTTTCGAATTTAATTCGAAAAAAATGCTATTCGAAAAGAGACTATTTGTTTTCTAATCTGGTTGAAATATTTTCGATTTCGACCGTTTTTTTCGAAATTCGGTCGAAAACGAACGAATTCGAAAAACGGTCGAAATATTTTCGATTTCGACCGTATTTTTCGAAATTCGGTCGAAAACGAACGAATTCCGAAAACGAATTCAACACATGTAACGAACCTAACTTAACAAAATTTATTAAATGACGAATTGAAACGAAACGAAACGAAACGAATTTTTCACTTTTGCACATGCCTAGTGATGAGCGGAATACGCCATATTCGATTTCGCGATATTTCACGAATATTTCGAAGAATATTCGCGAATATTCGATAATATCGAATATTCGTGATATTTTATAAAAATGTTTTTTATAAAGTGCGAAAAAATACGAATATTCGAAATAGCGAATATTCGCCGCAATATTCGAGTTATTCGCGAATACTCGAATATGCAATATTCGTAGCGAATATTCGCAATGCGAATATTCGTGAGCAACACTAGTCATACATTGGTGAGACAGGACAGTTGTTACAAAAAAATAATGACTCTTTATAGACACAATAAAAGAACATAAAGAAGGGGATTACTGAGCACACGTGGGACATCATTTCCCACAACCAGACCATTCTATGGACATTTTGGTTACTAAAGGAACTTTTTAAAAAAATACTCAGGAAATGAAAACCTTTTAACTGTGAATAATTATTCTATATGACAAAAAAGGGAATAATCTGAATGTGGATCACAGTATTTTAAATCACTACCAGATGATTTGTTGTAACAAACCAAGCTTTATTGAGTTCCACACAAAATACAACACATTGGTATAAGTAGCCTACTAGACATTAACATAAAATCCAATAGCAAAGAACAAATTGAGGACATTGATTTAGAAAAGAAGAAAAATAACAGAAAAGAATAACATTGACACAGAGGTGGGGCTCTCGGGCGAGAGGCAGAGCCACAATGAGCTGTATAAATTATTAAAGAAGCAATATCACAATTAGCCTCAGTGATATATTGGGGACAGCCTAAGTGTTAATTTATACAATGGAGGGAGTAGGAGTCTAAGTTACCACTACGAGATACAAGTCAATGGAGACTGTAGCCATCTGTCTAATGCCCCATACACACGATTGGAATTTCTAATGGCTTAATATCCGATCCAAAACGCGGTGACGTAAAACACTACGACGAGCCAAGAAAAATGAAGTTCAATGCTTCCGAGTGTGCGGCGACTTGATTCTTACTTGATTCTGAGCATGCGTGGGTTTTTTCTCCATTGGATTTGCACACAGACGATAGGAATTTCCTATTGTTTTTTTTTAAACATCGGAAAAAGTCTGATGGGGCCCACACATGATCAGAAATTCCGATGAAAAAAGTCCATCTGACTTTTTTTTATCGGAAATTCCGATCGTGTGTACGCAGCATAAGATTTTGTTTTATTTGCCCGGACAGCCCCTATTGGTATAAATAACATTTTTGTAAGGTAAATTGTTATATATTACATTAAACCAGGATAATGTTTATCCATATCGGAGTCTGGGAATAGACCCAACAAGCATTGTCTAGGATTCATTGTCACTGGTGAGCCCATCTGACCATGAAGGAATAGGACAACTTGCGCCCAAAATCCCTGAATTTGAGGACAATGCCAGAGAAAATGCCAAGGGTAACAGTGGAGATTAGACATTTGGGGCTTGGGGAGGAACAAAACTTAATCATACGTTCTAGGGTAAGATATGATCTAAGACTAATGTATATTTGAGGAAGTCTATCTGACATTTTAGGAGACACTCATTACCAACCTCCAACACCTCACTCCAATCTTCATCATCCAGTTCACCTGCCTCAGCTTCCCATCTAGGCTTGAGGGAGTAAGCATGTTGGGATGAAGATGGGGTGATTAGTATATTTTAGAATTCTGATATCCACCCACGGGGCTCATCACTGCTTAAGTGCTTATCATGGCCAAGGCATCTAGAGTAGACAGAACTGGGTAATTACCTCCAAACTGCACATGCAATGCATGATGCAGCTGGAGGTACCTAAACAGCACGTGGTTCAGAAACGTGACTGATTTTAGTTGGTCAAAGGATTTGAGTCTACCATCATCAAAGACATGTGAAAGCATATATATACCCTTTGAGATCCAGACCTTTGGGTAGGGAATCTGTGGAATTTCACCCAGGTGTTTAATACACCACAATGGAGTATTGTTATGTAACATAGAGCAGTTCATTTTAGACATGGTCAGGTCCTAGATCCATCTCTGCTGGAAAAGGAGGCCAGAGTAGCTTGAAGAAACAAGGGAGCCACCCAGACGCCTCAGCAAATCACAGAATGGATGCAAGAGATGTGACTCAGGGATTTGACAGACCATAGAGAGGTATCTATGGTTATCATGTTCATCAAAATGGCAAAAGTGGGAGAGTTGTGCTTCCAGGTAATATAAACCAAAGTCAGGGATTGCCAATCCACGAGAGACATTGGGTTTTTGAGGACCTTTCATGACAGCTTATGTCTACTGGCACCCCAGATAAAGGACTATAACAAAATATCAATAATTGTAAAGTATTTTAGTGGAATATACACTGGAGAGTGCCAGAGGACATTTTAGGCAGTGAACCAGTCGCAAACCAGTCGCCTTTTGCGATTTTTTTTTTTTTACCAAAAATATGTAGAATTATACGTATCGGCCTAAACTGTATAGTAACAAGTAAAAAATATTGGGGCAGATTCACAGAGAATTAGATTCTCGTAGAGTATCAGAAATACACTGCGCCGCCGTTTTTTACCTGGCTCTACGTGGAATCCAGGTAGATTTTGTCGAGTAAACGACGGCGGCGTAGTGTATTTCTCCCGTCGCAATCCATCTGCGCAAGTAGGGGGCGTGAAGCATTTAAAATAGGCGCGTTCCCGCGGCGATCGAACTGCGCATGCTCCGTTCGCAAATTTCCCGCCGTGCATTGCGTGAAAACACGTCGTCACGTCGTAGTAGCGTCGTTTACGTACATTCCTATTCCCGAACGAGTTACGTTAAAAAAAAAAAAATATTTTCAAATCGACGCGGGAACGACGGCCATACTTTACATGGGTTACGCACTGTTAGACCAGCAAAAAGCTCCTCTAACATTACGTAGCCAAAAAATGAAGTAAGCGATTGCGAGGGACACTCGTACCTTCGTGGATCGCCGTAAAAACTAATTTGCATACCCCGACGCATGAAAACGACGCAAACTCCTCCCAGCGGCCGCAAACATATCGCAGCGTAAATCCGAAGGCTTACGAAGACGTAAGCCTCTCGGATCGAAGCCCGAAGCCGCCGTATCATGGTTTGAGGATTCAAACTAGTGATACGGCGTGCGAAATTTGAAATTACTCCTGTCTAACACCAGTTAGACAGGCGTAATTGCTCTGTGAATCTGGGCCATTAACTTTTTTTCAAAATTGTCGCTCTTTTTTTGTTTATAGCGCAAAAAATAAAAACCGCAGAGATGATCAAATACCACCAAAAGAAAGCTCTATTTGTGGGGAAAAAAAGGACGCCAATTTTGTTTGGGAGCCACGTCGCACGACCGCGCAATTGTCAGTTAAAGCGACGCAGTGCCAGAAGCTGAAATTTCACCTGGTCAGGAAGGGGTATAGGTGCCCAGTAAGGAAATGGTTAAAAATTCTTTGCTTATCGAAAAAAAAATGTCTAAACTCATAACACATCTGGTATACAACTCTAATTTTAAGTCTAGTAAGAGAATCTGCAGAGGGTACAGTTACATATAGCACCTCCAAAGAGGTCACCTGAGCTACTGCCTGAACATTGAAATGCTCTGTTATTAGTAGACAGGCATATTTTTTAAATGCTTCCGCCATACCGCCAGCGGGATTGCTGTGCCGGAATTAAAGTTAAAGAAAAACTTTGGAGGGGCGTTGCTTGCACGCGGACGAGATGGATGCCTGAGCAGACAGCTCTGATTTGTATTAGGGGAATCAGTGGCAAAACGATCAATTTAACATTCAGATGACAAAACTGTATACTCTGGAAGAGGGGACCACACTCCATGCAGTGGAACAAAGACAATCGCTCTCATAAGCCTACAGACACATCTGTAATGTCAGCATCAGCGGAAGACAAATTACAAAATGGCACCCGCAGCTCTGAGGTAAATCCAACTACCTCATACACTGATCTCCCTGATGACAATCTAATCCCCTGGGATTATGAACCTCCCATAGTAAATGTGGAGGTCTCTCCTTTACAAAGTTCATCTTCTCAAAGCCCAGCTAAAGCTAGGATGCGATTTGATTATTAGACATGTGCAGACTGGAATATTTTGTTTTGTTTTTTCGTTTTCGTTTGGAAAATACATTTATTTAGTTACTCCCAAAAATCGTTTTGATTTATTTTGTTTGTTGGGAAATAGCTTTCGTCCGAAAATCCAATAATACTTGGTTTCTGTCGAATGGTCAAAAGAATATTCGACGGAACGTCAAATCTTTTTGGTTGCTGGTGAATGATCAAAAGAATATTCGACGGAATGTCGAATCTTTACGTCTCATAAATAGAAATCTATTCTCTGTAATGTCGAATCTATTATTTCTAGAGTGTCTAATCTTTTCTCTATAGTGTCTAATCTTTTCTCTATAATGTCGAATCTTTTCTCTATGATGTTGAATCTTTTCCCTATAATCGAATCTCTCTATATCGAATTTTTACCGCAACGAAAACGAAAATAAAGCATTTTTTATGTCGGATCTTTCGGTTTCAGTTTCTTGCACTTTCGTTATCGTTTGTTAAAACGATAACGAAAAAAACTGATTTTCGGACAAAAATGCATTCTAACGAAAACGAATGCACATGTCTATTGATTATACCAGACTTCAGGCTGTGACATGACATGGCTGTGTCAGGATCGTGTAGGCCTCAAAATGGCATCTCCTATAGTACAGTATCCCATCTCAGGCCAACTGTACTAGGTACAACTATGAAGGATATGCTTTTGTCTCTTCAATCTTTACTCATGGTAAATATCTCTTCTATGTTTAATAGCTTTACTATTGAAATGAAAAGCTTGGGAGAAAGAGTCTATCATGTGGAAGATGAAATGGGAAAACAAGCTAATACTGTGAATAACTTGGTGGACGCACTCAAAGAACAAATGGAAGATACGGATCGCATGCGAGCTTAAAGAAATATAGAGAAAATATTAAACTAAGAGGAGTACCTGAATCGATCACTCAGGCCGATCTACAAAAATTTGCAGGAGATATGATAGCTACCTTGCTACCAGACATATCCCCTATTGAAAGAATGATAGATCGCATACAACGCATCCCCAAGCCTAAACACCTAGAAGCATCCATCCCACGTAAAATTCTTATGAAAATCCATTTTTTTTCCCACTAAAGAAAAATTGATGGCTAAAGCTAGGTCACAACCGGATCTCCCTGCAACTTATAATGGGTTCCATATATACTGTACGCAGATCTATCGCAATACACTTTGCTGTGCTTTCTTAAGGTTATTTTAACCGCACAGTAAAATTATATTGAATTCTTTGATAACAAAGACGTTTTTAAATACAAGTCAATCTATATGACATAGTCTATGTTATGAAACGTATTCACGGAGACGTATAATCATACAAAATAGCTAATTTATTGGTTGACACAAATATGGATAATTACATGATATTAGAATACAAGTTGCGTTACATGAACGGCTTGCAATTCAATACAAATACCCCCAAAATGGGCATGCAATACCTTTGATCTGTGTGTCATGGCAAGTTCTCAAGACAACTTTATGCAAAAGACAATGAGAAAAAAGCGTCTATTTCATACATCAGCTGTTACTATACTGCAGGTAAGTAAACGGCTAACAATATGAAATGTACTGCACGTCTTTGTCCTGTCATTAATTTTGAAACTATGTAAAAAATACTTTCTATTCCTAGGGAACAACAATCTTTTTCTGATAAAATAAAATAGCATAATTACCAATTCCAAAATGGCTATTTGCAGATGACCAAAGTTAAAATGCAGTGGCTTTCTAATGGCCCTTCATGGGATGACAAGGTGCCTTCATGCATTGTCCTAGCGTGCCCCTCCCCCTATGGGTGGGGTCTACTTCCTCCTGATCTTCATCTTGGAGTCATCTTCCTTGAATTCTCCCTTTATCATTGAATGTCCCTTTTCATCTCATGGGCTATCTCTCTTATATTACTCAAAACAATAGGACCATTAAATTATACTAAGTTCTACCCATCTGACAACTGTCCTTAATTCATAGGCTCCTGGTGTCTATGGGAGTTCCTGTCAAGACTTGTCAGGTTCTTATTGGCTGACGATTTTAATCATTTACTTGGTCTCTGGGCTTTGAGAACCTCAAGTAATATCACTTTCAACCACTAGGTGTCTCACCTTAATTGTGAGATTATCGGTACGATAATTTTATATTATTGGGGAGACTTAGATTATTATTATTAGCTTATTATTATTGGTAACTTCTATGTATATATCTCTGATAACTTTATGTTTCATCAGATCTAATTAGTATATCTTTGATCCCACATAAGATACTGATTTATATTCCTGTATAACCGCATATTTCCCAACAACATTCTTTCCAATCATGCACAGGTTTATATCTCAATCAATGCAAAATAATTATTAACGTGGATACATGAATTATTTTGATATGTGTTTGAGGGATACATGTTGCAGGATACATCTTTATAATCACAATTCTATATCTTTCATAATATGGATTTGATTCTTTAAAAACACGTCTATTGATAACAACAAATTTCTCCTATAATTCTTTTTACAAATTTCTAAATTAGCTGATGCGATGGTTATATATTTCCCACGGTTCTTTGATGTCCTTGATAATTTAAATATTATTTTTCATGTCAACGTATATTTTTCTAATACCCCGTGTATTCATAATGCAAGCCAAATCTGTACATTGGTTTGTGAAGATAGTATTTTAAAACTGTCTCTTCCATGAAGGCAGTTTAACCACTTGAGGCCCGCGCTACCGTCGGATGACGGCAACAGCGCGGACCTCAATATCCAACATGCCGTCATTTGGCGGCATGTCTTTCTGGCGTTCCCAGCGCGCGCTGTACAGCGCGCTGCGGGGAAGCCCTGTGTTGTCTTCTTCACGGCCAATCAGATCGAGGCAAACGGCCAATCAGAGCGGCCGTTGCAATGCGATGTGCGAATGAGAGATGATCTCTCAAGATCACTCTCATTGCCGGCTGACACAGAGACAATGTCCTGTCTCTGGAAGGGAGGAGCCGATTGTTTTACATAGAACGATCGGTCTAAGTTAGAACAACATACACATTTAACTGTGTTAACTTCAATGCCAGTCACATTTATACTGTAATTAGTGCATATTTATAGCACTGATCGCAGTATAAATGTGAATGGCGCCAAAAATGTGTCAAAAGTGTCCGATGTGTCAAACGTGGAGTCGCCGCCATATCTCTTCACCTGAAACCAAAAATATGTTCTTGACTTGTGTTTTTTTTTTTTAATTGGGATATTTATTATAGCAATGGTTGTTTATAGCTTGGGCGATAAGGCTTGTGAAAAAAGACGTATCTGCTTAGTTAAAGCACGCAGTCCGGAAGCTGAAATTTCACCTGCAAACTTTTCTCAGCTAGCAAATTCTTCTTCTCAGGAAATCTTGTTGGCCAACACAAGCCATTGTTTTAGAACGGCTAAGTCAACATTCTGTCTAGGGGGGGCTATCTCTACAATGGAGTTATCTCTTCACCTGAAACCAGTTCTTGACTTGCAATGGTTGTTCTTGGATAAGGCTTGTGATATCTGCTTAGTCATCTGTGCAAACTTTTCTCTATTGTAAGACTTCTAACCACTTGAAACCAATTCACTTTCTGTGTACACACCAGACCTTGTCAGTTTATATCTTGTATGCCTGGTTTCACCTCAAATATGATGCCTAACAGACTTTCATTAGTTTTGCTGAAAAATATTAAATTATTTTTTATTATTTTCGCCAAAAACCCATAACAACTTTACATACTAGGAGACAATCTAAATCTACCACAAAATCCCATACAAATGGAGACATCCTGCCACACTGCTGATAACTTATAATGGGACGACTACCGCCATCTCTAAGCCTATTGATGGACTGCGATTACTCCACTCATGGGGCATCATCCCTGAAATTTCTACTGAAGAAAGAAAAGCTATGGAAGGGTCTCGCATTGGAAAAGGAAGAAGCACAGGAAATCAAAACCCTTCTGCTGCAAAATGACATGATGGAAAATTATTTTATTTCTATTATTTTCCATTGCAACAGTATCCCCTAAATGCTTGTCTTGCAACTTTTACTGTTTAAACATTACCCACCTTTTTTACCGGTCTGATTGTTTTATCCGGTAATTGTTATTTTTACTAATTGAGTAATACTATTACTTATTATCCCACGGCTGTGGGATATATATATATATATATATACATATATATATATATATATATATATATATATATATATATATATATATATATATATATATATATATATATATATATTGTTTGTATATATTTTCTTTTTCTGGTAAACAAAAGTTGCTATGTATTTGCAACATTTATAGTTTTGTTTTGCTTTAGCAACTTATTGATACATAATTTATCTTTATTCTTTTTTTTTTGCTCTTTTTTCTTCCTCACCTATATTGTTTATACAGAGGTGATATGATATAGTTAAATATATATTTTTTTTTCTTTTTATGTTTTCTCTTTTTTCTTCCTCACCTATATTGTTTATACAGAGGTGATATGATATAGTTAAATATATATATATATATATATATATATATATATATTTTTTTTTTTCTTTTTATGTTTTGCTCTTTTTTCTTCCTAACCTATATTGTTTATACAGAGGTGATTTGATATAGGTAACTCTTGGAAGAGGGAAGACCAGATAGATAAAGACAGCAAAGCTGCTTGACACTAGGGGTCAGATTCTCAGTGACGTTACGATGGAGTATCTCAGATACCCCGTCGTATCGCCGTTTTTTTTGCCTCGTATCTATGCGCGTGATGCTTAGCATCACTTTTGCATAGATACGCTTCTACATCTGACAAGTGTAAAACCATTACACTTGCGGATCGTAGTTTTAATGACAACTCCGGCCACTAGGTGGCCTTTACGTTGTTTTCTCATTTGCATATGCAAATGAGGTAGTACGCCGTTTCCCGATCGCTTTTACGCCGCCCCGTCGTCGCGTACGTCGTTTTTGTCCGCGTAAGGTTACCCCAGCTTCGATGTGGAGTAACCTTACGAAGTACCGTCGGATGCCGTCGGGTGCCGTCGGATGCCATGTTAAGTATGGCCTCGGGACCGCGTCGTGTTGTGCGTCGTTTACGCCGTTTGCGTACGTCGATTCTCAATGGGGCTGGCGTACGCTGCGATTACGCCGTTTACATTGAGAAAATGTGACGTCCTTTGGAGCATGCGCACTGGGCTTTTTCCCCGGCCGGCGCATGCGCAGTTCGTTCGACGCGGGGGCGCGCTTCATTTAAATACAAGCCGCCTCATTTGAATTACGCGGGCTTACGCTGGGCCATTTTCGCTACACCAACGCAAACGACGGAGCAAATGCTTAGGGAATACGGCACTTGCTCTAGTACGATGCGGCGGCGTAGTGTAAATGGCTTACGCTACGCCGGCAAATTTCTTAGAGAATCTGGCCCTATGTGTCTAAACTATATCGATCAGTATGGGTTTGGTTGGGATTTTCAAGGTACTTATAGAGAGGCATATATCAGATAAAAATAGATTTATTACAAAAGGAAGGTACCTACCGGAGCATGATGGGACTGCGACGTCACAAGACAGGCCTATATAACTCGCTGCGAGCCACGCGCCAGCCATAACAGCGGAAGGAAGCGTCGCGTCAACATCTGGAGAAGAGAAGAAGAAGAAGAAGACATCACAGAAGAGGGGACTCGCCGCCGCCAGTAATTGAGCTAACACGAAGATAGCAGCGGCGAGTCCTGAAGAAGAAGAAGACCCCCGGAGAGCGGAGAGGACCCCCGGAGAGTGGGAGAAGACCCCGGAGAGTGGGAGAAGACCCCGGAGAGTGGGAGAAGACCCCCCCGCCGCCGAAGATGTCGAAGGAAGCCCGCCGGGTGGTGGGCGCTTTCATCAAAGCGCCCCCCCCGGCGGCGGAAGAGAACCAGACGGCGGTGAAGAACAGCGGCACTCACCCCCCCGCAGAAGCCCGCCGGAGGGGGGCGCTTTTATAAAAGCGAATGAAGCCACTCTCATCCTTTCTAAACTACCGCACTTGACGACACTATATATTAATCATATTAATCTACCTAAACTATCGGAAAATCAACTTGAACAGTTGAATGACCCTATTACAGAAGCCGAAGTTCTTAACACTATAGACAATCTACCTTCATCCAAATTTTATGGCCCAGATGGTTACACTGGAGAATATTTCAAATTATTTAAAAATGTACTTACCCCGCACTTGACGACATTATACAATCACTCGGTCTCCTCCTCTTCCTTTCCAAACGAAATGCTATCGGCCATTATAATTACTTTACCCAAACCTGGCAAAGAACCCACCTCTCCCTCCAATTTTAGACCAATATCCCTACTCAACGTCGACTTAAAAATCTATGCCAAACTAATTGCGAATAGACTAGCTCACATTCTCCCAGGACTGATTCATATGGACCAAACTGGTTTTACCAAAGGACGTCAAACTTCTGACGCTACTAGAAGACTGTTAAATATAATACACAATGTGGAACTGACGGGAACGCCTTCTCTGCTTCTATCCTTAGATGCAGAGAAGGAGTTCAACAGAGTTCATTTGGACTACCTAAACCTAACCCTTCAAAAATTTGGCTTTGAGGCTCCTATTCTCCATGCTACGTTGACCCTTTATACCACTCCCTCAGCCCGAGTCTTTACTTCAGGCCTTCTTCCTAAACCTTTCCATATCTCTAATGGATTGGGTATTAAAATCCCAAATCATTTACCACCTACAATAGATGTTTCCATTAAAACTTGGATTAAATTCTTGACTTCTTGTGAACAGACTGACCCAAACATCGATATTAAAATCCCTATCCAAACTTTGTACCTTCTTGTTAATCACATTCCGATTGCTTCTTGGCACAAAAAAGGCATTAATTACCTACAGGACTTTTATTCGAATGGATACATTAAATCCTTCCAATCTATTCAATCTGAATATGACCTACCTCACATTAATTACCCTCAATATACACAGGTAGTACATTGTCTATATAAGTTAGGCCATTTCTCTAAACCCATCCACACTTCAGCCTGGTCATATTTGACTTCACCAGTACAAAAAAAAAGGCATTTCCTTATTTTATAATTTAATGCAACAATCTAATTTAATGCAACC
Source organism: Rana kukunoris (assembly GCA_029574335.1). Taxonomy (NCBI): domain Eukaryota; kingdom Metazoa; phylum Chordata; class Amphibia; order Anura; family Ranidae; genus Rana; species Rana kukunoris. The sequence continues at coordinate 3,006,489 of CM056049.1, read as the reverse complement.
TATCTGTCCGCCCGCCCGCCCTGGTACTTGTTTGAGGTAGCGTGCTGGGAGTTCTTCCCGGCACGTTCTACATGCTGTGACCAACCTTGCTGTTCGATGGCTAGCATGACCTTACCTGCGAGCCACCGTCATGGGAGCTGTTTCGGATACACAGTATTTTTGGCTTGGTTGGACTCCTACATGGACTTCGATCGTGGCTGGGGGCCACTCCCCCCCTCCGTGCCAAGCCTGACTGACACTTCCTGATGGCTTTTACTCAGATGAGCTTCTGCCAAGGCACGATAGCCCCAAGGAACAGTCGCCTATAGCTGCGGGCTTGTCCTGGGCTCCCGCTGTTAGAGGGATGCCATAAGCAGCTCTGGACGCTGTGCAGTATCTGTGGTGAGTGGTGGGGGGGCGGGTGGCTGACCCCCCTTCAGGCTCTGGGGCCTGCTTCCTAATCTGGTGGGCTTATACCGATGTACTTAGGGGGGTTTAGTGTGATTGTTTATGTTTAGGGATCCACCAAGCCTTGTTTAGTTCTGTTGCTTGGCTCCACCTCACCTGACGTACACATTTAGTGGCTCCACTGTAGGAAGCCCCAGAGCAATACCTAACCACATAAGATTTCCTGCTGTATGAGATGGGGCCCCACATGCAAGGAGAAAGTGGAATATGGAGGATTTTATCCCTCCCCCGTCTTCATGTGCTGCTACTCTGCTAATGCTGTGCTACTTCCCCCTGGTATTATGGCGCCACCCTGTCTGAGCAGCGTTTTTATTTCCTTCTGCATTTGCGGCACGCCTGCCTCTCGGGTTCTCGGGTCCTACCATTTGTTGCTCTGGGGTGGCCTACACTCACTTTTTCTCTGGTTTGTTTATTTAGTATTTAATACTGTTTGCCATATTATAGTTCACCCTGTTTCCCGGCCAGGTCCGGTCCATTACCACACGTCTGTACCCAGGGGCCGGAGTACTGTCTGGTTTTAATTAACCTGCCCGAAGTACAGCGTTCATCCCTGAAATTACCATCGCGTTAGGGCAAGGACTCCCCCCTTGTCTGCCCGTGGCAGAACCTTCTCTAATTGCCCCTACAGTACTTGACTATAGCTCGGTCCTGTGGGACCGCCTTCCTAGTTCTGTCGGTTCGGCAGAAATTCCCGGGGATTGTGCCGACTACCTCTATTCTCTTTCTTCAGGAAACACACTTCCAGGGACAAAACGTCCCCAAACTTACAGATAACCACTTTACCAAAGCCTTCCACGCCACCAACCCACTAGCAAAAACTAAGGGGACATCTATCCTTATAAGTAAACACGCCCCTTTCGAGCTCTCGCAACAACTGGTAGATCCTGAGGGGCGTTACATTTTCCTCAAGGGTACTTGGGGTGGTTCCCCTATCACGTTAGCCAATGTCTACTTCCCCAATGAATTCCACATCACGTTCTGTAATAAGATTATTTCAGAACTACAATGGTTCACCGAAGGCTGTGTTATACTGGGAGGGGACTTCAACGTAGCTCTCTCTCCAACCCAGGATACCTCTAATGGCCATTCTTCTGTCGCATATAAAGTCTTGAATCGCATTAAAGCTATCTTACACTCTATGATGCTGGTAGATGCGTGGAGGGCACTGCATCCATCTGGTAGGGACTACACTTTCTTCTCCCCTGTACACAAAAAGTACTCCAGAATAGACATGATTTTCGTCTCCCAGAGGCACCTTTCTGCCCTCTCCCAAGCGGAGATTGGCATTGCTGCCCTATCTAATCACGCTCCTGTGGCAGTGAAATTATCACTAGACGCTCCCCGGAAACCCCCCTTCAACTGGAGGCTTAATTCGGCTTTATTAACAGACCCGGTTGTTCGTTATGATGTCCTTGCCTCCATCCAATCTTTCTTTGCTTTGAACTCAGATACCGATACCACTCCCCTTAACAATTGGGAGGCCCACAAGAGCATGATCAGGGGACAATTGATAAAGTGGGGAGCTAGGAAGAAGAAGGAGAGGGCTGCAGAAATCTCCTCTCTGTCCGTTATCATTGCGAAATTGGAGATGCAACACAAGAAATCGCTCTCTGACCAGGTTGCTGAAGATCTCTCCCGGCATAGGTCCTCCCTAAAACGCTTATTAGATTTCCAAACTCAGAGGGCCCTGTTTTTTAGGAAACTGATTTTTTATGAACAGGGTGACAAGTGCGGCAAACAATTAGCCAGGGCCCTGAAGGAAGCCACTTTGGCAAATCAGATCTACGCCATTCGTAACAAATCCGGCTCCCTTGAACATGCCCCGGAGAAAATAGCTGAGGTCTTCCGTGAATTCTATACCAAACTGTAAAATCTCCCTCCACAGGCCAGGCCCTCACAGGTTTAGGCTTCTAGAACTGAGGCGATTAAATGCTTTCTGAAGGATAGCAAACTGCTGTCTCTCCCTGCAGAAGACTTAGCGGACCTAGAGACCCCCATCACTCACTATCGAGGAACTCCATTTGGCAATCAAAGGTCTGAAGTCGGGCAAGAGCCCGGGCCCTGACGGCTTCATGTCACAATATTACAAGACCTTCACTTCACCCTTGGCAGTCCCCCTACTTAAGGCTATGAACCACCTAGCTAACGATCAACATAGTTCCACTGCCCTCTTGTCTGCTCATGTAGCTGTTGTCCCCAAACCAGGCAAGGACCCTCTGGAATGTGCAAATTACCGCCCCATTTCCCTCTTGAATATAGACATAAAGCTCCTAGCAAAAATCCTGGCTAATAGATTAACCACTTGACCACTGGGCACTTAAACCCCCTTCCTAACCAGACCAATTTTCAGCTTTCGGTGCTCTCACAATTTAAATGACAATTACTCAGTCATACAACATTGTACCCATTTGAAATTTTTGTCCTTTTTTTCACACAAATAGAGCTTTCTTTTGGTGGTATTTGATCACCTCTGGGTTTTTTATTTTTTGCGCTATAAAAGAAAAACGACTGAAAATTCTGTAAAAAAAAAAAAAACTTGTCATATTAGCAGGTTATTTCTCACACACAGCATATGCATACCACAAATTACACCCCAAAACACATTCTGCTATTCCTCTCGAGTATGACGATACCCCATGTGTGGGACTTTTACATAGCGTGGCCACATACAGAGGCCCAACATGCAGGGAACGCCATCAGGCGTTCTGGAACACCCACACCAATTCTGACATTTCTCTCCTACATGGAAAAATCATCATTTATTTGCTAGAAAATTACATAGAACCCCAAAACATTATATATGCTTTTTTAGCAAAGACCCTAGAGAATACAATTGCGGCCATTACAACTTTTTATCTCGCATGGTATTTTCGCAGAAATTTATTGAACGCGTGTTTTTAAAAAAAAACTGTTTTGTGCTTAAAACAAAACAAAACAGTAAAGTTAGCCCAATTTTATTTCATAATGTGAAAGATGAAGTTACGCCAAGTAAATAGATACCCAACATGTCACACTTCAAAATTGCGCACACTCGTGGAATGGCGCCAAACTTCGCTACTTAAAAATCCCCATAGGCGGTATTGCAGAGTATTGGGGTATTGCAAAGTATCATGCAGGGTATTGGGGTATTGCCAAGTATTGGGGTATTGCCGAGTACTGGGGTATTGCCGAGTACTGGGGTATTGCCGAGTATTGGGGTATTGCCGAGTACTGGGGTATTGCCGAGTACTGGGGTATTGCCGAGTATTGGGGTATTGCCGAGTACTGGGGTATTGTTGAGTACTGGGGTATTGTTGAGTACTGGGGTATTGTTGAGTACTGAGGCATTGCTGAGTACTGGGGTATTGCTGAGTATTGGGGTATTGTTGGGTATTGTTGGGTACTGGGGTATTGTTGGGTATTGGGGTATTGTTGGGTACTGGGGTATTGTTGGGTACTGGGGTATTGTTGGGTATTGGGGTATTGTTGGGTATTGTTGGGTACTGGGGTATTGTTGGGTACTGGGGGATTGTTGGGTACTGGGGGATTGCTAGGTACTGGGGGATTGCTGGGTACTGGGGATTGCAGAGCTGGGATGGATTGAGGGATGGCCGGATCTGTGACTGCATTTGTCACAGATCCAGCCACAGCTCAGCTGCTGACACCCCGCTCCCCCCCCTCTCCTCGCACACTGTACCGAACGGTACAGAGAGGAGACGCAGGAGAGGGAGGAACCGGCGTCATCAAATGACGCCGGTTTGTTTACAAGTGATCGCGCCGTCACGGACACTTTCGCGAGCGCGTCCCAGGGGACGCGCAATCGCGGAAGTGAAGGACGACGTCCCAGGGACGTCGTCCCAAGATAACTCCACCGCGCCGTAGCAGTAAAATGCTTATGGCGCGGTGGGAAAGTGGTTAAAACCCCTCCTTTCCAAGATAATAGGCCCCGAGCAGTTGGGGTTCATGCCGGGTAGGGAGGCCAGGGATAATATAACGAAAACCCTAAATCTCATTCATCATGCCAGCAACTCCAAACTCAAGGGCCTTCTCCTGTCCACGGACACGGAGAAGGCCTTCGATAGAATCTCCTGGGACTACATGTTCGCTACCTGCTCCCACATTGGTCTACGTAGCAACATGCTGAACTGGATAGGTGCTCTGTATGTTAAACCCACAGCCCAAGTCAAAATTAATTCCACCCTTTCCTCCCCTGTATCTATCTCTAATGGCACACACCAGGACTGCCCATTATCTCCCTTGCTTTTTATTGTTTCCCTTGAGCCCCTCATTAGGACCATTAACCTCTGCCCTGCCGTTGGGGGCTTTCTGGTTTCTGGGAGGGAATACAAGGTAGCTGCTTACGCGGACGACCTCTTGTTTTTCCTCACCAAACCGCACATTTCTCTTCCCAACCTTACCAGGATCTTTAGGTTATTTGGCTTCTTTTCAAATTTCAAAGTCAACCACGCTAAATCCGAAGCTCTAGCTCTCTCCCTCCTCCCGAATACGTATAACTCCCTCAAGGATAATCACACCTTTAAATGGGAGAAAGGCTCTCTGAAATATTTGGGGATCAAACTCACGGCCAAGTTAGAATCCTTATACAAGGCTAATTTTATCCCTTTGCTAGACTCTACCACCAAGGATCTTAAGATCTGGTCCCCCAAGTTTTTCTCCTGGTTTGGGAGGGCGGCTATTCTAAAGATGGCTACCCTCCCCAGACTGTCAATGCACTCCCGATACAGATCCCCAACACGTTTTTCTCCAGGCTGCAATCGGCCATGAGGACATTTTTATGGGCAGACAAGAAACCTAGGATAGCCCTGGAGACACTCTATCTTCCTAAAAAAATGGGGGCGTGGGACTTCCAAATTACAAAAAATACTACCAGGCTGCTCATGTTGTGAGAGTTATCGATTGGCATTGCCATGAGGCCAATAAGGATTGGGTTCACCTAGAACTCAATGACCCTGATTAACGACTTTTGTTTTACCCCTGGACACAGCACTCTACATCCTCTACATATATCTCCAACCTCTTGATAACCAACACCCTTAGGATATGGCACTTTGTAGCCCGGCATCATGGCCTTGCCTCCATCCCTGAACCTTTAACACCACTAGAGGGGAACCCTGATTTCCTACTGGGCATAGATCAGAGACCCCTCCCAGCCCCTGACCCCGATCGTAAACTTTTAGCAACTCATTGTCTGACGGGTGCTGGAGTCAAAGCTCTTGTGACCCTGCGCAGCAAACTCGGCGGTGCTCTCCCAGGCTTTTGGTTCTATTTACAACTTAAGGATTTTCTCACCAACAGTAAACAGAGTCACATGTATCGTAGAGATTTGACGGAATTGGAAACGCTATGCCTAAAGAGGCCTACGGTGCCTCACACGACATCTTTAGCTTATTCTTGGCTGAACACCCGAGTACTGCTACTGTGAACTAGGGATGAGCCGAACATACTCGGGTTCGGTTCGCACCAGAACGGTCGAACAGACCACGGTTTCGCACGAACATTTAGAACCCAATTTAAGTCTATGGGACTCGAACGTTCGAATTCAAAAACGCTAATTTTAAAGACCAATATGCAAGTTATTGATAGAAAATGTCTTTGAGAACCCGGGTCTTGTCCCAGGGAACATGTATCAATGGAAAAAAAAAGTTTTATAAACTGTAGTTTTTTCTTGAGCAGCGATTTCAATGATGCTTAAAGTGAAAAAAAAATCCTTTTAAATATGGTACCTGCTGGGTGTCTATAGTAGTGGCACATGTTTAGAAATCGCCCTGCACAACATGAGATTACTCTCAGAAAAAGTAATTTAATACTGCTTGCGGCTTTAATGTAATGGTTGGTGCCTGCAATATTGATAAAAATCATTGAAAAAAATAGCATGAGTTTCCCCGCCACCACTCCCCCCAGGTCATTACAAGACCCAGTGCCGATCCTGACCTCCCTGGGGCCCTAAGCAAAATGACATGGCACATTAAAAATGAGAAGCGCGGGGCGCTGACGACAGTGACATGTCACATTAAAGAAAGTTGAGAAGCGGGGGGGAGGGGCTGTTCTGCTGTCGGATATGACTCAGCCAGCGAGTTTAGAAGCGAGGTGAGGGGGCGAAAATGACTTCTCACCAGACGGGGCCTCTAGTAATTTGGGGGGCCCTTTGCAGCTTTGCGGGACCCTAAGCGGCTTGCATAGTGAGCCTATAGCGAGGATCGGCCCTGACAAGACCGTCTGGCCTTATATACTTTGAACAGCAGTATACATGTATTGCAAACAAGATAAGGACTGTAGGTTTCTTAAGTAGAATCAGAACCATGTCATACTTTGCTCCTGCATATTGCACAATTTCCTAAAGAGACCCTCAACAAACTACATGACACTTGTGCCTAATGAGGCCACTCAGGGCCATCTTAATAGCATCATGGGCCCCTGGGCAAAGTAATGCTCTGGGGCCCCTACAATGGAGACAGTGCATGTAAACAGAAATCAAGTAGGTAGAAGGTATGGGATATCTAGGGGTGAAGAGGGGTCAGAGTGCTGGGGATAACTGGGATGTAGAGGGGAAGCCTGGGCTGCCCAAATTTCGGGGCAGCCTGGGCTCAAGGACCAGCTGCTTTGGGGAAAGGACAGGGGCCCCTCATGCATCTGGGGTCCCCGGGCAGTGCCCAGGTGTGCCCTCTCATTAAAACAGCCCTGAGGCCACTGATGTTCCAGTGGTGGTGGCCCGTGAGACTGTCCATACAGGCTTGGCCCCCAAAGTGCACGTGCTGTGTGGCAACAATATGTCAATTATTTTAGGGGTGGGGGGGCCATTACAATGCCAGATCTTGGCTCAATAAATTATTATTTTGGGAAAGTAAAATTCTAGAAAATAGGGGGGTTGCCATCCGGGGTCCCCTTTGAACAAATTCTGTGAAGAACTCCTGTTCTCTGAAGGCCTCCATTATTTCTGCAAGTCAAAATATTGAGAAAAAAAAATGTCAGTCACGCCTTAGCTTTCTCCCCATATCTAACCCACAAACTCATCCACTGATCATAAAGTCCAAAGATCAAGTTTCGTATCGTCGTACTGCACGACCGTCTCCACGACATATTCTACTGACGGCGGACTACGTAACTCACGCAATATCCCTTTATACACTGCGCATGCGTGAAGCTCCGCATGTATCCCCGCCTATGACGATCGTTCGAGTGATTGACATGCCCCTTTTCATTTGTTCAATTCAAGAGTCAGAAGACATGATGGAGGGAAGACAGCAAGCTGCAACCAGGTAGGAGAGAGGGCAGGCACACCCCAGGAGGAGCAGGAGATACTATGACGGCAAAAAAGGGCCTTACAAGAACCCCAATAAAACGAAGGCACAGATAATGGAGAAGGTGCAGAGGACTCTCCATGCAAAATTCGGGGTGCAGAGGTCCAGGGAGCAGCTGCGGAAGTGATGGTGTGATTTGAAAATCAGAGAGCAGGACCAGATGGGGAGAATTAGAAGAGTTCTCAGAAGACGTAAGTAAATTTCATGTGTACTCTGAATATTTGTTTTAATTCTTTTGCATCATTTGGTTTTCATTCAGGTTGTGTATATAGACAGTCCAAGAATAGATGTTTCAAGGTTCCTGTTTGTGGGCATAATTTTTTAAATGTGTATTTTGTGCGTGTACTCGAGAGAGGAGCCGGACTGCAGGAGTTGGGAGTAGGCAGGCCTCCCCCAGAGGCAATTTGCCACCTTTCTCCATGCCCCGGGTGGCAATGGTGGGTGTGTGAGGGGGTCCTCCCACACAGCCCGCCCTACCTGCTCCGCTTTGAAGCCCAACGGGACAGAGGGACTCCCTGTAAGGGAGTGAGAGGATCTAGGCCGCTCAACCAGCCCCGTTAGTCCTTTGCCTCTCTTTTTAGAGACCGCGTGGTCAAAGTGCGTGCATGTTAACCCAATTTCGAGTGCGTGTAAGTGTAGTTGTTTTTGTGGGAGGGGGGGTGGGCGTACTAAGCGCAAACTTACCTCGCATAGCACACCAACCGGGAGCCGGGCTGAGACCACCAAACTTAATTTACATGTAGCTGAGCACGGGATACGAACCTCTAGCTGCAGAGGTGAATGGCTTGTCAGCGCAGTGCCAATCGCGTCGAGCCACCGCAGCTCCCCAATACTTGGTTGTTCATTTTATTTACGATCTTCTTATGTGAGACCAATTTGTTATTGAATGTAAATGTGTTATTAACTAGATTTAAATAATCCAACTTAAGTCATTATACAGTAAAAGGAGAGTATGGAGAGTATGCTCAGCGCAGAAGTTGATTACACATATGGACTCAGTAGCACAATGGTTGGCATGGCCGATCCGCCCTATAGGCTCGCTATGCAAGCCGCTTAGGGCCCGCAAATCTGCGAAGGGCCCCCCAAATAACTAGAGGCCCCGCCTAGTAAGAAGTCATTTTCGCCCCATCACCCTGCTTCTCAACTTGATGACTGCATGGGAGAAGAGGCAAGTGACATCAGGTACTGCTGCAGTGCAGTTTGTGCTTTCTGCAGGGGTGATAATGCTATTGATGTTATGGTGTTGCTGATTTAAAAGTCAGCATACTTTATCTGTTGCCCACTTTTTAGAAAGAAAGAGGAATTCCTTTTCCTTTTTCTTTTGTGTTTTATTGTTTATTAGGTTAGGGCATCATTTCCGATTGGTTCCCTCATTCGGCCGAGGTCATCCACTATAGCCAATGAGGTTTTCCAACAATAAAGATGTCCGAAATGGGGCCGAATGTTCCCTTATTCGATTAAGGTCATCTGCTATAGCCAATGGGGTTTTTCCAGTAACAAAGATGTCCTAAATGGCGTCGAATGTTTTCACCACATCGAGGCTGCATTTGATGCTTGTGTGTATATACGCGGTGATTCAGGACGCCACCTGTTATCCCGTGACCAAGTCCTGACGTGACGAAACGTAGGGAGGCGGCGTTCTGACGTCACCGCGCTTTTTCTCTACCTGGATACGGGCTGTGTGTTCCAAGCCGGCCGGCTATTTTATATACGCTCTACAAATCTCCAAGATTGTAAGTGCATTTCTACTTGCTTTTATTGAATAAATAAGGATTTTACACTATGTGAGCCCTTTATTTTTTGCATACTTCCGGATCGCTATTGGGAGTGAACTTATCTACTAAGCACATTGAATATCCTGGCTGCCCTCGATCCCAGTCTCTTACCATGCTCTATATGATCTCCTCTAACCAGGGATAATTTTTAACTGGTAAGAGAATATATATATCACTGTGGTGGAGGTTCTTACCTTTCTGGCACTGTTCTAGTGTGAAACCGTCTTGCACATGGTGGAGATTATTTATGAACTTGCCTTCGGTGGACTGTTTATTTGTGATCAACACTTATTTGAATACCTCTGTGTCATGCATTTATATTCATTTTTAGCGCTATCTTTTCTCTTGTGCAAGAAGTCAGCACCCCTTGCTTCTAAATGTAATGTAAGATGTCATTTCCGACAGCACAACACCCCCTCCCCCCACTTCTCAACTTTCTTTAATGTGACATGTCACTGTTGTTGGCGCCCCCCGCTTCTCATTTTTAATGTGCCATGTCATTTAGCTTTGAGCCCCAGGGAGGTCATGATCGGCACTGAGTGTTGCTCACAACAACAACCTAGTTAGCGTGTCACACAGAGGTGATCCAGTGTATACTTGTTGTTTTTCCAGGTAGGAAAGTTGTCCAAAGATAGAGAAATACAGCAGCTTAGGTAATGGATAAAATCCATTGTTAAGCTTAGAAGGATTGTAAAAGCAGACAATTGTACTACACTTTTTAAAAAGGATGATTGATATTCCACTTTCAGGCCTCAAATCTTTTTTTTTTCCAAAACATTTTATTGGGATTATAGGCAAATACATACAATAAATAAGGTATGAGATATCAATTTAAGGATAAGTGAAAATAATACCAATAAAAACAGGCAAAAGTGGAATGCATCAATATATAAATATATGGGTGGGGACAAGGAGTTATCTCGATCCACAAATAGAATCTGTCCAGTTTACGGAAACTTTATGATGCTAAATAAACAGGAAGGATGGAAAGGCAAGGGAGGGGAAAGAAAAGAGAGAGAAAGGAGGTCGGAGGATATTGAGGATAGGGGAGAGAGGAGTGGGAATGGGGGAGGGGGAGGGGAGTGGCCAATAGGAAGAGAAATAGGACACCAAATACATTATACGCAACATAGAGAACAGCAGGAGCACTAATCACTTTGTGGGGGTAGGGCTCCTGTTTCGACCAGAATTTACCGTTCACAGGGCCGGAGGTGGGGGTAGAATCAAAAGTGTGGGGTGCCCGTCTGTGCCGGTGATCCAGTATCAAGAGGAAAGACAAAGGGTGAGGACTGTAGGACTTGTTGCTCAGCCCCAGACAGGCTAAATCTAATAAAGGCGTCCCATTTCTCGTCAAACTTGACCCTCGATTGCATTGGGAAGGACCATAGGTCTAGGTTCTCCTTGTATAGCAAGTGTCTTATTGTTTCAGCCAATGAGGGGGGGTAGTAGATATCCAGTGGTTAAAGATGGTCCTGCGGGCTATCAGGAGCAGGAGGAGGATCCAGTGCTTAGTACCTTGGGGGAGTATGATGAACTCCTCATCTGATGCAAGGCATTGGGGAGGGGATCCAAACAGCAGGAGGCGAGGGTCCTTTCTCAGGGGGTGTTTTGTCACGTCCTGTGCGTATTGGAGAATTGAGGCCCAAAAGGTATCAATGGGAGGGCAGGTCCAGAGTCGGTGTAGCAAAGTGGGCCTGTAGGTTAGGCACCAAGGGCAAGAGGGGCCGATATCAGGAGATTTTGTGGTGGAAAATGGATAGTAGGCCCTGTGCATTAACTTAAATTGCGATTCTCTCCACACTTCGCAGGGGGTGATAGACCTTGTGAACCTATAGCCTCTTATAATATCCTCCACTTCAATCTGGTCTGGCAGGTCTCTGGTCCAGGAGGCCATGGAGGTGTATTGTAGGGGTTTGACAAACTCTAGGGATAGTGGTCGGTATATGTCTGATATAGAGTATTTCTTCTCTGCCATGAGCCTGTCTATGAAGGAGGATTGAAATCTAATAGTCTTGTTTGGGCAGAGTTTGTTGACAAAGTCTACATACTGTAAGATCTGATAATAGTGGACAGGGGGTAGAGTGTACTCCCTCGCGAGTTGAGCAAAAGATTTGGATTTGCCAGCTGAGATATGGAATAAAGAGCATACATTGACTAGGCCCTTGTCCTTCCACTTTGAGAAGGGTTCATATTGGAGGCTAGGCGTGAACGCGGGATTGCCACAAATTGGGAGGTGTCTAGAAATGTGAGGGGATAGGCCTAGTTTTTTCCTTACTTCCCTCCATGCCACAATGGTGTCACGAAATAGCAGATTCTGCTTGATGGAATTGGATAATTTTTGAAGCGAGCTGTGAAGAAGAGCTGCTAAGTCCAAGGGACCGACTATAGCCGATTCCAGGTCAAAATTAGAGTAGCGAGATGATCTAAGTATCCAGTCCACTCCAACTCTCAGGAGGCAGGCGAGGTTTTACACTCCCGCTCCCCGGGAGATATAATTTTGTCAGAGAGATTCTGGGCCTACCCTTCTTCCATATAAATTTAGCCAGAGCTTTATTCAGTGCTTGTACATCCTTGTGTTTCAGGAGAAGGGGTAGGGTTTGTAAAGGATAGAGTAGGCGGGCAAAGCTAATCATTTTGAAGAGAGCACATCTCCCAAAGAACGAGAGGGGTAAGCCAGCCCAAATTTCCATTTCACTTATCAGTTTAGCAATCAGAGGTGGGAAATTTAGATAGTACAGAGAGGATGGTTCCTTACCAATTTTTAGTCCTAGGTAGGTGATGTGTCTTCCCGCTAGCCGGAGGCAGGAGGGAGGGAGCTGGGGTCGGGAAGAGTATGGTCCTATGGGTAGGATTTCGCTCTTGGAAAAATTAATTTTCAGGCCAGAGCAGATGCGGAAAGAGTCGAAGATGTTCTGTATAGCAGGAATGTCCGTGTGGGGGGAAGTAGAGAATATGAGTATGTCATCAGCAAATAGAGCCACCCTCATGTCCTCACGTCCAAATGGTATCCCATGCAGTAGGGGGGTGTTGCTAAGGAGGCGTGAGAGCGGCTCTATGGCAAGGTTGAATAGCAAGGGGGAGAGGGGGCAGCCCTGTCTCGTGCCTCTGTAAAGCCTAAAGGGGGGGATTGGACTCCCGCTGCTGTAACAGTAGCAGCTGGGGCAGAGTACATGGCCTGAATGAAGGTGCTGAAAGGGCCCACCAAACCAATTCTATGCATGACTCGTGACAACCATTGAAAACTAACATTATCGAATGCCTTTTCGGCGTCTAAAGTGACAATAACCACGTCTCGCGAGGGGTTAGATTTAGCATATTCCAAGGCAGCCATGACTTTACGGATATTGGCCGCCGCAGACCTCCCCTTGGTAAAACCCGATTGGGCGCTGTGTATAAGTGAGGGCATTATTTCGCCTAGTCTCGACGCAACTATTTTAGAAAGTATTTTAGAGTCGACATTCAACAGGGAGATGGGGCGATAAGAGCTCGGATCCAGAGGGTCCTTGTCTTTCTTAGCGATTAGTTTGATGTTTGCGAGGTGCCCTGTCTGAAGGTATGGTCTCCCGCCCCAGATGTAGTTATAGACTGACAGTAGTGTGGGGGTGACTTCAGGCTTAAGTAGTTTGAAGAACTCAGGCGTAAAGCCAAATGGACCCGGTGCTTTGCCGTTAGCAAGTCCGCTGATAGTACCTCTGATTTCTTCCAATGTAATGGGGGCATTTGGACGTGTCAGTTGGCCTTGGTCTATCCGATCCAGGGTAACATCATCTAACCATTTGTCTGCTGCTCCAGGCTCTGTAGAGTCTGGGACGTACAGATTCGAGTAGACATTTTCCAATGTCTTGTTCACTGCCTTAGGTGAAGAAGACATGGTACCATCCGGATTGCGCAGCTTACTGATGTGGGTAGGTGTGTAAGTGCCCCTAGTGATCCTCGCCAGAAGTTTCCCGGCCTTATTTCCAAATTTATGGTATTGAAGTTGCAAGGCTGACAGCTTCATTTGTTCCACTCTTTCTGCCCAAGTATCGAAGCGATCCTTGGCTTCTCTCCAAGCAGAAAGATGAGCATCAGTGTGCTGAGCAGTAAGAAGTGAGTGGGCCAGTCTAACGCGCTCGCTAGCCTCTAGAAATTGTTTTTGGGCGTTTTTTTTGTACGCTGAGGTGAAGGATATAATCCTCCCTCTCAGATAGGATTTGCCCGCTTCCCATAGTAAGTTAGGGTCGTTCACATGTTGGGCGTTATTGTGGAGGTAGTCCTCCCAGGCTTCGGCCAGCATCTCTTTGAAGCTGTCATTTCGATTGAGGTAAGCTGGGAACCTCCATTGCCTGACCTCCGAGCGGTGTTGCAGATTACTTAGAGAGACCGAGACGGGGGAGTGGTCTGAGATCACCAGGTCGTGTATGTGAGTGGAGGTTATTTTCTGCATCAAGGAGTGGGTGCCCAGAAAGTAGTCTAGTCTGGCTAAAGACCCGTGAACGGGAGAAAAGAAAGTGTATTCCCTCTCCGTGGGATGTTGTACCCGCCATACATCTAACAAGTCAAGGGCCTGGACCATATGTGACAAGAGAGTCGGACGATCCAAACGAGCGGTCGGGGCCCGTGAGTGGGGTTTGGACCTATCCTCCAGGTCGCACATAGTGGAGTTGAAGTCCCCCCCCCACAAGGTGTGGTGTGAGTTCCTCTGTGGCCAACTGGGGTGTTAATTTAGAGAAGTAGGTTTGGTCCGGGGAGTTAGGGGCATAGATGTTGGTAACCCGTAGTTCACCCGATGGGAGTTTAAGGTGTAGGGAGATGCGCCTGCCCTCATCGTCTCTGTCTATGGACAGTATATCATATACTAGGTTTTTGTGTAGTAAAATAATTACCCCTGCTTTGTGACCTGAGGAAGCTGACCCTAGAGCCTGCCCCACCCAGATCTTCTGCAAACGGAAGAAATCTCTTTCTTCCAGGTGTGTCTCCTGTAGCAATGCTATGTCAGCCTTGAGCCGTTTCAGGTGTCTCAGGATTTTCATTCTCTTAACTGGCGAGCGTAACCCCTTAACGTGCCAGGATACTATGCAAGTCTGTGACATGAGTGTGAAGGTTGAGTACTACTCGACTGATTGTAAAGGAAATACATTTTACCTGGCGAAAGATGAGCACCTGGAGTCGGTAAGCGGGCTGAGTGTCTGTGAGGTCGTTGGGAGCATCGAGGGAACCATCCTCTCAGTGGAAAAGAGGCCACACAAGGGGGGGAGAAAGGGAACAAAGAAGATAGGTAAGTAACTGGGGAAGAAGGGGAAACACACAATATAGTAAGCCATGACTTTTTTCCGCATGTTTTCCCACTTCCGGATGAGCCGCCTGACCGCCCACAATGTATGTCAAACAGTTTTGACGTTTGATTTCCGGCACCACCCCAAAGATGGGATGGCAGTGATAGCAAGGAATAAGTGGAATCATACCAACCAGTCAGTTTCTAATCATGGCAGGAGTCATGCCACACGGCCATCTCAGTAGTAGGGAAACATGTCATCGCTCGATATGGGCAATGGAACAGGTGCCTAGAATGAAAAAGTTAACACATTAAAACAAAAATACTTAACAGTAATAAAAGCTAAAGTAAGTGTAGATGTAAATGTAAATGGCCGCGGATCTTATCTCACAGCGGCCTCGCAGCCACGTTCAGGTATGTCAAACTGGCGACTAATCGCCCGTATTGCTGGTCATGGACAAATAAACATAAGGCAGATAAACAAGAGGAAGAAGGAAGTCTCGCTCCCATGTGGAGGGGAGTGGGACTAGTCGGCCTGTAAGGTGAAGAGGGATAGTCTCAAAAAACAAAGCAAAATGGGCCAGAACCAGGGGGGGCTCCTCCTCAGCTTTCTATATACCCAGGTCCAGGGGGGTCAAGAAAGACTAGGCCAATCAAGATGTAGCCTCACTGACAGCCGTAGTGAGGGAGGCATTGGCCTCACCCGGATCCCAGGTGATCTTGCACGGGTGTAGCTTTCAGTCGCTTGGGTGGCTCCTTCCTCGGACTTCTTTGGTCCCTGAGACCCTGCTTCGCTTTGTCAGCATATGTAGGCGCTGTGCCTTGGTCTCCCGGCAGGGAATGTAGATAGGTCCGGGGCCTTGTCTAACGACTGGATAGAGAGTTGTTGCCCATCAGGAGACTGTAAGCGCAGAATGGCCGGGTATGCCAGCGAGAAGCGGATGCCTCTCTTGTACAGCTCTGCGCAGACCGTTTTGGAAGTCCTTTCGTTTGCGGGAGACCTCCGCTGAGAAATCTGCAAACAGCAAAATCTTGTGACCGCCGATCTCTAGGGAGCGCGATTTGCGAAAGCTCTGCAGTATATCCATTCGATCTGCATAGTTTAAAAATCTGGCAATCACTGGTCTAGGGCGGGCACGATCCTCCGACGCAGCGCCAATACGATGCGCACGTTCCACCGTGTACCCCCGTCCTAGGCCCAGAGCCTCGGGGAGTACGTTGGAGCAAAAGTCAATCAGGGAGTTTGGTTTGAAGGATTCAGGGAGGCCAATAACCCTCAGATTATTCCTTCTGGAACGATTCTCGAGGTCCTCCATGCGTTCATGGAGGTGTTGTTGGTCCTGGGCGAATCATTCTAGCGTGGCGCTCATGTGGTATTGATCATCTTCCACCAAGGCTATGCGTTGTTCGGCTGTGGAGAGTCTCATGGAGTGTTCACCCAGCTCCTTACGTATTTGAAGCATCCCCTCAGTAACTGCTTTCTCCACAGTAGCAGCAATGGAGGGGGAGAGGAGCGCCGCAACAGCCTTGGTGATCCTGTCATAGGAGCTATCCTGATCCAATCCTCTAGCGGTCACAGTGTCCAT
Organism: Rana kukunoris; assembly: GCA_029574335.1. NCBI lineage: Eukaryota > Metazoa > Chordata > Amphibia > Anura > Ranidae > Rana > Rana kukunoris. Next base: position 2,990,129 of record CM056049.1, on the reverse strand, counting down.
GTCCTCGGATGGCGAGTCGTCGCTCACCCCGGATCCGTGCGTCTCATGAGGCTGCGAGGCATGTACGGGAGGGGGGCCTTGTGTCGTGGCGGCCATGTTGGACGGGGCCGCGAGCTCCGTCAGAGTGTCCGTAGTGCCGGAGCCCCGAGGTACGCACGGCTGTGTCAGGTACCGATCCATGCGCTGGAGCAGCGGTAGCAAGGGGGTGCAGAGAGCGGTGCAATCCGGGGCGATGCCAAGGTTTTATATGCCGATTTCTGGGAGGTCAGAGCGGAGGCTCCGGATCTCGCTTCCCTCACATGCGGTGCCGGAACCGGAAGTCTCTCTAATCTTTTTGATTCATCTATCCCTTTTTTTACAATCTCATAGGCCGCCATCAAGCTGCAGAAAAGGAGCCGACTAACCCCACACAGTACCAAGCCCCACCCTCGCCGGATGTACAGGAAGTACACAATGCCACCACATCAGGTCAGTGTCATACAGCACAGCTTCAGTTAATACATGTAGGCCTGCATAATTTTAATACATGTTTTTTCACAAATTTCAGGTGGACGAGCTGTTGGTGGTGGCTTAGACACTTCCAGTGCCCAGGTGCTCATTGAAGAAATAATGTCCTGCAGGGCACGAATAGAGGACACGAACATAGCCCTGGATAAGATCATAAGGGAGAATAAGAAGGTGGACCAAGACCTGAAGAACATTCTTGATGTTCTGGGGAGGGTTTAAAAAAAATAAAAAATACAAATAAATGTAAAAAATATATATATATATATATATTTATATATATATATATATATATATATATATATATATATATATATATATATATATATATATATATAAAAATGACACATTTTTAATTGTGATCCAATAAATATTTTTGGATACTCAAGAATCTCTGGCTTCTTATTATATCAATGCTGCCTAAAAGAACAAATGTAGATTTGTGGTGTTTCCATTGACAATGGTGAGTATTTAGTAAAGGCAGTGATGATCCTGACCTCCCTGGGGCCCTAAGCAAAATGACATGGCACATTAAAAATGAGAAGCGGGGGGCACTGACGACAGTGACATGTCACATTAAAGAAAGTTGAGAAGCGGGGAGGGGGTGTTCTGCTGTCAGAAATGACTCAGCCAGTGAGTTTAGATACGGGATGAGGGGGCGAAAATTACTTCTCAACAGGCGGGGCTTCTAGTAATTTGGGGGGCCCTTCGCAGCTTTGGGGGGCCCTAAGCGGCTTGCATAGTGAGCCTATAGGGAGGATCGGCCCTGAGTAAAGGAAAATAAACATGACACTATGAGAACGTAGGAGAAAGCTAGAATGTACTCAAGTTAGAAAAGAAGCAAACAAAGAAAATGACTAGAACAGGGGCATAAAAATTGGGCCTTAGTCACTGGTGGCGGTGTTACAACACTGCAAACCCCTCACAGATACTGGGAATCAATCTCACCTTCACTGAGATCCCTTCACTGGCTACCAGTTAAAGACAGGATTGCTTTTAAAGCTCTCTGTCTAACGCATAGATGTGTCCATGGGAATGCCCCCCAATATCTATGCGATAAAATAAAAGCTCACAATCCCAATCGCATCTTGCGATCCACCAATCAGAACCTACTACAGATCCCAAAAGCCAACTACAAGTCCAAAGGAGAAAGAAGATTCGCCGTCCAAGGTCCCAGACTATGGAACGCTTTACCAGCCAGCATTCGGTTGGAGGCGAATCACTTAGCCTTCAGGAGAAAGATCAAGACTCATCTCTTTTGATATCAAAGGAGACAGGAACAACAAGCGCCCAGAGGCGATTCAGTTCGCATGTGCCGCGCTCTATACGTTTTTCATTCATGCATTCATTCATTCATAATTGGACCGCAGAAAAGAGCCACATGTAAAGTATTTCATTACAAATTGTTATTAGATGCCCCTGTTACACAGGGGCAGAACAATTAGGCCTTAGGCACAACACAACACTGCAACCCCTCCCAATATCTTTAATTTGTGCGCAACAAGGAGCCACGTGCAAAGTATTGCATCAAAAATTTGTATCAGACGCCCCTTTTTTCAAAGGGGCAGAAAAATTAGGCCTTAGGCACAACACAACACTGCAACCCCTCCCACTATCTTTAATTGGAGCACAACAAGGAGGGACGTGCAAAGTATTGCATCAACATTTTTTATTAGGCGCCCCTGTTAAACAGGGGCAGAAAAATTAGGCCTTGGTGGCGGAGCCCAGAAATACAACATTTCTTTCTAGATATCAGGAAGAAAAGTGAGGAGGAGAAGGATATTCCATCAGCAGCATAACAAAACAGTCACTCAGCATCAGCATACGCAGTCTCCAAGGGTTCTGACATTTCAACAAAAAAATGATTATTCAGTAACATCAGCATCAGGTGCTTGGTAGCTGGTGTTGATCCAAGCCTGATTCATTTTGATGAAGGTCAGTCGATCAACAGAGTCGGTGGAGAGGCGCACCCTGTGATCGGTCACAAAGCCTCCAGCAGCACTGAATGTGCATTCTGAAAGAACACTGGATGCAGGGCAAGCCAGTAGCTCAATTGCGTACTGTGCAAGCTCTGCCCAGTGATCCATCCTCAAGACCCAGTAAGCCAGAGGATTTTCGGTGGGGAAGGTGTCCATGTCGGATCTTGCCCCTAGGTATTCCCGGACCATGTAAACCAGACGCTGGCGATGGTTGCTGGAACCAGCCAGACCTTGGGGCTGCGGACTAAAACATTTTTTGAACGCATCGGTCAGACGGCCACCTTCTCCTCCGCTCCTTCTCTGACTCACCGAAGCCTCAGCAAGACGTTGTCCAGGGCCAGGTTTTGGTAATCCCTCCGGTTCTGGGAACGCATTGCACAGAGCCTTCTGCAAGGCCTCCCGCAGAAGTTTCATTTTCTGCTCCCTCTGCGATAGCAACATAAGGTCCGCTACCTTACTCTTGTAACGTGGATCAAGGAGAGTTGCCAGCCAGTAATGATCACTCTCCTTGATAGCACGTACACGAGGATCCTTACGCAGGCTTTGCAGGATCAGGGAGGCCATGCAGCGTAGGTTTGCAGAGGCATTCGGGGCACAGTCCTCTGGGTCACTGAGGACTACAGGATTCGCAGCCACCTCATCCCAGCCACGTAAAAGTCCACGTGTTCCTTGGGACTGTAAATGATCCCTTGAAGACTGCTGCTGTTGATGCTGAGTGCTAGGCTCCACCTCCATGCTGCTGATACAATCCTCCTCCTCCTCCTCCTCCTCCTCTTCCTGTGTTCCAGGTGGGCAAGCAGGAACAGTGTCTGGATTAAGGGGGCCTTGAGAGGTAAGGAAGTCCTCCTCTTCCTCCCTCTGTTCTGCCTCAAGGGCCCTGTCCATTATTCCACATAGGGTGTGCTCCAACATGTGAATAAGAGGGACAATCTCACTGATGCATGCACTGTCACTGCTCACCATCCTCGTGGCCTCCTCAAATGGTGACAGGACAGTGCATGCATCCCTGATCAAGGCCCACTGGCGTGGTGAAAAAAACCCAAGCTCCCCTGAGCCAGTTCTGCTGACATATTGGCACAGGTACTCATTGATGGCCCTCTGCTGCGTGTGCAGCCGCTGCAGCATGGCCAACGTAGAGTTCCATCTGGTGGGCATGTCACAGATTAGGCGGTTCTTGGGCGGGTTGTATTCCCTCTGGAGGTCTGTCAGCCGAGCAATGACATTGTATGACCTTCAGAAATGCACACAGACTTTCCTGGCCTGCTTCAGGACATCCTGTAAGCCCGGGTACCTGCCCTAAAAACCGCTTCACCACCAAATTCAGGACATGCGCAAAACAGGGCACGTGGGTGAGTTTTCACTGTCGCAGGGCAGAGAGGAGGTTGGTGCCATTATCGCTGACCACCATTCCAGGCTTCAGCTGGCGTGGTGTCAACCACCTCTGAGCCTGCCCCTGCAGAACTGAAAGAACCTCTTCCCCAGTGTGGCTCCTGTCTCCCAAGCACACCAGCTCTAGCACCGCATGGCATCTCTTAGCCTGCATTGCTGCATAGCCCCTGGTACGCCTACGGAGAACGGCTGGTTCTGAACAAACATCACCACAGGAAGAGGCCACAGAGGAAGAAAAAGAGGAGGGGGTGGAGGAGAGAGGTGTGTCACAAGCAGTAGTAGTGTTTTGGAGGCGTGGTGGCGGAACAACCTCCAAAACTACTGTACCTTGCCCTGCGTCCTTCCCAGCTGCCAGCAGAGTCACCCAATGGGCCGTAAAAGACAGGTAACGTCCCTGTCCATGCCTGCTGGACCGTGAGTCAGCTGTAAGATGCACATTACCACTGACCGCCCTGTCCAGCGAGGCATGGACATTGCCTTCCACATGGCGGTAGAGAGCCGGAATCGCCTTCCGGGAGAAAAAGTGGCGTTTGGGTACTTGCCACTGAGGTACTGCACATTCCACAAACTCACGGAAGGGGGCAGAATCTACCAACTGAAAAGGTAGCAGTTGAAGTGCTAGCAATTTTGCTAAGCTAGCATTCAACCGCTGGGCATGTGAATGGCTGGGAGCGTACTTCTTTCGGCGCTGCAGCAGCTGGGGGAAAGAAATTTGTCTGTTACTATCATTAGATTTCCCGCATGTACTACCACTACTACGTTGTGACACACCTATTTCTACACCTTTGGTGCAGGCTTCAGAGAGGACTGGGGGTCTAGTGGGGTTGGAGGTCACAGAAGGGCAAGGGGAGGTCCGCTTCGGTCTTTGGTGTGGGTCTTTCTGTTATGCTTTCCATCGCACTGCATGGCAGCTCGACATATGTCTGGACAAACATGTGGTGCCCAAGCGGGTGATGTTTTGGCCACGCGAGATACGCTTGAGACATATGTTGCAAACAGCAAAGGTACAATCTGATGGACAGGTTTAAAAAAAGGCCCACACCAAAGAACTTTTGCTGTACCGTTGAGACACAGCAGCACCACGTAATGCAGTTGGTGTGCTGCCCTTAAGCTGACCCCTGGAGGGCATCCTGCCTCTTTGGAGATGTGACTGTGCCTTGTCCTCCTCTTCTTCCTCCTCTCTCCTTTCAGGCACCCAGGTAGAGTCAATGACCTCATCATCCCCTCCCTCCTCATCATCACTGTCGAAAACCTGGCAGTATGCTCCAGCTGGGGGAACATCACTCCCACATTGTTGTCCCTCTCGGCCACCCCCATCTCCCTGGGCTCACATCAATGCCTTCCTCTATCTGTGTTCCATCATCGGAGTCTTCAAAGCGCTGCGCATCTTCATGTAACATGTACCCAACACTGTGTTGAAACAGTTCGGGGGACTCCTCAGGAGGACACGGTGGGACTAGGGAAGGATTGTGTGATGCCATGGTACAGAGGAAAGAGGAAGCCTTGGCAGCTGCTTTGCCAGACAAACTATGATCAGTCTGTGTGAGAGAGGATGAGGAGGATGAGGACGGCTTGGTCATCCACTCAACTCATTTCTCTGCATGTTGAGGCTCAACACGGCCAGCTCCCGAAAAGAAGGACGAGCGGCCACGGCCACGTGCTGAAGAGGATAAACCACATCCACCACCAGCATTACCTCTAGATGCAGAGCCTGCTTGCCCTCGTGACTCTCTGCCTCTCTTTGTCCTTCCAGTCATATTTATGCGTTCAGGTGCTATGTAACAAAACAGACGCAGTCACAGAAACTGCGTTCAGGTGTTAGTAAACTCCACACAAGCAGTAAGAGCGACTGCGTTCAACTGCTATGTAACAAAATAGTCGCAGTCACACCAACTGCGTTCAACTGGTATTAAACAGCAACCGCCCAGTAAGAGCGAGTGCGCTGAAGTCCTTAGCACCCCCCTGTGCAACACCAAAAGCCAAAACCACCCCGGAAAAACTACAGAATTTTCGCCTAGTGTCAGAGGAGGAAATCAGAGCTATCATCTCAAAACTGAAACCAACCAGTTATCCTGATGACCCCTGCCCTGCCTGGTTCATTCAGAAGCATGTAGACACTCTGGTTACCGACATCTGCAGAGTAATCAATTTGTCCCTCCGCCTGGGTATAGTGCCTTCTAGATTCAAGAGAGCAATCATACTCCCATTATTGAAAAAAGCGTGCCTGGACCCCACGATACTTACCAACTACCGCCCCATTTCTCTACTGCCCTTTCTATCTAAGGTCCTGGATCAGGTTGTGTTTATCCAGCTGCAGGAGCGGTTTGAGTCACACGGTCTGTTCCATGATTGTCAGTCGGGATTTCGACCCGGTCGCGGTACGGAGATGTCTGCCCTAGATATGAGGGAACGTCTGCTGGGTGTCCGCGACGCGGGGGGGTCCGCAGCCTTGGTGCTGCTGGACCTCTCTGCGGCGTTTGACACCATTGACCATTCTATCCTTCTCTTTAGAATGCAATCCTTATTTGGCTGTGAGGATGCAGTGTTAAATTGGATTAGATCCTTTTTGTCAGAAAGAACGCACTCCATAAAAATGGCATCGTACCGCTCAAACACCCTGTCATTGACCTGCGGGGTACCTCAGGGCTCTGCCCTCTCTCCCCTATTCTTTAACTGCTATATGCGCCCACTTGCCGACCTCATTACTAGCTATGGTCTAGGCTGCCAGATCTATGCGGATGACACACAGGTCTTGGCAGACCTTGCAAGTGGACCTAATATGCCTGAGCAGCTGAATAAGGGACTATCTAACATCCAACAATGGATGGACACAAACAGGCTAGGCCTTAACGCCGACAAAACGGAGCTATTGCTGATCGGCCCACAGGCCAACTCTACCTTTTTACCTGCCTGGCCATCCTCGTTTGGCTCTGCCCCAATTCCAGCTAAGCAGGTTAAAAATCTGGGTATAATTTTTGATGCTGAACTAAGTTTCATACCCCACGCAAAATATTGCATAAAATCCGCCAACTACCATCTGCAATTATTACGGAAAATTAAGAATCTTTTCACTCAGCACAACCGTATGATCTTAGTTCATGGACTTATCCACTCTAGGTTGGATTGTTCTAACATTTTCTTCCTAGGGCTCCCACAGAAGTGGATAAAACGATTGCAGATCACACAGAACCATGCTGCAAGATTAGTTACAAACTGCCCAAGGCGGAATCACATCTCCCCGGTACTAAAGAACTTACACTGGCTCCCGATAGTAAAACGGGTTGAGTTCAAGGCACTCTGTTTGGTGTTTCGGGCCTATTGGCAACTAGGTCCGATGTATTTATCAAATATGTCAGAACATTACTGTCCACCCAGAGAGCTTCGCTCGACTGACGCTCTGTTAGCAATTATTAAATCTAGCAGATTAGCTTCGAAAGGTGGCCGCCGGCTCCAAACACTGGGGAATTTTCTGTGGAACCAGCTCCCTCATCAGCTCCGAGCATCCACCTCCTTGATGGCCTTCCGTAAGGGCTTGAAGACACTTTTGTTTTCACAAGCCTATAGATAGAGACCCGCACCTTCCAAGCCCTTAGCAGGACGCTGCCTTAATCCTAGGCTGCGGTCCATTGTCAGGGAGTAGGGATAGGCTTGCTGTGCCCTGACACTCCCCCCCCCCCCTTAGCTTGTTGGTAAGCGCTTAGACGCGAGTATCACAACTTGCATTTGGCGCTCTATAAGTATTTAATCCAATCCAATCCAATCCAATCCAATGTAACTAAATAGTCGCAGTCACACCAACTGCGTTCAGGTGGTATTAAACAGCAACCGCACAGTAAGAGCGAGTGCGCTGAAGTGCTATGTAACAAAATAATCGCAGTCACACCAACTGCGTTCAGGTGGTATTAAACAGCAACCGCCCAGTAAGAGCGAGTGCGCTTAAGTGCTATGTAACAAAATAGTCGCAGTCACACCAACTGCGTTCAGGTGGTATTAAACAGCAACTGCACAGTAAGAGCAACTGCGATGAAGTGCTATGTAACTAAATAGTCGCAGTCGCACCAACTGCGTTCAGGTGGTATTAAACAGCAACCGCACAGTAAGAGCAACTGCGTTGAAGTGCTATGTAACAAAATAATCGCAGTCACACCAACTGCGTTCAGGTGGTATTAAACAACAACCGCACAATAAGAGTGAGTGCGCTGAAGTGCTATGTAACAAAATAATCGCAGTCACACCAACTGCATTCAGGTGGTATTAAACAGCAACCACCCAGTAAGAGCGAGTGCGCTCAAGTGCTATGTAACAAAATAGTCGCAGTCACACCAACTGCGTTCAGGTGGTATTAATCAGCAACCGCACAGTAAGAGCAAGTGCGCTGAAGTGCTATGTAACAAAATAATCGCAGTCACACCAACTGCGTTCAGGTGGTATTAAACAGCAACCGCCCAGTAAGAGCGGGTGCGCTCAAGTGCTATTTAACAAAATAGTCGCAGTCACACCAACTGCGTTCAGGTGGTATTAAACAGCAACCACCCAGTAAGAGCGAGTGCGCTCAAGTGCTATTTAACAAAATAGTCGCAGTCACACCAACTGCGTTCAGGTGGTATTAAACAGCAACCGCACAAACAAATTATGACAGACTTGATCCACTCGGATCAAGTTGGGTTTGTGGCTGGACGGGAGGGGAGAGACAATGGTATTAGAACGTTATTAGCTATTCAGAAAATCAGGGATAGTGGAGCCCCAGGTCTACTCTTGTCAGTAGATGCAGAGAAAGCATTTGACAGGTGGTATTAAATAGCAACCGCACAGTAATAGCGACTGTGCTCAAATGCTATTTAACAGCACACACGCAGTGACACTAACTGCGTTTAGTTGCTATTAAACAGCACACACGCAGTAAGAATGTCTGCGTTTCTGTGCAATTCAATAGCCCAGTTGCATTAACAGCGACTGCGCTTCTGTGCAAATAAATTGCACACGTGCAGTATCAGGTAATGCGTGCAATTAACTAGCACACATTGAATAACACAGACTAATATTTTAAACCTCATCCCTAATGCAGGCAATACAAAACGGTAGAGCACTGCATGTAGAACAAACTCCTGCCTGACAGATACTAATAGAACATCTAGCTGAGCTATACAGTTTATAAATATATTGACAACTCCTAGGGATATGAATATATTCTCTACAAACTGTACATTTAACTATACTGACTAGACGTTCTATCTTTCTATCTATCTATCTATCTATCTATCTATCTATCTATCTATCTATCTATCTATCTATCTATCTATCTATCTATCTATCTATCTATCTATCTATCTATCTATCTATCTATCTATCTATCTGTCTGTCTGTCTGTCTGTCTGTCTGTCTGTCTGTCTGTCTGTCTGTCTGTCTATCAATCTATCTATCTATCTATCCATCTATCCATCTATCTATCTATCTAGTAGAAAAGACAGGTAGATGGGCGAATCTTTATTTCGGAGTAACGTTTCTCATTTACGTTACTCCGCCGTAACTTTAGGAGCAAGTACTGTTATTCACAAAGCACTTGCTCCTAAAGTTGCGGCGGCGTAGCGAAAATGAGCCGGCGGAATTCAAATTGGGCGGGTAGGGGGCGTGTATTATTTAAACTAGGCGCGATCCCGCGGCGAACGTACTGCGCATGCGTCGACTGTCAGTGCGCATGCTCCAAATTCTGTCAGTGAACGTCAATGACGTCAATCCCCATTCACGGACGTTTTACACAAACAATGCAAACATTTTTAAATTTGAGGCGATGACGACGGCCATACTTAACATAGGATACTCCACTAGGGGGCTGTTTTTTCTTTACGCCGCGTATCTCTTATGGAAACGTCGGAAAGTCACTGCGTCGGGCCCGAATACGATCGTGAATTGCCGATTCTCGCTGATTAACATATTCTCTGCGTTAATCAGCAGGAACGCCCCCAGCGCCATTTTTAAAATTGCAGTTCCGATACGACAGCGAAATTCAATTACGCCGCTCGTATAGGAACTCCAACCCGGCGTTTCTTGTTTTCTGCTTACTGAAAACAGAAACGCCGGCTCAAAGTGAGAGTTAGGCTGGAGTATCACTGATACTCCAGAGTAACTCTACCTGAATCTGGCCCTATGGGCCAGATTCAGGAACACTTGCGCTGGAGTATTTGGATATGCGCCGCGTAACTGTGCTGATGCGCCGACGTTTCTATGTGCCCGTACCCACCAAACTAGATGCGCCCAATAACGGCTCATTTGCGACCGGCGGAACGTTCCGACGCCAGAGTATCGTCAGCGTTTATTTTCGCTGGGCGCATCAGTCGCGCCCATTGATTTCCCCTGCAAATATGCAAATGAGGGATTTTTCTCAATTCACGAACGGATTAGCACCATACGCTGGCTACATGCGCCGCGCGTATCTGATCCGTCCGGCGCAAAGTTATTTCTACAAAAGGCTGCTTTATCTTTACTCCAGACGGTCACAGGTCAGCAGGAGAGCAGCTACAGCAGCGTTACCGACGATAGGAGCTAGCTGAGCACCCCCACTTGCAAGGACAACACCTCTGTGTGCCAACATGCCAGGGGCACTCGTGGTCCTAGAACTACTGATGGGTCCCCTGGAACCAAGAAGGCGGGCACGTGAGAGGATATACCGCACTCGTATGAGCCTCTTTGGCATGGGGGATGAGGAGGTGTATCGCCTATTCAGATTCAGCCCAGATGCAATACTTGAACTAACCACAACCCTGCAGGATGACATCACCAGCCCAACACACCGATCACAAGCAGTGCAGCCACTGGTGAAGGTCCTGGCAACACTCCATTTCCTTGCAAGTGGATCATTCCAGCGTACAAGTGGAGTGGTGGCTGGGATGTCACAATCCTCCATAAGCAGATGTGTGCACCAGGTTGTCCCCGCAATCCTCAGACGCATGTCCAACCAGTTCATCAGACCCACCACTGAGGAGCTGCGGCAGAAGGCAATGACAGATTTCTACAACATTGCCAGATTCCCACGCACTGTGGGGGCCATTGATTGCACACATGTGGCCCTACAGCCCCCCAGTGCCACAGAGCACATATACCGCAATCGGAAGCATTGGCACTCCATCAACGTACAGGTGATAGCTGATGCCCAACGCCTCATATGGCACGTCCGTGCCAAACACCCCGGGTCCAGCCATGACAGTTTCATATACCGTCAGAGCCCCATCCCAGCAGAATTTAACCAGAACATGTATGGGGACAGCTGGCTGGTTGGTGAGTGACATGGGAGTCAGGCATGACTATCCCCTCCCGTCATGCACAACAGAAATCGCACATGCATGACTAACATTCTCCTGTCTTTTACCTTACAGGTGACTCTGCATATGCATTGGGACCCCATCTAATGACTCCTTTCCGGAACCCCCAAACCAGAGGAGAGAGAAAATACAATGAAGCACACATCAAAACCCGTGCAGTGGTTGAGCAAACATTTGGGCTCCTGAAGTCCCGTTTCCGATGCTTGGATAAGTCTGGGGGGGCCCTATTGTATTCCCCTACCTTTGTGTGTCAGATCATCGGTGCATGTTGCATACTACATAACTTTGCTATGAAAAAAGGCCTGCATATTGACATACGTGATGACCTGACCCCCGACCCACACAGTCCCCCCCTGCCAGAGGACACCCAGTCTGCTGATGGAAGAGCAGTCAGGAGGGTCCTCGCCGTAGGCATCTTTGGACACTAACCCAAAACATTAATTACACAGACAATGCACGCGTGTACACCACTGATGTCCCTAGATCACACACACCACATCCACATCGCATTGGATTAGCCCAAGTCCAGCATGTAGGAGTTGGGAGCAGTAACGCCAGCGTCAAGGCCCCAATGATGTCACTGTCCATTCACACACCTTTCACACATCATTCATTCAGCCGTGGGGTTCACTTCACCACCACGGCCGAGGGTGACACCCCTTACTTTCAGGAGTGCCACCCTCTCACATTCACACACCATTCACACTGTCCCCTGCACTCCTGACCGTGTGCAGTACAAAAAGAAATTAGAAAGATCATATCCTGATCAATAAAAGAAAAATAATCTCATAACCTGAGAAAAATAAAAAATAAACTCATGACCTGAGTATGTGAAAAACAATAATATAAAACCAGCAACAAAAAAAAGGCCTCATCGGGGATGCCGGGGGCTTCTTCTGGGGGCCCCTCTCTGGCTCCGCAGCTGCCTGGATGGAGTGGGTGGGGGTGGGGGGGCATCTGGAGGTGGCTGATCCCCAGGTGGGCCACTCCTGGCAGGTGTGGCCTGCGTGCCCTCCAAGGCCCTGGCTATCCGTCCAAGGTAATTGTTCGTCTGGGCCTGCATCCGGAGCTGACGGGTCACCTGGTAATGCTGGGCCCGCCGACTCAGCCTCCCCTGCTCCCGGATGGCAGCACTGTTGGCCTGGACGGCTGCAGTGAGGTGCTGGATATCCCCCTGCACCTCCCCCAAAGTGGTGACCACTGCAGCGCAATTAGAGCTGACATCCTGCACTGCGTTGCTGAGGTTGGCAACGGAGCCCAGGCTGTCAGACACTTTCTGCAAGTGGACCGCTATGGCCCCCATTTGTTCTGTCTGTCTGGCGTGATCCCTCGCCAACTGGTCCTGGACACCATCAGACACCCCCCTGGTCTTATGGCTCGCCTTCCTGGGGCCCGAAGATGGATGTCCTCGGGTGGAAGGAGTCGCCCTTGAGGGGCTTCCAAGGATGGGGGAGGGGACGACAGACGGGCCAGGAGAAGGGGAGGAGACAGACAAAACCAAAGAAAAGTCCTGCTCTGCCACAGCAGGATCTTCCACAACCACCTCGGCAGGTGTGGTGTGGCCACTCTCCTCCTCCACAACCTCTTCACCACCCAGTGGCTCGGGCACATGATGGCGTGGGGGGGATGGGGTGGAATGCAGGCTGACAGATGATGGCCCAGCTCCGTCATCTGTGGATGACACAAAGCAGACACATGTTGGTGGTCCCACACACTTGGCACATGTACCCCCCCCCCCAAATGCAAAACATCAAATAGGGGATTAAAAAACACTTACCTGTCCTTGTGCCTTCCTCCACGGAGTCATAGCCTGCGACCCCCTCCACCTGCTCCCTCTCCAGGCACCGAGCAACCACCTCCTCCTCTGCGGTCAGGGTGACAGGACATGGGGGACCACCACCTGTGCCCCTCTCATACCTCCTGATGGAGGCCACCTTGTCCCTCACCTTGCGCCGCAGGTCATTTATTTTCTTTTGTATGTCCCCAGCAGTGCGGGTGGAGTACCCCAGGACATTGACCCTGGCAGCAATCGACTCCAGGATGCCCTGCTTCCTCTCCCGGCTGGTCTTGCGGCTTTTTTTGCCATGGAGAAATTCATTCTCCGTCTCCATAGCCGAGATAATGACAGAGACCTCCTGGGTATTAAAATTGAGGTTCCTCCTCTCTCTGGGGGTAGCGGGAGCAGCCATTACAGAGCCAAAGTATCTTCCCTGGGGTGGGGGGAAACGGAACTACTTTTGCGCCGGAATGGCGTTTCCGCCAGCGCTTTTAAGCGCCCAGCGGAACGCATTGCGCTGACGTTTCCCAGGAAGTGGTGCCGACGGAAGTTGTGAGCATGCGCACAAGGGGGCGAGTGGAGTCGCACTCACTGCGCATGCTCCGTGGATGATGCGCTGAACGTAAGCCTCTGCGCCGGGCTCCGCCCATCATTTACATATGATCACACCCACTTCCACTTGCGTCGGGTTACGCCAGCGCATTATCGTTACTCTGGCGCAAGTTTACGCGCAACTGCTATGTGAATTACAGGACTTGCGCTGAAAGGGTCTTCAGAGTAACGTAAATGAGAAGCGTTACTCCAGAGGAAAGATACTCTCATCTACCTGAATCTGGCCCTATGTCTCTATCTCTCTATCTCTAACTGTCTGTCTGACTTGCTTTCTTTAACAAAGCCGGAACACACTACACGAGGCCGCCGTGCAGGCTGCCTTTTATAGTGTGGGGCGTGTACTAATCCCCCTGAGCCATAATTGGCCAAAGCCACCCTGGCTTTGGCCAATTATGGCTCTTCGTTTTTGGCGCGCTGTAATTGGCCAAGCATGCGGGACATACAGCATGCTTGGCCAATCATCAGCGCTCAACGCCGCAGTTAATTATGGGACGTTTTACGTCACTCAAATTTGGCGCGAACGACCCGTTTTGTTCGTGTTTCGTCGAACGATCGAACGACCAATGTTCTAGTCGAACATACGTTCGTATCGAACGCGAAGCTCATCCCTACTGTGAACCAACATAGACTTAAATGGGAGAGAGATTTAGGTTGTTCCATTAGTGATCCCCAATGGGAGAAGGCTTGCATATTCGCGCATAAATGCTCACTGAGCACGAAACACCAGGAGACATCGTATAAATTACTCACCCAATGGTACATCACTCCACTAAAAGCTAAACGGTGGTCTCCTTCGGCTTCAGACACGTGCTGGAGGTGCAACGCTGATGTTGGTTCATTTATGCACATCTGGTGGGATTGCCCCTTATTATTGGGTTTCTGGGAAGAAGTTTCCAAATGGATCAAACACACTACTGAGACCACACTTACCCTGAACGCTGCTGCATGTTTGCTCCACATTCACTAATTTTCTATCCCCAAATATAAGAAGTCTTTAACTCATGGGTCTTCAAACTACGGCCCTCCAGTTGTTCAGGAACTACAATTCCCATCATGCCTAGTCATGTCTGTGAATGTCAGTGTGTTACAATGCCTCATGGGAAGTGTAGTTCTACAACAGCTGGAGGGCCATAGTTTGAGGATCCCTGCTTTAACTAGACACTTATTTAATGCAGCAAAAACACTCATCCCTCTGCACTGGAAGACCACTACGGTCCCAGTTGTCAGGGACTGGCTAGAGAGAGTTCAGTTCATTCATAAAATGGAGGAACTCATTGCTATGAGGGACTAACGTAGTGATGGCTTTCTTGTAATGTGGCAACCGTGGGTCTCTTTCATCTATTCTAATGAATATAAGTCCCTGATGGCTTAACGGGGCTTCTTTCCCAGATCCCTGTCCTAGGTTCTCACCATCCTGACCCGCGTACTTGTACCGCCCTTCACCCTGCTGCCTCTCCACACTTAGGGTGCTTTGATGGGGATCATTGCAGGGTGGAGGTGTGCACTTAGGCCGCGTACACACGAGAGGATATGTCCGCTGAAAACGGTCCGATGGACCGTTTCAGCAGACATCTCCGCTCGTGTGTATGGGCTAGCGGACAGATTTCTCCACCCGACAGATTTCAAAGCAAGCTTTGAAATCTATCCGGTGGGAATCTGTCCGCCCGACATGTCTGCTGGTAAGTACACTTACCAGCAGACATGTCGGCCCCCACCGCCGCCGCGCCGCTGCCGAATGGATTCGGCGCATGCGCGGAAGTGTTTTACTTCCTGGTGCGGTGACGTGGCGGTGACGCGGCGGCGTCAACGTCACCGCCGCGTCACCGCCACGTCACCGCGCCGTCCGGCGGCGGGGAATTTGATCCGATGGTGTGTACACGCCATCGGATCAAACTCCCGATCGGACATATCTGATGGAAATGGTCCGCGGACCGTTTTCATCGGATATGTCCGATCGTGTGTATGGGGCCTTAGCCTAATAGTTCCCCCCCACGAGTGTGATCTCAGGCGCGGTCTCTCCTCTTACATTCCTTTCTCGTCTTCATGATTCCTTACCCGTTGTATGCATTTCTTTGTGTAGGATAGCACAATATAATTTGGATGTCAAAAAGACTTGTACATTGATTTGTTAATGTATAACTTCGACTGTATTAATTTGGTTTATTATGCATTTGATGTATGCCTTGTTATATGCTTGTTATTTTTTCATTATCTTTTAATAAACCTTGGATTGTGAAAAAAAAAAAAAATGAATGCAACGAAAACGTACTTTCACTAAATCTTCTTCTCATCTAATGTGGGAAAAAGACCTTCAATGTTCCTTTTCAGACAACCAATGGCTTAAAGCTTGTAAAGCCAATCAATCTGCTTCTAAATTACTTTACGTTGGTATTTTACCCCAGCAGTAATGTCCACATTTAATTCCCAAACCCCTAACACTTGTTGGAGACTTTGTCCCACTAAAGGGGACTTGTTCCATTTATTCTGGAGTTGTCCTAAACTTAAAAAAATACCGGACAGAAATTTTCAAAATAATAAATAAATAGAACCTGATCCAGCTCTGGCTCTGTCCCTAGGAATAGAAAAATTCCCAACTAATCTACAGAGAACAATAACTCACTTTCTCTTAGCAGCTAGGTTATCTATTACTAGAAAATGGAAAGATTCTATTCCACCATCTCCAGGTGACGCTATTGACCTTACCAACCTTCATAATTCTTATGAGAAGATTCTGGCATCATCCTTAGGCATGCTTAACAATTATGAGATCCAATGGACTTCTTGGAATCTCTGGTACTATAACATGACTTGATTTAATCCTTTGATTAAATTCCAATATTTATTCTTCTTTATTTAGTTGACATTTCTTATGGTAATGTTCCTCCTGAACACTATGGGCCAGATTCAGCAAGACTTGCGCTGGAGTAATTCGATATGCGCCGCGTAACTGTGATTATGCACCGTCGTTTCTATGTGCCCGTACCCACCAAACTAGATGCGACAGAAAACGGGCCATTTCCGATCGGCTTAACTTTCCGACGCCAGAGTATCGTCAGCGCATAATTTCGCCTGGCGCATCAGTCGCGCCTATTGATTTCCCCTGCAAATATGCAAATAAGGGTTATTTCCCGATTCGCGAACGGATTAGCACCATACGCTGGCTACATGCGCCGCGCGTATCTCGTCCGTCCGGCGCAAAGTTATTTCTACAAATAGCTGCTTTATCTTTACTCCAGACGGCCACAGGTCAGCAGGAGAGCAGCTACAGCAGCGTTACCGACGATAAGAGCTAGCTGAGCACCCCCACTTGCAGGACAACACCTCTGTCCATGCTTGTCTGTCAACTTTTACAGCCATGGAGGAAGACATCATAGGTCTCTATAGCCGAGATGACGGCTGACAGCTCCTGGCCTTTAGAGTTCAGCTTTCTCCTGTGTGTTTGCGGGGAACGGGAGCAGCCATCTCAGAACAAAAGTAACTTCACTGCGGGGAGAGGGAACAGGATATACTTTAGTGCCGGAATGGCGCATCTACGGGCGCATTTAAACGCCCAACGGAACGCATTGCGCTGACGTTTCCCGTGAAGTGGTGCTGACAGAAGTTGTGAGCATGCGCACAAGGGGGCGAGTGAAGCCTCACTCACTGCGCATGCTCTGTGGATGATGCGCTGAACGTAAGCCTCTGCGCTGGGCTCCGCCCATCATTTACATATGATCACACCCACTTCCACTTGCGTCGGGTTACGCCAGCGCATTATCGTTACTCTGGCGCAAGTTTACGCGCAAGTGCTATGTGAATAACAGTACTTGCGCCGAAAGTGTCGGCGGAGTAACGTAAATGAGAAGCGTTACTCCAAAGTAAATAAGCGCCCATCTACCTATATCAGGCCCTATGAGTCCCCTCGGGGGTGTTCGGGAGAACCAATACTACCAATACCTTATATAATTACATCCTATTACTAAACATTATTTTACCTTCTTATGCTATATTACATGTACTCGTCTTCCTAAACTACGTATTATTTATGTACTTGAAGATATATACTGAGTTACCTCTTATGTACTATACAACATTGTTATCTTATTTACTACTATTGTAAACATTTTAAATAATCCAATAAAAATCTATTGAAATAAGTAAAAAAACTTCCATTCTGTACTCAATTGGTTTGTATCTGGTAATATAGATAACCAGAATGGATTCAACCTCCAGTTTGGTGTAGAGGAACTAGTAAAAGGTGTTAGGGTGACCTTCTGTAGTCTTGAGATTAAATGCTGGAAGAACAGAATAAAGTCAATTTGAGACAAAGTGGAATTAGGGGTAAAAAAACAGGAGTAAGCCTTTCGACTGGGATAGAGATGTCTCCATGTATCTATAAGGGAAAAATCCACCAATAGTCAACTAAATCCGGTCTTATGATATAGCTGTGGTGCTTGTGGCTCTAAGCCCATTCTATCCAGGCTAGGGTTGGCCGCCATATTAAAATTGATCAATCACAAAGCCATGACAGATGGGTGTTGGGACATAAAAGAAAAACCTTCACTTAAGATGGTAGAGTACACCACATGGAGAGGATCTAGGAGACATAGCCCCCCTCCTCTACCCCCCTCCTCCCTGGCCTGGGGAACACCTCTTTGAGTGATCCATGGCCTTGAGCGGCCCCTGCTCCCTGCATGGACATAGGGGACACAGCACATGCTGCAGCCAACATGGCGCCCGTTCCTCGTTCTGAGCCCTCTGCTGCAGAATCTTCTGAGCTGCATCCATCACCTTTTAAGCTCCAACAAATGGACCCTAAATCTTCAGAAAAAAACTACACAGGCAGTGATGACTCTCCTGATCCACATTATAGTTGAGGACATGGATCGAGCTGTTCTTAAATGACTTGAGCACCTTCATAATTAGCTTTAGGTCCAGATAATCAAACAGAGGAGCATATCTCCTCTATAGAAGATGATACTGCCGCAGTGTCTGAGGATCGCACCCCAGGGCTTTGCAAATGAATTCCCTCAGCCAACACACCCACTATGGTAGCTCATTCGATCTCCTCGCTGCACCTCACAGATATCTTGCATACTTCTCATCCCACTGATCGAGAATACACCTTTTTTCCCATCCGCACAACTCTTTCTCTAGTACTGACTACCTTTTTTGCTCATACAGCGCTTTCCCTGGTGTCCTCGCCAACTATAGAGAACGTGGTCATCTCTAATCAGTCCAGTTTCTGGTATCACATGCTCTTGTGGCAAAGACACTTGGCATTTCCCCTCTTATTTGGCTAGCAACAATGACTTTAAACATGTACTTTGCTGTGCTTGGGCTGAATTTGCCAAAACCAATGGGGCCCATCTGACCACCCATAATTTGTTTTGGGAAGCGGTGACAGCTTTTCTCAGAGGACGCCATATCTCTTACACATGCCAGCTCAAAAAACAAACATGCCTCCAATATCTACAGGTCATTGAGTCTCTACGATTCGCCAGCTGTACCTCAACTTTAAACTGTACTACAGCCAATACACTTACCTGACAAGCAGCTAAAAACACTTTTGACCATTATTCTGTGCAACAGGAGATTACACTTCTGGTCAAACGCTCTCCTTCCCCCTCTCTATCCCTCTGCCCTTCCTCCCAATCTCTCTCTCTCTCCTTCTATGAGTGTCTATGTCCCGGTCTGTGTGATGAGGAGGGGGAGGTATTAGTAGTCAGTCACAGTCAGCTGCACTTGTTCTGTAATGTAGAAGATGTTTCTTTCTCGTACATCATGGGACACAGAGCGGCATATTCATTACTATATGGGTTATATGGAGTACCTTCAGGTGTGGACACTGGCAATCTCAAACAGGAAGTCCCCTCCCTATATAACCCCCTCCCCTAGAGGGAGTCCCTCAGTTTTTTCGCCAGTGTCTTAGGTGTTGGTCACGGAATAGCTTTGCTCCACATCCTTGGGATTAAGGGCGGGCTAACCGGATCTGTCCAAAGAGCCTCAGTGCCAAAGTGGACAGTACCCGGGCCCCAAACCGTGGGGTTTTGCCTATAATGCTCCTCTTTGGAGGGCTGGACCCTGGGCCCAGGACTTGGTGTTCATAAAGACCATAAGTTCCTGTTTGCCAGGGTGCTATATAGGTCCAGGACAGTGGGTACCTTCATAGGACCCCAGGGCCTGAAGGTCTATTACGCTACCCACGGAGATGGGAGAAGATTGGATCGTTTGGCTACAAACATCCTGCAGCATGGAGCAGGTAAGGGGGGAGCCTGCGGGACTTGGTTCGACAGCAGGCTCTCCGGGGTAACCTAAAAGGGGGGTAGCCTAAGTATGCTCTGCATTGGCAACCTTGCTCACTATGTCTGAGAAAGACAGGATGATCCCATTTCCCCCATCACTAGGTTCCCCTGTCTAAAGAATTGTGTTGCTAGCTACCTGCTGCTTTCTTCCTAGGACTGGTAAGGATCCCTATGGGGCCTTTTAGAGAGTCCTACCTGGCCGGGGGTTTGAATCTGCCGCTTGGTACTGCAGTCCTGGGTCTCCAGCAGCGCGGCTCCTCCATGTTCTTCCTGCTCCGGCATACGCGCGCGCGCGTGCGCACGTCTTATAGACGTTTTTTGCGCCGTTCGGAGGGGAGGGCGGGGGGGGCGTGCCTGCAGCGTCATACAGGGGCGCGCCTTGTGCTGTTATAGATCAGCAGGCATTGTCAGTGCTCAGTCTGAGGCTGATCTCAAAGGGAGAGGACGCAGAGCGGCAGAACAGTGACTCCCGGTGGCGGAAGAGGGGTAGTACATGCTGGACTTTGTTCCAATGCCTTTCTGTTAAGCCAAGAAATCCCCCTTTTTGCAACAGGTTGGAAGCTGGCAAACTAAGTTTGGGGTCGCTGTATGTTTGAAAAAAAAAAAGAAAGAGACTTATATATATAAAAAAAAAAAAAAAAAAAACATACGGGCCCCATTAGTTTTTGGGCATTAGTGAGCTATTGTCCCCTAAGCTCTAGTTTTGTACTCCTGGCCACTACAGTCTGTTGTTGTTGGCGGAGTCCCTCGATTTTGTATTATGGCTTCCAAAGGTTCGGGGTCAAAAGGTACAAAAAAGACCAAAAAAAAAACAAAAACAAAGAGGTTCCCCCTCTGATTCTGATGATATGCCGATACTTTCCCCGCAGCTTATTCCCATAAAGGTCGCCTTGGATGAGCCATTAGGGGGGTCTGGTGTGGAGGCTGGCCCAGATCAGCCCAGCCCTGTGTTTATCACAGAGGAGATGCTAGCTGTATCCCTAGGGGGGCTAGAAGAGAGAATAGCAGCATTGATCGCTAGAGCTATTCCTGGCAAGAAACGGGTTAGATCCCCATCACCAAGAGGTGTATCCTCAGATGCTGAAATTCTCTCTCCGGAGGAATTGGAATCGCAGGAGGATCAACTAGACCTGAACCAAGAGGGTTCAGGGATTGAGGGATCTACCTCTGAGGAACCATTTTCAGACTCCCAGACAGAGAGACTGTGGGTACAGTCTTTGACGGACATGGTCCGCTCGGCATTTAGTTTACCATTGCCAGAGCCTCAGGTTCCTCCTATATCCTCTCTGGGCTCTTTGAAAGCTCCTTTAAGCAACGCAGTTTTTCCGGTCCATCCTCTCTTGGAGGAATTGATCTTTCGGGATTGGGTACGGCCGGACAGGATTTTTCTGCCACCGAAGAGATTTGCGGTCATTTACCCTATGGAGGAAAAATTCTCCAAGAGGTGGAAGCTCCCAGTGGTGGATGCAGCCATCTCATGTGTGAATAAATCACTAACTTGCCCGGTGGAAAACATACAAATGTTTAAAGATCCGGTTGATAAACGGTTAGAGACACTTTTAAAAGCATCCTTTGCTACGGCAGGAGCAGTGGTACAGCCAGCGGTGGCTGCAATTGGAGTTTGTCAGGCGTTAAAGGACCAGACAAAATAAATGCTAAAAGACATGCCTACCCAACAGGCAGAAGAGTTTTCTGACATTCCCAGAGCTCTGTGTTTTGCGGTAGATGCTATAAAGGATTCCATCCAGCAGGCCTCTCGTTTATCACTATTTTTGGTGCACATGAGAAGGCTCTTATGGTTGAAGAACTGGGCGGAGGAGCCCCCATGCAAAAAGCTTCTGGCAGGGTTTCCCTTCCATGGAGGACGACTCTTCGGGGAGGATCTGGATAAATACATTCAGACTATTTCAAGTGGCAAAAGTACCCTTTTACCGGTCAAAAAGACATTCCGGGGTCCTACATTTAAAAGGCAGCTCTTTCCTGTCTCAGGGCCCTCAAATTCCAGGCAGTATCGACGGCCGCCTGCACGATCCAACGTTAACAGTAGATCACAGGGACAGGCCCCTGGGGGTAAGAGACCATGGTATCGCAAGCCGACAAAACCAGCCCCTAAGTCTGCCTTATGAAGGGGCGCCCCCACTCTCGCGGGTGGGGGGAAGGCTTCGTTTCTTCTCAGAAGTTTGGGAAGCCAAGATCCCCGACAAATGGGTCCGGGCGTCTGTAACCACTAGTGTTGCTCACGAATATTCGCATTGCGAATATTCGCTACGAATATTGCATATTCGAGTATTCGCGAATAACGCGAATATCGCGGCGAATATTCGCTATTTCGAATATTCGAATGTTTTAAAATTTTTTTTAGAACAGATCACATCCTAGAGATCCCCATCGACGTCTAAAAGCATTGCTGGTATGATTAGAGACCTTGGGCCGAGTAGCTGCAGCGCTCATTTTATATTGCCGAAAAATCGCAATGCGATTATTCGGCAAATAGCGATATCGCGCGATTATTTTATATTGTAATATATCACGAATATTCTGAGCCAATCAGAGTACTCCATTCCGCATTTCTCGAAATTTCGAAATTATTTTGTATTGTAATATATCACGAATATTCTGAGCCAATCAGAGTGCTCCTTCCGCATTTCTCGAATATTCGCAATTATTGTGTATTGTAATATATCACGAATATTCTGAGCCAATCAGAGTGCTCCTTCCGCATTTGCCGAATATTCGCAATTATTTTATATTGTAATATATCACGAATATTCTGTGCCAATCAGAGTGCTCCATTCCGCATTTCTCGAATATTCGCAATTCGCAATTCGCAATCGCATTCGCGATAGCGAAAATTCGCAATCATTTCATTTCGAAAATATATCACGAATATTCGTATTTAGCGAATATCTGTCGAATATTCGACTATATATTCGAGATATATCGCGAATTCGAATATGGCATATTCTGCTCAACACTAGTAACCACAGGATACAGGCTGGAGTTTCTAAACTTTCCTCCGCCTCATTTTCAAGAGTCAAGGCTACCAAAGGATCCAGCAAAGAAGGCCTCGATGCTGGCAGCTTTGGATCACCTGCTTTGCCAGGATGTAATAATAGAGGTGCCAGCCCAAGAGCAAGGGCTAGGTTTCTATTCCAATCTCTTTGTCATACCAAAGCCCAACGGCGATGTCAGGCCAATCTTGGACCTAAAGAGGTTAAACGGTTACCTAAGGGTTCGTTCCTTCCGGATGGAATCCATCCGGTCAGCAGTCGCCACGCTCCAGAGGGACGATTTTCTGGCTTCCATAGACATAAAGGATGCTTACCTTCATGTACCAATCTTTCAGTCGCATCAAAGATGCTTCGCAGTGGGGCAGCGACACTTCCAATTCAGGGCGCTCCCCTTCGGGCTGGCCACGGCCCCCCGGGTATTCACGAAGATCCTAGCCCCAGTTCTGACCAATCTAAGGATCCAAGGGGTCACAGTCCTAGCATACTTGGACGACCTTTTAATCATAGATCACTCACGGCCGTGTCTGCAACAGGCAGTAAACCTCACGGTTCAGTACCTCGAAGGGTTCGGCTGGGTCCTAAACCGGGAAAAGTCAGCGTTCCAGCCTACAAAGCAGTTGGAATACCTCGGCATGAGGTTAGACACAGAACAGCAAAGGGTTTTCCTGCCCCTTGTAAAGATCGAGGCTATCAAGGGGTTGGTTCAGTTGGTTCTAAGCAAGAAAAAAACAACTATTCGCCTGTGTATGCGATTACTAGGCAAGCTAGTGGCCACGTTCGAGGCAGTACCATACGCTCAGATCCACACTCGCGTCCTACAGGCAGCCATTCTAGCAGCCTGGGGCAAGAGAGCACATGCCTTAGAGTCCCCTTTGACGCTATCATCAAGGGTCCGACAAAGCCTGGCCTGGTGGTTGAACCCTCAGAATCTTTTAAAGGGAAGATCCTTCAGCCCTGTTGTCTGGAAGGTAGTTACCACAGACGCCAGCCTGGTAGGCTGGGGGGCGGTCTTCGAGGGGTTCTCTCGCCAGGGAACTTGGGTGAAAGCAGAGAGGCAGCTCCCCATCAATATCTTGGAGATCAGAGCTGCTCGCCTAGCCCTTCTGGCATGGACCTCCAGATTACAGGGGTCCCCGGTGAGAATCCAGTCAGACAATGCCATGGCATACATAAACCACCAAGGGGGAACCAGGAGTCAGGCCGCTCAGAGGGAGGTGAGCTTGATTTTTCAGTGGGCAGAGGTTCATGTACCCTGCATTTCGGCGATATTCATTCCCGGAGTGGACAACCTGCAGGCAGACTTCTTAAGTCGCCAGATTCTGTCGCCGGGCGAGTGGTCTCTGCATCCCCAGGTCTTTCAGACAATCTGCCAGAAGTGGGGAATGCCAGACGTAGATATAATGGCATCCAGGTTCAACAAGAAACTAGACAGGTTCGTGTCTCGAGCGAGGGACCCTATGGCCTGCGGAACCGATGCGTTGGTTTGCCCTTGGCATCAATTCAAACTTCTATATGCATTCCCTCCGCTACAGTTACTTCCTCGCCTGTTGCGCAGGATCAGAGTGGAGCACAAGCCAGTCATTCTAGTAGCTCCTGCTTGGCCCCCGGAGGACATGGTACTCACTAGTCCTGAAGATGGCAGTGGGAGACCCTTGGACTCTTCCTCTACGACCAGACCTACTCTCACAAGGCCCGATCCTCCACCCTACATTACAGCGTCTAAATTTGACGGCCTGGAGGCTGAATCCCTGATTCTCAGGGGTAGAGGTCTGTCTAGGCAGGTAATTCCTACCCTGATTAAGGCTAGAAAGCCGGCCTCCAGGGTGATTTATTACAGGGTGTGGAGGAACTACGTAGGCTGGTGTGAATCCAAAAGATGGAATTCCCGCAAATATACCATTGATAGGGTGTTAAGTTTTCTCCAGCTAGGAGTGGATAAAGGCCTGGCATTAAGCACAATCAAAGGACAGATTTCAGCTCTGTCAGTGTGGTTTCAGAGGCCGCTGGCCACCCACTCGCTGGTAAAGACCTTCATACAGGGGGTCTTGCGTATTAATCCTCCTGTCAAGTCACCAATTTGTCCATGGGACTTAAATCTTGTTCTGTCCACTCTACAGAAACAACCCTTTGAGCCGTTGGCTGAGATTCCTTTAGTTTTACTGACAAGAAAGTTGGTATTCTTGGTCGCCATAGTTTCGGCCAGGAGAGTGTCAGAGTTAGCAGCCTTATCGTGTAAAGAACCATATCTCGTTCTACATAAGGACAGGGCAGTTCTCCGGCCCCATCCTTCCTTTCTACCAAAGGTTATATCCAATTTTCACTTGAACCAGGATTTGGTACTTCCATCCTTCTTTCCGAAACCCACATCCAGAAAGGAGGGGTTGCTGCATACCTTGGATATTGTCCGGGCCATGAAGGCCTATCTTAAAGCTACAGAAAAGATCCGGAAAACAGATGTGTTGTTCGTTCTACCAGAGGGCCCCAAGAAGGGGCAGGCAGCTACAAAATCCACCATCTCGAGATGGATTAGACAATTAATCATTCAGGCCTACGGTTTGAAGAGGTTGCCTCCTCCTTTGTCGGTAAAGGCCCATTCTACCAGGGCCATGGGCGCCTCCTGGGCAGCACACCATCAGATCTCTATGGCTCAGATATGCAAGGCGGCGACGTGGTCATCAGTCCACACGTTTACAAAGTTTTATCAACTAGACGTGAGAAGGAATGCAGATTCTGCCTTTGGACAGGCAGTACTACAGGCTGCAGTTTAAGATCCTCGGGATCAGGGGCACCCTTGGTTGTAAAAAAAAGAAAAAAGTTTTTTTTTTTCTTGACTAAGTTGGAATTATTATTATTATTTGAGTATACCTCTAAATTAAATCTCGTTTGAGAAGATGTCTCCCTCCCCTCATTAAAGCATTGCTTTCGGACATCCCATATAGTAATGAATATGCCGCTCTGTGTCCCGTGATGTACGAGAAAGAAAAAGGGATTTTTAAATACAGCTTACCTGTAAAATCCTTTTCTTGGAGTACATCACGGGACACAGAGCTCCCACCCCTCTTTTGGGGAACATTTTGGGAGGCATACTGCTTGCTACAAAACTGAGGGACTCCCTCTAGGGGAGGGGGTTATATAGGGAGGGGACTTCCTGTTTGAGATTGCCAGTGTCCACATCTGAAGGTACTCCATATAACCCATATAGTAATGAATATGCCGCTCTGTGTCCCGTGATGTACTCCAAGAAAAGGATTTTACAGGTAAGCTGTATTTAAAAATCCCTTTTTTGTAGTTCATCCACTTCTTCAGGTATAATGAGTGATGGGAACATATCCCGGCATTTATATGTATACACAACCAGCACTGACACCTTCATCTAATCACCATGGAATGAGTCAGGGCAGATGTTGGCTGTCTATGAACAGGATGGGGGGAGGGGGTTACGTTTTGTCTGGAGATGGGTTTACGGTCAAAACTAGAATGTTTCTTGTATAAGTTGTGGATCAGCTTCCCCAGTGTCACTCACCTTGTCTCCTTTCCATGATATTAGCTCTGGTTCTAGTGTAAGTTGCTGACCCTCTGAAAGGGACTCATCAAAGTGACCCACAAGCATCCAATCAGTGATATTTTTATCTTTAATTCTTGTAATCCAATTTACAATTTCCAGTGGGCCGGGCAGTTCTCCTTTATCATTAAAAATCATGACCTCGCCACCCTGATTCTTGTACTGGACTTCTTTTACATAGCGGGACAGCTTAACAAAAGACAGAAATGTTTATAGGTAACAAGTAGGGTTGAACGAACCCGAACTGTAAAGTTTGGGTTCGGTACGGACTTTGGGTTTTTCCCGAACCCGGACCCGAATAATTGGTGAAAGTTCAGGTCCGGGTTCGGAGTTCGGGAAAAAAAAAAACCTTTAGGTCTGGTATGGATATTAAGGGGAACCCCGCCGTCAATTTAAAAAAAAATGGCGTGGGGTTCCCCCCAAATATCCATAACCAGACGCTTCAGGTCTGGTGTGGATTTTAAGGGGAACTCCACCCCAAATAAAAAAAAAATGGTGTGGAGTTCCCCCTAAAATCCACACCAGACCCCTTATCTGAGCACGTTGACCTGGCCGGCCGCAGAAAGGAGGGGGGGACAGAGTGCGGCCTCCCCCCTCTCCTGAACCGCACCAGGCCACATGCCCTCAACATTGGGAGGGTGCTTTGGGGTGCCCCCCAAAGCACCTTGTCCCCATGTTGATGGGGACAAGGGTCTCATCCCCACAACCGTTGCCCGGTGGTTGTGGCGGTATGTGGGCAGGGGGCTTATCAGAATCTGGAAGACCCCTTTAACAAAGGGGACCCCCAGATCCTGCCCCCCCGTGTGAAATAGTAATGGGGTACACTGTACCCCTACCATTTCACGAACGAAGTGTAAATAGTCGTTTTCAGAAAAAAAAAACACACATCGTAGAACAAATTACTTTATTAATTAAACCAATTAAAAATCCAGCGGTGTACATAGACGATCGATGCTGCTCCAACGTTGTCTTCTATCCAGCGCCGGGTGATCGGTCCAGCAAAAATGCAGCTGCGCGGCTACTCACGGGTGCTTCCCGTAGAGAGCATATCACCCCCTCTCTTGTCGCCCTGCATTGGCTTCCTATCTCAAAACGGATATTGTTCAAGACTGGTTGTATTATGCACAGGGTATTCTATGGTTCGGGTCCAGGCTACCTCCGTGCAAGATTCATCAAATACATCCCTTATGGTGGCGTAGCGTAAATGATATACGCTACGCCCGGCAGAAAGTTACGCCGGGCTTTGTGGATCCGGCCCATTCATTTTACCTACAGGTCAACCTTATTATTTGACTATAGATAGTACATCTAATTATATCTCAATCAGAGAATGTCATCAGGATGAGATGACCTGTTTACTGAGCATTTATAATCAGATACATTTTATTGGGACTATTTCTAAACAATTTGATTTGGGAAAGTGAACGCTCCAGAGATAAATCAATAATTCTTCCCCTTTACAATACACTGGCTCAGCCTCATCTTGGATATACAGTTCAGTTTTGGTCACCAATCCTCAGGAAAGATGTTGATGAATTAGAAAGAGTTCAGCAAATGGTAACAAAAGTAACAAAGAGGACAGAGGATCTCATCTATGAGGACTGATAGATTACAGGTATTCACTCTGGAGAAGAGACACTTCAAGCAGTTGTATTGTCTGCTTGATCATTTTTACCTACAGGTCAGCCTATAATAAGGTTGACCTGTAGGTAAAATGAATGGGCCGGATCCACAAAGCCCGGCGTAACTTTCTGCCGGGCGTAGCGTATATCATTTACGCTACGCCACCATAAGTTAAAACGGCAAGTGCCGTATCCACAAAGCACTTGCATCCTAAGTTACAGCGGCGTAGCATAAATGGGCCGCTGTAAGCACACCTAATTCAAATGTGGAAGAGGTGGGCGTGTTTTATGTAAATTATTAGTGACCCCACGTAAATGATGCTTTTTTTTTTAACTGCGCATGCGCCGTCCATAGAGGTATCCCACTACGCATGCGCAAAATCACGTTGCAAATAGTCTCTCGACGTGAACGTAACTTCCGCAAATCGGTATTCGCGAAAGGTTTACGCAAGCAACGTGAATGACGGAAAATTCGACGCTGGCCCAACGTCCATATTAAACATTGGGTACGCCTCTACACAGCAGGGGTAACTTTACACCGAACTTACGGTTACGCAAACGACGTAAAAAAATGTGCCGGGCGTACGTTCGTGGATCGGCATATCTATCTCATTTGCATATTTTACGCGGCACATCTACAGAAGCGCCCCTAGCGGCCAGCGTAAATATGAAACTAAGATACGACGGCGTAAGAGACTTACGTCAGTCGTATCTTAGCGTAATTCCGGAGTATCTTGTTTTGTGGATATAAAACAAAGATACGCCGGCGCAAATTTGAAATTGTGGCGGCGTATCTGGAGATACGCCGCCGTAATGCTTTGTGGATCTGGCCCAATATCTTCTAAACCTCCAGTGGTGTGTCTTGTTCTTATCAACAAGACATCCCCCCATGTTGAAGGCACATGGCCTGGTATGGTTCAGGGGGGAGATGCCTGCTCATCCCTCCAAAATTCCTATTTCATGGGACATCCATGTCTATCAGATCATATAAGGATAGTATTATGCCACATTTATTAAATGTGGCTAAACTATTAATACCCAGACTATGGAAACTGACTAAACAACCAACTTTACTTGACTAGAAGAGAGAAGTTAATTTAATAATGAAGGCCTAAACATGGGTGCATACGGGTAATAGTAGAGAGGACAAGTTTAGAGGAATTTGGACTGAATGAGAACAACGCTCAGTAGAGACTGAATAATACATAGAGCTGCAGGAATTTTAGGTAAAATGCTCATGGGGGAGGTGAAAAATGGGGGGGGGCCTACTTTCTTTCTTTCTTTTTCTCTCTCCCTTTACTTCCCATTTTCCCCTTTACAACTGCTTTTGTTGCCTCCCCTAGCCCCCCCCCCCACACTTACATGCATTGGGGGTTCTTTTTTTTTTTTGCGTCTTTTGTCTTGCTAAAAAAGGAGTTGGAAAGTGTAAATAGGGAAGGGAAGGTGGGAGGTGGGGAAATGGGAGGGATAGGTTATACATAGGGGTATTTTTAGAAGCCTCATTTATTTTTATGAATGGTGGGGGAAAGGCATAGGAGAAGTCTCTTAAAGGGGAAAACCCTTTTTTCTTTTCCTCGAGGGGGGGGGGGGGCGTGTACATTTTTGTCTGGACACATGGGGGGTTATTTACTAAAGGCAAATCCACTTTGCACTACAAGTGCAAAGTCAAATTTCATCTGCACTTGGAAGCGCAGTCGCTGTAGATCCGAGAGGGACATGCAAGGATAATTAAAAAAACAAAACAGCATTTTAGCTTGCACATGATTGGATAATAAAATCCTCAGAGCTTCCCCTCATTTCAGATCTACCCCTCAGATTTACAGCGACTGCACTTCCAAGTGCCCTTTCAGTGCAATTTCATGTGCACTTTGCACTTGTAGTTTGCACTTGTAGTGCAAAGTGGATTTGCTTTTCGTAAATAACCCCCCATTGTGTTCCAGTACTGAACTGACCGAGTATAAAAAGAGTAAACTTTCATTGGACGCTCTCACCTTATACTTTAGTGTGTGTGGATTTATTTCAGATTTTTTGTTATTTATTTTAAAAGAGAAATCCATGTCATGTAACGCTTGAGCCAAAATGTAGACTGTGATATACACTCTATAGGATGTTTTCTCATCAGGATAATATAAATTAAGTGGAAGTGCCAGCACCCCGCAGTCCCTAAGAGGACGTCTAGTTGTGAATGGAATAATGACATTTTTCATTTGGTTTTTTGAAAAGCATCCACATTCAGTTATGAGAATATCCTCCATCAGGGGGTCATTTGGGCGTCTGGATGGATAAATATTATAAAAATATTCCAGCAATCCCTTTATGTAGAGATGGGGGAATGTAAACACCAAGCTGCAGTTACTGAGAACAAAAAACACTTCACTCATTGACCAAGAATCTGGTATAATAAAAGTTTTCTCCGTGTGATAAAGGACATTATTATCCAAAAACTTGTAATAAGTCAGACTAGCTGAGCCACAAATAATAAGAACTTCCGTGGTTGAGCTCCGCAGCTCTGGAGGAATTTTATTATAATTTTTTTTAGACACCAGAATCTTGAATTCAATACAAATTCCATGATCAGATAAATGTTTGCTGAGATGTCGGATCTCCCTCTCTCCGTATTCATCATCAGATGTAAGGATCCCGACCCAGTTCCACTTCAACCTCTCCAGTAACTTTGCTATGGCCACATATTGTATCTCATCATCCGGAATTGTCCGGAAAAAGTTTGGATACATCTTTCTATCACTCAGCAAAGTATCTCTGGCTCCATAACTAATCTAGAAAGAAAGAAAACCTTCTGTATAAATAATGTGGAATTCTTAATATCCAAATGGACAGAAGAAAACCTTAGAAAACGTTTACATGGTTTTTAGAGAGCAACAAAGTGTCGTCTGAGCTGTTTACAATAGATCTATAAGCAGGTTGTAGTGGTGCTTTTATTTCACCGGACCAACCAGATAAAGATACAAGAAAATGTATTATTTCATAAATGATTAAAATCTGCAGTGAAAGCTGATAATATGGCATTAAAGGTGGAATTTATCAAAATTGCAGCAGCCAGAATCTGGAGCAACCAATCAGCCTCTATCTTCAGCTTGTTTAGTTAAGCCTTTAAGATGAAATATGGAAGCTGATTGGTTGCCATACACAACTGCCCCAGATTCTGGCTGCTCCAGTTTTGAAAAATTCCCCTCCAAGGCCGCGTACACACGACTGGTTTCATCGACAGAATCCATCAAGAGTAAACTGGTCATGTGTTTGGTTTTCATCGAGAAAACTGACGAGGAACTCAACGAGAAAAAAAGAGAGCAAGTTCTTTTTTTCCTCGACGGGAGTCTCAATTTCCTCGTCGTGTTCCTCATCGAGCTGGTTCTCGACGAGGAACACGATCATGTGTATGCCTAGAAACCCGAACACCTTCGGTAAAGTAGCGTTTGTAATGGAAATAGCACATTTGTCACGCTGTAATAGACTTAAAAATGCAAATCGTCTTTCACCAAACTTTTACTTAACACGCAGTAACATGAGATTAGCAAAAGCAGCCGTGCCAGTGGAATCGAACTTCCCCTGCCGTTGTAAGTGTTGAAGTCACCGCGTTTGAGAACGACTTTGTCTTGACAGTGTGTACGCATAGACAGCTTGTCAAGTTTCTCAACAAGCCTAACAAGGAACTCTTCGAGGAAAACGATGTGTCTCGTCCAACGAGTTTCTCGATCGTGTGTACAAGGCTTAAGATTTCTTCCTCCTGTAATCCCACCTAGGGGTCTCCTGATCATCAGTTTACCGGACAGAGACTCCCACTGCAAGAATGATTTTGGCTTTAGCTGGAGGTGAACAAAATAGTATAAACACAATTACCAGCTCAACCCCTGAACCTGCATATCCTTTATGGACCAGATCAATGTTTACATTTCCACTATGGGTCTGTCTATTCAACCAGAACTCTCATTTCTTCACATAACAAATCTGTGATATACTTTTTATACTATATATATATATATATATATATATATATATATATATATATATATATAATTATTTGGGCTAAAATTGCTAAATTGTCTTACAAAAAATATTTTATTAAAGTTATAGACAAAAAACACACACACACACACACACACACACTTCTATCTACTTTGATCGGTCTTCTTAATACCTTCCTTGCACTGTGTACAAGCACTGTATCAATCCCCAAAAACAACTTTGACAGCAACTACAGTACATATAAGATTCAGACCTATGAGGCTTGATACTCTATACACAGTATACATGATAGAATTATGCAGTGCTTCTACATTTACAATATATCAATAACATCACCATGTGCTCAGTAATCTCCTCCAGTGTTCTATGGAATATAAAATAATACAATAATTCAATAACAAAACAAACTTGTGTTAAAAGCCCGCTTTCAATTATATATGAGATTCAAGATCTACCAATAGATAGTTCTTCTCTCCACAACCCTGGCCCATTGGTTTTGGGGGGTCTTCAGGCGGTAGGCTTTTAAAAACAAAGGGGCCCCCTATGTGGATGAGTAAGAGGGACACAGCACTCTTACTCGTTGACACAATAGTAACCTATAGATAAAGACACACAAATGTTTGACTTGAAGACTTGACTTGACTTGTCTTTTACTTGAAAAAAAAAAGAACTCAAGAAAAGCTCCTCATTGTAAATGCATCCTTATTTATGATGTCTGCCGCCTGAGAAATTGTCAACACTAAAAACAGGTTGTAGTGGTGCTTTTATTTCACCAGACCAATCAGATAAAGATACGAGAGAAAATGTATTATTTCATAAATTATTAGAATCTGCAGTGGAAGCTGATAATATGGCATTAAAGGGGAATTTATCAAAACTGGAGCAGCCAGAAACTGCAGCAACCAATCAGCCTCTATCTTCAGCTTGTTTAGTTAGGCTTTGAAGATGAAATATGGAAGCTGATTGGTTGTCATACACAACTGCCCAGATTCTGGCTGCTCCAGTTTTGTTAAATTCCCTTCTAAGCCCGCGTACACACGATCAAATCTATCTGCTGGAAACGGTCGGCTCGACCGTCCCAGCAGACAGATTCGACCGTGTATACGGGCGAGCCGACGGATTCGGCCACCCGACAGATTTCAAAGCATGCTTTGAAATCTGTCGGCTGGGAACCCGTCCGCCCGACATGTCTGCTGGTTAGTACAATAACCAGCAGACATGTCTTCTCGCACACGCGCCGAATGGTTTTGACGCATGCGCGGAAGTGTTTTACTTCCCGGTGCGGTGACGTGGCGGCGTCAACGTCACCGCCACATCACCGCGCCGTCTGGCGGCGGGGATTTTGGTTTGATCGTGTGTACACGATCAAACCAATATGTCCCCAGCAGACAGATTTGTTCAAATCGGTCGGCCCAACCGATTTGAACAAATCTGTCTGCTCGTGTGTACGCGGCCTAAGAGTTCTTCCTCCTGTAATCCCACCTAGGGGTCTCCTCATCATCAGTTTACTGGACAGACACTCCCACTGCAAGACTGATTTTGGTGGTTTCTAGCTTCCTGAAATATTAAGTTTATAAATGATCATCAGGGGACTGAATGGGCAAAAGTTCAGGCATTTTTCAAATGTCAGAACTGCCTAAGATTAGACTGAACCATTGGCCCATCCCTACACAGCACTGCCTTTTTTTTTAGAACAACCTTATACTTTACCATAAAGGTTATTTGTACCTATTTGACCCACCTCATCATAAAACGACTCGCTGTCCTGACGTTACATAATATAGGAAATTCTTCTTTTCTTACCTGGGTGTAACCATATAGATTCAGCAGCTGGGCCATTTGGAGAGTGGTGTCAGAATTGAGATCTCCAATGAAACCAGCCAGGGCACCCCGCTCCATACAGGAATAATTTGGAGCTTCCTTTGTATGTCCAGACAATATCTGTAGAACGTCTTTTATAGCTTTATTCACATGTCCACAGGAATCGTACACATGATATCCCAGAGTTATGTTGGGAAGAATATCTGGACTGCGGTTTATCTCATCAATAGCAAATATAAAAGCCAGGAGATGTCTGTATTCTCTCCGGTAGACCCTGCAGGAAATGGAGAGTTTTGCATTGGTCTACAGGACAAGGATTCAAGCAGAAATTATTTATGGAAAAATGTATAACACATTTCTACTAGAGATCTATGGTGGGATTGGTGGGCGTGTGTATTGCTGCATGAAATATATAATGAAATTCAATCATTCCTGAATTTATATGAGTTGTAGCCGTGGTTGTAAATTGACGAGGCATGCATTTTAAGGCACCACAACAACATTATATAGTATTTCTGTGAGGGGAATCTCTTTTATGGAGTCCAAGATAGCAGTAAAAACCTGACAGGGATTCTTTATCCTTCCCAACTCTATTCAAAAGTGGAAAAAAAAATTAACAATATGGAGTCATTAAGGGCCAAACTCATTCAAGGTCCCATTCACACTTGTGTATTGTGGTAATAATGCACACCTTATCACATAACAATGTATGGCAAAGCCCCTTCTCTATGGGCAGTGCAATGAGATGTCATTCATTGTGAATTGCACCCCAATGCATTGTAACTCTAATCTGTGCTGCCTTATTAAAAAAGTGGTTCTGCATGTTATTTCATCCATTGTGTTACATTGGCAGCTATTCATAATGAATGAATGTGACTATTAACACCTGGCAATAGAATGGGCCATACGTGATTTTCATGAACACATTGAAGGATATATTTTGATTTTATATAAATGCCGTGCAACAGACTGAATGAGCCCTGCACATTATCACACATCTCTCCTAAAGACACAGCTCTATAGATCAGATTGGAAGATTTGCACTTCATATTTCACTTACGCTGAACACATGAGATTTTTAATAAGACCTCCTTTCTCTCTCCACACTGACACTACAGAATGTACAGAGAATATCCCTCCTATAATGATGTCACCATCCTGAGAATACTTGTACTCAAATGTATAATTCTTCATAGTCATATCACAGAGATGAGCAGAGTTCTGGGGGTCGGATGTGCAGGGGGTCACACACAAAGACAACAAGCACAATATTCTAAGTGGATATCTGAAGACAACATGGCCGAGTCTCTGATAGACTCCAATGACTTCTTCCTCTTCTCCCGACCTCATCATCACTGACAGCAGCCCAGGATCCTGACACTGACTTCATGGATGAGCTGAAGAGTGAGAGTGTCAGGTTTATAAAGAATAATTCTGTTATTTATTACTGATAGACTGGAATATGAATCTGCTTATAGAGTAAAAAAAAAAAGGTCAAACCTAAAATACACAGAATCCATATTTGTCAGCACTGTAAAAAGTGAAGGTTATAAAAATATAATTATGACATATTGTACATGAAACTGTAAAAATGAGAAGTTTGATGGCCAAGAATGCTGTGTTTATTATTATTATTATTATTATTATTATTATTAATAATATGCAGGTATCCAGGTCCACCACAAAAATACAGAACAACCTCTAATGCAGTACACAAGGAATGGGTGAAGGAATGGATGACCTATCTATGGATGGGTGGGGGGGGTCACATCAGTTTTATCCCCCCTATCCCAACAGATAAAATAAAAGTTGGAATATACCATTTAGGCCTATTATCCCCGATTAAAACTATCCTCCTGCTGGGCTATTTTACATTCCTAATGAGAATTTGACCATATGAAATCAGTATAGAAACCTTTCTATGTGAAGCGCCAAGGTTTCCATATTGATGTCTGACTATTTGTGTCTTCTATGTTTTTTTTTATTTCATATCACATTGTGTAGTGGGACAAGGCAAGGTCCACAAGCTGAAATGTTCTGCTGCAGAGGCAGAAAAACATATAAATGCCAAAACAAAAAATCTCTCCTTACACAGAATTCACTCAAAGGTCCCTAACAATTCTGACACACACTGACAATATGGCTGCTTTAAGGCCACCCTTATATAAGAAGAGGTCTGGGTCAGATGAGAGGCTTTACACAATTTCCCTCCATCTGGTAACAGTTGCATGCATATTTGCCAAGCGTATCCCTGACTGTCATTAAGGGAAAGGCAGGACTATAGCAATATGCTCAATTCCAATTTACCTGATTAAACAGCTTACCCCTTCAGATCGGATACCATAATACTCAATGCCTTCTCCCCTACATACACGTACAACCTGCATGCAGCAAAGACACACCACAATTCCAAATCCTCATACAGCTTGGTTCCCGGAAATAACTTTCTTCCATAATACCCGACATGGATACTTTAAGCACTCGCTATCTGGAAGGAACACACGATAGGCAGAAACAACCAAAGATAAAATATACATCTTCCTCTGAAAGATGACATTTTCATACCCCTCCAGACATCATAGGACTGTAAAGTTTTATCTCTCTCCATCTGTTGTACTAGATGTTGGTGTGGAACATGTAATCCACAACATACCTTGAAGGTTGTCTTCCATTAAACATCGGGCCTTCAGGAAAAAAACGTAATACTCATCTCTTATGAAGGATAAGGATAACACTGGATGGAAATAAGCACCTTGATGCGATTCAGTTCACTTTTGTATCGCTAGTTATTCATTCACTCACTCACTCAAGCATAAAAAATATTCCAGAATTGATAATTTCTTCATTATACAAGGCGACCTTACATTACTCACTGAGGCCACAATTTAATCCATGTTGCTCTCAGACCATCACCTCATAACAATGATTTTGACGCTACAGTTGAGGCGCATTAGATCTGTGATCTGGCGCCTAGATGATTCCCTACTGTTAGATATGGAAAATACCCCAAATTTATCTGAACACCTTTCTCAATATTTCACAGAAAATGTCACTGGGGATAGCTCAACTATTGTTACATGGGCCGCCCATAAATGTGTCATTAGAGGTGAAATTATCTCCTTATCAACCAAAATAAACAAATTCAGAAAGGCCGCATTGAGGAATTGTCTGAACGTATAAAATCACTCGAACGTGCACACAAACTATCCCTAGCTAAAAATTATCTCACTGACCTTTTGAAAGCAAGAGAAGAATTATTAGAGGAAATTTAAAAGACACTCAAATGTAAATACGCTCTACCCCAAAAATGATTTTATTAATTTGGTAATAAGGCTGGAAAATTACTGGCAAGAGCCCTACAAAAGAACAAAATGGCTTACACCATACATGCTATCACGACCCCATCCGAAAATAATATAGCCAATACAGAAGACATAGCTAGTCACTTTGTGACTTATT
This sequence comes from Rana kukunoris, assembly GCA_029574335.1. NCBI lineage: Eukaryota > Metazoa > Chordata > Amphibia > Anura > Ranidae > Rana > Rana kukunoris. The sequence goes on along the minus strand of CM056049.1, from coordinate 2,952,809 downwards.
TTTCCAAATTGTATAACTTGCTTCAAGTGACCCCTCCCCTGACCAATCCAAGTTTAATAAATACATTTTTTACCAGGTATAGCCCGTCTCTACTTAACTCAGACAGGCTGACAGACTTAGACCTACCTATCTCAACAGAGGAGGCCCTCGGGGCATTGAAACAGTTAAAAGCAGACAAGAGCCCTGGCCCGGATGGTCTATCGAAAAGTTATTATAAATCTTTGTCTGAAATACTGATCCTTCAATTTGTCAAAGCTTTTTACATACAGAGATCCACATTCCTGGAACTGTGACTGAGGATTGCGGGTACCTGGTGGACATCGCAGAGGCCAGGCATGCACCTCTTCCTGCAATTGAGAACGCCTTCAACCTCAAATTCCTTGTTTCCTTCAATAAGCAATGAAGCAGGAATCTCGGGTTCACAATCAGGGAAGGGGTTAGCCATGTATCGTTTTAAGAGGGAGATGTGAAACACTTGGTGAATCCTCAAACTCACCGACAGGCTAAGCTCAAAAGGCAACAGCATTGATCATCTTCTAAACTGGAAACGGGTCAAAGTACCTTGGTCCTAATTTTTTTAGAGGGACAAGCCAGCTTTAGGTTTGTAGTGGAAAGTCACACTTTATCCCCTGGTTGAAGGTCTAGGTTACCTCTTCTCCTCCTATCATAGAACCTCTTATTATTTTCTTGGGATTTAGTGATGGTTTCTTGCAAGAGTTGGTTGTTGGACCTCCAGAAGTCCAGACGATCCTGTACTGCTGGAACTGAAGATTCCTGGGGAACATTAGACAAGAAGGACAGGTAAAAACTATAATTAGCAATAAAAGGGGTCTGTTTGATTGCAGACTGTATATAGTTATTGTATGCAAACTCCGCTAACAGCAAAAGAGAGGCCTAGTCATCTGGTGCAAATGAAGAAAAACAACACAGATACTGCTCCAGGGTCTGATTTGCCCTTTCTGTTTGATCGTTAGTCTGTGGATGGTAGACAGATGACAAACAGTGTTTAATGCCCAGGGCTTCACATAAGGATTTCCAAAATCGAAAGAGACCCTCTTTCAACTAAAGGTGGAATTCCAGAGGTGGAATGATGGTTCTGGAATGCTGACTTGATTTAAGAGATGAAATCACTCTAACAAAATATATTTTTTTAGCAGGTAAAATGGTATGAGCTTCAGGGGAGCCTTAGTGTCTTGGAACATACGAAAAAGGACGTCAGGCTTCCTGTTCTTAGATCTGGGCCGATGTGTAATATGGAATCAGAATCTTGTGAAAAAGATGGCCCATCTAGCCTGGAGGGTCTCTTGGCTTGGGATTGGTGAACACAATAATAGGATGTGCCTCTCCTTAGAAGATAGCGCTATTCTTCCAAGGCAGATTTGATAGCGAGTATCTCACAATCACCAACGTCATAGTTCCTTTCTGAGGCACTTAGTTTTCTGGAAAAAAAGACAACAGGGTGAAGTAGACATGTGCACAGAATTTTTTTTTGTTTTTTTTTTTGTTCCGTTTTGTATGGTCCCGTCGGTTCGTTTCCGTTCGTTTTTCGTAAGACGCCCGTTTTCCCGTTCGTTCCCATTCGTTTGTCGTACTACGCGATTTTTTTCATATTCCGATCGTTTCGTATTTCCGTTACCGTTTTATTTTCGTACATGCGGGATGGTTCGTTATTCTGTTTAATTCATGTTCGTTACTTGTTAGACAATAATTATCGTGAATTTTCATCAATGATTTGCATTCTGTGTATCTTGAATGCTTTTCTTTTGTTAGTGTCAGTTGTATGTTCATTGTTCAATGACATCTATCTGTTGATATGACACCTATAACAAAAGATTTGCATTCAGTATTTTGAATACACAATACGAACAGAAAAAGGAATTCATTCAATATACATAATGAAATTCTTTTGTTATAGATGTCATTGAACAATGAACATACAACTGAAAACAAACACAAAACAATTCAAACAAAATACACAATGCAAATCTCTTGATACAGATTACATTTTCGTTCTTTTGCCATTTTCGTTTTGTCGTTTTTTCCCGTCGGATCGTGCGTTCTAATTTGCGGTCGTTCGTTACGCGGCTCATCTGTTATCCCGTCGTTTTCCTATTTTGGTGCTTTACCGTTTTCGTATGTACACATTATCCAGCGGGTACGAAAATCAGCATTTTCGTACGAAAATAACATTCGTACGAAAGGGAATGCACATATCTAGTTTTCTCCCCTGTGTTGAGACAGTATGGCTCCAACAGCAATTTTGGAAGAATCAACCTCGAGAACATAGGGCAAGGTAGGATCAGGATATCTCAGAATGGGTGCAGAAGTAAAAAGGCCCTTCAATCTTTCAAAAGCAGCTTGAGCTTCTAAAGTCCATGTGAAGGTTGTGCGTAATCTGGTTAATTGTGTAATAGGGGATATGATACCTGAAATGTTCTTGATGAATTTCCTTTAAAAGTTGGAGAATCCCACACACTGTTGTGCAGATTTTTTATCAGTAGGGGCCAGCCAGTCGAGCACTGCATATACCTTCTATTGGTCCATAGCAATCCCATCTGCAGAGATAATGAGACCCAGTAACTGAATTGGTGGACTTCTCAAACTTGCACTTTTCTGCTTTGGCATATAGATGGTGTTTCCTTAGTCTGTCTAATACCTTCTTAACATGGACCCGATGAGACTCAAGGGGAGTGGAGAAAATATCATCTAAGTAAATGATGGTGAACTTATCAAGAAAGTCCCGAAACACATTGTTCACAAAAAGCTGCAAGGTAGCTGGCACGTTACAGTCCAAAGGGCATCACCAGGTATTTAAAGTGCCCAAAACAAGACCTAAAGGCCGTCTTCCACTCATCTCCTTCTCTGATTCTGATCAGGTTATACGCTCCCCTTAAATCCAACTTGGAGAAAACATGTGCTTCACGTAGTCTCTGAAACAACTCAGGGATGAGTGGTGAGGGGTATCAATTTTTAATGGTTACTTTATTTATGTCCCAATAGTAAACACAAGGACGGAGTGTGTGATCTTTCTTTTCAACAAAGAACATTCCTGCTCCGGCAGGGGGGAAGAACAAGGCCGGATAAATCCCTTGTCAAGGTTTTCATCAATATACTTCCAAAATTCCTCAAGTTCAAGTTCAGAGAGGGGGTAGATTATGCCAAAGGGGATTTCAGCACCACATAAAAGTTCAATAGGACAATCATATGGTCTTTGAGGGGGAAGAGTGTCAGCATTCTTTTTATTGAAAACGTCTAGATATTCATGATAGACAGAAGGCACAAGTTTAGCAGTTTTAGGGTCCACACTGATGCAGAGGAATGGTTCTCCTGGGCTGGGCGAAGGAAGAAAGCAATGGGGGGGCGTGGCCTGGCACCGGAAAGTGATGGAAGCCTAAGCCGAGTTCTCTGGCACAGGGAGCTGCAATCATCAGCCATCAGCCTCGTTACCGAGCTCCAGCACACACAAAAAGAGGTGAGACAGACTCCCCTTCACCGCCGCATCAGATGGAGCCTAACCATCCGCCCGCAGCCACTATTCCGGCGATGTTCCGGACTCAACCAGGGGAAGGCCCGAAAGCCGCGGCCTCGCCTAAACCACCCGGCCCGCACGGAGGACCATGCCTCTCGGCGAGCGGCGCGCTCGCCGCCAGCGGGTCCCAGAGCTCCCATCCTCCTCCCATGCAGTCCTTACAAGCCCTCAGCCTCACCGACCTGCAGACCAGCCTGCAGGTCATGGCAAATGATATTAAAGCTTCGTTCTCTGCTGCCATTACAGAGATCAGGGCAGACATCCAGGGCATAGCAGCAAGGACAGGGGCTGTTGAGCAGGCCACAATGCAACATGCAGAAGCAATAAAACAAATTCAAAAGCACTCAGATATGCATCTGACTCACCTGATTGACATTACCCGCCATTTGGAAGATTTAGATAACAGGGGGCGTCGCCATAATATAAGAATTAGGGGGGTCCCGGAGATGACAGATCAGAACCCTGTGGAACAGACAGCTACAGCAATATTTAACGATGTGCTCGACAGACCCCTAGAATCCCCCATTGAATATGAGAGGATCCACAGAGCGCTCAGACCCAGGGGAAGAGATAATGAACCGCCGAGAGACATAATATGCTGCCTAGTGAACTTTCCTTTGAAAGAAGCTATTCTCAAAAAGGCAAGAGAAAAAAACAGAATCATCCATAATGGAATTGAAATAAAACTATTCCAAGACCTGTCAAATATAACGCTGAGACAACGCAGGGCCCTGCGTCCACTGACAGACCAGCTACGCACCAGGGGGATTCCATACAGATGGAAATTCCCCTTCTGTGTATCTGCAACATGGAGAGGCCACACCGCACTCTTGCGTACACCTGATGACATCAAACCATTCTGTGAAATGTTGAATTTCCCAATCATCGCGGTTCCGGAATGGTACGACACCTTTATGACAAATGACGCCTGGGTAGCAGTTGCAGGCAGCAATACGCCAAAAGCACAACGAAACAGAGACCGTCGACGTAGATCACCAACCCCTCAACGAAGCAGGAGAAATGACGCCCAGGACGATCTTGGCAACTCGCCGCCCAGACGCAAAGATCGCATGGATCATCAAGATCATATGGATACCTGACTCATGTATACCCGGAATTAGTCTCACGTTTTTTTTTTTGTTTTTTTTTTGTTTTTTTTTCCTTGAAACTGTTCAGTTTACTTGGAATATAAGTATTACTGAGTCTTTTGCCACACACCCAGTCTACCAGTCAAGACACCTACACACCTGTACCATGACCTGAGACCTCATCTAGTGATGCAGTCCTCCTCCGCCTCCATTCTACATATTCAGGTAGCTTACTTTTGGGTTTCTATTGTCTTTTTCATAGGAAACACACTTTTCATCTATACATAATGGAGGAGGACCACTGGAAGAAAGGAAGGATGTAAATTCATGACCAGCGAGAACTCTATCCCGTCCATCGAGTCATGTGAGTAGACCCTACTGCATAGATGTGTCATCACTAGCCGCTCTAATTGAGAAGACTATAATGCTCATATAGCCGTGCTATTTTTCTGATAGGCTATAATGTTCTCTGACGATCACCTCTTCATGGTATGGTGGAGGACGGAGTGTAACTATTTAAACGCTTGGCAATATGGGTACTAGGCATTGATAACTTTAGCCACAATGACTGGAGCAAAATGGCTAACTGTTGGGTGAGGCGTGGTGACTACTAGCCCTAGCCATTAAGGACTAGATCCCGGAAATGCCCTTTCTTTTTTTATTTCTATTTTTATTGGTTGTTTTTTTTCCCTTTTCTCTCCTGCTCTTTTTAGTCTGGAAAAGGAACAAACGACTACCTGGGTATCTCTATATATTTTTTGTTTTATTTGTGCTTGCCATTTCATCCTGTGATTTAAAGCTTGTCATAGTAATGTGTGTCCCATACAGCCGCCGTTCTTCTTTTTTTTGGGGTCAGGATATGGAAGGTCACCAATTAGCTTAATATATTTACATAGTTGTGACATTGGTTTTCACATTTTATTGAGTAATTACAATGCAAACTCGGTGACCCTGACTACTAGCACTCAACTCACCCTTTGACTAAACAAGGCCCCCACTTTATATTCTTATTTTGATGGCGCCACATACATGTGTCATAATCCACTTTGATTCCCTGCTTCGGTGCTCCCTAGGGGTTAATGTCACACTGTGCACTAAGGTTCAATTTTGTGATACCGTGTGATATTGTCCCAGGGGTATCTGAAGCGGTAAATGTTTTTGCACCTAGATGAGTCGCAACTTTCATACGTAGAGCCTGAAGCTGCATTGTTAGTCTAAGAGAAGGTATTTACCCTCTGTTCACAGGATAAATGTCATTGTAAGCCTATTTTTAGGCTGGTTTACGGTTTATGATGTAACACTGCCATCTAGTGACGGAAGTTCGTTCTCTCACTGATGAGTTTAATTTGTTACTTTTTCTGGGGTTTTTTCCCCCTTTTTTTTTTTTTTTTTTTCCTTCTTCTTTTTGTACAAGTTGCCATACTAATTATATAATAGTGAGAAGCATGGGTTCCTCAAAATTTTAAGCCTGAGTTTCAAACAGGACATATTCTTATTGTTTTGAATAAGGATGGAAGTTGAGAGCGAGAATAATTACTGATGCAATATACACAGATGAGCTCCAGACACCTAATTCACGGCCAATAGCATTCATTTATTACTTGCAGCTGTTCTTGTGCCAATTCACTCAATCATTCTAGACAAGAGTTACAGATAGGAAGAGACAGATAAAGCAAAACCAAATCTGTAAGACTTGTTTTTTCACCTTTAGCTCCATCGGGTTCTATACGGACCCCGCACCCACACAAGGGGTGATCAATTCATCACCCTTTGACCATACCGGATCCTGATTAATTAGGATAGGTTAGTGAGTCTATATCTATCCCCGGTTCTATCCCCTGCATTCTACCCTTCTACACCTTTCCCCTCACCCCCCCCCCTTTTTTTTTTTTTTTTAATTTTATTTATTATTTTTTTTTTTTTTTTTTTTATATTTTTCTTTTTCATTGTTGTTTCTCTCTCTTATAACCAAGTAAGATCTACTCGAGTGGACAGAATGCCCCCAGCCCAGGTACATTCTGTTCCCCTATCATTAAAAATTCTCTCTATTAACGCAAAAGGACTCAATATCCCCGAAAAGAGAACTAAACTCATCAACAAATTCTCCAAGCGAAAAGCGAACATCGTTCTCATACAAGAAACCCACTTTAAATCAGATAAAATTCCAAAAATAAGAGACAATAGATATCCGACTTCATTCCATGCTACCAACCCAAATGGCAAGACGAAAGGTGTTTCAGTTCTGGTGTCCAGTCGGACCCCACTCCACATTGATGACACCTTGATAGACCCCGAAGGTCGATACATTTTCCTGAAAGGGAAGCTCAAACGGCACCCCATTACCATCGCCAATATTTATGCCCCAAATGTGAGACAGGTCGCCTTCTTTCGTAAAATCAAAGATCTTTTGACAACTTTTACCCCAGGAACCCTGATATTTTGAGGGGACTTTAACACCTCCTTAAATCCCCTTATAGATACCTCCAATGGTTCATCTAGCCTACCGTTTAGGGCCCTGAAACAAATCAAGATCCAACTCCAAGACCTTAGGCTACATGATACTTGGAGAATCTTGAACCCCCAGACGAAAGATTATACTTACTTTTCAAATATCCACCAAAAGTACTCCAGGATTGACTATCTCCTTCTTTCGCAACCCGACCTTCCACTTCTGATAGACTCAAAAATTGAGTCTATGACTATCTCAGACCATCATCCAGTAACCATGACTCTGAACTTCCCAGAAAAAAACAACATAACTAAGACTTGGAGGCTTAATACCACGATACTGAAAAACCCCTCTGACATCATAGAGTTTAAAGAAGTCTTAAATGATTATTTCCTGCACAACGAGAATGACGAAACTTCACTTTCCACACAATGGGAGACTCACAAATGTGTCATAAGGGGTGAGTTTATTAAAAAACTGTCTAGAGTCTGGAGCAGCAAAGTTCTTGTGATTAACTTGATAACAGTGGCGCCCTGGAATGAAAAATAGCTGATGACACTGTCACTAATTACCCTGTCAGTAAATATTACTCTCTTTCTCATGCATCTACTATGCTCGTTTGCCAGCCTGTTTTTGTTTGCTAACAACTCGTTTACTCTTTTGTACATTAATTAGGTTTTCTTGACGAAGAACTGGTGTTTATTCTGCTCTATATATTATTCCATACCGACTTGTATTGTAATTTGCTGTTTTACTTGTTTTGGAAATAAATAAAAACTATTGAAGAAAAAAAAAAACTGTCTAGAATTAAAAAGGAACAGCAATCCAGAACAAGAACTCTGCTAGAACGCATCCACCAATTAGAACGTACTCACAAGCGAACGCTGGCGATCTCAGCATACGAGGAACTAACGCGCACTAGAACACTCCTATCTGATGAACTAAACATAAAAATTAAACGTCAATATATATTAAGACACAAGATTTATTACGAGCAAGGAAATAAATGTGGCAGGCTGCTTGCGAAGGCAGTTCAAAACAAGAGAACCGCCCAAACCATCCATCAGCTAGGAGACAAACAAGGTGAGCTGCATTCTTCTAATGATGAGATCGCGAAGCAATTCGAGCTTTATTATCAAGACCTCTACAACATCCCCTCCAACCCTAAATGCCCGCAGAATTCAAATGAAAGAGCGAATCTCATACAGGACTTCTTAGAACAATATGGCCCACCCCAAATATCTAGGAGTATTGCAAAAGAACTAGAAAACCCCATTTCAGGTTTAGAATTTGATAGAGCCCTCAAAGAAATGAAGATAGGAAAGGCCCCAGGCCCAGACGGTCTACCCCTTCAATATTATAAGACCTTTGCAGATTTACTAAAGCCGAGGTTCCTAAAAACTTTCCAATTTCTACACTCAGAACAACATCCCCCTAAACAGCTGTTAGAAGCACATATCACAGTAATACCCAAAGAAGGTAAAGACGTGACCCAAGTAACCAATTATAGACCTATTTCCCTAATAAACGTTGACGTAAAAATATACGCTAACATTTTGGCAAATAGGATCCTCCCCTTGTTAACCTCATTGCTCTCCCTAGATCAAGTGGGTTTTATCCCAGGAAGAGAAGGGCGAGACAACACAATAAAAGCTCTGAACATAAATCATTGGCTAACCTCTAATCATAAGCAGGGATTCTTCTTATCCCTGGATGCCGAAAAGGCGTTCGATAGAGTGGCCTGGGACTACATAGATGCAGTACTAAAGCACATTGGCTTTTTGCCTCAAATGAGAGCATATATCAAAGTCTTATATTCTAATCCAACAGCAAGAGTCAGGGTCAACGGCCACCTATCGAACGCCTTTAACCTTCGCAACGGAACAAGACAGGGATGCCCCTTATCCCCACTTTTATTTGTTCTAACACTTGAACCCCTCCTTAATAAAATTAGATCAAATAACGACATCAAAGGAGTAGAGATTCATGGCAAAACTTATAAAATAGCAGCATTCGCTGACGACATTCTCCTTTTCCTCTCAAATCCACTGATCTCCATACCTAATCTTCTTAATGACTTAGATCACTTTCACTTACTATCCAACTTAAAGATTAACCATTCCAAATCCAATGCCCTCAAAACATTTCCCTGCCCACCGATATGGTAGAGCTCTGCAAGAAAAACTTTTCATTTAAATGGGCCAACCACAGTATCACCTATCTAGGTATTGAAGTCTCCTCAAGCTTAAAAGATCTCTATCATCTCAATTTCGAACCCGTCCTGAGAGAAACACTGGAAGACTTGAAAAGATGGAACGCCTTAACTGTATCCTGGTTTGGCCGGGCTGCTCTAATTAAAATGACCATCTTGCCAAGGTTTCTCTATATTATGCAGACAATCCCAATAAAAATTCCCCTATCATTCTTTGCCACATTCAGAAAGGCTTGCTCCTCATTTATTTGGAGGGGTAAACCCCCGAGAATTAAATTCTCAAGACTAACCTTACCCAAGAACAGGGGAGGTATTGCCTTACCTGACCTTAGGAAGTACCACCAAGCTGCTCTACTGACGAGACTGGAACTTACACCAAACAGTGAAAGACTGGGTTTCCCTTGAAAAAGCGCAGTACCCCCATGAGTTAAAAAATCTACCTTGGATCAACTCTAAATTTCACTCCAATTTTATCAAAACGCATCCCCTTATTGGACCCACACTCGAATGCTTCCGTAACACTTTTAAACTCAAAAATCCCTCCCCTTGGCTTAGTCCTCTTACCCCACTGCAACATAATCCTGATTTTCCTCCAGGTATGGAAAAATCGTTCCCGACACATCAATGGCCGTTTAAAGACATACTCTCAAAACAATTCTTTAAAAAAGGCAAATTTCTCTCTAGAGAGGACATACTAAAAGACTTTAAACTATCCCTCCTCTCTCACTGGAATTATATTCAAATTAAACATTTTCTTTCCAATAAAGACAATGTACATCACTGGACAAGACCCCTCACTTCGCTAGAAACTCTTTGTACAAAAACATCCCCTCGCAGACATATTATCTCGACGATTTACAATTCGCTCTTCGAGGACATTACTGATTTCTCCAGTCCTTCCTGTAAAGCCTGGGAAAGAGATCTAAACATAGATCTGACTAAGGAAGACTGGGAAACGATATATCTTTACGCACACAAAGGTTTGCTAAATGTAGCCACTCAAGAAAGCTGATTCAAGATCATTACCAGATGGTATAGGACCCCCACGACTCTTCACAAAATCTCATCACAGGCCTCCGACAGATGTTGGAGATGTAAACGAGAAGAGGGCTCCATGTTACACATCTGGTGGTCCTGCCCCCTAATCCAGTCTTTCTGGATATTGGTGCACGAAACGACCCAAACAGTTACCTCATCAAACCTAAGTTTCACCCCGGAACAGTATCTATTACATTTTAATCGTCTGCCCAAAAATCAATACTTGAAGTCGCTCCCTATGTTCATGGTTAACGCAGCACGGCACTGCATACCCTCTCACTGGCAGTCTCCAAATGTCCCAAAGGAAGTAGAATGGTTTAGGAGAATAAACTGCATGGAAAGAGTTGAGGAACTCATCAGTATCTCCCAAGAAAGGATTACCCAATTCTATGCTACCTGGCACAATTGGACAACATTCAAAGATTCTCAACAGTACAAATCTATTATAAAGTATACCTAAAGATAAGATTTAATACTCAGGGCTTTTTTTTTTTCCTCCCCCCCCCTCCCTTCCTTTCCTCTCCCCATATCTCCCTACACGAATAAACTTGTTCGAGCATAGATATTGTTCTTTCAACCCAGTCGGAAAATTGATGCAGTTTTGATACATGTATGCTTGCATAAAAATTATTTTCTGGATTTTTTATCCGATTGTTATTTTCTCTGTTGTTTAACTTCTGATGCTTACAATTATCCGCTGCTGTTGAAATTTTATAAGTGTAAGATGTATTATGTGTTACTTTTCACCAAATAAAATCTTTTTGTGAAAAAAAAAAAAAAAAAAAAGAAAGCAATGTTTCTTACAGTAGTCAGGAGAATAAGACACTTCCCAGAGGGCCAGTTGATGAGGGGATTATGTGCCTTAAGCCAAGTTTTTCCAAGGATAACAGGGAACAGAGTGGATGTGATGATGTCTAAACATAGTCTCTAGAGTGACGGGTCCCGATTTAATATCTGAACCATCCACTAGGTGAACTGAGAAACAGTTTTTCTTGGCACACAGGGGCAGTTCATGCATGATTGCGAAAGAAGAGTCCACAAAACAGCTACAAGCCCCAGAGTCCACGATAGTGGAAACTGTAAGAATCTTCCCTGAGAACTGGAGAGAGATTGGCAATGAGGTGTGGTTCTGACCAGGGCTTAGAGAAGCACCCATATGAGGTGGAGGAGAGGATCCCCTACGATGTCTTCGGGGAAAAGACCAAAGAAAATGTCCTTCATTGCCACAGTAAAGGCAGAGGTTATTATGGTAACAATGAGATTGTTCCCGTTGAGACAGAGGAGATCTTGGGAAACTGGCATGTGGAACCTTCTTGTTTTCTTCAGGCCTAGCTGCGGAGGAGGCAGGTAAATGGATCTCAGAATGAACAGGCAACAGATGGAGATTTATGGCTCTTTCGGACTGTTATTTCCACAGGCGGCGATCAATCTGTATACAGAGATAAATTAAGTAATTTAGGGAAATGGGTGTGCCTAACCTGTGCTTAATCCTTGATAGCTTTAGACTCCATCACTGGCTGACTGGTACTGTCACGTACCTGAAGGGAGACTGAAATGATGAGGTTGGCCTCTCTTGTATCTCCAGCCCCGGTCCAGCTGGAAGTGGAACAGAGGGAACCGAGGGACAGGAGGAACATGAGTGCCTGCAGATGTAGACCCAGAAATCTGTGGCAGAGGATACAAGCCTGGATGAGCAGGAGGACCATCAGACCAGGGAAGGCAGCCGCACACCAAGGATCAGCCGGGGTTAAAGAGGTACTCCACTGGAACAGTAGCACTGGGACATCAGATGATGTAAAGTCCCGGATAGACTTGCAGGAGGAAGTCGCAGAGATTCGCAAGACTGAAGTCGCAGACACTCGGAGGGTGATGAGGAGTCACACAGGAAGCAGGTGCAGGGACACAATGGTAGCCGGGTCTGGTAACAGGCAGGCAGCAAGGTTCAAGGCAGCAAGCAGAAGCAGGGTCACAAGGCAAGCCAGGTCTGGTAACAGGCGGACAGCAAGGTACAAGACAGCATGCAGAAGCACGGTCAAATTGGTAGCCAGGATTAGGAACCAGTAGTCAGAACAGAAGGAGAGTCCAGAAGCAGGGTCAAGGCAAGCCAGGTTTAGCAACATGTATCAAGCAGGATAACAACAGAATTCAGGATAACAGGTAACAGCTGAAGACCAGTCAGCAAAGGTCTGGGGTCAGGGCACTTCTTTAAATAGGCCGCCTGGGGCCAATTGGCGTTACGCACGTGCATTGGTGCGCCTAGGCATCCCTGGACGCCTGTGTGCACACATCGGGCAGAAACAAATGGTTCTCTTATAGTTGGTAAGGGTGGGGCCACCTTATGATGTGACCTGGGGGCACCAACCCATTGTGAAATCACGGACCACTTCATGCTGCATCAGTGTCATCACAAGTGGAGTGATGCCACCAGGTGACATCACCAGGTGGCCCCACCCTTACCTATATAATAACTGTCAGACGGCAGAGCCTCCAGTAGGTGTCCGACCTTCATGGACGGCAGGACCTTTTTTTGGGGTGAGTGGCGTAATTGACAATGGATTTACATTGGGAGTACTCTTTTTTTAAATAAAGGAATTATCAAAAATTGTCTCTTGTTTTTTTACTTTTTGACACTTTTTTTAGCGAATGGGTGGGTGTACTCATTCACATATGGGGGTGGGATCTGGGGGCCCCATATGTGAACAAGGTGACAAGGCAGAGAACCCCCTGCCTTAAGCACCCACCCCCCATGTTGAGGGCATGTGGCCTGGAATGTTTTGGGGGGTGCTTGCTCATGCCAGACTGCATGCTCAGATAAGGGTCGGGTATCGACTGGGGGGCATGCATTTTTTTGTTAACTATTGTTTTTCCAGCTATTTTTTTTTTATTTAGGTGTCAGTAGGGAAGCCCATTGACAGCTGATGACTCATTGGTTGTTAAGGACACCACAATCAGCTTACTCGACCATTGCTTCTTAACATCCAGGTTTTACTGCACCCTGATTGGGCAAAGCTTTGCCCAATCAGGGGGAAAGCACTGTGCAGCAAAAATGTTATACGTCTGTAAATAGGTATATTCCAATGAACTCTTCTGGGACTGTTTGACTTTGCGTGGCTGCCGCCATAACACATTCTTTCACATGGTAGTAGTGAATGCGTGCCAATGTATCCATGGGCGCAGTATCAGGTAAAAAGTTGGGTTTAGGTATGCGGTGGGCTCTATCGACACATAGATTGATATCACTCAGGGATGGAATCATGGCCTTCATGAGGCGCTGAACAAAATTAGTGAGCTCATTGGGGTTATGGTTTCAGGTATTCCTCTAAATTTAATGTTGTTTTGTCTCGAGCAGTCTTCTAATTCCACCATTTTGTTTTGAAGGCGCTAGAGCTCAGATTCCTGGTCAGCGTATGTATCAACAAGATCGTTGTGTGCAGAATAGAGATCCACAATCTTGTATTCTAAACGCTGCATTCAGGGGGGCAAACATATCTGAAAAGTCATTAAATAGTGTTCTCCTGCGTGAGAGAGAGCATATTCTTCATGGTGGTTCTGATATAGTTTGCTCTGTGGCTGAGAACAGCTCTATGAGGGACTCTTGCTTTTTGGCCTGCACAGGTGCCTGTGAGAGCGTTTGCTGCAGCCCAGGAGAGAACTAATTTTCCTCCCTGCGCAGCCTGGTTTTTGCTGGGCTGCGGGTGGTGGGAGTAGAAGGGAGGGAGAACTCTCCCAGCGCCTCAAGCTGGGTGTCAGCCTGTCTCCCTGCAGCTTGGTGGCCGGGATGTGTGCGGGGCTCTCTGCCGGAGCTAGGATCGGCGCCATTTTACCTACGTTGCAGTGGAGCCACCAGGTAGAAATCTGTGAGCCGCTGGGGTGGTTTATTGGCCTTCCACCACTCTGTCATCTCTCCCGCGGATGCCCGTCAGTGAGGGAAGTTGGATGATAGCTCACAGTGCCTTTTCCCACCATCGATGTGTGTTGCTGAGAGTGTGAGGTTTCAGGAGCTCTGTTATGTGGCCATCTTCTCTGCCGGCTGGACACGCCCACCAATGCGTCTGAATTTTTGATTCACAGTAATAACCAGTTTCAACCAATCCAAAATAAGGAAATACAATTTTTCTGAAACACATTATTTAAATGGAATTTGAATGGAATCAAATTTAAATTGAATTGGATTTGGATGTGAAAACAAAGTCAATATGTGAAGTCATTGCTTGCTGACTATTAGGCCGGGACACACATATGTGGGTTTTACCGCATCCGATTCCCATGTCAGGAGAGTGTGACCAGCTCTCAATTAGGCTCTGGGGGGCCGCGCTATACAAACAAAAAAGGGTCCTGTGTGTATCTGTTCCAATTCAAGTACAAATTCAGACAAAGATTTTGGATCAGAGTCACACCTGAATTGGTGGACGGGAAGCACCGGACCCCATGCTGGGCGCCGCGGCTGCAGCGTATGTGACCCGGATTACCGATTCACTTCAAAGATTCAAATATTGATTGGACTTGGATTCTTCTTCTCCTCCCCCACTCTGCATTTTATACATGATACAAATAAAGAAGTGAATCTGTAGATATGAAATCATTTGTCCTTTTCTTTATTTCTTCACACCTGCCTAAAACTTTTGCACAGTCCTGTCCATAGAGACACAAAATGTTGGAGTCGGATGTCTCTTTTATAACTTAGAAGATGTCACATATCGGGAAAAAATCTTCTTATTAATACAAATAAGATGAAGGTGTCTTAGATGATGAAAGGGACAATTTTTCTGGTGAATGGATGATTTTCTCCTCATACGGATGTGTCAGAGGAACATATTGGATTTTGAACACTAGATGGAAGCAAAGTTGTCAGTGGGAGCTGTCAAAGAAACCTTCAGCTGCACTGGCTGTCACATGACATGCACCACATGACTTTCACATGACATCCTGGTTGCCTATAAAGCTGAGCAGATGCTCAAAGAAAATTGCTGGTTTGTCTTCAGCTTCCTGTACCTGAGTTCCTGATTCCTGATTGATTGTCTGATTGAGTGAGTGAGTGAGTGAAAAACTTATATAGCGCAAACACTTGCGAACTGAATCGCCTCTGGGCGCTGTTTCCATTCCTTCGATAAGGAAGCGCTTTGTCTCAGAAGAGATGAGTTTCAATCATTCTCCTGAAGGCCAAGTGGTCCGGCTCCAGTCGGATGGTGGTTGGTAGTACATTCCACAGTCGCGGTCCTTGGACAGCAAATCTCCGATCTCCTATGGATTTGTATCTTGCCTTGGGTATGTGCAGTAGGTTCTGATTTGCGGATTGCAGAGTGCGATTGGGGTTATGGGCTTTTATTTTTTCGCATAGATATTGGGGAGCGTTTCCTTGAATACACTTATGTGTCAGGCAAAGTGCCTTAAAAGTGATTCTGGCTTTCACTGGTAGCCAGTGAAGAGATCTAAGTGAAAGGGAGATTGACTCCCATGGTTTTTTGCCAGTCACTAATCTAGCGGCCGTATTTTGAACGACTTGCAGACGAGTGATTTGATATTTGGGGAGTCCTAAATAGAGGGCGTTTGCATAGTCGAGTCTGGAATTGATGATTGTTCCCACCACGACTGCAATTTCCTTTTTAGGGATAAAGGGGGTGAGTCGGCGTAGTAGGCGCAGCAGATGATGGGATCCGCTGACTACAGACCCTATTTGTGCATCCATTGTCATGTAGGAGTCGAAAATGACTCTGAGACTTTTGACTTTGTTGCTGGGGGCGATAATTTTTCCCGGAATGGGCAGTGGGGTCCAAGTTGACGCGGGGTGACTTTTCCTGTTTGCGTTAAACAGGAGAAGCTCTGTTTTAGAACCATTGAGTTTTAAATAACTGGATGTCATCCAGTTATCTATGAGAGTGAGTGATCTATCTAACTCAAGAGAGTAATCCTGTTCGTTGCTAACACGGAGATACAGTTGAGTGTTGTCTGCG
Source organism: Rana kukunoris (assembly GCA_029574335.1). NCBI lineage: Eukaryota > Metazoa > Chordata > Amphibia > Anura > Ranidae > Rana > Rana kukunoris. The sequence goes on along the minus strand of CM056049.1, from coordinate 2,936,542 downwards.
TAGGAATGGTAAAGTAGCTTCTGGTTGCTGATGATTTTAAAGAGGGGGCGGAGATAGATGTTGAACAGTACCGGTGATAAGGGAGATCCCTGAGGGACTCCGCATGATACCGTACGCATTTCTGACGTGAAAGATCCCAATTTCACTGTTTGTGATCGGTTTTCCAAGAAGGAGGAAAACCAGGGTAGATCCGCTTCCGCGACTTTGGCCACTTCAGCTAGCCTAGCGAGTAGTAGTGCATGGTCTACTGTGTCAAATGCTGCACTTTGGTCCAACAGAATCAGGAGAGAAGATTCTCCTTCATCTGCGGCCTCTAGTGTCAGGAGAATATAGTAGATCAGTACTGTGTGACTGCACAGAGGAGACCAAACAATATAATTAGTGAAGTAAAAGGTGTTTATTTACAAATAAGTGAGAACAACCAGTGCAAACAGCAAACAGTATATATAATCAAAAGGGAATACCGTATACATAAGCCAAGCCAGGCCAAAGTCATACACATGGGATATCAGCAGATGGGACAGGACAGAGCAGGGAACGGATGGATGGACTAGCTGCGGGGTAAGGACTCAGGGGAGACAGGAAACAGGGCAGACAAGTCCAGGCGGGATCAGAATCAGGGATCAGAATCATAGAACAGGATCGAGGCACAGAATCAGGATCAGAAGACGGGTTCAGGGTACAGGCTCAGGTCCGGAAGGTATGACGATACCAGGGCGAGCTCTGCTTGAGCTCGCCGGGTATAAATAGTGCTGCTGATTGAGCTCAGGTTACAGCTGAGCGCAGAAAAGGCTGTGTGCTCCAAACTACCAAGAACCCCCCGCTGGTGGAGGCCAGTACTGCAGCCAAAATAACAGGCAGAATTACCAGCAGGGGGGACCATTCCTGACAGTACCCCCCCTCAAAGGAGTGGCCTCTGGACGCTCCAACCAGCTGTTGCTGGGGAAGGCTCATGGTGTCAAGCCGGGCAAATCGGGCTGGGCAGCAGACTCCAGGCCCTCAAGCTGGGCAGCAGGCATAGGCTCTGGGTCCTCGAGCTGGGCAGCAGTCTCCGAGTCATCAAGCTGGGCAGCGGATGAAGGCTCCGGGTCATCGAGCTGGGCAGCGGACAAAGGCTCCGGGTCATCGAGCTGGGCAGCGGACGAAGGCTCTGGGTCATCGAGCTGGGCAGCGGACGAAGGCTCCAGGTCATTGAGCTGGGCAGCGGACGAAGGCTCAGGGTCATTGAGCTGGGCAGCAGACGAAGGCTCCGGGTCAACGAGCTGGGCAGCGGACGAAGGCTCCGGGTCATCGAGCTTGGGCAGCGGACGAATGCTCCGGGTCATCGAGCTGGGCAGCGGACGAAGGCTCCGGGTCATCGAGCTGAGCAGTGGACAGAGGCTCCAGGTCATCGAGCTGGCAAGCTTGCACAGAAACATCAGGCTGGCAAGCTGGCACAGGAACATAAGGCTGGCAAGCTGGCACAGGAACATCAGGCTGGCAGGCTGGCACAGGAACATCAGGCTGGCAGGCTGGCACAGAAACATCAGGCTGGCACAGGAACATGAGACTGGCAAGCTGGCACAGGAACATCAGACTGGCAAGCTGGCACAGGAACATCAAGCTGGGAGGCTGGCACTGGAACAGGTAGAGCGGTTGGCACAGGGTTGAAAGGCTGTGCAACTGGCACTGGAACAGGCAGGATAGCCGACACCGGAACAGGCAGAGCAGCTGGCACTGGAATGGGCAGAGCAGCTGGCACAGGCAGAGCAGCTGGCACAGGCTGGGCAGCTGGCCCTGGAACAGGCTGGTCGGATGGCACAAGCTGGTCGGCTGGCACTGGAACAGGCTGGTTGGCTGGCACAGGCTGGGCAGCTGGCACCAGAACGGGCTGGTCGGATGGCACAAGCTGGTCGGCTGGCACTGGAACAGGCTGGTCTGCTGGCACTGGAACAGTTAGAGCAGTTGGCACAGGCAGAGCAGCTGGCACAGGAACAAGCTGGGAGGCTGGCACTGGAACAGGCTGGTTGGCTGGCACAGGCTGGGCAGCTGGCACTGGAACAGGCTGAACAGATGGCACTGGAACAGATGGCACTGGGACAGGCTGAGCAGATGACACTGGGACAGGCTGAGCAGAGGGCACTGAGACAGGCTGAGCAGGTGGCACTGGGACAGGCTGGGTAACTGGCACGATGGTATGGGTTGGGAAGTACTTCTGTTTCTTTTTAGACTTAGTCACTGCAGGTTTGTTAACAGAAGGGGTGTATGAAGAGGATGGAATTAAGTAGGAGGAAGGGTTGGAATATGGCAGAGACACAGGGATGGTAACTGGAGGAGGTTTTTGTGGAGTTGTTACTGGTGAAAAGGAAGAAGCAGGTAGATTTAAGGCGGGGTAGGAACAACAAGTAGAGACTGTGTAATAATACTTGGTAGGATGCGGAATTAACTGAGCTGGGGTTGCCATTGGTGATGGACAGATGGATCCTTGAGAAGGCAGGTGGTTAATAGCAGGGCTGGAACGGACTGGCTTGAATGGAATCAGGAGCCTGCAGCACAGGTTGAACAAAAGCAGGTTCACACACACCTTGTCTAATCAGAGCCTGCACAGAACTAATACACTCAAATAACTTTTGCTGGGGACAAGAAGAATAATGCTCATAAAAAGATACCGGATCATCCTCTAATAACCACACCAGGGATTCAACTTGGCCATGACTGAAGGGGGGAGAGAAATCGTCACTACCATCAGGAATAAATGACAGGGCCGGCTTTACACACAACCGAATTAATTCCTGAACATCATCAAACGTCAAGTAACCCTGATCCACCCAGGAATGGGCTGATCGGATAGTTTCCATCAGTTGGTCACTAGTCCAACCCTCCAAAACCTGACAACATCCCCCCTCATCCTCTTCTGCCAGCAGAGAAAGGTAAAGGATTTCATTGTAATCCATGTTTTAGAGCAATGCACTACACCAGGATGGTTCCTCAATGCAGCCACGTCTGATCAAGGGATGGCCCTGGTATACTGTCAGGAGAATATAGTAGATCAGTACTGTGTGACTGCACAGAGGAGACCAAACAATATGATTAGAGAAATGAAAAGGTGTTTATTTACAAAAACAAGTGAGGACAACCAGTGCAAACAGCAAACAGTATATACAATCAAAAGGGAATACCGTATACATAAGTCAAACCAGGCCGAGGTCATACACATGGGATATCAGCAGATGGGACAGGACAGAGCAGGGAATGGATAGATGGACTAGCTGCGGGGTAAGGACTCAGGGGAGACAGGAACCAGGAAACAGGGCAGACAAGTCTAGACGGGATCAGAATCAGGGATCAGAATCATAGAACAGGATCGAGGCACAGAATCAGGATCAGAAGACGGGTTCAGGGTACAGGCTCAGGTCCGGAAGGTATGACGATACCAGGGCGAGCTCTGCTTGAGCTCGCCGGGTATAAATAGTGCTGTTGATTGAGCTCAGGTTACATCTGAGCGCAGAAAACTACTAGTGTGCTCCAAACTACCAAGAACCCCCCGCTGGTGGAGGCCAGTACTGCAGCCCAAATAACAGGCAGAATTACCAGCAGGGGGGACCATTCCTGACACTAGAACGTCATCCCATATTTTTACAGTTTCAGTTCCGTGACCCGGACGGAAGCCTGATTGAAACAAATCGAGTAATTTTTGGGTTTCTAAATGCTGTTGTAAGTGTTGTACAACTTCTTTCTCCATTATCTTGGAGAAAACATTTAGACCTGTTATGGGCCTCCTATTGTTTGGATCTTTAGGGTCAAGGTTTTTTTTTTAGGATCGGTTTTATTGTACCTTGTTTCAACAAAGTAGGCATGATGCCCTCCTTGAATGATTGATTTATAAGCTGCGTGATAGCTGGTGCCAATATATCGGCACTTTCTTTCAGCAGTTTAGTGGGAATGATGTCATTGGGTGCTTTGCTGTTGCGCAGAGACTGACTGATATTTTTAGTGGCAGCAATAGAGATGGGTTTTAAGGTGAATTTCGGTACTTGAGGCGGGTATAAAATGGTATCAGGGTTGGTATTCAGGGTGGGATTCCTGCAGATTCCATTTTGCTCAATGCTTACCCGGATTCTTTCAATTTTATTAATGAAATAATCGGATAGTTTGTTGCAAAATTCTTGTGAATCAGCATTAGGGGGCTCTAAACAGGCTGGATTCATTGATTGTGAAACCAGCTTGAAGAGTTCGCGGGAGCGGTTTAGGGCCTTTGTGATGATGTTGGAAAAGTGATTTTTTGCCATAACAATTTCTTTATGATATTTCTTCATTATTGTCTTATAAATAGTGTAGTTTCTATCTGAAGAGCTCCTTTTCCACGCAGCTTCTGCTCTTCTACGCTCTTGCTTTAGCCGGGTAGTGGTTAACTCAATACAGTTTTATCTTTTATAAAAGTTGCTGTGTTAACATCCACTAATAATGATTTTTGAGAATTTTTAGGTGAATATATTATTTTGATATACATTAGTGCAAATATCGAAGTGCGTTAAAATCAGTAGCACCTTCTTTTTATTCTTCAGGTCATGTGCTTTCAGAAAATATATGGATTGGGGGGTCTTTAACCACTTAAGGCCTAAACTATTTTGTTGCTAAATGACCGAGCCACTTTTTACGATTCGGCACTGCGTCCATTTAACTGACAATTACGCGGTCGTGCGACGTGGCTCCCAAACAAAATTTACGTCCTTTTTTCCTCACAAATAGAGCTTTCTTTTGGTGGTATTTGATCATCTCAGCGGTTTTTATTTCTTGTACTATAAATAAAAATACCACAATTTTGACAAATATAGAGCCATGATCATTTGTAGAAGATGTGTGGGAAGTCCTAGTGCTTGTAGTGCAGCGGACATATAGTCCCAGGCAAACCTGTCGAATGCCTTCTAAGCATCAAGGGAAAGAAAGAAACCTTTAGTTGCAGTGGATGTTAGCCAACGGTGTAGGTTTAAGGCCTTTGTGGTGTTATCCCTGGCTTCTCTGCTGGGGATAAAGCCAACTTGGTCAACTGAGATTAATCTGGGGAGCAGGGGGAGTAGACGGTTTGCCAAGAATGTTGTGTAGAGCTTCACATCTACATTAAGTAGGGATATGGGGTGGTAATTTAATACTACTGTGGTGTCTTTACCCGGTTTCAGAATTATTGTAATGTGGGCTTCCAATATATCTTTATTATTTAGGGGGGAGGAGGGTAGATTATAAAAAGCTTTAACAAATTGAGGGATCGGTATTTCAGACAAAGATTTATAATAACTTGTCGATAGACCATCCGGCCCTGGGCTCTTGCCTGCCTTTAACTGTTTTAATGCCCTGAGGGCCTGCTCTGTTGAGATAGATAGGTCTGAGTCTGTAAGTTTGTCTAAATTAGGTGGAGACGGGCTATACCTGGATAAAAATGTATTTACAATCCTGGATTGGTCAGTGGAGGGGTCACTTGAATGTGCTTTGGGTAAGTTCAACAATTTGGAAAAATAAGTCACAAAGTGGCTAGCTATGTCTTCTGTATTTGCTATAATATTTCCGGATGGGGTCTCGATAGCATGTATGGTGTAAGCCATTTTTTTTCTTTTGTAGGGCTCTTGCCAGTAATTTTCCAGCCTTATTACCAAATTAATAAAATCATTTTTTGGGTAGAGCATATTTACATTTCAGTGTCTTTTAAATTTCCTCTAATAATTCTTCCCTTGCTTTCAAAATGTCAGTGAGATCATTTTTAGCTAGTGATAGTTTGTGTGCACGTTCGAGTGATTTTATACGTTCAGACAATTCCTCAATACGGGCCTTTCTGAATTTATTTATTTTGGTTGATAAGGAGATAAGTTTTCCTCTAATGACACATTTATGGGCGGCCCATGTAACAATAGGTGAGGTAGCCCCAGTGACATTTTCTGTGAAATATTGAGAAAGGTGTTCAGATAAATTTGGGGTATTTTACATATCTAACAGTAGGGAATCATCTAGGCACCAGATCACAGATCTAATGTGCCTCAACGGGAGCGTCAGATTCATTGTTATTAGGTGATGGTCCGAGAGTAACATGGATTAAATTGTGGCCTCCGTGAGTAATGTAAGGTCACCTTGTATAATGAAGAAATTAGCAATTCTGGAATATTTTTTATGCTTGAGTGAGTGAGTGAGTGAGTTAATGAATAGCTAGCGCTACAAATGTGAACTGAATCGCCTCAAGGTGCTTATTTCCATCCAGTGTTATCCTTATTCTTCAGAAGAAATGAGTCTTACGTTTTTTTCTGAAGGCCCGATGGTTAAAGGAAGACACCCTTCAAGTGATGTTGTGGATTACATGTTCCTCACCAACATCTAGTGCAACAGATGGAGAGAGAAAAAACTTTACATTCCTATGATGTCTGGAGGGGTATGAACATGTCATATTTCAGAGGAAGATATATATTTTATCTTTGGTTGTTTCTGCCTATCGTGTGTTCCTTCCAGATAGCGAGTGAATAAAGTATCCATGTTGGGTATTATGGAAGAAAGTTATTTCCGGGAACCAAGCTGTATGAGGATTCGGAATTGCGGTGTGTCTTTTTCTGCATACAGGTTGTACGTGTATGTAGGGGAGAAGGCACTGAGTATTGTGGTATCCGATCTGGAGGGGTAAGCTGTTTAATCAGGTAAATTGGAATTGAGCATATTGCTATAGTCCTGCATTTCAGGGATACGCTTGGCAAATATGCATGCAACTGTTACCAGATGGAGGGAAATTGTGTAAAGCCTCTCATCTGACCCAGACCTCTTCTTATATAAGGGTGGCTTTAGAGCAGCCATATTTTCAGTGTGGGTCAGAATTGTTAGGGACCTTTGAGTGAATTCTGTGTAATGAGAGATTTTTTGTTTTGGCATTAGTATGTTTTTCTGCCTCTGCAGCAGAACATTTCAGCTTGTGGACCTTGCCTTGTCCCACTACACAATGTGATATGAAATAAAATAAACAAGACACAAACAGTCAGACATCAATATGGAAACCTTGGCGCTTCACATAGAAAGGATTCTATACTGATTTCATATTGTAAAATTGCCCAGCAGGAGGATAGTTTTAATCTGGGATAATAGGCCTAAATGGTATATTCTAACTTTTATCTTATCTGTTGGGATAGGGGGGATAAAACTGATGTGACCCCCCCCCCCCACCCATCCATCGATAGGTCATCCATTCCTTCATCCATTCCTTGTGTACTGCATTAGAGGTTGTTCTGTATTTTTGTGGTGGACCTGGATACCTGCATATTATTAATAATAATAATAATAATAATAAACACAGCATTCTTGGCCATCAAACTTTTCATTTTTACTGTTTCATGTACAATATATCATAATGATATTTTTATAACCTTTTTACGGTGCTGACAAAGATGGATTCTGTGTATTTTAGGTTTGACCTTTTTTTTCTTACTCTATAAGCAGATTCATATTCCAGTCTATCAGTAATACATAACAGAATTATTCTTTATAAACCTGACACTCTCACAGCCTTCATCTCATCCATGAAGTCAGTGTCAGGATCCTGGGCTGCTGTCAGTGATGATGAGGTCAGGAGAAGAGGAAGAAGTCATTGGAGTCTATCAGAGACTCGGTCATGTTGTCTCCAGATATCCACTGATAATATTGTGCTTGTTGTTTTTGTGTGTGACCCCCTGCACATCTGACCCCCAGAACTCTGCTCATCGCTGTGATATGACTATGAAGAATTATACATTTGAGTACAAGTATTCTCAGGATGGTGACATCATTATAGGAGGGATATTCTCTGTACATTCTGTAGTGTCAGCGTGGAGAGAGAAAGGAGGTCTTATTAAAAATCTCATGTGTTCAGCGTAAGTGAAATATGAAAATGTGTAAATCTTCCAGTCTGATCTACAGAGCTGTGTCTTTAGGAGAGATGTGTGATAATGTGCAGGACACATTCAGTCTGTTACACGGAATTTATATAAAATCAAAGTATATCCTTCATTGTGTTCATGAAAATCACGTATGGCCCATTCTATTGCCGGGTGTTAATAGTCACATTCATTCATTAGGAATAGCTGCCAATGTAACACAATGGAGGAACAAACATGCAGAACCCTTTTTTAATAAGGCAGCACAGATTAGAGTTACAATGAATTGGGGTGCAATTCACAATGAATGACATTGCATTGCACTGCCCATAGAGAAGGGGCTTTGCCATACATTGTTATGTGATAAGGTGTGCATTATTACCACAATGCACAAGTGTGAATGGGACCTTGAATGAGTTTGGCCCTTAATGACTCCATATTGTTTTTTTTTTTCACTTTTGAATAGAGTTGGGAAGGATAAAGAATCCCTGTCAGGTTTTTATTGCTATCTGGGGCTCCATAAAAGAGATTCCCCTCACAGAAATACTATATAATGTTATTGTGGTACCTTAAAATGCATGCCTCGTCAATTTACAACCACGGCTGTAACTCATATAAATACAGGAATGATTGAATTTCATTATATGTTTCATGCAGTAATAAACACGCCCACCAATCCCACCATAGACATGGGCGTCCGCTGAAATTTTTTCAGGGAGGGGCGCTTTGGCAGTGGCGATACACAGTCGCATTTAACCCTTTCTTAAAATGCTAGTGGGGGTTAAAAGCGCCCCACTAGCAGCCGAGTAGCGCAGCTAAAACTATGGTAAAGTGCCGTTATCGGCCAGCTGGCAGTGTAAAAATAGCTCTTCACTCCATATAAATATAGCCTAGAGAATGTACAGACCCCCCTTCAGCACAGATGGACCCCACCTTCAGCACAGACCCCCCTTCAGCACAGACCCCCCATTCTGCACAGACCCCTCCATTTAGCACAGATGGACCCCCCTTCAACACAGACCCCCCATTCCACACAGACCCCTCCATTCAGCACAGATGGACCCCCCATTCAGCACAGACCGCCTATTCCGCACACACCCCTCCATTCAGCACAAACCCCCCCTCCCTTCAGCACAGATGGACCCCCCCATTCAGCACAAACCCCCCTCCCCCATCCCATTCAGTACCTCAGATCAGCTATCAACGTGTACACATAAACACTGTGGGCGGCAGCTTCACTCTGCTCGCTGTGCCTGTGTGACATCCGGCCCGAGACCGCTCAGGCAGCCTGCAGCCGCAAAACTCTTCAACACCTTCTTGATTTTCCAGGGGGGGTCAATTGCCCATGACCATAGATCTGTAGTAGAAATGCGTTATACATTTTTCCATAAATAATTTCTGCTTGAATCCTTGTCCTGTAGACCAATGCAAAACTCTCCATTTTCTGCAGGGTTTACCGGAGAGAATACAGACATCTCCTGGCTTTTATATTTGCTATTGATGAGATAAACCGCAGTCCAGATATTCTTCCCAACATCACTCTGGGATATCATGTGTATGATTCTTGTGGACATGTGAATAAAGCTATAAAAGACGTTCTAAAGATATTGTCTGGACATACAAAGGAAGCTCCAAATTATTCCTGTATGGAGCGGGGTGCCCTGGCTGGTTTCATTGGAGATCTCCATTCTGACACCACTCTCCAAATGGCCCAGCTGCTGAATCTATATGGTTACACCCAGGTAAGAAAAGAAGAATTTCCTATATTATGTAACGTCAGCACAGCTAGTTGTATTAGGTTGAGGTGGGTCAAATAGGTACAAATAACCTTGGTGGTAAAGTATAAGGTTGTTCTAAAAAAAAAAGGCAGTGCTGTGTAGGGATGGGCCAATGGTTCAGTCTAATCTAAGGCAGTTCTGACATTTGAAAAATGCCTGAACTTTTGCCCATTCAGCCCCCCTGATGATCATTTATAAAATTAATATTTCAGGAAGCTAGAAACCACCAAAATCAGCCTTACAGTGGGAGTGTCTGTCCAGTAAACTGATGATCAGGAGACCCCTAGGTGGGATTACAGGAGGAAGAACTGGAGCAGCCAGAATCTGGGCAGTTGTGTATGACAACCAATCAGCTTCCATATTTCATCTTCAAAGCTTAACTAAACAAGCTGAAGATAGAGGCTGATTGGTTTCTCCCGATTCTGGCTGCTCCAGTTTTGATAAATTCCCCTTTAATGCCATATTTAGACAAGTGCAGACTGGAATATTTTGTTTAGTTTTTTCGTTTTCGTTTGGAAAATAAATGTATTTAGTTACTCCCGAAAATCGTTTTGATTTATTTAGTTTTTCGTTGGGGAATAGCTTTCGTCCAAAAATCCAATAATACTTGGTTTCTGTCGAATGGGCAAAAAAAAAAAAAAGATTCGACGGAACGTCTAATCTTTTTGGTTGCTGGTGGCATCAAAGCATATTCGGCGGAGCGTCGAATCTTTACGTCTCATAAATCGAAATCTATTCTCTGAAATGTCGAATCTATTATTTCTATAGTGTCGAATCTTTTCTCTATGATGTCAAATCTTTTCCCTATAATGTCAAATCTCTCTATATCGAATTTTTACCGCAACGAAAACGAAAATAAAGCATTTTTTATGTCGGATCTTTCGGTTTTCGTTTCTTGCACTTTCGTTATCATTTGTTAATACGATAACGAAAAAAACAGATTTTCGGACGAAAATGCATTCTAACGAAAACGAATGCACATGTCTACATATTATCAGCTTTCACTGCAGATTCTAATCATTTATGAAATAATAAATTTTCTCTTGTGTCTTTATCTGATTGGTCTGGTGAAATAAAAGCACCACTACAACCTGCTTATAGATCTATTGTAGACAGCTCAGACGACACTTTGTTGCTCTCTAAAGACAATTTAAACATGTTCTAAGGTTCTCTTCTTTCCATTTGGATAGTAAGAGTTCCACATTATTTATACAGACTTGTCTTTCTTTCTAGATTAGTTACGGAGCCAGAGATACTTTGCTGAGTGATAGAAAGATGTATCCAAACTTTTTCCGGACAGTTCCGGATGATGAGATGCAATATGTGGCCATAGCAAAGTTACTGGAGAGGTTGAAGTGGAACTGGGTCGGGATCCTTACATCTGATGATGAATACGGAGAGCGGGAGATCCGACATCTCAGCAAACATTTATCTGATCATGGAATTTGTATTGAATTCAAGATTCTGGTGTCTAAAAAAAATTATAATAAAATTCCTCCAGAGCTGCGGAGCTCAACCACGGAAGTTCTTATTATTTGTGGCTCAGCTAGTCTGACTTATTACAAGTTTTTGGATAATAATGCCCCTTATTACACGGAGAAAACATTTATTATACCAGATTCTTGGTCAATGAGTGAAGTGTTTTTTGTTCTCAGTAACTGCAGCTTGGTGTTTACATTCCCCAATCTCTACATAAAGGGATTGCTGGAATATTTTTATAATATTTATCCATCCAGACGCCCAAATGACCCCCTGATGGAGGATATTCTCATATCTGAATTTCAATGCTTTTCAAAAAACCAAATGAAAAATGTCCTTATTCCACTCACAACTAGACGTCCTCTTAGGAACTGCAGTTTGGGGAAACGTTCACTTGATTTATATTATCCTGATGAGAAAACATCCTATAGAGTGTATATCGCAGTCTACATTTTGGCTCAAGCGTTACATGACATGGATTTCTCTTTTAAAATAAATAACAAAAAATCTGAAAAAAATCCACACACACTAAAGTATAAGGTGAGAGCGTCAAATGAAAGTTTAGTACTGGAACACAAAATTGTGGGGTCTTTTGGTGGGTTGGCTTTTTCAGAATGTAGAAGCCCAATTTCATGACTACATAGTATCCCTACTCATTCACAAAAATCACTGACAGCAGGAAGTTGTCATATATAGAAGCTGTAGAAATATTTATTCTATATGTTATTATTGTCTCCAATCCTGAAGAAGGTTGGATGGGCAAAATTTAGCCACTTGTCTGAATGCCCAAACAGCCAATGTTCATACCAGACCATTGTCTCATCCTGACTGAAAATCTATTTGTTTGTCCGTTCACACAGGATTCTCCATGCACTGTACACAGTGCTGAGGTCTTCTTCACATTATTTCCCCTGCTGGTCCAATGTTCTCAGCCTATAATGTTAGGCCATTTTCTCTATTGGTGAATGGTAACTTTCATGATCCAATGTTTCTGAAATGTAAGAGAATGTTACATTCGCCCGGTGAAAGGCAACAAAGATACCATTACACACATATTACAAACATTATTGTATTATTCATTACACTTGTACAAATGTTAAGACATTTATAGTTTATATAGTTTAAAAAATTGAAAAAAAAGACGCAGGTCCATCCATTTCATCCTGTGTGTGTGTGTGTGTGTGATTTTACTCTTTAACCACTTAAGGACCGCCTACTGCACATTTACGTTGGCAGAATGGCACGGCTGGGCACATCAACGTATATATACGTTGATTTTAGTACCCAGCCGTGGGTCACGGGCGCGCGCCCGCGGGCGCACGCCCGTGACCCGGTCCGAAGCTCCAGGACCGGGACCGCGGGATTCGCGGACCCGATCGCCGCTGCAGTGCGGCGATCCGTCCCTGGAGCGGAAGAACGGGGAGAGCCGTGTGTAAACACGGCTTCCCCGTGCTTCTCTGTGGCCGCAGCATCGATCGCGTCATCCCTGTAATAGGGGGAGGCGATCGATGACGTCACACCTACAGCCACACCCCCCTACAGTTGTAAACACACACATAGGTCACACATCCCCTACAGCGCCACCTGTGGTTGACTCCCAAACTGCAACTGTCATTTCCACAGTAAACAATGCAATTTAAATGCATTTTTTGCTGTGAAAATGACAATTGTCCCAAAAATGTGTCAAAGTTGTCCGAAGTGTCCGCCATATTGTCGCAGTCACAAAAAAAATCGCTGATCGCTGCTATTAGTAGTAAAAAATTTTTTTTAATAAAAATGCAATAAAACTATCCCTTATTTTGTAAACGCTATAAATTTTGCGAAAACCAACCGATAAACGCTTATTGCAATTTTTTTTACCAAAAATATGTAGAAGAATACGTATCGGCCAAAACTGAGGAAAAAAAATGTTTTTTATATATTTTTGGGGGATATTTATTATAGCAAAAAGTAAAAAATATTGCATTTTTTTTAAAATTGTCGCTCTATTTTTGTTTATAGCGCAAAAAATAAAAACCGCAGAGGTGATAAAATACCACCAAAAGAAAGCTCTATTTGTGGGGAAAAAAGGACGCCAATTTTGCTTGGGAGCCACGTCGCACGACTGCGCAATTGTCAGTTAAAACGACGCAGTGCCGAATCGCAAAAAGGGGCAAGGTCCTTTACCGGCATTTTGGTCCGGGTCTTAAGTGGTTAACCACTTCAGCAGAGGAAGGTGTTACCCTCCTTTCTGACCAGGCCATTGTTTTGCGATAGAGCAGAAAGTTGCTTTAACTGACAATTGCGCAGTCATGTGATGCTGTACCCAAATAAAAATGTCCTTTTTCCCCACAAATAGAGCTTTCTTTTGGTGGTATTTGATCACCTCTGCGTTTGTTTGTTTTTGTGTGTTTGTGCTATAACCAAAAAAAAAAAGACCAACAATTTTGAAAAAATATATATTTTTTTCTGCTTTAAAACATACAATAAAAACTATAAACAATATAATTTCTTTATCGGTTTAGGGCAATTTGCATTCTGCTACATATTTTCGGTAAAAAATCCCAAAAAGCGTATATTGATTGGTCTTGTGTAAAAGTTATAGGGTCTATGGGATAGATTTATGGCCTTTTTTGTAGTAATGGTGGTCATCAGCGATTTTTAGCTAGACTATGACATTGCGACGGACAAATCTGTCACTAATGCCGCGTACACACGATCGGTTTGTTTAATGAAAACGGTCTGATGAACCGTCGTGTGTGGGCCCCATTGGTTTTTTAACCATCGGTTAAAAACTAGGAACTTGTTTTAAAATTATCTGATGGTTAGAAAACCGATAGAAAAAAACGATCGTCTGTGGGGAAATCCATCGGTTAAAAATCAAAACATGCTCAGAATCAAGTCGACGCATGCTCAGAAGCATTGATCTTCATTTTTTTCAGCACGTCGTTGTGTTTTTACGTCACTGCGTTCTGACACGATTGTTTTTTTTTTAACCGATGGTGTGTAGGCACGACTGATCATCCGTCAGCTTCATCGGATATCTGATGGAAAAATCCATCAGAGCGTTTTCATCGGATGGACCGATCGTGTGTACAGGGCATACGTGACACTTTTTGGGGACCCGTGACACTAAGGCCTCGTACACACGATCAAATCTGTCTGCTGGAAACGGTCGGCCCGACCGTCCCAGCAAACAGATTCGACCGTGTGTACGGGCAAGCCGACGGATTTGGCCACCCGACAGATTTCAAAGCATGCTTTGAAATCTGTCGGCTGGGAACCCGTCCGCCCGACATGTCTGCTGGTTAGTATGCTAACCAGCAGACATGTCTTCTCGCACACGCGCCGAATGATTTCGACGCATGCACGGAAGTGTTTTACTTCCTGGTGCGGTGACGTGGCGGCGTCAACGTCACCGCCACGTCACCGACACGTCAGCGCGCTGTCTGCTGGCGGGGATTTTGGTTTGCTCGTGTGTACACGCGAGCAAACCAAAATGCCAGCAGACAGATTTGTTCAAATCGGTCGGACAGACCGTTTTGAACAAATTGATTGCCTCGTGTGTACGAGGCCTAATACAGTGACCAGTGCTAAAGAAATGCACTCTCACTGTATAAATGACTCTGACAGGGAAGAGGTTAACATCAGGAACGATTACAGGGTTAAATGTGTTCCCTAGGTGTGCTTTCTAACTGTGTGGGGGATGGACTGACTGCAGGAAGATAGACATCTGTGTTCCTGATTAGCAGGAATCATAAAGCTCTCTCTTCCTGTCTGACAGAACAACGGTCTGCCTTATTTACATAGGCAGACTGCCATTCTGTTATTCCTGAAAACAATCATGGGTGGTAGCTGCAGCCACTGGACCCATTTATTGGCACCCACTCTGTCCAATCAGGTACAAGTATGTGATTTTGTGCTTAAGGGCCTGTGTGACGGGAATCACTTTAGACAGGGGGCTTGTGGAACCCAGCTTTTCCTGGAGAGGTCAGGAAACTCCTTGTCCAGTTCCCCTGGCCTCTCTTATGTGTAATGCCTCGTTTCCACTGAGCAGATCGGTTCGGGTCGCTTGGAACGGAACGGTTCTGAGGGGCCAGGTCTAATCTGGTGAGCGTTTCCACTGCCAGTCGGACCACCAGGGCCATACAGGTTTTAGAAAAAAATCCCTCTCGTGATGTCACACTAGTGCGACGAGAAACGTGATGCAGCGTCACTCAGCGTCAAGCAAACAACAAAAAAAAATAAACAACAATGGAGGTCATTCAGCAGCTTGTGTTTTCTCTGCTAGTGTTTTGGTTCTTTATAGGCAAAATACATGCCGCATTGTATGGGAGAAGGTTGCGAGCGGCCAGGAGAAACACAGCAGAAAAGAAAGGGAAACTTTTAGCTTGGATGTGTAGCCGGGAGGAGAAGTACACATCAGTGCGGCTAAGATGGCAGCGCTATAGGGTAAGCACAACTGACCGACTTAACTGAAACGCACACACACTGACACTGACACACACTGACACACACACACACTGACACACACACACACACACACACTGACACACACTGACACACACTGACACACACTGACACACTGACACACACACACACACACACACACACACACACTGACACACACACACTGACACACACACACTGACACACACTGACACACTGACACACACACACACACACACACTGACACACACACACTGACACACACACACTGACCCACACACACACTGACCCACACACACACTGACACACACACACTGACACACACACACTGACACACACTGACACACACACACACACTGACACACACACACACACTGACACACACTGACCCACACACTGACCCACCAATATGACACACACACACACTGACCCACCAATAATGACACACTCACTGACCTACCAACCAACCTTGACATACACATTGACTTGAAAGATGTTTACTTTTTGAGATATGTTACCATTTTTATTTTTTTTCAGGTGCTTCTCCTTTTGGCAAAGCAGCGCCGCAGCCCAGTGATTTGGGCTTTCCCTCGTGCCAATGATTGGTGGAATGTGACCGTCCCAGGATTTACACACAGACAGTGGGTGCAGAATTTCAGGATGTCAGAGGAAACCTTCTCCTTCCTTTGTGCCAAGCTACGTCCAGTAATGGAAAAGAGGAATACAAATTTCAGAGCCAGTTTGCCTGTGAGGAAGAGAGTTGCCATTGCACTGTGGAAGCTGGCTACCAACAGTGAATACAGGAGTATAGGCCATCTTTTCGGTGTGAGCAAATCTTCAGTGTGTCGGTGTGTGCAGGACTTCTGTAAGGCTGTGTGCACATTGCTAGCTCCTGACATTGTGCATTTTCCGGACAGGGAAAAGCTAAAAGACATGGCTGAGTACTTTGAGAACAGGTGGGGCCTTCCACAGTGTGTTGGTGCTATTGATGGCTCACACATACCAATAATAGCACCACAAGAATACCACACCGACTACTTCAACCGAAAAGGCTGGCATTCCATCATCCTCCAGGCAGTAGTGGATGGCAAGGGACTGTTCTGGAATGTGAATGTAGGAAAGCCAGGTAGTTTGCATGATGCTCGGGTTCTCCGATTGTCAACACTTTGGGATTGGGTTGGCCAGGGAGGACTCTACCCGGTGAGCACTAAGAACATTTGTGGGGTGAATGTTGGTAACTATGCAGTGGCGTAACAACCAGGGGGGCAGGGGGTGCGTCTGCCCCGGGCGCTGAGCTGAGGGGGGCGCCAGCGACCGGCAGCTCTGCGAATAGTATAGTGAGCGGCTCCTCCACTGAGCGCACAACCCCCCGCCGATACCTCCCAGCGGCCGGCACGGGCACACCTGGAAGGATGCAGGGGATGCCCTGTTTGGCATAACACCGGCGCGCGCTGCGGAGGCTCCAAGACGGCGACACGCTCTGCAGTCCGGCGGCGCCTGCAGGGACTCCCGCTCAGCCAAGCAAGTAAGTGTCGCTGGGATGTGATGCAGGGAGAGAATGGTTTAGCAGAGGAAGGGTGTGTGCTGGGGAAGACCTGGGAAAAGGCTGCCTGTCCCAAGTCTTCCCCAGCGCACACCCTGCCTCTGCCACAGGCTGAGGCTGGGACTCCGCTGGAGTAGAGTGTTGGCCCGGCCTGGTCCATAGCTTAATAGGGAGCTCCACACTGCAGCCCTGATATCATGTTTATATAAGGGGGGGGGGGGGGCGGGAAAAAAAATCTGCCCCGGGCGCCCATGACTCTGGTTACGCCACTGCTACTATGTGCTTGGAGACTCTGCCTACCCTTTACAAAATTGGCTTCTGAAACCATTTCCTGACAATGGGCGCCTAACAACAGAGCAGCAAACCTACAACAAGAAAACATCCAGGGCACGTGTTGTAGTGGAAAATGCTTTTGGCAGACTTAAGGGTAGGTGGAGGTGTCTTATGAAGAGGAATGACAGTGACATTCAACTCACCAAATCCATGGTCCTAACTTGCTGCACTCTTCACAATCTTTGTGAAAGTCATGGAGAAGACTTTGACCAGGATTGGAATACATCTCCAGAAGAGCCAGTACCAGTAACAGCAGCACAGGATGTGGAAGAAGAGTGCAGCGAAATACGTCAGGCTCTGATGCGGCACCTTAACTTTTAATTTTTTATCATTTATTAGTACAATGTTTATTTACTTTATGAATTATGCCATAAGTTTAATAAAATGTTGTAGAAACGACATACTCGTAGAAGTCTATTTTGTTTTTTTTATTCAACAAAAAAATCATCTTCATACTTTTTTTAAAGTAAAAATTTGGGGAATGTACAATCTCTTAAACAATAACCTAAAGAGGTTGTAAAACATTTCTTTCAACATCACTTGTAAATGTTTTTTGGAATATTTGTCTGAATTTCTCAATTTCTGTTCCTCCTCAGTAAGCATGTTGTAAAGTTTACTGAGAAGGAACAGGAAGTGAGAAATTCAGACAAAGAAAAAACATATGAAGCCACCGGGGGTGCCTTTTGGTGAATTCCAGGCTGCACCTTCCAAGGCGTGGATGATAATGCAAAGGTGCCAGGAGGGAAGGTGCCAGAGCAGCACTACAACTAAAGCCATGTGCAGCAAGGAGGAAAAGTGTCCAATCTTGTGTGATTGGTGCTGGCTCAAAAGTAGCCTATTAATAAAATAAAATATAACTTTTTAAACACAAAATAATTAAATTTCCTTTAAAAGTAAAAATGGGTACAGGTCCTGTGCTGCATGAAAGGCACTACTGTCTGGGTGGTGACCTGGGTTGACGATTGGCTCCAATCATTTGAACAAGCTGACCAAGGACACCGAGGAAGGCCTGATTGAAGGTAGCCAACTGCTCCATCTGCATCCGGGCAATTTCTGCCTCCTGGCGCATAGCTTCCTGTGCATCCTGACGTAGTGCTTGAAACCTTCTCTCAGAAAGGTTATCCATTCTTTCCAGCTGCCTTTCTTCTGCTGCCCGCATATCCTCCATGACTGTGCGCAGATCCAACTGCAACCTTCTTCTTTCACCTGTATTATACAAAAAAAAACATTGTTTTTGTCATCTGTCCAACCAATACTGTAAGCCCCTTTCTCATCTGCCCCACCAGACTGTACCACACTGGCCCACTTCTGTTCCCCCCTCTCATCTGCTACACCAATACACAGCACTGCTCATCTGCCCCCCAGAGCTGAACCCCCCCCCCTCTCATCTCTTCCACCACTGTACCTCCTGCACATCTCCCCCAAAACTCATCACCACCCCCCTCTCATCTGATACACCAATACACAGCACTGCTCATCTGCCCCCCAGAGCTGAACCCCCCCCCCTCTCATCTCTTCCACCACTGTACCTCCTGCACATCTCCCCCAAAACTCATCACCACCCCCCTCTCATCTGATACACCAATACACAGCACTGCTCATCTGCCCCCCAGAGCTGAACCCCCCCCCCTCTCATCTCTTCCACCACTGTACCTCCTGCACATCTCCCCCAAAACTCATCACCACCCCCCTCTCATCTGATACACCAATACACAGCACTGCTCATCTGCCCCCCAGAGCTGAACCCCCCCCCCCCTCTCATCTCTTCCACCACTGTACCTCCTGCACATCTCCCCCAAAACTCATCACCACCCCCCTCTCATCTGATACACCAATACACAGCACTGCTCATCTGCCCCCCAGAGCTGAACCCCCCCCCCTCTCATCTCTTCCACCACTGTACCTCCTGCACATCTCCCCCAAAACTCATCACCACCCCCCTCTCATCTGATACACCAATACACAGCACTGCTCATCTGCCCCCCAGAGAATTTATTGATTATCATCATGTCTTACCATTGTGTCAGGGTGCATTGGGAGTACTCGGTGGTTGGCTACTCGGTGGTTGGCTACTCGGTGGTTGGCTACTCGGTGGTTGTTCTAATGAAAAACTACTGTTGCTGCTGAAAGACGTTGAAGGTCCATCTTCTGAAATGTTTGATACATCATTGGAGAGTCCATCAACTGTTTCTGAAAATAAACATATGGTTAGATATTTCATTTAAAATGGTTAGCAGAGCGATATCCTATGCAAAGTTTAAAAAAAAATTACTTACCAAAGGGGTCTACCATGGATTCCAGAATTACAGTTGCAGAGTCCAGATCTCCCTCCCTGCCTTGGTTTGCTGGCCGATGACCGTAAATGGCGTCCATGGCGTCGTACCACCTCCAAGCAGTTGGACAATTTCCACTACGGCTGTTGGCGTCCTTAATTTTTTTATATTGAGCTTTAAGCTTTTTCAGCTTTGCCCTACACTGGCCCGACGTCCGTTCGAATCCCTCGGCTGCCATCCGCTGAGAAATTTCTTTATAGACCTTCTCATTTCTCACTGATCCATCAAGCTCACTCTGAATAACGCCAAAACCAATAATTGATAGGAAAGTAGATAGTTCCTCAGATAACCAAAGCATGTTGTTTGCTGCCATCCTTCTCCTTTATATGGACTAGCGACGTGGTGATTGGTTGGCGCTTTGCTTTGACGTCAGCATAGCTGTTTTCTGTCCACCAATCAGTGGAATGAACCATGTGACGCCAGTAGACCCGCCCTAACCGTACCGCTCCACTTTTCTTTGGACCCTCATCTGAAGCAGGACCCTTGCTGGCGCGGTACGGTTCGCTTTTTTGGCACGCTTTCATAATGGAAACACCCAAAATAGCGAACCGTACCGAACCGTACCGAACCAATCCGCTCAGTGGAAACGAGGCATAAGTAACCCCGTGGCTATTAGGGGCACAGGGTGACCGAGAACTCCAGTCTTGTCTGCCCTAACCAGACTCACCGTACAACCACACCGGACTCAGCATTTTGTGTTACCCCTGTTATCCAGGATTCTATATGTGTGGCTTGTGCTGAAAGAATGAAGGGGTCCTTTCACCTGGGACAGTAATATTTCTGTACAATCTCACTCAAGAAATAAATATGAAGAAAAATGAATTCCACCTTTATGACTGCTGGAATATTGCATGAGCTTGGTCTCATAGACTGTTGTAGACTTTTTACCAGATCATTTGGAATATATGTGTGGGTGTGGATTAGCTGCTAGAGGGGAGAGGGGATTTCTCCTGCAGCCCTTCCTAAAGGCGGTCTGTGTGTCATGTCACTGAAGGAGGTGAAGTTTACCCCGCCCTGAGTCTTTATGCAAAGAAGGGGGTATTGTCCCTGAGTGTATATCTCTTTGTACCTGCATGAGAATAAACAGTCTTATGCTTCTTACTACCCTACATGGATGTCTCAACAAGTGTTTGGGTGGGCAAAGGGATCTTGGATTGTGATGTACCGGGCAAGGGAATCTTATACGGCAGACATACTTCTGTTGAGGACAGGGGTCCATCATAGGCCGCCCTGCCATAGTAAATATACGTGGGGTGGTTCTTAAGTGGTTAAAAGTTCCCATAGCCTCATAAATTCTGCTTTCTGAGGAGGATATCTAAAAGTTTTTTTTTTTAAGTTTTCATCAATCTCAACTTGTACCACTTCCTAGGGAAGGGAATTGCACATTTTTCCTTTTCTAGCAGTAAATATCTCTTTCCACAATCTAAGGTTACGCCTCCTCTTCAGGGACAGTTTATCACAGATACTGAAGTCACTTTTAAACAATATTTGTACATTGTATTAATGTCCTCTCTTAAAAAGTAACTCCACTTTTGTTGAGAAAAAAACCCTACCTACTGGGTGATCTATGTACATTGCATGGATTTTACCAAACTTTGTTGAAGATTCCTACCTGTTGTTACTTTGAAGAAATAGCTGTTTGTTTCTCTATGTGCATGTACTGGGTGAATGTGAATGGGAGTGGTTTAATAATTGTAGCACCCTCTAGTGTGCTAGAGTAGGATTTGTGTAGTGTAGGAACATTTCTTTCAGGCTTGGCTAGCAGCCAAGCCTGTGTTGTATTATCTGGGATGGTTGAGTGACTCAAGAAGGGCTGGATGACTCACACCCAGCATCTCTGAGACCTCCCCCCTACTTGAAGAAACGTGCAAAAGATTCTATAAGAATGGCAGAGGAGGTGAGGAGGAGCTGCCTGGAGTATTCATGAGGGCCCTGACCAATCCCCAAGAGATGGCTTGGCAGGGGGCAGGTTCCCTTAAAATACTTAGGTTTAGCCCAGCTGGGCTAGTGAAGTTTGTGTGGAAGCTGGAGATGGAGTGTTAGGCTGTCGGTGGCCCTTGAGTGTGCCCCATAGTCGGGGGTGACCTTGGGCCTGGGCTTGGGTGCAAAGGGACACACTTCATGTCACACAGAGGTGACCCAATAAAATGTATCTAATTATAAATGCTTAGTAAACAGGTCATCTCACCCTGATGACCTTCTCTTAATGAGATATAACTAGATGAACAATTTATAGTTAAAAATGTATAAGCGTTCTATATACTTGTGTTACCTATAATCCTTTCTGTCTTTTGTTAAGCTGTCCCGCTATGTAAAAGAAGTCCAGTACAAGGGTCAGGATGGCGAGGTCATGATTTTTAATGATAAAGGAGAACTGCCCAGCCCAATGGAAATTGTAAATTGGATTACAAGAATTAAAGATATAAATATCACTGATTGGATGATTGTGGGTCACTTTGATGGGTCCCTTTCAGAGGGTCAGCAACTTACACTAGAACCTGAGGAAATATCATGGAAAGGAGACAAGGTGAGTTACACTGGGGAAGCTGATCCACAACTTATACAAGAAACATTCTAGTTTCAACCCTAAACCCATCCCCAGACAAAACCTAACCCCCCTCCCCCATCCTGGTCATAGACGGCCAACATCTACCCTGACTCATTTCATGGTTATTAGATGAAGGTGTCAGGTCTAGATGTGTGGATATAAATGCCGGGATATGTTCCCATCACTCATTATACGTGAAGAAGTGGATGAACTACAAAACATCTTCTACATTACAGAACAAGTCCAGCTAAATGTGACTGACTACTACTAATACCTCCCCCCTCCTCATCACACAGACCGGGACATAGACACTCATAGAAGGAGAGAGAGAGAGGGAGAGTTCCATGTCTCAGTCTGCAGTCCCTGTCTATTGGAAGTTGTATGTAATGCTTGATATGGCATTTTCCATGCCAGCAGGATTTTTATGAAGGCTATCAGCAGGCAGAGTCCGTTCTTGTTCTGGGTGGGGACAGTTCTCTGTTTGCTGTGAGATGGAGTGGTCCCTGGCTGCCTGCACCTTCTGCCCATCCTCATTTTCTAGTCCCAGTCAGCCTGTCCTCTGGTCCTGGGAGGTCTTCAGAGCTCTTCTCGCTCCAGGTATATTGGTCCTTGCCGCCCTCGCTGCTCAACTTCCCCACCACATTTCTGGAGCATTTCCTTATTGCTACATATGGTAGAGAGGCCTTCACGCAAACTTTTGTAGTGACCATACTACCTATTCCATAGGTGTATCCAAACAAAAACAAAAAACATAACCTTCACAGTGTAAAATAGTATGAGAAGTTGTAGACAAGACTAAGCACTGGGCTTAACATCGTTGAGTAGTGTAAGTTGCTGACCGTAGAATGTCTATTACATGCCTGCCAAACCACCACCACAAAGAATGCCTCCACAGGTCTTTATTGCCAAGATAACAACAACAACAACAACCTGGGGAATGCCCAGGGAATAACCAAGCCTACTTACCGACCAGCTAGCAGAACAACCAATTAACCTGTCTAACAGTATTGCCAAGATCCTTAACTATAAAGACTGAGGTGCCATCCTTCACTTATCCAGGGAAAAAGGTATTATACCCTTTTATAACACCCAGATTCTGGCATTTTCAGACTTTTCTGCAGAAGTCTAGCGACAACGCATCTGCTTCATGGAAGTCAGTCAGCGCCTACGGGTTCACCAAGTTTGCAATGCCTCTATGCTGTTGGAAAAGATCAAGTT
The DNA here is from genome assembly GCA_029574335.1 of Rana kukunoris. Classification (NCBI taxonomy): domain Eukaryota; kingdom Metazoa; phylum Chordata; class Amphibia; order Anura; family Ranidae; genus Rana; species Rana kukunoris. The sequence goes on along the minus strand of CM056049.1, from coordinate 2,913,029 downwards.
CACTTTTTCGAGGATCCCGGGGCAGCTACTGCATGGTTGGATCAACTAGACCCTACCTGAGCTGTAAGCACTTTGAGGATTTCTACCCCTATCAGCTCTTTCCCATGTGCAGGGAGGCTGCCTATGGTATGCGATTATTCTTCCTCTCATATTCACCTATAAAGAGACATGGTGGTTGTTGTATGTTCCTACACATTTGGATACCTAGCCATAAGGAAATGGCCCTCTTATGAGGGCCTTTGTTGATTTCATAACCGGTTTTGAAGGTCTGTATCAGGATGCCACTGCTACTATTACTGGAATTACACCTTGTTTTACTTATGCTGACGGGGCTGATGCTGTTTGATGCTCAGATTTGTGTCATCTCTACCAAACACTTGCAGTGAGCAGCCTAAGTCATTCTATATCCACTGCCCTTCATAGGATTTCTGCCCTCCTAGTGGAGTAATAAAGACAAAGAGTTTTCCTCTTCTTCAAGTTTAATGCCCCAGTTAGTGCTTTGTTGTCATTCCCTACTTCAGACATCATGCTGATGTATGTTTATTGCAGCTTTGACTAGAACACAGTTTGGGACTTATGCTCACAAAAGTCGGGGTGTATGTTGAGCTGGGTGGGTTTGTTTTTGTTTTTTTGTTTTTTTACTGGGGTCTTTTGCTTATGTACAACACAGGCATTTGAGTCATAATGTTATAGCATTGATTTTTACAATCACCTTAGTTACTTATGCTGTTTTATTTTTATTACATGTCTATGTTGGTTATTAGTGTTGAGCGGAATACGCCATATTCGATTTCGCGATATATCACGAATATATAGAAGAATATTCAAGAAATATTCGCTAAAATCGAATATTCGTGATATTTTGTCCAAATAACAATATTGCAAAATTTCGCTAATGCGAATGCGAAATTTCGCTAATGCGAATGCGAAATTTATTGTGAAATTCTCGTCAGCACTGGGAGTAACTGGGAGGCAGGTTCCTATTGGTTGCTATGGAGGTTGCTAACCTCTGACAACTGTGGTAGGAGAACTTTGATTGGCTCTGATGCAAAAGAAGGGTGGAGAAAAAAATTGGGCAATATTCCTCTTGCCGAATATTCGCATTGCGAATATTCGGCAGCATAAAAGGATCGCATCAGCTACTCGGCCCAGGGTCTCTCTCTAATTATACCAGCAATGCATTTAGATGTCGATGGAGATCACTAGGATGTGATCTGTTTTAAAAATAAATTTGAAAAAATTTGAATATTCGCAACAGCGAATATTCACTGCAATTATCGATTTATTCGCGAATACTCGAATATGCAATATTCGTAACGAATATTCGCAATGCGAATATTCGTGAGCAACACTATTGGTTATGCCTGGGGATTCCACCTCCACTGATCCCACTGATCTGTGGTCTCAGAGATGAGTCATTTCTGAAATGTCAACGTATTGATGTCATTGTCCTGGTTGGTTCCTTGTAGAATTGAAGAAACCCTGAATTGGATGGGCTTTTCATTCTACCCATACTACCCATTCCAGAGGTGTATCCAAACAAAAATAAAAAACACAACCTTCACAGTGTAGAATAGTACTGAGAAGTCGTAGACAAGACAAAGCATTAGGCTTAACATCATTCAGTAGATGCAGAACAACTGATATAATAGTGTCAGGCTTAAGAATGGTACCTGATGGTGGATTCTACCAAAGGAATACCCTGATGAGTGGAAGCAGGTATACATTATAATCTGAGAGGGAAAAAAAGGTTAGCAAGGTTATACTCATATGTATATTTCAAGTCAAGTAAGGTAGTGATGGAACATATAAACTAGATGGAATGCTTGGTGGGGGGGGGGGGGTATGAATAGGTCTAAAAGCCAGAAGTATCTCGGATCCAAAGTTTTCCCAGGGTGTTGGTTAGGTCTGAACGCAGATACCAGTCCATAAAACAGAAGGACATCACGTGAAGGGAGATTTTTTTCTGGAATAAAGGAATTTTCCATAAAGCAACGTCATCTGGAAATAAAACATTTTAAGGATTTGAAGTATAGAGTGACAGTGTCCATTTTCTCCATAAAAAATAAAGTTTGAAGTGCTTGTGTCACTGAGGCAATTTGAGGTGGGGTGGATCCAAGCCTGCATGAGGATTTTGTGAGCTGTGAAGAGACAGATGTGAATCCATTGAGGGAGAGAGACACTATGATGAGCCAGCAGAGTGTCACAGCTGAAAAGTCATAGCATAGGGTCTTTGGGCAGAGTAAAATGCTGAATCTTGTCAATATAGGTTGGTATCTGATTCTAAAACGTAGAAGTCGATTGCAGATCCACAGCCTGTGGAAAAGAGATGGGCAGGGGGTGTTACGCCAGGGGCATAAGTAGAGAGAGGGATCAACTTTGCTGTGTCAAAATGGGAAATAATTATGGTGGGCAATTTTGAATTGAGTTTCCCACCACATTTCACAGATTACCAGAGAGCGGTCTTTTTGGTATCCTGCCAGGATCTCCTTTGCGGCATTCTGATTGTCAAGACTCAAAGCCCAGTGACTGAACGAGGCGATGCGGTATTTGGTAGCCTGATGTGTAATAAGGTTTGAGTATATTTCTGACATGGACTACTAACCCCAATACACCATGACGTCAATGATCGAGTGCTGGCAGGGGTTTTGACGTGGGCTAAAGAAAGTTTTGAGAAAGCTGGTTAACTGGTGGTAGTAAAATGCCTGTGATGATGGAAGAGAGCATTGATTAGCCAGCTCTTATTGGTGTTTGAAAGTTCCTAGGCCAGATCGATGACATTGGTTACAGTCAGGGCAGAGGAGGACCATTGAGTGAAATCTTTGTGTTCTGACGAAGGGGAAACATTGGGTTACCAAGTATGGTAAGGTGGAATGAGATGGTGCAGAGTGGACCCAGGAGTCTGTGTACCTCCCTCCAGTCAATAACTGTGTCCCTGATTAACAGGTTAGATCTTAGGGAGTGGCGCAGGGAGCATAAGCTAGAGTAAAGGATAGCCTGGAGATTGAATGGGGGCACAAGGGCGCCCTCCAGCATATGGTTCGAATAACAAGAATATTTGGTCAGCCAATCAATACGCAGCCTTAATATGCATGAGAGATTATAGAATCTAATATTGGGCAGGACTGCTCCTCCTTCACTCTTTGGGAGACATCATTTTTGAAGCTTGATTCAAGGCCATCTGCCGCATCAAAGACATGCCAAAGAAATGCAAGCAGGGCCATGCAATTTTTTTTGGACATCTTTAAGCACACATGTTTAAGCAGTAAGGGTCTGAAAAGCGTACATTATTATTGCAAACAAGACCATTTTGAAGAGATGACATCTCCCAAATAATGAAAGGGCATGGGCCGACCATGCTTCCAACTCCTTGACAATCTTGACTATCACCAGGGGATAATTCAGAGTATACAAGGAGGAAGGTTCCCTACCAATACGTATGCCTAGGTAGGTGATATGTTGCTTTGCCACTATAAATGGAGATGAGTCGATCCAGCCTTAGTCAGGGATTAAGCTCTAAGATTTCACTTTTGTAAAAAATAATACGTAGTCCCAAGCAGGTCCGGAAGGTCACATACAATTCCTAAAAGAGGGAAATTTCAGAGGAAGTAGTAGAGAAAAAGAGCATGTTGTCAGCAAATAGAGCTGAGTGAAAAACTTGTGACAGCGCTAATCTCGGATGGAGAATTCAGAATTGTGGAAAGTGGATTTTTGGTTATGTTGAAAAGCAGGGGGGAAAGAGGATAATCTTGGCGTGTACTTTTAGTGAGTGGAATGTCAGGGGACATAAAATCAGGGCTAACAAGGTGAGAGGTCGGAGAGGCGTTCATTTTTTGAAAAAAGTGTAGAATGGGTCCTGACATGCCAAACGCCCTCATGACCATGAGCAGTCCAAGAGAAGCTAATGCCGTTGAATGCCTTCTCAGGATCCAGCAAAATAATAGACTTTAATGGGAAATATTAGGTCTGTTTTATAAGGTGAGCACACTAAACAAATTGTTTTTAGAAACATATACATTTATTAATGATAACATTAAAATACAGTTCATATTTATATAGACCATAATTTGCTGTTTGATGTTTGAAACAAGATATTTCATGGTGCGATCAGCCAACATGTTTTACACAAGTGCTTTGTCAGGGCCTTGCACACATCTTTAGTTTTATCTGATTTATACAGAACACAGAAAAATGTCATTAGTACAGTGTCAAAGAGGGAACTTTAAACAATAAAGAAAAATACATACATAAAAGTTTTGTCATAGTAGTTATTATATAGTGACAGTAGAGTATGCCCCGTGCTCACCTGGTCTATGAAGTTGAATAACTTACACACTGCTTAGCACAGGCACCGGCGCCGGTAAGGCACATAACCCGCGGCTGTCCCGGTGGAAGCCAGATCCAGCACAGGAGGTATATGAGGATGTTTGATTGTTTCAGCAAATCAAGAGATGTATCGTGAATGTCTATACATTTATCAAAATAGATACTAATGTAGTGCTTATAATACACTATAATAGCTGCATTTTGGTAAAGAGTAGAATGCCTAGTTAGAATTACATACTTTGTAATGACAATATTAGTACTCATAAATTGTTATAGAAAACAAACTTATAGAATAGATTGTAAGGCATAGTTAAGGATAGTTACCCCGCTAGTAAGAGGGTGTACTGTTTAGGCTAATGCGAAAATGATTGCGAAATTCTCATAAACGGAGATCATTTCCTGTATGACTAAACTAATATGCACTAAACACTAACTCTACACTAACTCTACTTAAAAGAAAGGAGACTAAGGGGGAAAAGAAGGGCGGAGAAGATAATCGCGCAATATTCCTATTGCGCGATTATCTTCTCCGCCCTTCTTTTGCATCAGAGCCAATCAGAATAACTCGAATATTCGGCAAAAGGAATATCGCGCAATATTCCTTTTGCCGAATATTCGAGTTATTCTGATTTGCTCTGATGCAAAAGAAGGGCGGAGAAGATAATCGCGCAATATACCGTTTGCCGAATATTCTAGTTATTCTGATTGGCTCTGATGCAAAAGAAGGGCACATCAGAGCCAATCAGAATAACTCGAATATTCGGCAAAAGGAAAATTGCGCGATTATCTTCTCCGCCCTTCTTTTGCATCAGAGCCAATCAGAATAACTTGAATATTCGGCAAAAGGAATATCGCGCAATATTCCTTTTGCCGAATATTCAAGTTATTCTGATTGGCTCTGATGCAAAAGAAGGGCTGAGTAGCTGATGTGATTCTTTTATGTTGCCGAAAATTCGCAATGCGAATTTTCGGCAACATAAAAGAATCGCATCAGCTACTCGGCCCAGGGTCTCTCTCTAATCATACCAGCAATGTCTGTTTTAAAAATAAATTTGAAAAAATACGAATATTTGCCATAGCGAATATTCGCCGCAATATTCGAGTTATTCGCGAATACTCAAATATGCAATATTCGTAGCGAATATTCGCAATGCGAATATTCGTGAGCAACACTAGTAGTTGGTAAGAAGGGTGCTAATCTCAGAAGGCGCATTAACAATACCACCCTTAGAACATCGTAGGACTCCAATATGGGTAGGTGGGTGGAAGCCAGAGAATAGTTTTGCCAGAAGTGTAATCTCCTGTTGCACGGAATAATGGTCAAAAGTATTTTTAGCTGCTTGCCAGGTAAGTGTATTGGCTGTAGTACGGTTTAAAGTTAAGGTACAGTGGGCCAATCGTAGAGACTTAATGGCCTGCGGATATTGTTTTTTTTTTCAGCTGGCATGTGTAAGACATAATGCGTCCTCTGAGAAAAGCTGTCACCACTTCCCAAAACAAATTATGGGTGGTCAGATGGGCCCCATTGGTTTTGGCAAATTCGGCCCAAGCACAGCGAAGAACATTAAAGTCATCGTTGCTAGCCAGATAAGAGGGGAAACGCCAAGTGCCTGTGCCACAAGAGCATGTGATACCAGAAACTGGACACGGGGGAGTGATTAGAGATGACCACGTTCTCGATAGTCGGTGAGAACACCAAAGGGAAAGCACTGTATGAGCAAAAAAGGTAGTCAGTACCAGAGGAAGAGCTGTGCGGATGGGAAAAAAAGGTGTATACTCGATCAATGGGATGAGAAGTATGCCAGATATCCGTGAGGTGGAGCGAGGAGATCGAATGAGCTATCATAGTGGGTGTGTTGGCTGAGGGGATTCATTTACAAAGTCCTGGGGTAAGATCCTCAGATAGGTGCATGACTGAATTAAAGTCTCCACCAATAATATGGAGGTGTTCAGTAACATACAAGACCCAAGAGGTAAAGTATTGAAAAAAGGAATGTCCCAGGGAGTTGGGGGCATAGACATTAGAAATACCAATGTCACAAGAGGCAATAGTTAGATGAAAGCTATGTCTGCGACTGACTGAGTCTGTTTCAATGGAGCTGATTGTGTGGTGGAGGTTCTTATGAAGAATAGCAACCCCAACTTTGTGTCCCACAGCTGGGGAGCCAAAGACCTTGCCTACCCACAGTTTACAGAAGCAAGAGAGACCATCGGCTATCAGGTGAGTCTCCTGTAAGAGAGCCACAACTGCCTGCAAGTGCTTGAGGTGTCTCAAAATTTGCATACACTTACAAGGGGGAGCGTAAACCCTTAACATTCCATGACATTCCATGATATTACCTTTAGGTGAACCCCAACATCCAAAGGAGCCATGGCTGTTGTGACAGATAAACGTGAGGAAGCCCAAACAGACATTGCCCCATCAAATCCGACATCACTAGAGCTTTGGTAGAATCCTAGAGATAAAACAAGAAAAGATAGCACAATAAAACACAAATTGTGAACAACAAAAAAAGGAGGGTAAGCCTCCAGAAAAAGAAAAGGGACTTCACTCTTTTACCTATGGTGCACACTCCCAAGATACCCCGTCAAAGAGTGCATCCTCTGTATAGACATGAAACATCTCTGGAAGAGGGGGGTCTATAGAAGGTGGGATGATTAGGGAGAATGGGCAGAGGTAGGGGAGGGAAGGGGAGGGAAGGGCTGGTGATGGAAGGAGAGGGGGGAAACCAAAAAGCAATCTTGTGCATTAAGTAAATCAGAGTAGGCTGTGGGCGGCAGCTACTAAGGTCCGCTAGGTGAGGCAAAGTAAAAGCAGGTGGTGAGGACTTAACATAGATAGAGGGTCTCCCCTGGAAATAATGTTCCAGATGATCGGTTCTCAAGATGTATGAGATAGCACAGGCTAGGCAGCTATAAAGAGACAATAGGCGCAAACCGCATAGATTATCAGGAATACGTGATCAGCGGTGTAGGGAGGTTTCTCAGGACTTTGCTGCTTTCTGGTTGACAGAGCAGATCTTCCAGGGGAGGAAGAATCAATGTCTGAAGGGTGTGTGATGTTAAGGTAGTGCTCAGCTTTAGATGTAAAAGTGAATGTGACCCACTCACCCGTGGCAGGTTATTTATGCAGAATAGCTGGGTACACCAGTGTAAATTTGATGTGGCTGTTGTAGAGGAACAGACCACAGAGAAGGCCTTGTGCTGGGGCATGACTTTGATGGAGTAATCTGCAAAGAGGTGCAGTGGCTGATCATTAATGGTCAGAGTGCGGGCTTGGTGAAATTTTTGAAGTAGTTCATGCTTGTCCACATAACTAAGATATTGACAATTACAGACCGGGGCTTGGATCACGATTCAGATGGATTACCAATACAATGGTCCCGTTCCACAAGGCAGGGGGTGCATAGCCCTAACTGTTATTGGTCGAGCAGATGGTGGTGAGCGTGGAAGAAGAGTCGAATTCTGGAAGTCCTATTATGCGCAGGTTGTTGCACCTGGAACAATTTTCCAAGTCGTCTACCTTATCCTTGAGCACCTTTTGCACTGTGGATAGCCTGGCAAGAGCTGTGGACACTGCGGCAGTATCATCTTCTATGGAGGAGATACGCTCCTCTGTTTGATTCCCTGGACCTGAAGCTCATTATGAAGGTGCTATGGGCCTTTAAGAACAGCTTGATCCATGTCCTCAGCTATAATGTGGACCAGGAGAGTCATCACTGCCTGTGCAATGCTTGCTGAAGAGTCAGGTTCCATTTGTTGGAGCTTAAAATGTGCTAATTGCAGCACAGAAGATTAGGCAGCAGAGGCCTCAGAATGAGAAACGGGCGCCATGTTGGCTGCAGCATGTGTTGTGTCCCCTATGTCCGTGCAGGGAGCAGGGGCCGCTCAAGGCCAAGGATAACTCCAAGAGGTGTTCCCCAGGCCAGGGAGGAGGTAGGTAGAGGAGTGGGCCATGTTTCCTAGATCCTCTCCATGCGGTGTACTCTACCATCTTAAGTGAAGGTTTTTCTTTTATGTAGCCAATCCTAGCCTGGATAGAATGGGCTTAGAGCCACAAGCACCACAGCTATATCATAAGACCGGATTTAGTTGACTATTGGTGGATTTTGCACTTATAGATACATAGGAGATGTCACGTATCTGGTGAGACCAGAATTGTGTGGACTGCAACAGAGGAAACCCAGACGTGTTTTAAGTGAAAATATAAATGTATTAAGAATAATGAAATAATATTAAAATAACACCCTCCAATACCACACCAACCAACACCAACAGAAACAACAAATAATAACAGTGATAGACCAATATGTACAAGTAATAGGGAAAAGCCAGAATCACAACAGGGCCAGGCCAGGATCGTCAACGGGAGGTCAGCAGCTGGGGAAAGGGAGCACAAACAGGACAAGGAGGGGATGGATGGATCACAGGAGGAACAGGTATAGGTACAGAGCACAGGATAAGGATCACAGAATTCCAGGTACAGGTACAGGTATAGGTACAGGTTCAGGGCGCAAGAAAGATATCAAGGCAAGGTCTAATTGTCACTGCCGGGTATTTATACACATCTCCTGGAGATGTCGGCCCCACACTGCTGGTGGATGCCAGTACTGTGGCCCAAAGATCATATAATACCACCAGGGGAGAGCTCCCCTGGCAGTTCCAGACTGCCAGGAGACACCTGGTGGTGGACCACAGTACTGCACGCCAAATATCAGGCAGTATCACCAGCAGGAGGAACCTTTCCTGACAGTACCCCCCCTCAAAGGAGCGGCCTCCGGACGCTCCAACTATCTGCTTCTAAAACAAGTCCATGGAAACAAGTCGGGCAGCGGGCAGAGTCACACTAAGCTGGTTATGAAGACAGTCTAAAGTATTAAACCAGGCGACGGGCAACTCAAGCTTGACAGCAGGCGTATCAGGCACATCAAACCGGACAGCGTTCACCTCAGGGCAGACAGCGGGCACCTCAGGGTTGTCGAGCTGGGCAGCAGGCTCCGGGTCGTCGAGCTGGGCAGCAGGCTCCGGGTTGTCGAGCTGGGCAGCCGACAGGAACACCTCAGGCTGGGCAGCAGACAGGAACACCTCAGGCTGGGCAGCAGACAGGAACACCCCAGGCTGGGCAGCAGACAGGAACCCCCCAGGCTGGGCAGCAGACAGGAACCCCTCAGGCTGGGCAGCAGACAGGAACACCTCAGGCTGGGCAGCAGACAGGAATACATCAGGCTGAGCAGAAGACAGAAGATCATCAGGCTGGGCAGCAGAAAGAAGCTCATCAGGCTGGCTAGCAGACAGAAGCTCATAAGGCTGGGCAGCAGACAGAAGCTCATCAGGCTGGGCAGCAGACAGAAGCTCATCAGGCTGGGCAGCAGACAGAAGCCCATCAGGCTGGGCAGCAGAAAGAAGCTCATCAGGCTGGGCAGCAGACAGAAGCTCATAAGGCTGGGAAGCAGACAGAAGCTCATCAGGCTGGGCAGCAGACAGAAGCTCATCAGGATGGGCAGCAGACAGAAGCCCATCAGGCTGGGCAGTAGACAGAAGCTCATCAGGCTGGGAAGCTGGCACTGGAACAGGCTGGGCAGCTGGCACAGGACCAACAGGCTGGGCTGCTGGCACAGGAACAACAGGCTGGGCAGCTGGCACTGGAGCAACAAGCTGGGCAGCTGGCACAAGAGGCTGGGCAGCTGGCACAGAAACAGGCTGGGCAGCTGGCACTGAAACAACAAGCTGGGCAGCTGGCACAACAAGCTAGGCAGCTGGCACAGGAACAGGCTGGGTAGCTGGCACAGGAACAACAGGCTGGGCAGCTGGCACAGGAACAACAGGCTGGGCAGCTGGCACAGGAACAACAAGGTGGGCAGCTGGCACTGGAACAACAAGCTGGGCAGCTAGCACTGGAACAACAAGCTGGGCAGCTGGCACTGGAACAACAGGCTGGGCAGCTGGCACAGGAACAACAGGCTGGAAAACTGACTCTATAGCAGGCAGAGGTTGGGCAGAATCAGGTGGATTATCAGGTTCAGCTAGCATGCAAGCTGACTGTAGCTGGTTGATTGGAGTAGAGGCAGGTTGGGTTACTGGTAGGATCATTTTGGTTGGAAAGAACTTTAGTCTTTTCTTTGGCTTATCCACTGAAGGTCTGTAGGTAAGGGGTGCAGCAGACTGGAAAGGAGGGTTGGGATATGACAGAGAAGAGGTAACCGTAGCTGGGTAAGGTTCTTGTGGATTTGCAGGCAGCTGAGAAGAGGCAGGTGGGTAGAATGCAGGATAAGTACAGGGAGCAGAGACTGAATATGAGTATTTTGTTGGGAGCAGTGTATACTGGGCTGCAACTGAGGTTGACATGAGTGATGGGGAAACATACATTTGGGTAGGCTGGTGTCTGATGGAAGAGGTGGTTTGTTTGGCTGGGGCTGATTGCACCATGTCAGACCATGCTGAGAGTAGTGGTTGTACAAACTGTAGTTTTAAATCTCCCTGTCTAACAAGAGACTGAGCGGACTCAATGCACTCAGCAGTCACCTGTGGGGGACAGGCTGAGTAGTGCTCACAAAAATTGGTGGGGTCATCTTCAAGAAGCCATACTAGGAATACAACCTGATTCATATTGAAAGGAGGAGTGAAATCATCATGTCCCTCTGGAATACAGGGCAAGGCCAGCTCAGTACAAATCTTGATCAAAGACTGCACCTCCCCAAACAGTATATAACCATGATCGACCAGGGAGTGAGCCGATCGGATAGCTGCAAACAACTGGTCACTGGACCATCCTTTCAAAGCCTGGTGGCAATAATCACCACTTTCAGATGCCAGCGGAGACAAATAAACAATTTTATCAGCATTCATGTTGCAAACAAGCTAAACCAAAATGGTTCCTCTGTGCAGCCACTTCTGATCTTGGATGGCCTTAATATACAGTGCCTGCCGCCGAGAATGTGTTTTTAGCATGACAGCATCGCGCTGATTCTCGGCGACAGGGTGCCGACATCTCGCACTCGCTGGAATAGTAGAAGCACATTCCAGCGCGTGCGTCATAGAAACGACGGGGATCCGACGCGGATTCCCGCCAATTCTACACGTGGGCGGAGTTTGTTATGAATCCTGAGAGGGAACTCCCCGCCGGATTTTAAATAAAAATCCGGCATGGGTTCCCCCCTCAGGAGCATAACGGGCCCTTAGGTCTGGTATGGGTTGTAAGGAGACAATCAGGCTCAGGTGACGTCTGATCGCAGGAGATGTCGGCCCAGCACTGCCAGGAACCCCCGCTGGTGGACGCGAGCACTGCGGCCCAAAGATCATATAATACTACCAGGGGAGAGCTCCTCTGGCAGTTCCAGACTGCCAGGAGACACCTGGTGGTGGACCACAGTACTGCACGCCAAATATCAGGCAGTATCACCAGTGGGAGGAACCTTTCCTGACAGGAGACATCTCTATCCCTGTCGAAAGGCTTACTCCTGTTTTTTTACCCCTCATTCCACTTTGTCTCAAATTGACTTTGTTCTGTTCTTCCAGCAGCTAATCTCAAGACTACAGAAGGCTGGATTCTGCTCCTGTTTGTTATCAGATTGTGCCCCATATTGGGTCACCCTAACACCTTTTACTAGTTCCTCTACACCAAACTGGAGGCTGAATCCATTCTGGTTATCTATATTACCGGATACAGATAAATTGAATACAGAATGGAAGTTTTTCTTTAACTTTAATTCCGGCACAGCAATCCCGCTGGCGGTATGGGAAGGATTTGAAAAATATGTCTGTCTACTACTAACAGAGCACATCTCTAGATATAAGCAGTCTTCTAAATCTTCCTATGTTCAGGCAGTAGCTCCGGTGACCTCTTTGGAGGTGCTATATGAAACTGTACCCTCTGAAGATTATCTTACTAGACTCAAAATTAGAGTTGTATACCAGATGTGCTATGAGTGGTCTAGACATAACATTTTTTTCAATAAGAAAATAATTTTTAAACATGGACCTCACCCAGGTAAGTCGATAGTTCATCTGGCTCATAGAGATTCCAGACCCTCAGTGGTTATTGCATTAAGATCACCTCCACATAATTTCATTACAGACCCAGAAATTATTACAAGAGAGTTTGCCACTTTTTTGGGGACATTTCTACATTTAAAGTCAATGACCCTGCCCAAACTCTACATGACTTTTTGGATGCTCTTACCTTCTCTAAATTTTTTATTTTTTTTTCCTCAATAGATTTTTATTGAAAGTTTATAAGGTTTACTTACAGAAGTACAGAGGTACATAAGAACATAAGAATAACGTTCGTCACAATACTTGAGATATTAAGTATAACAAAAAGACAGGATGGTGGAACAGTCTGTCAATAGTCGTAACAGGATGTATTCGACACACACAGCCGATCAGATAACGTAGTAATCAATGAATAATTAAAAATTAACAATTAACATCGGTCCAACGAGGGGACAGGTACAGAACCCAAGATGTCGTGGTAGTCCAGGACGGACAGATAAGCTCTCGGTCCCAACAGGAGAGATGAAGAGGACGCCGGCCCCCGAGCACCCCCAAGGGGTGCTAATCTGTGCCCGCAAGAGGGCGTCCTCCCTCCCCCATAGGAATAATCCTGGATGTCCATAAATGTGCTATCATGTGAGCCAACAACAAAATGTCTGGAAGTATTCAAAGAGAAAAGTCAAAAGACCTGGCAAGACCCGGGGAGTCAGTCCAGTCCGTCCACTGTTGCCAGTTCTGTAGGTTCCGTGATTTGTCACGGTGGCGCAGTGAAAGAATTGTTTCATGCGTAAAGTGCGTATGGGTGGTGCGGATCATGTCGTAGAGAGTGGGGGGGTCTGGGTCGTTCCATTTCCTAGTAATACTGAGACGTGCGGCCAAGAGTATGTGAACCATGACATATTTTGTCGGGTTAGGGAAATGTTCTATAGTCAGGGATAGCAATGCCAAGGACGGCTGCATATCAACCCTTAATTTCGTAACGTCAGAAATCAGTTGAAACACCAGTCGCCAGAAGGAGGTAATCTTGGGGCAGTCCCATAAAATGTGTAGCAAGTCACCCTTTTTCCCACACTTCCGCCAACATGTATTCTCAAGTGACTGGTTAAATTTGGACAACCTATCAGGGGTCAGATACCAGCGGTATTACCTTCTCTAAATTGACAGAGACACAGGAAGTTATATTGGAGGATCCTATTTCAGTAGATCATATATTGCTCGCTATGGGTCACTTTGCCATGACCAAGGCTCCAGGATCAGATGGCTTGCCTTTTGAGTTCTACACCCTCTTCTCTGACACATTAGTACCTAAATCATTGGCTCTTTATTACGCTATATATGAGGCTTCTACCTTTTCTGATTCCATATGCGAAGCTCTTATAGTGCTAATACCCAAGCCCGGAAAGGGTCCCCATCAACCTGAGTCATATAGGCCTATCTCCCTATTGCAAACTGATATCAAAATACTAGCCAAGATCCTAGCCCTTTGTGAGTGAGTGAGTGAGTGAGTGAGTGAGTGAGTGAGTGAGTGAGTGAAAAATGTATATAGCGATGCACATGCGAACTGAATCGCCTCTGGGCCCTCGTTGTCAATTTCTTCTTTGATCTCAAAAGAGATGGGTTTTGATCTTTGTCTAAACAAGGTAATGTTATCTTTAATTCATCAGGATCAGACAGGTTTTATGCAGGCCAAGAACACAGCCTTTAACACCAGACGTCTATGTATGAATCTTCAGTCCTCTCACAATCAAATTGGCTCCATGGTGGTAGTCACACTTGATGGTGCCAAAGCTTTTGACTCAGTAGAATGGCTTTACTTACTGTATGTCAGTTGAACCCCAGACTATGTCATTTAGGTCCCACACTGGAATTCAAGGTCTGTGTTCTGGTCTGGTTCCTTAGTGGAAAAAGTGGGACTCAATTCTGATTATATGATTTTATATATTTTTTACTCAGGTCCCTGTTTATCATCGGCACTTCATATCATTGAACAATTTTCTAGGTTCTTAGGTCTTAAAATCAACAGGGGTAAATTCCAAATCCTCTCGACTGATGTTTTCCCTCCATCAATGGATCAGGCAACCCTGCCCTCAGTGAGAGTCAGTTGTTTTACATATTTGGGTATCCGGGTCTCTAGGACCATATCAGACTTCATCTATCGAATGTGGAGCCCCTAATACTATTGCTTACATGTAAAACTCAGATATGGGCAAAATTTCCATTGGGAGTTATGGGTCGGATAAGCCTTGAAAAAAAAATATCTTACTGACTAAAATCTTATATGTCCTCTGGCACTCTCCAGTGTATATTCCATTAAAATACTTTAAAATAATGGCTATTTTGTTACAGTCCTTTATCTGGGGTGCCAGTAGACATAAGCTGTCATGAAAGGTCCTCAAAAACCCAATATCTCTCGGTGGATTGGCAATCCCTGACTTTGGTTTACATTACCTGAAGGCACAACTCTTCCACTTTTGCCATTTTGATGAATATGATAACCATAGATACCTCTCTCTGGTCTATCAAGTCCCTAAGTCACAGCTCTCGCATCTGTTCTGTGATTTGCTGAGGCATCTGGGTGGCTCCCTTGTTTCTTTAAGCCACTCTGGCCTCCTTTTCCATCAGAGATGGATCTAGGACCTGACCGTGTCTAAAATGAACTGCTCTATGTTACATAACAATACTCCACAGATTCCACAGATTGCCTACCCAAAGGTCTGGATCTCAAAGGGTATATATATACTTTCAAGTGTCTTTTATGATGGTACACTCAAATCCTTTGACCAACTAAAATTAGTCACCTTTCTGAACCACATGCTGTTTAGGTATCTCCAGCTGCATCATGCATTGCATGTGCAGTTTGGAGGTAATTACCCAGTTCTGTCTACTCTAGATGCCTTGGCCATGATAAGAAGTGATGAGCCCCGTGGGTTGATATCATAATTGTAAGATATACTAATCACCCTATCTTTATCCCAACTTGCTTACTCCCTTAAGCCTATATGGGAAGCTTAGGCAAGTGAACTGGATGATGAAGATTGGAGTGAGGTGTTGGAGGTTGGTAATGAGTGTCTCCTAAAATGTCAGATAGACTTAATGAAATATACATTTGTCCTAGATCATATCTTACCCCAGAACGTATGGTTAAGTTTTGTCCCTCCCCAAGCCCCAAATGTCTAATCTCCCCTGGAACCTTTGGGCATTTACTCTGTAATATATAACAATTTACCTTACAAAAAGGTTATTTATACCAATAGGGGCTGTCCGGGCAAATAAAACAAAATCTTATGCTGTGTACACAAGATCGGAATTTCAGACGAAAAAAGTCAGATGGACTTTTTTCATCGGAATTTCTGATCATGTGTGGGCCCCATCAGACTTTTTACGATGGGTAAAAAAAAACGATAGGAAATTCCTACCGTCTGTGTGCAAATCCAACGGAGAAAAAACCCATGCATGCTCAGAATCAAGTCAGAATCAAGTCGTCGCACACTCGGAAGCATTAAACTTCATTTTTCTTGGCTCGTCATTGTGTTTTACGTCACCGCGTTTTGGATGGTCGAAATTTGGTCTGACAGTGTGTATGCAAGACAGCTTGAACGGAATTCCGCCAAAAAATGTCATCAGATTTTAAGCCATTAGAAATTCCGATCGTGTGTACGGGGCATCAGACAGATGGCTACAGTCTCCATTGACTTGTACCTCATAGTGGTAACTTAGACTTCTACTCCCTCCATTGTATAAATTAACACTTAGGTTGTCCCCAATATATCACTGAGGCTAATTGTGATATTGCTTCTTTATAATTTATACAGCTCATTGTGGCTCTGCCTCTCGCCCGAGAGCCCCACCTCTGTGTCAATGTTATTATTTTCTGTTATTCTCTTGTTGTGTCGCATTGTGAATTGGTGCTGCTGCATAAATCAATGTCCTCAATTTGTTCTTTGATATTGGGTTTTATGTTAATGTCTAGCATGCGACTTATACCTATGTGTTGTATTTTGTGTGGAACTCAATAAAGCTTAGTTTGTTAAAAAAAAAAAATCATGTGGTAGTGATTTAAAATACCGTGGTCCCCGAAGGTCGATACATTTTCCTGAAAGGGAAGCTCAAACAGCACCCTATTACCATCGCCAATATTTATGCCCCAAATGTGAGACAAGTCGCCTTCTTTCGTAAAATCAAAGATCTTTTGACAACTTTTACCCCAGGAACCCTGATATTTGGAGGGGACTTTAACACCCCCTTAAATCCCCTTATAGATACCTCCAATGGTTCATCTAGTCTACCGTTTAGGGCCCTGAAACAAATCAAGATCCAACTCCAAGACCTTAGGCTACATGATACTTGGAGAATATTGAACCCCCAGACGAAAGATTATACTTACTTTTCAAATATCCACCAAAAGTACTCCAGGATTGACTATCTCCTTCTTTCGCAACCCGACCTTCCACTTCTGATAGACTCAAAAATTGAGTCTATGACTATTTCGGACCATCATCCAGTAACCATGACTCTGAACTTCCCAGAAAAAAACAACATATCTAAGACTTGGAGGCTTAATACCACGATACTGAAAAACCCCTCTGACATCATAGAGTTTAAAGAAGTTTTAAATGATTATTTCCTGCACAACGAGAATGACGAAACTTCACTGTCCACACAATGGGAGATGCACAAATGTGTCATAAGGGGAGAGTTTATTAAAAAACTGTCTAGAATTAAAAAGGAACAGCAATCCAGAACAAGAACTTTGCTAGAACGCATCCACCAATTAGAACGTACTCACAAGCGATGAGTATGATGGGTTCCATCTATTTCATTATCTCTCTCATCCCTTCTAGTACCGGATTGGATGTGATTACTAGAGGTACACGGCTACTTGTTTTCTTCTCTTTGTATTGTAGGAGATTTTCTCTTTGGGTTTCTAAGACAGAGTTTATATTGTACTGATAGTTGTGTTGCTGTAACCTTTCTAATGAAAGGATTCTGCTAGTACTCCTAGATGTCTATTTCTGTCTTTTGGATCAGAACATATTCTGTGGTATGCAGACTAATGAAGGGCCACCTTTTGGAATGGTCCATGTGTTTCCACCAAGGTATGCATTCTACAATATTGTATACATCAGAAGCTTGGATTATTGATACTATTATACAGTATCTGTAGTTTTGCTCTTGAATAGATCATATCCTTCTATATTATCTCAGGTCCCAAGAGGTCAATGCTCCGAGGAATGTCTTCCGGGGTTCAGAAAATCTGTAAGAGAAGGACATCACCCATGTTGTTATAATTGTGCTCCGTGTTCAGAAGGAGAAATATCAAACCAACCTGGTAAGCTTTATGTTATTTTAAGTACATTTAAGTATAAATTCTGATATCAAATTAGAAAATAAAAACGTTTAACCACTAGCCGATCAGCCGGCGTCATTATACAGCGGCAGGTTGGCTCTCCTGTGCTAATCTTTGCAGCTGTACATTGGCTTGTGCAGGAGCGTGCCCGCGGGTCGGGTGGACTTGATGTCTGACAGTGACCTGCGATCGCCTAGTACAATGGCAGATTGGGGATTTGTCTTTGGAAACAGGGCGGATCCCCATTCTGACAGGAGACATGACAGAGATCTACTGTCCCCAGTGATCGGGAAGAGTGATCTCTGTCATGTCCCTGACAGTCCACCCCCTACAGTTAGATAACAAACAAAAAAAAGAAAACGCAGTTAACCCCCTTGAATAACCCCTACTGTTAACACCTTCCCTGCCAGTGTCATTTTTTACATTGATCGGTGCAGATTTATAGCACTGATCAATGTAATAGTGTCACCGGTCTTCAAAAAGTGTAATTTGGAGACAGATTTGTCCGTTGCAATGTCGCAGTCCCGCTAAAAATTGCAGATTGCCGCCATTACCAGTAAAAACAATAAAAAAATTAAAAGTCCTGAAATCTATCCCATAGTTTTTAGATGCAATACGTTTTGCACAAACCAATCAATATACGCTTATTGCAATTTTTTTTTAACCAACCTATGTAGAAGAATATCATTTGGCCTAAACTGATGAATACATTTTTTTTATGTATTTTGGATATGTATTATAGCAAAAAGTAAAAAAAAATAAAACATTTTTTTTTAAATTGTCATTCTTTGTTTATAGAGCAAAAATTAAAGACCACACAGGTGATCAAATACCACCAAAAGAAAGCTCTATTTGTGGGGAAAAAAAAAAGTAAATTTTGTTTGGGTGAAGCGTCGCACGACCGCGCAATTGTCAGTTAAAGCGACGCAGTGCCGAATTGCAAAAAATGGCCTGGTCATTAAGGGGGAAAATCCTTCCGGGGCTGAAGTGGATAAAGGTCTGGAAAATGATTACACAGAAGAGGCCAAAACTGTCAAATAGTTGTGTTCTCTGTATGCCGTGCCTAATGTTATTTTCACGTCTTTTTCCTCTACAGACAGTGAACTCTGCAAGAAGTGTCCTGACAATGAATGGCCTAACAAAGCTAAAACTATTTGTAGTGACAAGGTCACTGAGTATTTATCATACGAGGAGGACATTCTAGTTTTATTTTTTTCTATAACTTCAGTCCTATTTGCTACAACATCTCTCCTTATACTTGGACTATTTGTTGGGTTTCGGAGCACTCCCATAGTCAGAGCCAATAACCGGAACCTCAGCTTCATTCTGCTCCTCTCCCTCATACTGAGCTTCCTTTCTGTATTCCTGTTCCTTGGCCGTCCTGTGGATATTACCTGTATGCTGCAACAAGTCACTTTTGGAGTTCCCTTCACCATCTCAGCATCTTCTATCCTCGCCAAAACCATCATGGTCTTCATTGCTTTTAAAGCCACCAGACCTGGAAGCTCTTGTAGAAAATGGGTGGGAGTCAAACTTCCCAATACAGTCATGTTATTCTGCTCATCCATTCAGGTTATGAATTGTATTCTCTGGTTGTCCATCTCTCCACCATTTCAGGAGTATGACATGGACTCCTATCCTGGGAAGATCCTCATTCAGTGTAATGAAGGGTCAGTTATCGGCTTCTACTCTATGTTGGGTTATATGGGGTTTCTGGCAGCTGTGAGTTTTCTTCTGGCTTTCATGGTGAGGACATTACCGGACAGTTTTAATGAGGCCAAGTACATCACCTTCAGCATGCTGGTGTTCTGCAGTGTCTGGATTGCCATGATCCCGGCCTATATGAGCACCAGAGGGAAATACATGGTGGCTGTGGAGATATTCGCCATACTGACCTCCAGCGCTGGAATATTATTGTGTATGTTTTCTCCAAAACTCTACATTTTACTTTTCAAACCTGAACTGAACACAAGAGGGACAATCCTGGGGAAGAGAATGATGGAAATGTAACACATTGATTCAATGTATAATGCTGTAGATCAGATTAAACAAATCCAGTCATATTGTTACCATCATCATCATTATGAATGACATTATCAACGGAATTATGATTTTTGGGTACATTGACCGCCTTCTGTCTGCCTATTGTACATAAGTGGACAGAAGGTGGATGTCACAGGATTGGATGATATTTTAGAGCTTCATTTTATTCTTGCTCTTACATCCCCCCAGCATGCACAAGCAAAGTACTGTCACTGCATTGTCCATTGGACCGTGCTGATAACCAAATAATGCTGTGACTAGGGATGAGCTTTGAGTTCGACTCGAACATTGCCTGTTCGCCTGTTCGGCAAACAACGAACAATTAGGAGTGTTTGCGGCAAATTCGAAAAGCCGCGGAACACCCTGTTAAAGTCTATGGGACTCGAATGTTTGAAATCTAAAGTGCTAATTTTAAATGCTAATATGCAAGTTATTGTCCTAAAAAGTGTTTGGGGACTCGGGTCCTGCCCCAGGGGAGTGTTTGGGGACCCGGGTCCTGCCCCAGGGGACATGTATCAATGCAAAAAAAAAGTTTTAAAAACGGCCAATTTTTCAGGAGGAGTGCATTTAATAATGCTAAAAGTGAAAAAATAAAAGTGTAATATTACTTTACATTTTGTACCGGGGGGGGGGGGGTGTAAAGTCAGCATGTGAAGTAGCGCATGTTTCCCGTACATAGAACTGTTCCTGCACAAAGTGTCATTTCTGATAGAAAAAAAGGCATTTAAAACAGGCTTGAATTAATTTTTCTTTGGGGGAGAAACACATAATTTGCCGGGCCATTACCCAATATGGGCGTTTCCTCCACGGCCCGGAGAGTGCCAACACCACCCCGGCCAGGAGGAGGGAGATTCTGCAGATGATTACCGACCAGGTAAATTCTGTTGGGGGGGGAGACCCGGACACGCGAGGGGATCGAAAATTAAATAAATGTTCTCCGGCATCTGGTCTGTGTAATAATATTCCTTATACTTGTTGCTCTAGTGCAGCCATTCCTATAGCAGACAGCTGCGCTCCGTATTTCACAAACCTCCGCGTCACTTCCGGTGCGCGGACCTTGCGTTCCAGCTTGGAACGCGGAAGCGCGCCGAGCGCACATTGCCAATTAACCGCGAGATCGGCTATTTAAACTTCCTAAGATGACGGTAGGGTGTTCTGTTATTGCGTACAGACACCCTCCGTCCTGTAGCCGCACTAACCTGCACCGAGGAAGAGTTCCTTACCACGTCTCCTCCGTGTCCCAGTTTGGATCCACACAGGCTGCTTATTATCCAGGCATCTCGCTCTCCCCTGATTCCATCAATGATGAGTGCTGAACCGCAAGTATATGTGTCCTGATGGAGTTGCTACTTTCCTTACTAGGTCTAATGTGCAGCAACATTAGCCTATAGGTATTTCATTTACTTTAGCTCCTTTGAATCTCTCCTAATACAGATCCTACTCATAGATAAGACTTCTTTATTTTATGTGTACCTCAACTCACCATTGATAACCTGAGCTCCTGTCAGAACAGGCTAGGGTCTCATACACCGCAGGTCTTGTACTCAGAGGGCATGACGATTTAACCCCAAACTTTCTGTGATACTGAGAGTGATCTAGTGGGCAATTCTGAGTTACCTCTGTAGTCTTACAGGGAATCTGGTTACATGTCATAAGAGGTGCGGTGGGATATTACATAATAACAGAACTCATATAAAAAAAATTTGTACAGGAATAATTTTTTCCTTCAGATGGATCCAGGAGAACTTGCTAATCATTTAGTTGCCCTATCACAGAGAGTAGAAACCCTCACTGCATCCATGAATGAGCTTCGGATAGAAAATGATGTGATGCGGAATCAAGCTCTTGCCCAACACCGTGATAGGCCTGAACCAAAGGTTTGCCCCCCAGACCCCTTCTCAGGGGACCGAAAACTTTTCCGTCAGTTCGTCAGCTCCTGCCGTCTTATGTATGAATTACGCCCCCTTACCTATTACGCAGACAGGGTCAAGATTCTTACAATGGTTTCTTATCTCAAAGGAGAACCCAGGGTCTGGGCTGACGCTTATGTTGAAGAGAATGGTGACCTTCTAGGATCATTTAATAGTTTTTTAGACGAGATGTCCCTCTTATACGAGGACCCCCATAAACAAATTACTGAAGAAAATACTATTAGAAACCTCAAGCAAGGGAAGAGACCTGTCGAGGAATACATATCCGAATTTAAGTGTTGGTGCAGGGACACTCAATGGACTGATATTGCTTTACGTAACCAATTTCGCATTGGCCTCTCTGAGGGCATGAAGGATGAGATTGCTCGCATTGAGCTTCCATCCTCTCTAGAAGACTTAATGCAATTATCCCTCACTATTGATCGACGACTAAGAGAAAGAAAGGCTGAACGTGCCTGCTCCATTTCAGTTTCACCCCCCAAGAGGTATAATACCTCACCTAGAGCGGTTCCTATGAAACTTGGAACTGTTAAAGGGCCTCTTTCTCCCGCAGAAAAGCAATGTCGCAGAGCTCACAACCTTTACCTCTATTGCTCATCGCCAGATCATATAGTATCCACTTGTCCTGTTCTCAAGAGGAATAACGAAGGTACAATCTCTAATATTTACAATACCAAACACCCTCACACCCCTTCTAACCAATTCACATTTGTTACTCTTGTTTTACAGTGGGAACACAGTAATACCACCATTGATGCCATGGTTGATACAGGTGCCTGCGGGAATTTTATTGATTCAGAGATTGTTAAGTCCAATAATATTCCCTCTGTACTCAAGCAAATTCCACTCTCTGTCACTTTTATCGACGGTTCAACCTCCACTTCAGGTCCTATCCTATCCCAAACCACCCCTATTCTGGTCACCTGTAGTACCAACCACGTAGAGACTATGGTTTTCGACATCATTCCATCCCCTCTATTCCCAATTATCCTTGGTCTCCCGTGGTTGTTATTGCATCAACCAACTTTCATATGGGCTAACCTATCTCTTAAATTGGATTCCTCATACTGTAAGCACAACTGCTACTCCAACTACCCCTTGATGTGTATCCAGCAACAAGACAATGTTCTTCCGGATTATTTGCTTGACTTCAGTGATGTTTTCAGTAAGACCAAGGCGGAGAGTCTTCCTCCTCACAGAATTTATGACTGCCCAATTGATCTTATACCGGATAGTCCTATCCCAACCGCTGATATTTATCCACTATCACAACCTGAACTTTCTCACCTGAAGGAGTACCTAGACGAGAATCTTATAAAAGCTTTCATTAGACATTCCACCTCCCCTGTTTCTTCCGCTATGTTTTTTGTCAAAAATAAGGATGGCTCTCTCCGTCCCATCATTGATTACCGAAGTCTAAATAATATTACTGTAAAAAATCGCTACCCCTTACCACTCATCCCAGAACTCTTAGAGCGCCTCCAAACTTCAAGGATTTTTACAAAATTGGATCTTCGCGGCGCTTACAATCTGATTAGAATTCGTCCTGGAGATGAGTGGAAGACTGCCTTCAAGACCAGATATGGGTTATTTGAATACACTGTGATGCCTTTTGGCCTGTGTAACGCACCGGCCACTTTCCAGTGGTTCATAAATGATATATTCAGAGATTTGCTTGACATCTGCGTTGTAATTTACCTTGACGATATATTAATTTACTCAGACTCCCTTGAGCTTCATACTAAACATGTCCGATGGGTTTTAGCCAGGCTCAGGACACATTCTCTATATGCAAAGTTGGAGAAATGCCTTTTCAGTCAGACCAGTATCACCTTCCTAGGTTACCAGATCACCCCTCAGGGTATACAGATGGACCATTCCAAGGTGGATTCTATCATCTCTTGGCCAGTTCCACATTCAAGGAAGGCTCTCCAACATTTCCTAGGATTCTCAAATTATTATCGCAAGTTTATTAAAAACTTCTCTGCGATAGTTAAACCTTTGAATGCCCTTACTAGTGCAAAAACATCATTCACTTGGACTCCAGAAGCACAAAATTCCTTCTCCACCTTGAAGCGTTGTTTCTCCTCAGCTCCTGTTCTTCAACTCCCTAATCCGTCGTATCATTACACTTTGGAGGTTGATGCTTTCCATTACGCCTTAGGAGCAGTCCTTTCCCAACGCCCAACTCTCTCCGACCCTTTGCATCCAGTAGCCTTCTATTCCAGAACGTTGTCTTAAGCTGAAAGAAATTACCCCATTGGTGAAAAGGAACTTCTAGCTATTAAAGACGCTTTAGAAAACTGGAGACATTTACTTGAAGGCTCAACCCATCCAATAACTGTACTCACTGACTACCGTAATCTACAGCATCTGAAATCTTGTAAGACTCTCTCTGCTCGTCAGGTTAGATGGACTCTCTTCTTCGATAGATTTGACTTTTTTATCACCTATCGACCTGCCTCACAAAATATTAAAGCCGACTCTCTCTCACGAATGTATGAAGATCAATTCCCTGAGAACCCACCAGTTTCTATCATCCCTTCTCATCGTTTCATTGGCAATACCACTTCGTATAGACAGCTACTCTCCCAGACACTATCCACAGAGACTCTTAATCTTCCACCAGGCCTTATCAAACAACCAGATGGGATATATACCTACCAAAATAAGATCTACGTACCTCCTAATCTACAGATTCCTTTGCTCAGATTACTTCACGATTCCCCTTTGGCAGGCCATCCTGGAACTACTAAAACCATCCATATTGTCAAGAGACATTACTGGTGGCCTTCTCTTTCTAAGGTTGTTCATCAGTATGTAAACTCCTGTGACACTTGTGCTAGAAACAAACTTTCTAGGAGACCTCCTTCTGGGTTATTGGTTCCTCTTCCCGTGCCTAATAGACCTTGGGAAGTGGTCTCTATTGATTTTATTGTTGATCTCCCTAGGTCCAACGGTACCAATACCATTATGGTTACGGTTGATCTCTTAACAAAAATGGCACACTTTACTCCATTAAAGAAATTACCAACCTCTTCAGAGACAGCAAAGGCGTTTATTGATACAGTCCTTAAACTACATGGCTTACCCTCCCAGGTTATCTCGGATCGCGGTACTCAATTTGTTTCCAAATTCTGGAGAGCCCTTATTACCTCTCTACAGATAGACCATCGATTGTCAACTGCTTATCATCCCCAGACAAATGGGCAGACAGAACGAGTTAATCAAATTCTGGAACAATATCTACGCTGTTACTGTACATACCTTCAAGACGATTGGAATCCATTACTCTCTTTAGCTGAATACGCCTACAATAACTCCACTAGTGCTTCTTCCGGCTTTTCACCATTTTTTGCTAACTATGGCTTCCACCCCAACAGCCTACCTTCTACATTTCTTCCAAATAGTGTACCTGCAGTGACCGATTACCTCTCTACTATAAAAGAGACACTAGTTCTCCTCCACACCAACTTGAAGGTTGCGCAATCAAGACAAAAGAGATATTATGACTCTCACCGATCTACACCACCAGTCTACAAGGTCGGGGATTTAGTGTGGCTTTCCACCCGTAATCTCCATCTTCAAATTCCATCCAAGAAACTTGGAAATCAATTCACGGGACCATTCCCAATTTCTCACATTATCAATCCCAATGTTGTCAAACTGACCCTACCACCTGACTGGAAAATACATTCTTCCTTCCATGTCTCACTCATCAAACCGTACATCTCCAACCCCTTTCCTAACAGGAAAACACCTCCTCCACCTCCTGTACAGGTTCTCGGTGAAACTGAATACGTCGTTGACAAAATTTTAGATTCTAGGAAAAGAGCTTCTAACCTTCAATACCTCATACGTTGGAAAGGCTATGATCAATCTGATGACTCTTGGGAAAATGCTACGAATATACATGCTCCACGTCTGATCAGACAGTTTCATCGTCGATATCCTAACAGACCCGCTCCTATTGGCAGCTCTGTAGGCGTTTCCCTGGGGAGGGGAGTATGTAATAATATTCCTTATACTTGTTGCTCTAGTGCAGCCATTCCTATAGCAGACAGCTGCGCTCCGTATTTCACAAACCTCCGCGTCACTTCCGGTGCGCGGACCTTGCGTTCCAGCTTGGAACGTGGAAGCGCGCCGAGCGCACATTGCCAATTAACCACGAGATCGGCTATTTAAACTTCCAGAGATGACGGTAGGGTGTTCTGTTATTGCGTACAGACACCCTCCGTCCTGTAGCCGCACTAACCTGCACTGAGGAAGAGTTCCTGACCACGTCCCCTCCGTGTCCCAGTTTGGATCCACACAGGCCGCTTATTATCCAGGCATCTCGCTCTCCCCTGATTCCATCAATGATGAGTGCTGAACCGCAAGTATATGTGTCCTGATGGAGTTGCTACTTTCCTTACTAGGTCTAATGTGCAGCAACATTAGCCTATAGGTATTTCATTTACTTTAGCTCCTTTGAATCTCTCCTAATACAGATCCTACTCATAGATGAGACTTCTTTATTTTATGTGTACCTGAACTCACCATTGATAACCTGAGCTCCTGTCAGAACAGGCTAGGGTCTCATACACTGCAGGTCTTGTACTCAGAGGGCATGATGATTTAACCCCAAACTTTCTGTGATACTGAGAGTGATCTAGTGGGCAATTCTGAGTTACCTCTGTAGTCTTACAGGGAATCTGGTTACATGTCATAAGAGGTGTGGTGGGATATTACAGTCTGAAAGCTGCTGGGGCAGATGGCAGCCCATGCACACCCTATCAGGTGTGTAGCATGTGTGGGGGGGAGGGAATATGTGGCAAGTGTGTGGATCCTCCAACCTGTGAATGTTTTGTGTCATCCACAGATGTGCAGGAGGGTGCTGGGCCATCTGGCCTGACCGCACCATCCCCAGGACAGCAGCCTGATGAGGACCCCCAGACAATGCCAGGGTCCTCAGAGGAGGAGCTTGAGGAGGAGGAGGAGTTCATGTCAGGCAGTGGCCTCTTGTTTTTGGAGGACTCTTACCCTCTGGCTGGCAGCAGCCAGCCCTCCATAAGGGGTAGCCCCTCCCACTCCTCCCCCAACAGGGCTCCCCTGCCAAGGGGCTCCCCTTCTCCCCGGCCACAAGCATCAGATGGAGGCAGGAAGTCGTCCCAGAAGACCAGGGGGGTGGCCGAGGTTCTGCCCGCCAATCTCAGAAGGGACCAGGCCCTTCAGGCCCGCCATCTTGGACAGGTCATCCAGACTTTGGTGCGGATGGAGGAGAGCCTGTCCTCCATAAAGGATACGCTTGAGAACCTGGACTGTCACTCCTGGGCTCTTACAAACTGCCTAAACGAACTGCAGACTACAACAGCAGACGTTGGGCAGGATGTAAGGGCCCTCACCCAGGCTATCCAGGCCAATACGGCATCACTAAGTGCTGGCCTGGACAGAATTGCCGTGGCCTTGGAGGGCAGGCTGCCAGGTGGGCAGAGACCAGGGGCTGCTCCTCCTTCCCCGGATTACCCCCCCATGAGTCTCCCTTGAGGAGCCGGGGGCCGTGGCCATGGGCGCCCCAGGCGTGGCTCATGTCAGCGGCATTAATTTGTTTCCCCCCTTTTTTTTTCCTGATTTTTGTTTTGTTTTTTGGCTTTTTTTTTTTTTGCTGGAATTTTTTTAATTTTTTGCTGGGCATTTTTTTTTTTGTGTTGTGAATGATTTTGGATTGTGGGGGTCATATTCCTGCCTGAACAGGGGTGTCACCCTCAGTTTTGGTGGAGAAGGGTTCCCCAGGACCAGGGAGAAGTGATCCCCAGGTCCGTGTGAATGGTGTATGAATGTACAGTGACATAATTGGAGCCATGGCGTGGTGTTGCTTCTCATAAGTTCTGCATGGTGGGCTTGTGCTAATCCAATTTGATGAGGATGTGGGGTGTGTGTGCTAGGGACCACAGTGTTGTGCATGCATGCATGCATTCTCATTGTGCCATGATTAATGTGTGTGTTTAACGTGCAGAGATGCCCAATGTGAGCTGTCTCCTGGCTGCTCTTCCCTCAGAAGACGGGGTAGCCTCAGTTAGGGGGGGATTGTCTGGTTTGGGGGTCAGGTCATCACGTAGGTCAATCTGCAGGCCCTTTCTTACTGCAAAGTTGTGCAGCAGGCAACAGGCACCGATGATCTGGCACACAAAGTTTGGGGAATACAACAGGGTACCCCCAGACTTATCCAGGCATTGGAAACGTGAATTCAGGAGGCCAAAGGTGCGCTCCACCACTGCACATGTTTGGGCGTGGGCTTCATTGTATATTTCCTCTCCTGGGGTTTGGGGGTTCCGGATAGGAGTCATGAGATGGGGTCCCAGTGCATATGCAGAGTCACCTGTAAGGGAAAAGACAGGAGGATGTTAGTCATGCATGTGCCCGTTGTGATGTGTGCATCATGGGGGGGGTACAGTCATGCCTGCCACCCATGTCACTCACTAACCAGCCAGGTGTCCCCATACATGTTCTGTTCGAATTACATTGGGATGGGGCTTTGATTGTAGATGTAGCTGTCATGGCTGGATCCGGGGTTTTTGGCACGGACGTGCCATATGAGGCCTTGGGCATCGACTATCACCTGTACGTTGATGGAGTGCCAATGCTTCCGATTGCGGTACATGTGCTCTGTCTCATGGGGGGGGGGGCAGGAGTGCCACATGTGTGCAATCAATGGCCCCCACGGTGCGTGGGAATCTGGAAATTCTGTAGAAATCTGTCATTGCCTTCAGCCGCAGGCAATCAAATACCATCAAAAGAAATCTCTATTTGTGGGAAGAAAAGGACGCAAATTTTGTTTCGGTACAACACTGCATGACTGCGCAATTACCAGTTAAAGCAGCGCCTCTGGGCATTTAGCAGCATATTGGTCCGGGGCTTAAGTGGTTAACACACAGGTTATATACCTATTGAAAAAGTCACTACTTCAAGAACTGAGAAAGTCTTTGAGCCTGCTTGTCTTGTGTTAACCAATGAGTGGTGATGATCAAGCACCAAAAAGGCAAGTGAGAGGATTATCGGAGGTCTCGTGTGGGTTTGGTTCCGGGTATGGTTCTGCTCAAAAACACTGGTTCAGATCACAACAAAACAGTTCTAGAATGTTGAAGAGAGGGAGGACTCCGGGTTCATTGGGGATGCACGGAGGCGTGTCAAATTGAATGGTAGAAAACTCATGTACGAAGGGAGATGAAATGAAGACACCCTTCAAGTGACTGTGCGGATTACATGTTCCACACCAACATCTAGTGCAACAGGTGGAGAGAGATAAAACGTTAGAGTCCTATGATGTCCGGAGGGGTATGAAAATGTCGTCTTTCAGAGGAAGATGTATTCAAATTGGTTGTTTCTGCCTATCATGTGTTCCTTCCAGATAGCGGGTGCTTAAATTATCCATGTCAGGTATTATGGAAGAAAGTTAGTTCCGGGAACCCCGCTGTATGAGGATTCGGAATTGTTGTGTGTCTTTTGCTGCATGCAGGTTGTACGTGTATGTAGGGGAGAAGGCATTGAGTATTGTGGTATCCGATCTGGAGGGGTAAGCTGTTTAATCAGGTAAATTGGAATTGAGCATATTGCTATAGTCCAGCTTTTCCTTAATGACAGTCAGGGATACGCTTGGCAAATATGCATGTCACTGTTACCAGATGGAGGGAAATTGTGGAAAGCCTCTCATCCCACCCAGACCTCTTCTTATATAAGGGTGGCCTTAGAGCAGCCATATTGTCAGTGTGGGTCAGAATTGTTAGGGACCTTTGAGTGAATTCTGTGTAAGGAGCGTTTTTTTTTTTTTTTTTGGCATTAATATGTTTTTCTGCCTCTGCAGCAGAATAGTTCATCTTGTTGACCTTGCCTTGTCCCACTACACAATGTGATATGAAATAAAAAAAACATAGAAGGCACAAACAGTCAGACATCAATATGGAAATCTTGGCGCTTCACATAGAAAGGTTTCTGTACTGATTTCATATTGTCAAATTCTCATTAGGAATGTAAAATCGCCCAGCAGGAGGATAGTTTTAATCAGGGATAATAGGCCTAAATGCTATATTCCAACTTTTATCCTATCAGTTGAGATAGGGGGTTTGGGGAATGAAGGGCGGTGGTTTAGGTGCACTTAGTCTTTCAAATGATCCAGTTGCATGCTTCAAACAAAAGGCAGCTTGAAGAGCAGAGTGGCAGTAACACACAAATGTTCTGATTTATGCGCCGCCATGGGGGACATATTAATGAAAAATAAAAATAAATAAAAATAATAATCTCTCTCTACACAGAAGTGTCAGCTGCCTCTAAGGCGGCGTACACACGACCAAGGTTCTCGCTGGAAACCAGCGAGAACCTCGCTGGAAGCTGCATTCCAGCGAGAACCTCGGCCGTGTGTACGCTCCTGGCTCGCCCCGCCCGTCGGGAATCCTGTCGAGCGAAAAGAGAGCAGGCTCTCTTTTTGCTCGACGGCCCGCCTGGATGAATGGCTGGTTGCCATTCCCGACGGGCGGGTCGCCGATTTCGACGGCCGGCAGAGAGCCTCGACGGGCGGAACGATGTGTTCTGCCCGTCGAGGTTCTGTGCCGTGTGTACACGGCCTGACAACACAGACAATAAAACTGCTGTGACCCCACCCATCCATCGATAGGTCTTTCATTCCTTCATCCATTCCTTGTGTACTTAGAGGTTGTTCTCTATTTTTGAGGTGAACCTGGAAATATTTTAGCCAAAAGTTTGGGATTCCCAAACTTTTGGAATCCCCGAGATTCACCACAAATCTATGGTAACTGCTGAACCTCATCCCTATATCTATATATTATTCAAATTAATGTTATGCATAATAATAATAATAATAATAATAATAATAATAATAATAATAATAATAATAATAATAAACATGACATTCTTGGCCATCAAACTTCTAATTTTTACTGTTTCATGTACAATATTTCATAATTATATTTTTATAACCTTCACTTTTTACTGTGCTGATGGATTCTGTGTATTTTAGGTTTGGCTTTTTTTTTTTTTTTTTTGATGTACTCTATAAGTAGATTCATATTCCAGTCTATCAGTAATACATAACAGAATTATTCTTTATAAACCTGACACTCTCACAGCCTTCAGCTGAGCCATGAAGTCAGTGTCAGGATCCTGGGCTGCTGTCAGTGATGATGAGGTCGGGAGAAGAGGAAGAACTCATTGGAGTCTATCAGAGACTCGGCCATGTTATCTTCAGATATCCACTGATAATATTGTGGTTGTTGTCTTTGTGTGTGACCCCCTGCACATCTGACACCCAGAACTCTGCTCACCTCTGTGATATGACTATGAGGAATTATACATTTGAGTACAAGTATTCTCAGGATGGAGACATTATTATAGGAGGGATATTCGCTGTACATTCTGCAGTGACACAGTGGTTTCACAATAAACGTCTTATTAGAAATCTAATGTGTGCAGCGTAAGTGAAATATGAAGTGCAAATCTTCCAATCTGATGTACAGAGCTGTGTCTTTAGGAGAGATGTGTGATAATGTGCAGGACACATTCAGTCTGTTATACGGCATTTATATAAAATCAAAGTATATCCTTCAATGTGTTCATGAAAATCACGTATGGCCCATTCTATTGCTGGGTGTTAATGGTCACATTCATTCATTATGTATAGCTGCCAATGTAACACAATGGATGAAAAAACATGCAGGACCCTTTTTTTAATAAGGAAGCACAGATTAGAGTCACAATGAATTGGGGGGGGGGGGGATTCACAATAAATGACACCGCATTGCACTGCCCATAGAGAAGGGGCTTTGCCATACATTGTTATGTGATAAGGTGTGCATTATTACCACAATACACAAGTGTGAATGGGACCTTGAATGAGTTTGTCCCTTAATGACTCCATATTTTTTTTTTCATCTTTGAATAGAGTTGGGAATCCCTGTCAGGTTTTTACTGCTATCTGGGGCTCCAAAAATGAGATTATCCTCACAGAAATACTATATAATGTTATTGTTGTGCCTTAAAATGCATGCCTTGTAAATTTCCAACCACGGCTATAACTCATATAAATTCAGGTATGATTGAATTTCATTATATGTTTCATGCAGGGCCAGATTGAGAACATCATGGGCCTGGTGCTGAGGATTTTGGTGGGGCCTTTTATAAATAATAAATAAATGCGTGAGAATCACAGCGCAGCAATGGAGGGCCCAGTCTGAAAATGTATGTGTACCCTAATGTGCTAATATGCTGTGCATACTTGTACATTGTGGCATAACCTATCCCAGGGCCTCTAAAAAGTAGTAATGTCAGGAAAGTTTACTACCGCTTTAATATCACAGGATCCCAAAAACCTCTCATGGGGCCCCCTACTGACCCAGTGGCCCTTGGGCAGTGCATAAGTGCATAGTTGCCAACATTTAAAAAATATTTTCAGGGACACTTTTTCACAAGTGCTATATTTAGAGTAGCTGAGATCCCCGATGTTCCTCTGTACATCACAGTAGTAATCACAAAATTAAATAAGTTCTAGTAACAGAACAAATATGAGAACTGAGATTTCCTTTAGTTGAACTAACAAAAGTGTGTCCATTCTAGAGCTGGTAACATTGAGGGTATTCAGTATCATTTTAAAGAACTGTTTTTGTGGGTAAGCGACATAGGGGAGGAGTATGGACGGTATATAAGTGGGAAGTATGTGCAGGTGAGTGAGAGGAATGTGGAGGGTCTAACATTGGGCACTATGTACAGGAGAAGAGTGCAAAGGGTACGGCAAAGGGCACAATGTACAGGAGAGAAGTGTGGAGGGTATGACAGTGGGCATCATGTACAGGAGAGAAGCATGGAGGGTACGACAGTGGGCAGTATGTACAGGAGAGAAGTGTATGACAGCAGGCACCATGTACAGGAGAGCAGTGTGGAGGGTATGACAGTGGGCACTATGTATAGGAGAGGAGTGTGGCGGGTATGAAAGTGGGCAGTATGTATAGGAGAGGAGTGTGGAGGGTATGACAGTTGGCAGTATGTACAGGAGAGGAGTGTGGACGGTATGATAGTGGGCACTATGTACAGGAGAGGAGTGTGGAGGGTATAACAGTGGGCAGTATGTACAGGAGAGGAATGTGGAGGGTATGACAGTGGGCAAGTATGTACAGGAGAGAAGTGTATGACAGCAGGTACTATGTACAGGAGAGGAGTGTGAAGGGTATGACAGTGGGCAGTTTGTACAGGAGAGGAGTGTGAAGAGTATGACAGTGGGCAGTATGTACAGGAGGAGTGTGGGGGTATGACAGAGTGTAGTATGTACCAGACAGAAGTGTGGAGGGTATGATGGGGCAGTATGTAGAGGAGAGAAGTGTGGAGGGTATGACAGTGGGCAGTATGTCCAAGAGAGGAATGGGGTTGGTATGATAGTGGGCACTATGTATAGGAGAGGAGTGTGGAGGGTGCGACAGTGGGAAGTATGTACAGAATAGGAGTCTATGACAGCAGGCAGTATGTACAGGAGAGGAGTGTGGAGGGTATGATAGTGGGCACTATGTACAGGAGAGGAGTGTGGAGGGTATGATAGTGGGCAGTATGTACAGGAGAGGAGTGTGGAGAGTATGACAGCAGGCACTATGTACAGGAGAGGAGTGTGGAGAGTATGACAGTGGTCACTATGTACAGGAGAGGAGTGTGGAGGGTATGACAGTGGGCACTATGTACAGGAGGGGAGTGTGGAGAGTATGACAGTGAGCACTATGTACAGGAGAGGAGTGTGGAGAGTATGACAGTGGGCACTATATATAGGAGAGGAGTGTGGAGGGTATGACAGTGGGCACTATGTACAGGAGGGGAGTGTGGAGAGTATGACAGTGAGCACTATGTACAGGAGAGGAGTGTGGAGAGTATGACAGTGGGCACTATATATAGGAGAGGAGTGTGGAGGGTATGACAGTGGGCACTATGTACAGGAGAGGAGTGTGAAGGGTATGACAGTGGGCACAATGTATAGAAGTGGAAGGATGTTTAGGGACTGCATAGTGGTTAAGCGGGTCATACATGAATTGAAATTACACCAATTATGCAGAGACCAGCCATAGTCGATCTATGTATGGGCTAGCTGGTTTTACACAAGTCAATCTATTAATCGACTTGAGTACAACCAGCCTGTTTTTCCCAAAACAATCAGTGCTGCCAGCTATAGATAGCAACACTGATCATTGTACTCACTGGCAGAACACAATAACACTACAGGAGTGATTCCCCCATCTACAGGTCAGCAGGTGAGAGGGTGTGTGGGGACAGGCTGGGGAGAGATACCAGCCAGTAGCTGGGTAGGCACTGGCTAGTATCAGAGCCAGATACACACAGGTTACATATGTCGCGATCGTTAGAGCGAGAGCAATAATTATAGCACTAGACTTCCTCTGTAACTCTAAACATGTAACCTAAAAAATGTTTAAAGCATCGCTTAGGATACCAAAAAAAAAAAAAAATCGTGCTAACGTTAGTGTTTTTTTTAATGTATGAAACAGTTTATTTCCAAAAAAAACATGTTTGAAAAATTGCTGCGCAAATACAGTACCGTGCTAGAGCTGCACAATTGATCGTTAAAATTGTGATCTTGATTCAACCCCCCTGACATCTCCAATGCAGAGTTTACTGATTCTTTCATATAACAAGTGGAGAGACTTTCAGCTGTCAAAAGTAAATATCCGGACAGTCTGCCAAGTTCTTAGCAGGAAACATTGTAACTAACGCTTTCTTCTTATATCAAAGGGATAAACTTCTGTGTGTAAAGAAAATATCCGACTGTCTGCCAAGTTTGTAAACAACATGAAACATTGTAACCAACTTCCTTTTTAGGACAAACTTCTGTGTGTAAATGCAAGAAATGTAACCACTTAAAGTCCAACTCTTGTTTAAGTTAAAAAGCAATATTTTTTGCTAGAAAATTACTTGGAACCACCAAACATTATATATATTTTAGCAGAGACAAACATGGCATTTGCAGCAATATTTTATATCACACTGCATTTGCCTACTTCATTGAATAATAAAAACCATAAAAACAAAACAGTAAAGTTTTTTTTCATTTTAATGTGAAAGATGATGTTATGCCGCACAAATCGTGAGAGAATCGTGATCTGTCTTCTGAGCAAAAAAATTGCAGTTGTCGTTTGAGCCAGAATCGTGCAGCTCTATACCGTGCAACATAAAAAGTTGCAAAGACCACCATAGAGTCATTTTCTAGCAAAAAACAAATGATGATTTTATTTCTCAGTCTGCTGCAGTGTGTCAGCTTGTATTTATAATGGCCGCTCTGTATGTAGCTTCTGACAGGCTGTGCAAGCAGGCCCGTATCTCCGGAACCATAAATGATAGCCATCCCATATTTTGACCGGTTGTGGGGTAGGTCTTCAACTGACTACCCCCCAAATGTGGGGTTTCTGTGACCTCTGGTCATCGAGCTACAATCCCCAAAGTCGATCTAAAATGGGCCTCGATCTAAAATGGGCCTATCTTGAGAAAGGGGCCTGGAGCTGCAGCTCCATCAGCCCCTCTGTTAATCCGGCCCTGGTTTCATGCAGCAATACACACGGCCACCAATCCCACCATAGCTCTGTAGTTGCCATAAATAATTTCTGCTTGAATGCTTGAATGACTCTCCATTTTCTGCAGAGTTTACGGGAGAGAGTACAGACATCTCCTGGCTTTTATATTTGCTATTGATGAGATAAACCGCAGTCCAGATATTCTGCCCAACATCACTCTGGGATATCATGTGTATGATTCTTGTGGACATGTGAATAAAGCTATAAAAGATGTTCTACAGATATTGTCTGGACATACAATGGAAGCTCCAAATTATTCCTGTATGGAGCGGGGTGTCCTGGCTGGTTTCATTGGAGATCTCAATTCTGACACCACTCTCCAAATGGCCCAGCTGCTGAATCTATATGGTTACACCCAGGTAAGAAAAGAAGAATTTCCTATATTATGTAACGTTAGGACAGCGAGTCGTCTTATGGTGAGGTGGGTCTAAAGGGTGCAAATAACCTTTGTGGTAAAGTATAAGGTTGTTCTAAACAAGACAGTGTTGTGCAGGGATGGGCCAATGGTTCAGTCCAATCTTTGGCAGTTCTGACATTTGAATAATGCCTGAACGTTTGTCCATTCAGCCCCCTGATGATCATTTATAAAATGTATATTTCAGGAAGCTAGAAACCACTAAAGTCACCAATATCATTGGCTTACATGACCTATAATCCCTGGCCATGGTCATACTTTTTCAATGGTGTCGTTGCTATACCCATCCCATTCCTGTCAAGTGTACCGGGTCTGTTGGGTTATTAGTGTTGACAATTTCTCAGGCGGCAGACATCATAAATAAGGATGCATTTACAATGAGGAGCTTTTCTTGAGTTCTTTTTTTTTCAAGTAAAAGACTTCTCAAACATTTGTGTGTCTTTATCTATAGGTTACTATTGTGTCAACGAATAAGAGTGTTGTGTCCCTCTTACTCATCCACATAGGGGGCCCCTTTGTTTTTTAAAGCCTCCCGCCTGAAGACCCCCACATCCAACGGGCCACAGTGGTGGAGAGAAGAACTATCTATTGGTAGATCTTGAATCTCACATATAATTGAAAGCGGCTTTTAACACAAGTTTGTTTTGTTATTGAATTATTGTATTATTTTATATTCCATTGAACAGTCAGGGAGATTACTGAGCACATGGTGATGTTATTGATATATTGTAAATGTAGAAGCACTGCATAATTCTATCATGTATACTGTGTATAAAGTATCAAGCCTCGTAGGTCTGAATTTTATATGTACTGTAGTTGCTGTCAAAGTTGTTTTTGGGGATTGATACAAAGTTTGTACACAATGCAAGGGAGGTATTGAGAAGACCGATCAAAGTAGATAGAAGTGTGTGTGTGTTTTTTTGTCTATAAACTTTAATAAAATATTTTTTGCAAGACAATTTAGCATTTTTAGCCCAAAAAAATGATATATATATATATATAGTATAAAAAGTATATCACGGATTTGTTATCTGAATAAATGGTTGAATAGACAGACCCATAGTGAAAATGTAAACATTGATCTGGTCCATAAAGGATATACAGGTTCAGGGGCTGAGCTGGTAATTGTGTTTATACTTGGTTGTCCACCTCCAGCTAAAGCCAAAATCAGTCTTGCGGTGGGAGTCTCTGTCCGGTAAACTGATGATCAGGAGACCCCTAGGTGGGATTACAGGAGGAAGAACTCTTAGGGCTAGATTCAGAAAGGATTTACCGGCGTAATTCGAATTTCCCGCCGGCGTGTCATTGTTTTCTATTCAGAAAACAAGATACGCCGACCTTACGCTAATATACAACTGGCGTAAGTTTCTTACACCATCGTATCTTAGATGCATATTTACGCCGGCCGCTAGGTGGTTTTCCCATGTAAAATATGCAAATGAGCGTAATATGCCGATTCCCGAACGTACGCCCAGCCTGCGCATTTGTTTTACGTTGTTTGCAATAGCGTAGGTCTGGCGTAATGTTACCTCTGTTGTATGAGGCACAGCCAATGTTAAGTATGTACGGCCTGCCGGCGTAATTTTTCCCGTCTTTACGTCGTTTGCGTAAAAAGTTCGCGAATAGGGCTTTGCGTAAGTGACGTTCACGTCATTTTCATTGACTATTTCCGACGTGATTTGGAGCATGCGCACTGGGCTACGTTCAGGCCCGGCGCATGCGCATGAAACACGCCCCCTACCCGCCGAATTTGAATTAGGCCTGGGCCATTTATGCTACGCCGCCGCAACTTTACAGGCAAGTGCTTTGTGAATACAGCACTTGCCGGTAAAAGTTGCGGAGGCATAGCGTAAATGAAATACGATTCACCCGCACATTTTTACGCCCACCTACATGAATCCAGCCCTTAGAGGGGAATTTATCAAAACTGGAGCAGCCAGAATCTGGGGCAGTTGTGTATGACAACCAATCAGCTTCCATATTTCATCTTCAAAGTTTAACTAAACAAGCTGAAGATAGAGGCTGATTGGTTGCTCCAGATTCTGGCTGCTCCAATTTTGATAAATTCCACCATTAATGCCATATTATCAGCTTTCACTTCAGATTCTAATCATTTATGAAATAATACATTTTCTCTTGTGTCTTTATTTGATTGGTCTGATGAAATAAAAGCACCACTACAACCTGCTTATAGATCTATTGTAGACAGATCAGACGACACTTTGTTGCTCTCTAAAAACCATGTAAACTTTTTCTAAGGTTTTCTTCTGTCCATTTGGATATTAAGAGTTCCACATTATTTATACAGAAGGTTTTCTTTCTTTCTAGATTAGTTATGGAGCCAGAGATACTTTGCTGAGCGATAGAAAGATGTATCCAAACTTTTTCCGGACAATTCCGGATGATGAGATGCAATATGTGGCCATAGCAAAGTTACTGGAGAGGTTGAAGTGGAACTGGGTCGGGATCCTTACATCTGATGATGAATACGGAGAGAGGGAGATCCGACATCTCAGCAAACATTTATCTGATCATGGAATTTGTATTGAATTCAAGATTCTGGTGTCTAAAAAGAATTGTGATAAAATTCCTCCGGAGCTGCGGAGCTCAACCACGGAAGTTCTTATTATTCGTGGCTCAGTTAGTCTGACTTATTACAAGTTTTTGTATCATAATGCCCCTTATTACACGGAGAAAACATTTATTATACCAGATTCTTGGTCAATGAGTGAAGTGTTTTTTGCTCTCAGTAACTGCAGCTTGGTGTTTACATTCCCCCCTCTCTACATAAAGGGATTGATGGAATATTTTTATAATATTTATCCATCCAGCCGCCCAAATGACCCCCTGATGGAGGATATTCTCATAACTGAATGTGAATGCTTTTCAAAAAACAAAATGAAAAATTTCCTTATTCCACTCATACATAGACGTCCTCTTAGGGACTGCGGTGTGCTGACACTTCCACTTAATTTATATTATCCTGATGAGAAAACATCCTACAGAGTGTATATCGCAGTCTACATTTTGGCTCAAGCGTTACATGACATGGATTTCTCTTTTAAAATAAATAACAAAAAATTTGAAATAAATCCACACACACTAAAGTATAAGGTGAGAGCGTCCAATGAAAGTTTACTCTTTTTATACCCGGTCAGTTCAGTACTGGAACACAATGGGGGGTTATTTACGAAAGGCAAATCTACTTTACACTACAAGTGCAAACTACGGGCCAGATTCTGAAAGCAGTTACGTCGGCGTATCTTGAGATACGCCGCGTAACTTCTAGGATGCGCCGGCGTATCTTTTTTCTGTATTCAGAAAACAAGATACGCCGGAATCTTGCTAAGATACGAGCGGTGTAAGTCTCTAACGCCGTCATATCTTAGTTGCATATTTACGCCGGGCGCTAGGTGGCGCTTACGGCGTTTTAATGCGTAAATTATGCAAATTTACACCGATTCCTGAACGTACTTGCGGCCGGCCATCGTAGTTTACGTCGTTTGCGTAAGCGTTATTCCGGCGTATGGTTACCCCTGCTATAGCAGGCGCAGCCAATGTTAAGTATGGACGTCGGGACAGCGTCGAATTGTACGTCGGTTACGTCATTTGCGTAAATCGTTCGGGAATGGAGCTCGACATTAGTTACGTTCACGTCGTTTACATTGACAAAAAGCGGCGTGATTTCGCGCATTCGCACTGGGAATGTCCATGGACGGCGCATGCGCCGTCCAAAAAAATGTAAATTACGTGGGGTCATGATTCATTTACATGAATCGCTCCCCCACTTCAGAAATTTGAATTGCGCGGCCTTATGCCGGGCACTTTACGCTACGACGCCGCATATTATGGAGCAAGTGCTTTCTGAATAAGGCACTTGCCCATAATATTTGCGGAGGCTTAGCGTAAAGACCATCAAATGTATCTGAATCCGGCCCTACAAGTGCAAAGTGCACATGAAATTGCACTGAAAGGGCACTTGGAAGTGCAGTCGCTGTAAAACTGAGGGGTAGATCTGAAATGAGGGGAAGCTCTGATGACTTTATTATCCAATCATGTGCAAAAATGCTGTTTATTTTA
Organism: Rana kukunoris; assembly: GCA_029574335.1. Taxonomy (NCBI): domain Eukaryota; kingdom Metazoa; phylum Chordata; class Amphibia; order Anura; family Ranidae; genus Rana; species Rana kukunoris. The sequence continues at coordinate 2,873,291 of CM056049.1, read as the reverse complement.
TTATCCTTGCATGCCCCCCCCCCCCCCGCATCTACAGCGACTGCGCTTCCAAATGCAGTTGAAATTTGACTTTGCACTTGTGGATTTGCCTTTAGTAAATAACCCCCCATGTGTCCAGACAAAAATTAACCCCCCCCCCCGGGGAAAAATAAAGGGTTTTCCCCTTTAAGAGGCTTCTCTTACGCCTTTCCCCCACCATTCATAAAAAAAAAACAACAACAAAAACATTGTGTATGAGGCTTCTAAAAAGCCATATTACGCCTATATAACCTATCCCTCCCATTTCCCCACCTCCCACCTTCCCTTTCCTATCTCCACTTTCCAACTCCTTTTTTAACAAGACAAAAAAAAAAGCAAAGGAGCAGTTGTAAAAGGGGGGGAAAAGGGAAGTAAAAAAAGAAAGAAAGGAAGCCCCCCCCATTTTTTTCCTTCCCCCCCATGGGCATTTTACCTAAAATTCCTGCAGCTCTATGTATTATTCAATCTCTACTGAGCGTTGTTCTCATTCAGTCCAAATTCCTCTAATCTTGTCCTCTCTATTATTACCCGTATGCACCCATCTTTCGGCCTCCATTGTTAAATAAACTTCTCTCTTCGGCCCCATACACACGACCGGTTTCCTCGGCGGAATCCATCAAGAAATTTTTTGACGAGGAAACTGTCGAGGAATAGTGTTGCTCACGAATATTCGTATTGCGAATATTCGGCTCGAATATGGCATATTCGAGTATTCGCGATATATTCCGAAATCAATTTTTTTTTAGAACAGATCACATCCTAGAGATCCCCATCGACGTCTAAAAGCATTGCTGGTATGATTAGAGACCTTGGGCCGAGTAGCTGCAGCGATCATTTTATGTTGCCGAAAAATCGCAATGCGATTATTCGGCAATAGCGATATGGCGCGATTATTTTCGAGAAATTCGCAATATTGTTTTTAGCTAAAATAACACATATATTCAATTTCAGAGTGTTACTGTCGAAATTCCGCAATCAATTTCTCATTCGCATTTTTGCGAAATTACGATAAAATATCGAGAATATTCTGAGCCAATCAGAGTGCTCCTTCCGCATTTGCCGAATATTCGCAATTATTTTGTATTGTAATATATCACGAATATTCTGAGCCAATCAGAATGCTCCTTCAGCATTTGCCGAATATTCGCAATTATTTTGTATTGTAATATATCACGAATATTCTGAGCCAATCAGAGTGCTCCATTCCGCATTTCTCGAAATTTCGCAATTATTTGGTATTATAAAATATCACAAATATTCTGAGCCAATCAGAGTGCTCCATTCCGCATTTCTCGAAATTTCGCATTCGCATTCGCAATAGCGAAATTTCGCAATCATTTAATTTCCAAAAAATATCATGAATATTCGTATTTAGCGAATATATCTCGAATATTCGACTATATATTCGAGATATATCGCGAAATCGAATATGGCATATTCTGCTCAACACTATCGAGGAACTCGTTGAGCCAAACAAGAGAGCATGTTCTCTTTTTCCTCGACGGGAATGGAGAAAATTGGCTCGACGAGTTCCTCGACAGCCGAACAAGGAACTCGACGAGCAAAATGGCAGTTTCGCCCGACGATTTTCTCGGACGTGTGTACGAGGCCTTCCAGTCAAGTAAAGTTGGTCGTTTAGTCTGTTTCCATAGTCAGGGTATTAATAGTTTAGCCGCATTTAACCACTTAAGACTCTGACTTTTAGGCAGCTAAAGGACCTGGCCAGTATTTGCGATTCGCCACTGTGTCGCTTTAACTGACGATTGCGCGGTCGTGCGACGTGGCTCCCAAACAAAATTGGCATCCTTTTTTTCCCCACAAATAGAGATTTCTTTTGGTGGTATTTGATCACCTCTGTGTTTTTTATTTTTTGCGCTATAGACAAAAATAGAGCGACAATTTTGAAAAAATAAATTCAATATTTTTAACTTTTTGCTATAATAAATATCCCCCAAAAATATATATATTTGTTTTCCTCAGTTTAGGCCGATACGTATTGTTCACATTTTGGTAAAAAAAAATTGCAATAAGCGTTTATCGATTGGTTTGCGCAAAATTTATAGCGTTTACAAAATAGGGGATAGTTTTATTGCATTTTTATTTATTATTTTTTTTTACTACGAATGGCGGCGATCAGCATTTTTTTTTCCAGGACTGTGACATTATGGCGGACACTTCGGACAATTTTGACACATTTTTGGGACCATTGTCATTTTCACAGCAAAAAATGCATTAAAAATGCACTGATTACTGTGAAAATGACAATTGCCACAAGGGAGCGCTGAAGGGGTTATGTGTGACCTAATATGTGCTTCTAACTGTAAGGGGGTGTGGCTGTAGGTGTGATGTCATTGATTCTGTTTCCCTATATCAGGGAACACACGATTGATGACGGCGCCATAGTGAAGAACGGGGAAGGTGTGTTTACACACAGCTCTCCCCGTTCTTCAGCTCCAGGGGACCGATCGCGGGACTCCAGCGGCGATCGGGTCCCGCCGTCGCGGAGCTTCGCACCGGGTCGCGTCCACTTGCCCAGTGCGCACGTGCCCGGCCCCACGGCTGGGCTTAAAAGGCAACGTACAGGTACATTGATGTGCCCAGTCCTGCCATTCCGCCGACGTATATCGGCGTGAAGGGGCCCTTAAAGCGGAGTTTCACCCTAAATATAAGATCTCCCATGCGCTTCAGCATACTGGCGTCAGCGCCAGTATGCTGGGTTTTTTTTTTTTTTATAGCACACTTACTGTTTTATCGTAGAAATCCTTTTCTGTCCCCCGCGTTGGACGGCGCCAGTACAGCGCGTCACATCTTCCTAAGATACCCGATATGGACTCGGGTATTTCCGGCGCTATGCGGCGCCTGCGCACAGACCTAGGAGCTGACTGCGCAGGCGCCGTATTTCTCCGAGTCCTATTTCGGAGAAATACGGCGCCTGCGCAGTCAGCTCCTAGGTCTGTGCGCAGGCGCCGCATAGCGCCGGAAATACCCGAGTCCATATCGGGTATCTTAGGAAGATGTGACGCGCTGTACTGGCGCCGTCCACCACGGGGGACAGAAAAGGATTTCTACGATAAAACAGTAAGTGTGCTATAAAAAAAAAAAAACCCAGCATACTGGCGCTGACGCCAGTATGCTGAAGCGCATGGGAGATCTTATATTTAGGGTGAAATACCGCTTTAAGTCGGATGTCCCATGAAATAGGAAGTTTAGAGGAGTTATTTCCATTTTCCCTGGAGATAGCCTTTCGACCCGTGGAGCTGTTTCTTGCCAAAATCTTGGGGGATAGCCACCATAAGTGTAGGTAGGTGCCCTCCTGCCCACACCCCCTCCAAACCCTGGCGTCAGCATTCCTATATATCTGTGCCAATCTCACTGGGGTTCGGTACCACCTCGCCAAGAATTTATAGGACATCTCTCGGATCTGTGAGCTTATAGATGTATGATGTGTGGAGTCAATAAGCTTTTTAATTTGTGAAACTATGATTTAGGTTCATGTTTACATTAGAGGTGTTTAACCCTTTCACTTCTGGAGCTGTTTTTTTATTTTTTTTGTTCCACCCATGTAAAAAAAAAAAAAATTAGGCCTGAAGATTCTATAAAACCCCTGAACCGTATTATACCGTATATTTTGTGAAAGCAGAGACCCTGGAGAAACAATGCTTGGCTTGCTGTATCATCTTTTTCCGTCACATGATATTAGTGCAATGGTTTACCAAATGTAACCTTTTGTTTTCAGTAAAAGATACACTAAGTTCATTTAACCTCCTGAGGCCCGCGCTATAGCCGAATGACCGCTACAGCGCGGACCTGAATTTCCAACTGGACGTCTTTTGACGTCCGCCCCTTTGGGCGGTCCCCGCACGCGCTAACGAGCGCGCAGCGGGGAAATTCTAAGCTGGACACGGCCAGTCACAGATCGCGGCAAACGGCAGTCAGAGTGGCCGTTTGCTGGGCGATCTGTGCGGCCAATGAGAGATGATCTCAAATGTAAACGTATGAGATCATCTCTCATTGCCGGATCACACAGAGACAGCGTCCTGTCTCTGGAGAGTAGACCGATCTGTGTCCCTTGTACATAGGGACACAGATCGGTAACCCCTCCCAGTCACCCCCCTCCCCCTACAGTTAGAACACTATACAGGGAACATATTTAACCCCTTCCTCACCCCCTAGTGTTAACCCCTTCAATGCCAGTCACATTTATACAGTAATTAGTGCATATTTATAGCACTGATCGCAGTATAAATGTGAATGGCGCCAAAAATGTATCCGCTGTGTCCGCCATAATGTCGCCGTCCCAATAAAAATCGTACGTCCCACCATTACTATTAAAAAAAAAATTATAAAAAAATAATAATTCTGTCCCCTATTTTGTAGGCGCTATAACATTTGCTCAAACCAGTTGCTTATTGCGATTTTTTTATTTTTGACCAAAAATATGTAAGTATTGGCCTAGACTGAGAAAAAAAAATGTTTTTTTTTTTTTTGGGCTATTTATTTTATCAACAAGTAAAAAATATTGGGGTAGATTCACATAGAGATACCTGTGATACCTGTGATATCTGTGAGATCCGACGCTCGGATCTATGCGGCTGATTCCTCGAATCAGGTTCCGCATAGATCTCCCTTAAAGCCGACTGGTGTAAGTGACTTACACTGTCGGATCTTAGGCTGCAATCTCCCGCCGTCCGCTAGGTGGCGCTTCTGTTATTCTACGCGACGAATATGCAAATGAGGAAACCGCCGATTCAGAAACGAATGCCCGGCCGCCGTTTTTTTTTTTTACGTCGTTTGCGTTCGGCTTTTTCCCGCGGATAGTTACAACTGCTATATGCGGGGTAAGTGCGACGTATCCTATGTTAAGTATGGCCGTCGTTCCCGCGTCGAGTTTTGAATTTTTTATGTCGTTCGGGAATACGGCCATACGTTAATAGCATTAACGTCGAAAACAATGACGTCCTTGCGACGTCATTTGAGGCAATGCACGCTGGGAAATTTAGCCAGCGGCGCATGCGCAGTACGATCGGCGCGGGGACGCGCGTGATTTAAATAGTAAACTCCCCCTAGCCGCGGAATTTGCATTCCGCCGGGGGATTTACGATCCGCCAGGGCAACTTACGAGGCAAGTGCTTTCTGAATACAGCACTTACCTCAAAAACTGGCGCAGGCGGATCGAAAAAAAGATAGATCACGCGGATCAAAAGATCCGCTGATCTATGTGAATCTAGCCCATTGTATTTTTTTTTCAAAATTGACAGTCTTTTTTGTTTATAGCACAAAAAATAAAAACCGCAGAGGTGATCAAATACCACCAAAAGAAATCTCTACTTGTGGGGAAAAAAGGACGCCAATTTTGTTTGGGAGGCACGTCACACGACCGCGCAATTGTCAGTTAAAGCGACGCAGTGCTGGAAGCTGGAATTTCACCTGGGCAGGAGGGGGGTATATGTGCCCAGTAAGCAAGTGGTTAAAATCAGCATGGCTTGCAGGGCTCCGCCCACACAGCCATGTCATTTATTCACAAGAATCTGAGAACGAATAAACTTCAAGTCCTGTCTTCAGTATCTAACAGTATCTTCTTTTTACATAAAAAATAGCCACTATATACCTTTTTGACTGATCTGTATACCTCACTCAGTGATAAACCACACAGTTTTTCCAGTGCTGAAAGTTCAGGTAGGAGGAGATTTCCACTTCCAGCCAATATCATGTGACCTGGCTATCTCTGAGAACAAGTAAATGTTCTCTCCAGCATAAAACACACAACTGAGCATGTGCAGGTTGGCTATTGCCTGTGTGTTAGCTGGCTTTCCCCAGATAGACATTGCAGGAGGGAAGGATCTGTGCATACAGGATACAACAGCCTTTTTACACAATGCAGAGGATTAACCCCTTAAGTTCCACAGTGAGTATAACAAGCATGCTATGCTGTGTATACAGATTTTCCTGTTATGGGTTTAGTAACACTTTAAAGTGAAGCAGTAAAAATGCAAAATTTCTTTAACCACTTAAGGACCGCCTAACGCCGATATACGTCGGCAGAATGGCACCGCTGGGCACAATCACGTACCTGTACGTGATTGTAAGAAGCCCAGCGGTGGGTCGCGGGCGCGTGCCCGTGGCGCGCTCCCGCGACCCGGTCCGAAGCTCCGTGACCGCGGGACTCGCGGATCCAATCGCCGCTGGACTCCTGTGATCGGTCCCCGGAGCTAAAGAACGGGGAGAGCTGTATGTAAACACGGCTTCCCCGTTCTTCACAGTGGCGCCGTCATCGATTGTGTGTTCCCTAATATAGGGACGCGCAATCAATGACGTCAGACCTACAGCCACACCCCCCTACAGTTGTAAACACACATTAGTTCACACATAACCCCATGGTTAACTCACAAACTGCAATTGACATTTTCACAGTAATCGGCGCATTTTAAATGCATGTTTTGCTGTGAAAAAGACAATGGTCCCAAAAATGTGTCAAAATTGTCCGATGTGTCCGCCATAATGTCGCAGTCACAAAAAAAAACGCTAAACGCCGCCATTAGTAGTAAAAAAAAAAAATTAATAAAAATGCAATAAAACTATCCCCTATTTTGCAAACACTATAAATTTTGCGCAAACCAATTGATAAACGCTTATTGCGATTTTTTTTTACCAAAAATAGGTAGAAGATTACGTATCGGCCTAAACTGAGGAAAAAAAATATTTGTTTTTGGGGGATATTTATTACAGCAAAAAGTAAAAAATCTTTAATTTGTTTCAAAATTGTCGCTCTATTTTAGTTTATAGCACAATAAATAAAAACCGCAGTGGTGGTCAAATACCACCAAAAGAAATCTCTATTTGTGGGGAAAAAAGGACACCAATTTTGTTTGGGAGCCACGCCGCACGACCGCGCAATTGTCAGTTAAAGTGACGCAGTGCCGAATCACAAAAAGGGGAGTGGTCCTTTACCTGCAGTCTGGTCCGGGTCCTAAGTGGTTAAATAACATGCCAGCAGGAGGAGGGGTAATCTCACCTTTAAAGGGGTGCATCTCCATCATGTTCAAAAAGTGCTTAAAGCTCCATTTGCTGTTTTGTTTTTAGCATATTCTAACAAATTGGATTTTAAAACGGAACTCAACAAAACAAACACAAATAAATGTGGGTGGTCTCCCTAAAAATATACCCTAGACCCTTAATCTGAAAGTGCAGCCTGGCGGATCAGGAAAGGGGAGCGATGATCAAGCACCTCCCCCTGAACCATACCAGGCCACATGCCTTCAACATGGGGTCAATGTCTTGTTGATAAGAGCAAGAGCCTCTTCCCCCCAACCCTGGTCAGGGATTGTGGGGGTCTTTTGACGGGTTGACTTTTTCAGAATCCATAAGCCCAATTTAATGACTACTGCAACACAAAGGATCATCATCTCAGTCTAGAGACATGCCTCTCTTTGATAGAAAACTGGATGACAAAGAGTTATCTTAAACTCAACAGCTCCGGGGGCGTGTCCGGATGTGAAACAGGGAGGACGTGCTGGAATTGAGCTCCGCAAATCCTGCCACAATCCATAGTCATCCTTACCTAAATCAACCTTGGTGAGCCACCAAATCAACCCTACCTGTCCCTGGTTGTTCCCTGCCTCAGCCCCAGCCTGTATAGTGCGGACCGGGTGGCCAATTGTGTCTCTCCGTGGCCCGCCTCACACTGCCGCGATCCGCCGCCATCCTTGGGCCTACAGAGCCTCCGGCACTTCTCCATCCTGCCCCTGGACATCCACTCTCCTGGCATCAGCCTGTCTTGGGGTGCCCGGCTGAAAGACTGCGCATCCTGGCTCTGTAGCCGGCTCCGACCGGTGGAGGTCCGCCGCCATCTTGAGGCCTATAGAGCCTCCAGCGTCTGCCGGCCTAAAGTTCCGCGATCCACGGGGCGGGCGGCCCCCTGTGGCAGCATCGAGTGGCGACATCTCCGGAGGGGGCAGATCAGCGGCGTGCCTAGGGATCCCTGACGGCCAGCTCCTCACACCCACAGCCGGCCGCCATCTTGGGGCCTACAGTGCCAGCACTGTCCTTCTCACTCAGGTGCAGTGCTCTCCTGTGCTTGGCTGATCCCATCTGGTCCCAGGGAGAGCTTAGCCCTGCATCAGCCTCTGCTGCCTGCCAGCTTTATTGGAACTCCTTCTCTCCCTGCCTACTATAGACTCTTAAAGGGACGTACCCGCTCCCCTGCAACTGTGCCATACCCTCACCCACTCATGCCCTCAAAGAACAGAGCAGCGACCAAAAAGGCTCCCACACAGCCTGCCCAGTGCCCCAGTGCCATTCTGGATCATCTCAGATTGCTGTTGGCAGACATGGATCAGGCGGCAATGGACCTGACGGCTGCTACACCCCTACAGGCACCGCAGCAGGCGAATGACACCGCTGTCATTCTCGCTGCCATAGAACAAAGTAGAACCTCCCTGCTGGTCCGCATCGATCGTCTAACTGAGGAATGTACCCTCATCAGGGCAGACCTGGATAAAATCAGGGGCAGACTTTCTGAGACTGAGTAGCGGATCTCCACCACAGAGGATCTCACTGCCCGCCATGGGGATGCTCTCCACTCCCTGCAACGCACTGTCCAATCCCTTGTGGCTAAGTCTGACGACACCGAAAATCGCCTCCGGAGAAATAATGTCAGGGTCCTGGGTCTCCCAGAGTGGGCAGAGGGGGACCGCCCAGCTGAGTTTGCGGAGACTTTCTTTAAGACACTTCTTGACTAGTGATGAGCGGAATACGCCATATTCGATTTCACGATATTTCGCGAATATATAGAAGAATATTCGCGAATATTCGTTAATATCGAATATTCGTGATATTTTATCGAAAACGGAGATCATTTCCTGGATTACTAAACTAATAGGCACTAAACACTAACTCTACTTACACAAACTTATATGACTAAACTAAAGCTATTTTTTTTTTTTATACACAAAACACAGAAGGGCAGAGAACGCATTCGCGAATATTCGTAATACGAATATTCGCATTGCGAATATTCGGCAACATAAAAGGATCGCCTCAGCTACTCGGCCCAGGGTCTCTAATCATACCAGCAATGCTTTCAGACGTCGATGGAGATCACTAGGATGTGATCTGTTTTAAAAATAAATTTGAAAAAATACGAATATTCGCAATAGCGAATATTCACTGCGATATTCGATATACACGAATATGCAATATTCGTAACGAATATTCGCAATGCGAATATTCGTGAGCAACACTATTCTTGACCTAACCAATGTCCCCCCGACCTATGTGGTGGAAAGGGCTCACAGAGCCCCGACTGGCCGGGGTACCCCTGGGGCCCCACCAAGGCCCTTTCTTGTGCGGTTTCTGAACTTCAGAGATCGCGACCGCGTCCTCAGTGAGGCCCACAAGCATCCCACCCTTCCCTTTGAACACACTGTGGTGCATCTCTACCCTGACTTCTCCGCGGACCTTCAGAGACGCCGCAAAACCTTCACCGATGTTAGACGACGACTACGGGAACGGGAAATCAAGTACTCCATGCTTTATCCAAGTCGCTTGCGAGTTCAACATGGTGGCTCAGTGAAGTTCTTTGAAACCCCTGAAGAGGCGGACAATTGGCTATTATCATTGCAGTAATTTTCATGCTTCCTCTCTGATTCTTCAACCTGGATTATGTTTTCTGTTCCCGGGACGATTTGTTTATGTTCCATGACCGATTTAATCAAATCCACAGGGGGACATGCGGGGGGTTATCTCCATCCAGTTGCCGGTACTCCTTTGTAGTTTCTGTGGCTACCTACTGGGACTACCCGCTTGTCCCTCGACCAGAAGTATGATGACCTCATTGTTTTTCCGCAGGCCCCCCCAGCGGCGGGGTGACTAGGGCGGCTCACCCCCTTACTTGAGATATTGCTCTCTCATGCGCTTACTTGTTCCTAGCTGATCGGAGCTACAGCAAGATGTTTCAACACACCTTCTCAATGAAACCGTGCCCGCACAGGGCATCTATGGACTACCCGGTTCCCCACCGGGGGTGAAGGGGATTGTGCTCCCCCACCCACACCTTCAGTTAGAAGCCTGACAATAGCAGGGTTGTTCCCTGGAACTCTGTACCCCTTGAAGGCAATTGTTGACACCAAAAGTTTAGGGATTAAACTACAAGCCAGGTTATGTTGGGGTGTTGTTTAATTAGTAGGGTGTTTTTTCTAAGGTTATAACTACTCGATTGTCTGCTTACACTGTCATGCTTGTCAACTATATAGCTTTATTTTTATGCCGCTGTTTGCCGAGGAGCTTTCTCCTGGGGTCCTTATTGAAGCGTATAGCAATGGTCTTCACTACTTATCTGCAACTATTACATGATGGCTATGTCTGATGTTAAACTGATCTCCTGGAACATACGAGGCCTGAATGACAAATTTAAGCATTCTCTAATGTTCAAATTCTTAGCGTTCCACAAGCCACACATCCTCTTTCTACAGGAGACTCATCTTGTGGGCAGTAGGATATTGGCTTTACGTAAATCTTGGGTGAGACTGTCCTTTCATGCCACGTACTCGACTTATGCGAGAGGAGTCGCTATCCTAATTAATAAAGCCCTACCTTGTAAAATTGAGAGGGGGGTCTCGGATCCCGCAGGCAGGTACATAATTTTGTTACTAGAACTTCATTCAGTCCTCTGGGCTTTTGTTAATGTCTACTTACCCCCTCCTGTTGACCCCACCCTGCTTTTCTCCATCAGCGAGAAATTAGCTTCCCTTCCCTCAACACATGTCATTTTTGCAGGGGACTTTAATTCAATTCTTGATCCGGCCCTAGACTTCTCTAATCCCCAGCGCACTGTCTCCCCTGCTCTCACTCACTGGGCGGACACCTTTGCTCTAACTGAGATATGGAGATGGAGGCATTCCGACTCCAGAGTCTTCTCTCACCTATCCACAACCCACAAATCCGGCTCCAGAATTGATTTTGCATTTGGAAGCGCTCCGGCGCTCTCTAAGGTGTCTGAGGCCTCGTATCTCCCAGTGGGACTTTCTGACCACTCTACGCTTGAACTATGCTTCCGATTGGGTGGACGGAAAGATCCGGGCACCTGGAGGCTAGCTCCCAGATGGAATAATAATGACAGTGTATCTGAGCTTGTATCTCCACAACTGGAGGACTACTGGTCTCACAATACAGACACAGCTCCTCCTGGGGTGGTGTGGGATGCCTTTAAGGCCACGACCCGTGGCTCCTATATTTCAGCCATCAAAGCTACCAGATCCGATTGCGCATCTGAAACCTTGAGACTGGAAGGTCTGGAGGCTTTTTTTGCTGAGCACCCTACACCGTCCAATTATCTCCAATTGGCACAAGCCAGGCGAGATATAGCCCTGCACTACACTTCCCTAACCCAAACTGATGTCCGTTTATTATCTGGTAAAATATTTGAATCAGGGGACAAAAACAGACGCCTGCTGGCCAATCTGGTGGCTGACCCGCAATTCCAAACTATAGTCCCCGAATTGCTATCAGATACCGGGACTAGTATTACTGACTCTGACGCAATCCTACACCAATACTATGTTTTCTTTCGGAAATTATATCACCAGCCCCACTGCCCCGCCCCAGAGGTTCTTGAATCAGAACTACAAAAATTACATCTTCCCAGCCTTCAGTCTTTGGAGGTCGAGGCCCTCGAGGCCCCAATAACAACCCATGAAATAGAGCTGGCCATAGCCTCGCTACCCCCTCCAAAACCCCCGGTCCAGATGGTCTCCCAGGTGACTGGCACAGACGATACACCAAAGTTATAGCTCCCAGGCTCCAGCTACTCTTTTCCCACTGCTTGGAGGCCAACTCCTTACCTCTCACCATGTACGGTGCCCACATCGTCCTCATCCCTAAACCGAGCAAAGTCCCCAAACTCTGTGCCTCTTACAGGCCTATTTCCCTATTAAACTATGATCTAAAGATTCTTGCCAAGGTCCTCGCCTCTAGACTGGTGAGAGTTCTACCAGACCTAGTTGACACTGATCAGACCGGCTTCATGCCAGGAAAATCAACCAACATAAATCTAAGAAGGGTTCTCACTCATCTGCAGCTCCCAAACTCTCATTCCCAAACCCGGGTATTGGTGGCATTAGATATTGAAAAAGCTTTCGATGGTAAATTGGCAATATATGAAATCAGTCCTGCAGACTTTTGGTTTCGGTCCCTCCTTCTGCAAGTGGATAGATATACTGTACAAATCACCTACAGCACAGGTCAAACTAGGGGGCCTGCTGTCTGACCCCTTCCCGGTAGGGAGGGGAACTAGGCAGGGGTGTCCCCTCTCCCCATTCTTATTTGCCCTGGTTATGGAACCCCTAGCCACGGCCCTCAGAAACTCGTCTTCGGTGGGGGGCATTAAGGTAGGCACCATTACTGAAAAACTTGCTTTGTATGCAGATGACCTCATGCTTTTTCTCAATGATCCGGGAACCTCCATCAGGGCAGCTCTGGATATCATTTCTGAATTCTCCGAACTATCTGGACTCAGAGTCAATTGGGAAAAATCCCAAGCACTACCTATTGACTCTCAGGCAAAACTACCACTAACCTGGACCTCCTCTATACGTTATCTTGGCATTACCATTACCCCTAGAGTCTCAGACTTTGCTAAGCTAAATCTTTATCCTTTACTAACCCAACTCAAACTAAAACTTCAGGCATGGAATAACCTGCCGTTATCCCTCATTGGCAGGATAAACTTACATAAAATGAAATTCCTCCCAATTTTTCTCTATGTACTGAAGCACTCTACAATTTGGATCCCCAAATCTTTCTTTCAAAAATGTAACTCCATTATAACTCCTTTCCTATGGAACTCCTGTCCCCCTAGGATAAACAAATCTATACTCAAAAGGCCCTGGACAGAGGGGGGTCTAGCCTGTCCGGACCTTTGGAAATATGTCTTTGCTGCACTGCTGTCACACGCTCATAACTGGCTAGTCTCAGATGTCACCAATGCTGCTGTTGTCCTTGAGGCTGCTCATCTTGGTTCTTATGAGGCGCTGAGTAATGCTTTGTATAGGGGTGTCAGTGCCCCCTATCCTCTCACACCCTCCATGAGGGCGGTAATCAGAGCTTGGGAACTCCTGGTCTCCACACATCAAAGGGACCCTCACATTAAACCTCCAAACACCCCCCTGTGGCTCAACCCGCATTTACCAGAATTTCTGACTATCCCAGACTCAGGTTTTTGGGCAACTAGGGCCATCAAAAACCTGGAGCATATCTGTGTTGGTGGTTCCCTTTTGACCTTCAATTCCTTCAAGGCAAAATTCGAGCTCACTAACCGACAATTCTTTTGATTTCTTCAAATTCGCCATGCCTTCACAGCCCAATTTGGTCCCACCCCGGTACTTCTCCTCCAGTCTAACCTTGAGTCCACGTTGAGGGTTACTCCTCTGGTTAAACCCACCTCTACCATTTACAAAGCTCTATTGCCTTCGGTCCACTTTGGTCTGGAGGACTTGCTTTCTAGGTGGCAGGGGGAGGTCCCAGCTCGTCTCTGTTAGAGATCGGTTGATACAATTCAAACTGCTTCATAGAATCTATTTGTCACCCCAAAGATTATCCAAAATTTACCCGAATTCCTCCTCCAATTGTTGGAAGTGTGATATGGCAAACGCCGACTTTATCCATATGTTGTGGTCCTGTGCCAGAGTCCAGCACTTCTGGGAGGAGGTCACAACCTTTATTGAAACCTTGACCCTGATCCATGTCCCTCTGAATGTGTCGGTCTGTGTGCTAGTGGGCTCCTTGGTCCACCGCCGGGCAACCAGGTCACTAATAGGACTTTTATTGTTTTATGCTAGGAAGGATCTACTCCTTAAATGGAAACAAACAGAGGCACCTTCTTTGAATACATGGAAATCACTAGTCAACTGTACAAAGAGGCTTATCTCGCTAGAGGCTGCCCAACGAAGTTTGACAAAATTTGGAGGGTGTGGGTGGCTTCTGACATCACGAACGCAACAAATTAAGCTCTTCCCATAGACTGTCTATCTCAGTTAGCGGTTTTGTAGGAATGAAGCCGTAGCTTTTAATGTTATTTGATGGCTCCCCTAACAGCGCCATCCTTACCCTCAGCAACTCAACCTGCTGTGGTCACCCGACATGCATGACATGACACCCTCTCCTCATCCTCCTAATTTCGATGACACGAGTAGTTACGTTATAGCAACACTATAGGTCGATAGTAATGTAGGATTGTTTTCTGTGTTTTTTTTTTGTTTTTTTTTGTTACTTCAGCCGGGATATACCCAGGGGCTGTGATATGTAACCTCTGTTTTTTGATTGTTTTGTTTTTTCTTTCATGTAAAAATCAATAAAAAGTATTTCCAAAAAAAAAAAAAACTCAACAGCTCCAAAACAGAACTTCTCCTGTTTCACGCCAGTTGTAAGAATCAACTTGCAACAACTTGGACACCCCCTGCCCATTCTGGGCCAAATCATCACCCCTAGTCTTGGGGTCATCTTCGACTCCTACATGACAATGGACACACAAACAGTGTTGCTCATCTTACTTTAAAAAAGTAATTAGTTACAGTTACAAATTACTTCTCCGAAAAAGTAATTGCGTTTGTGACTCAGTTACTACATTGAAAAAGTAATTAGTTACTCAGCAAAGTAACTGATTTTTTTTTTAATATTCTACAATGCTTTGTTGAGAAGCAGACGGCGGGCGCTTGCCAGGGAGCAGTTAGTTAATACTCCAAGACAAAAGAATGCCAGTTCCTTCAGAGAAGAAAACCGGAAACAAATGGTGATCTCGTGTATATCCCAGCCTAGGTGCATCCGTCCCACCATGTATATCCCAGCCTAGGTGCACCCGTCCCACCATGTATATCCCAGCCTAGGTGCATCCGTCCCACCATGTATATCCCAGCCTAGGTGCACCCGTCCCACCATGTATATCCCAGCCTAGGTGCACCTGTCCCACCATGTATATCCCAGCCTAGGTGCATCCGTCCCACCATGTATATCCCAGCCTAGGTGCACCCGTCCCACCATGTATATCCCAGCCTAGGTGCATCCGTCCCACCATGTATATCCCAGCCTAGGTGCATCCGTCCCACCATGTATGTGCAGCTAATAGGACTTAAAACCCTTATCCATCTGCTATATATTACATCCAAATTATAAGCTGGATTAAAATGTATGTTTATAATATACACTCCCTTGACGTTTACAGAGTCTGTAAATTAAAATCTTATATTAGGCTTTATAAGAATTTTCTATAGTTTATTGTTTATTATTTTATTTATCTTATATAAGCTTTATTAGATGCAAGGGATCTGGAATGGGGATGTCAGATTTTTCTTTGTCTGATGAAGAGATGAAATCACTGACCAAAAATAACCTGCTTATCATTGGTCTGTATAGGTGTCCTGCACTTACCATGTTGACCACTAGATGTCGCTGTGTACACTGTGTTGTATAGGGAACGTTTGTTCTTTGGAACATTTGTTCCGGCCATGTGTTCCCCGGATCATTGATCAGGTTGTGCACACAGTGTGTGTGATTGATGTGAGTTGTTCCCCGGTGATAGGTCAGTGTTAGGCGGGTGGGGCTCATTGTATCCAGGGCTCCTTGTGATTGGGAGTTTTCAGACCGCTGTGACAGGCCATCACAGCGGTCAGATGATTCTAAAGCGGAGTTCCACCCATATTTATGTTCACAGCGCTGGCAGAAGCAATTACTCTGCTGCCATCTAGTGGCGGTAGATGTAATTGCGGTAATGCCGCCCAAGTAATGGGAACTGCGTTACCGTGAGGGGAAAAGTAATCAGGTAGATTACTCGTTACCCTCAAAAGGGGCTGCGTTACGTAACTGCGTTTATTGTAACTCCGTTACTTACAACACTGCGCACAAATAGGGTCAGTAGTCAGCGGATCTCACCATCTTCTGTGCCTACTACGTAGATTGATTCCTTTTATTCCTAAAGAAGACATAGCAGTCGTGGTGGGAACAATTATAAATTCCAGACTGGACTATGCAAATGCCCTTTACCTCGGACTTCAAAATACAGCCGCCAGGCTTGCGACTGGGAAAAAACCCTGGGAATCAATCTCACCTTCACTGAGAACCCTTCACTGGTTTCCAGTAAAAGACAGAGGGCCAGATTCTCAAAAGAATTACGCCGGTGTATCTACAGATACACCGGCGTAATTGGAATTTCCTGCCGGTGTATCATTGTTTTCTAATCAGAAAACAAGATACGCTGGAATTACGCTAGGATACGTCTGGCGTAATTATTTTACACCGTCGTATCCTAAAATGTAATGTTACGCTGGCCGCTAGGTGGCGCTTCCGTTGCTTTCTCATTTGCTTATGCAAATGAGAAAGATACGCCGATTCCCGAACGTTTTTACGCCGCCTCATCGTCGTTTACGTTGTTTCCATAAGCAAAAACTTACCCCTGCTACATGAGGGGTATGTTTACGATGGTCCGTCGTATGCCATGTTAAGTATGGCGTCGGGACAGCGGCGTCTTTTTCTGCCGTTTACGCCGTTTTACTAAGTCATTCACAAATAGGGCATTGCGTAAGTGACGATCATGTCATTTTCACGTTGGTTTCCTCGACGATTTCCGACGTGAGTTGTAGCATGCGCACTGGGTTTATTTTTCGGCCGGCGTATGCGCAGTTCGTTCGGCCTGGGGGCGTGCTTAATTTAAATACAAGCCGCCCCCTTTGAATTACGCGGGGATACGCCGGGCCATTTACAGGAGAAAGATCAAGCTCGATTTAGTTTGCATGTGCTGCGCTATATAAGTTCTTCACTCACTCACATAGTATCCTTACTCATTCACAAAAATCACTGACAGCAGAAGGTTGTCACATATAGAAGATGTAGAAATATTTATTCTGTATGCAGGGCCGGTGCAAGGAGTTTTGACACCCTAGGCGATACCTAATTTTGCGCCCCCCCCACACACACGCTCTGCCCCTCACTAAAAAGCCTTCCACGCCCCAATTCCTGTATTTTCATGTCTCAGATCATCACCCCCTCTGTACCCCCCTTCACACACAGATATCTGTTCCCCCTCTGTACGCTCCTGCACACCTGTCCTCCCCATACACAGGATGGAGGGATGAAGATGGAGGGAGGGAGGGATGGAGATGGAAGGAGGGAGGGATGGAGATGGAAGGAGGGAGGGAGGGAAGGAGGGAGGATGGAGATGGAAGGAGGGAGGGAGATGGAAGGAGGGAGGGAGGGAGATGGAAGGAGGGAGGGAGGGAGATGGAAGGAGGGAGGGAGGGAGATGGAAGGAAGGAGGGAGGGATGGAGATGGAAGGAAGGAGGGATGGAGATGGAAGGAGGGAGGGAGGGAAGGAGGGAGGATGGAGATGGAAGGAGGGAGGGAGGGAGGGAGGGAGGATGGAAGGAGGGAGGGAGGGAGATGGAAGGAAGGAGGGAGGGATGGAGATGGAATTAAGGAGGGAGGGATGGAGATGGAAGGAAGGAGGGAGGGATGGAGATGGAAGGAGGGAGGAGGGATGGAGATGGAAGGAGGGAGGGAGGATGGAGAATGGAAGGAAGGAGGGAGGGATGGAGATGGAATGAAGGAGGAGGGGATGGAGATGGAAGGAAGGAGGGAGGGATGGAGATGGAAGGAAGGAGGGGGATGAGATGGAAGGAGGGAGGGAGGGATGAGATGAAGGAGGGAGGGAGGGAAGATGAAGGAAGGGAGGGATGGAGATGGAAGGGGAGGGGGGATGGAGATGGAAGGAGGTGGGAGGGATGGAGATGGAAAGGAGGGAGGATGGAGATGGTCCTTCTTTCTTAATTGAGATGGAAGGAGGGAGGGAGGGATGGAGATGGAAGGAGGGAGGGAGGGAAGGAGATGAAGGAGGGAGGGATTCATGGAAGAGGGATGAGGAATTCCTTCTTTCTTTCTTTGGAATTCCTTCCTTCTTGATTCTCATTCCATCCTTCTTTCTTTCAGGCTCATTCTCATTCCTCCATTCTTCCTCTTTCTTTCATGTCTCATGGAAGGATTGTTCTTCAGTTTTTCTTTCTTTCATTCTCATTCCTTTCTTTCTTTCGTTCATTCTCCTTCCTTTCCCTTCTTTCTTTCATTTTTATTCTTATTCTCATTCTCATTTCTTTCATTCTCATTTCCTTCTTTCTTTATTCTTTCTGTCCTTCATTCTCATTCCTTTTATTCCTCTTTCTTTCATTCTTCATGGATCTTCGTTTCTTCATTCATCATTCCTTCTTTCTTTTCTTTCTTCTCATTCTTTCTTTCTTTCTTTCATTCTCATTCCTTCGTTCTTTCTTTGGAGCATTCTCATTCCTTCCTTCTTTCTTTCTTTCATTCTCATTCCTTCTTTTTTTTTACTTTCATTCTCATTCCTTCCTCTTTCTTTCATTCTCATTCCTTCTTCTTTCTCATTCTCATTCCTTTCTTTCTTCATTCTCATTCCTTCTTTCTTTCATTCTCTGGACTTTCTTTCTCATTCCTTCTTCTTTCTTCATTCTCATCCTTCTTTCTTTCCTTCTTTCTTTCATTCTCATTCCTTCTTTCTTTCGCATTCCTCTGTCTTTCCTTCCTTCTTTCTTTCCTTTCCTTCATTCTCATTCCTTCCTCTTTCTTTCTTTCATTCTCATTCCTTCTTCCTTCATTCTCATTCCTTCTTTCTTCATGCCTTCTCTTCTTCATCCTCATTCCTTCTTCTTTCTTTCTTCTCATTCCTTATTCTTTCTTTCTTTCATTCTCATTCCATTCTTTCTTGTCATTCTCATTCCTTCTTTTCTTTCTTTCTTCATTCTCATTCCTTTTCTTTCTTCTCATTCCTTCTTTCTTTCATTCTCATTCCTTCTTTCTTTCTTTCCTTCTCTTTCCTTCCTTCTTCTTTCTTTTCATTCTCATTCCTTCTTCTTTCTTGCATTCTCATTCCTTCTTCTTTCATTCTCATTTCTTTCATTCTCATTCCTTCCTTCTTTCTTTCATTCTCATTCCTTCCTTCTTTCTTTCATTCTCATTCCTTCTTTCTTTCTTTCTTGTCATTCTCATTCCTTCTTTCTTTTTTCATTCTCATTCCATCCTTCTTTCTTTCATTCTCATTCCTTCCTTCTTTCTTTCATTCTCATTCCTTCTTTCTTTCTTTCATTCTCATTCCATCCTTCTTTCTTTCATTCTCATTCCTTCCTTTCTTTCTTTCATCTTCTCATTCCTTCCTTTCTTTCTTTCATTCTCATTCCTTCCTTTCTTTCTTTCTTTCCTGCCTTCTTTCTTTTCCCTTCCTTCATTCTAATTCCTTCCTTTCTTTCTTTCTTTCTTTCTTTCATTCTCATTCCTTCTTTCTTTCTTTCATTTCATTCTCCTTCGTTCTTTCATTCCTTCCTTTCTTTCTTTCATTCTCATTCCTTCTTTCTTTCTTTCATTCTCATTCCTTTCTTTCTTTCTTTCTTTCATTCTCATTCCTTCTTTCTTTCTCTTCTTTCATTCTCATTCCATTCCTTCTTTTTCTTTTTTCCTTCCTTCTTTCTTTCATTCTCATTCCTTCTTTCTTTCTTCCTTCCTTTCTTTCTTCATTCTCATTCCTTCTTCTTTCTTCTTCTTTCTTTTCTTTCCTTCCATTCTCTTCCTTCCTTCCCTCATTCCTCCCCATTTTCTTTCTTTCATTCTCATTCCTTCTTTTTCTTTCTCATTCCTTCTTCTTTCTTCATTCTCATTCCTTCTTTCTTTCCTTTTTCTTTCATTCTCATTCCTTCTTTCTTTCTCATTCCTTCTTTCTTTCCTTCCTTCTTTCTTTCCTTCCTTCATTCTCATTCCTTCCTTGTACTTTCTTTCTTTCATTCTCATTCCTTCTTTCTTCTCATTCTTTCTTCCTTCTTCATTCCTTCTTTCTGTTCTGCATCCTCATTCCTTCCTTCTTTCTTTCATTCTCATTCCTTCTTCTTTCTTTCTTCCTTCTTTCATTCTCTTCCATCCTTCTTTCTTTCATTCTCATTCCTTCTTTCTTTCTTTCTTTCTCATTCCTTCTTTCTTTCTCATTCCTTCTTTCATTCTTTCCTTCTTTCTTTCTCATTCCTCTTTCTTTCCTTCCTTCTTTCTTTCCTTCCTTCATTCTTTCATTCCTTCTTTCTTTCTTTCATTCTCATTCCTTCTTTCTTTATTCTCATTCTTTCTTCTCATTCCTTCTTTCTTTTCTTCTCTTCCTTCTTGCTCCATCCTCATTCCTTCTTCCTTCTTTCATTCTCATTCTTTCTTTCTCATTC
This sequence comes from Rana kukunoris, assembly GCA_029574335.1. Lineage (NCBI taxonomy): Eukaryota > Metazoa > Chordata > Amphibia > Anura > Ranidae > Rana > Rana kukunoris. The sequence goes on along the minus strand of CM056049.1, from coordinate 2,853,026 downwards.
CTTCTTTCTTTCTTCATCCTCGGGCCCTTCTTCATTCCTTCCTTCTTTCTTTCCCCTTCCTTCTTCTTTCTTTCCTTCCCCTTTTCATTCTCATTCCTTCTTCTTTCTTTCTTCTCATTCTCTTTCTTTCTTTCTTTCTTTCTCATTCCTTCCTTCTTTCTTTCATTCATCCTTCTCTTTCATTCTTCTTCTTCTTTCTTTTCCCTCATTTTTTTACCTTCTTTCTTTCCTTCTTTCTTTCCTCCTTCTTTCCTTCCTTCTTTCTTTCCTTCCTTCATTCTGATTTTTGCTTTCTTTCTTTCCTTTCCCCCTCTTTCTATTCCTTCTTTCTTTCATTCTCATTCCTTCCTTTCTTTCTCCTTCTTCTTCCATTCCTTCTTTCTTTCATTCTTCCCCCTTCTTTTCTTTCTTCTCATTTCCTTCTTTCTTTCTTCAATTCTTCTTTCTTTCATTTATTCCATTCCTCCTTTCCTTCCTTTTTCTTTCCATTCTTCCTTCTTTCGTTCCTTCTTTCTTGTGTGCTCATTCCTTCTTCTTTCTTTCTCATTCCTTCTTTCTTGCTCTTTCTTTCTTTCTTTTATTTTCATTCTCATTCCTTCTTTCTTTCTTGCTCCTTTCCATTCTTTCTTCTTTCATTTCTCTTTCTTTCATTCCATTCCATTTCTTTCTTTCATTCTCATTCCTTCCTTCTTTCTTTCATTCTCATTCTGTCTTTCTTTCATTCTCATTCCTTCTTTCTTTCTTCTCATTCCTTCTTTCTTTCTTTCATTCTCATTCCTTCTTTCTTTCTTTCTTTGCTTCTTCTTTCTTTCATTCTCATTCCTTCCCTTTCTTTCTTCCTCTTTCTTTCTTCATTCTCATTCCTTCTTCTTTCTTTCTTTCATTCTCATTCCATTCTTTCTTTCATTCTCATTCCTTCTTTTCTTTCTCATTCCTTCTTTCTTTCATTCTCATTCCTTCTTTCTTTCATCTCATTCCTTCTTTCTTTCATTCTCATTCCTTCTTTCTTTCTTCCTTCTTTTCATTCTCATTCCTTCTTTCTTTCCTCATTCCTCCTTCTTTCCGTTTTCATCTCATTCCTTCCTTCTTCTCTTTCATTCTCATTCTTTCTTCCCTTTCTTTCATTCTCATTCCTTCTTTCTTTCTTTCATTCATCATTCCTTCTTTCTTTCTTTCATTCTTTTTTCTTCATTCATTTCTTTCTTTCTTTTTCTTTCTTCATTCTCTTCCCATTCCTTCCGTATTCTACACTTCCTTTCTTCTTTATTCTCTTCTTTCATTCCTTCCTTCTTTCCCCTTTTTTTTTCTTTCTTTTTTTTTTCTTCCTTATTCTCTTTTTCTTTTATTCCTTCACCTTCCGCTCTTTCTTCTTTCTTCTCATTCCTTCTTTTTGTTTCTTTCTCATTTCCTTCTTTCATTTTTTCTTTTCATTCCTTTTTTTTTTTTCTTTCATTCTCTTCATTTTTTTCAATCTTCTTTTTTTTTTCTTTCTGTATCCTTCATTTTATTTTTTTCTTTCTTCTTGTTCTTCCTTCTTCTTTTTTTGTTTTTCTTTTTCCCCCCTTATTTATTTTCTTGTTCTTTCCTTATTCCTCATCTCAGTTCTTTCATTCTTTTTCCTCATTCTTTCATTCTTCATTCCTTCTTTCTTTCTTTTTTCTTATTTTTTTCCTTCTTTCTTTGTCTTTTTTTCTTCATTTTCTTCTTTCTTTCATTTTTCTTATTTTCTTTCTTTTCATTCTCATTCCTTCCTTCTTTCTTTCTTCCTTCATTCGTCATTCTTTCTTCCTTCTTTCTTCATTCTCATTCCTTCTCTTTCTCTCCTCTCATTCCTTCTCCCATTCTTTCTTTCCTCATTCCTTCATTCTTTCTTCCTCATTCTCATTCCTTCTTTCTTTCTTTCTTCTGACATTCATCCTTCTTTCTTTCATTCTCCCTTCTTTCTTTCTTTCTTTCCATTGTTTTCCACCTTTCTTCTCATTGCTCATTCCTTCTTTCTTTCTATTCTCATTCCTTTTTCTTTCTTTCTTGTTCATTCCGAGTTCTTTCCATTCCTTCTTTCTTTCTTTCATTCTCTTTCATTATTCCTTCCTTCTTTCTTTCATTCTCATTCCATTCCTTCTTTCATTCTCATTCCATTCTTTCTTTCTTTCTTTCATTCTCATGCCTCCCTTCCTTCTTTCTTTCATTCTCATTTTTCCTTCCTTCTTTCTTTCATTCTCATTCCTTCTTTCTTTCTTTCATTCTCATTCCCTTCTTCTTTCTTTCATTCTCATTCCTTCTTTCTTCTTTCTTTCATTCTCATTCCTTCTTTCTTTCGGCTTTCATTCTCATTCCCCCCTTCCTTCTTTCTTTCATTTCTCATTCCTTCCTTTCTTTCTTCTCATTCTCATTCCTTCCTTCTTTTCTCATTCCTTCTTTCTTTCATTCTCATTTCCTTCTTTCTTCTTTCCTTCTTTCTTCATTCTCATTCCTTCTTCCGGCCGGAACTTTCCTTCTTTCTTTCATTCTCATTCCTTCTTTCTTTCTCGTTCCTTCTTTCTTTCTCTTCCTTCCTTCTTTCTTTCTTCCTTCATTCTCATTCCTTTGCATTCTTAGCTTTCTTTCATTCTCATTCCTTCATCTTTCATTTCTCATTTCTTTCTTTCTCGATCCCTTCCCCGTCTTTCTTCATCCTCATTCCTTCCTTCTTTCTTTCATTCTCATTCCTTCTTTACTTTCTTTCATTCGCATTCCATCCCTCTTTCTTTCATTCTCATTCCTTCTTTTCTTTCTTTTCTGTCTCATTCCTTCTTTCTTCTCATTCCTTCATTCTTTCATTCTCATTCCTTTCTTTCTTTCTCATTCCTTCTTTCTTTCCTATCCTTCTTTCCTTCCTTTCTTTCATTCCTTTATTCCTTTCTTTTGTCTCTCATTCCTTCCTTCTTTCATTCTCAATTCTCTCATTCCCTTTCCTTTCTTTTTTCATTCCTTCATTCTTTAGTCATGCTTTCATTCCTTCTTTCTTCTTCTTTCATATCTTCTAAATCATGATTAAATTCCTCCTCCTTTCTTCTTTTTTCATTCTCATTAGTTCCTTCTTTCTTTCTTTCATTCTCATTCCATCCTTCTTTCTTTCATCTCATTCCTCCTTCTTTCTTCTTTCTATTCTCCTTCTCTTTCATGCCTTTCTTTCCTTCACTTTCATTCTCATTCCTTCTTCCTTCAGATTCTCTAACCTTTCTTTCATTCTCTTTCCCCCTCATTCCATTACCTTTCGTTCATTCTCATTCCCTTCCTTCTTTCTTTCATTCTCAGTCCTTCTTTCTTTCGTTTCATGCTCTTCTTCCATCCTTCCTTCTTCATTTTCATTCCTTCTTTCTTCTCTTCTTTCTCATTCCTTCTTTCTTTCTCAGTCCCTCCTTTCTTTCATTCTCATTCCTTCGT